>JAQQAC010007890.1:31110472-31323719 GCA_029783875.1 Phataginus tricuspis | reverse complement strand
TGTGGGACTTTATAAAGACCTCTCCTATTTGTCGAGGGAGCGGTGTGGCCTCAGCAAAGCACTGCCCCCTTGCCGTCAGGTGAGGATAAAAGCCCCAGGGCTGTCCACTTGGCGGGGTCAGTGAGTGAGTCCGGTGCTTTGGCAGAGGGGGACTGAATTCACACGCCCTCGGAGCAATGAATCCAATGTGAAGGTGTGTGCAGGGCAAGACCCTGGGACTAACAGCTGCCCTCACAAAAGGGGCACCCGAAGGGGAGAGGAGCTGAGGCACCTGCAGCGGGGGCAGGAATCCAGCCCCCAGCTCGGGGAGCCCAGAGCCTGAGCTCTCCACCTCCGGACAGCTGGGCCTCTGCCAGCACAGGGGAATACCTGTCGGCTGCCATTTCTCTCCCGAAGCCTGCTCTTCTTCCTCCTGGTTGCTCTCATGCTCCCACCTCCCCCGCCACGGTATAAAACCCTCCTCCCCTGCCTCATTTCAGGCCCCAAGGCCCTCCTCCCCATCCTGCCCGCAGGTGGTGTGTGCCAGGTGCTCTGACTACCGCGCTGAGCTCAAATATGATGAAAACAGGCCCAACCGAGTCTGCATCGCCTGCTACACCTTCCTCACCGGAAACGTGCTCCCAGAGGACAGGGAGGACAAGAGAAGGGGCATCCTGGAGGTGAGGGCCACTTTCCTCCACTCAGGAAATGAGTGCAGGAGCCCACCAGTGCTGGTACTGTCCTAGGTGCTGAGGGACAAGCTAGCGGTGCTCAGCCCTCCGCACCCTCCCCTCCGCCCCCCAATAGCCCCCCCCCCCCCCCCGCGCCCCTTCCCCCGCAACAGAGCCGGGCCTTCACCACACGGGGGCAGTCTTGGCTCCAGGCTGTCATCAGGCTCTCCCGCCTCTCCTCAGTGTCCGCATCTGACAATCGCACTGCCTCTCTGCGCCGTTCCTGCTCACATTGCCCTGCCCTGCCCTGTCCCCCGTGCCAGGAGATGAGGAGAGCTGCCGCCGCTGATTTCCACTTTACAAGTGGGGAAACTGAGGCTCCAGGTCTGGGCCCCACTACTGCAAAGAGGCAGACTGGAGGCTCTATTCTCACTGGCAGGGCCTTCAGGGACTTATCCTATGGAGACCCAGGCCCAGAGAAGCAACTGGCCCAGGGTCACACAGCAAGTTAGGGGCAGCTGTCTGCTGTCTGCCATAAATGTCCTCCCTGCTACCCTGGGGGATGCGCTGAGCCACTCCCCGGCCCAGCGAGCGCTCCCAGGCTGCTTTCTCCCTGCCAGTCAGCAGCCGCGCCGCCCTAGCTGTGTTCAACCTCATGCTACAATGTTACCCAGCCCAGTGCTTAGCCAGGGCAGACCGTTACACTGACCCCTCCCCTTCCCTCCTTAAAGGACAAGTAAACATCCCGCTGACCCTGGGAGGCAGGAAAAAAAACAGCCTAACCCAGCCGAGCACAGCTCCCAGGTTTCTAGCTGGCCCCTCTCCATGAACACCTGCCCACTTTCCAGTCCTCCCCAGTCTTCTAGGTCCAGCCCCTGCTCGTGCCCTCCCCGACCACAAGGCACACAGCCTGCTGCTGGGGAGGGGGCTCCGTCAGCCCCTTCTCAGGCCCCAGTTCTGCTCCCTAGGACAACTCCTGGGTGATAAGGCTCCCCAGTTCAGGCTGGCTGGAATTCTGCTGCAGCTCTGCCACTGGCCAGCCGGTGTGGCCACGGGCCCATGGTGGGACCTCCCTGAGCCTCAGGGACAAATGGTGCCCCCCGCCCCTTGAAGGGTTGTTACAAGGATTAGAAATAGTGCCAGGCAAGCTCCCCAGACCAATGTCTGTCACATAGCAGGTGCTCTGTTCCCTGACATTCTGCCTCTGGTTTTAGAAAGGGTCCGCAGTGGGGTCTGAGCAGAGCCTGATGTGCGGCTTCCTGCAGCTCGTCGGGGACAAGTGGGACAAGAGCGGCTCCCGGGGCTGGTGTGTGATCCCCCGGGATGACCCCCTTGTGCTCTATGTCTACGCCGCCCCTCAGGTAATACCGCCACCTGCCCTTCCCGCCACACACACACAGGCCTTAGCCTTCGCACAGTATTGTGTGGGGAGCGGGAATGGGGTGAGTACTATTGGCCCCATATGTCAGATGAGCAAACAGGCCCACTGAGGACATGATTCCCTTGAGTCTCAGGGTTATTGGCTTTCAGAGCTGGGTCCAGGCTCCAGGTCACAACTGCTTTGCCCTTAGGGAGGGGGCAGCTAGTCTCTTCTCCGACGCTCCTCTGCCAACCTGCCCCTCTTGTGGGTGTTCTGGGGAGGGGGAGAGGGTGTGTGGCTCTTACCTTCAAAATGCCTGGGGGCTGAATGGGGAGTCAACAGCCCCCCGCTTTCTTCTCCCCTCTCAGGACATGCGAGCTCACACCTCCATCCCACTGCTGGGCTACCAGGTGACCGCTGAGCCCCAGGCAGACCCCCGGGTCTTCCAGCTGCAGCAGTCAGGCCAGCTGTACACCTTCAAGGCTGACAGCGAGGAGCTGAAGGGCTGCTGGGTGAAGGCTATGGAGCGGGCAGCCGGTGGCTGGAGCCCTGGGGAGCCTGACAGCGGGGACCTGTCTGACTGAGCCACAGCCAACCACTCCCCTCCTCAGAGTCCAGCTCCCACAGCCTGACCCTGGGGCCTCAGTGGTCACCACCCCAAGCTGAGCTTTCCAGTACCTGATTTCCAGTCATCTGTACCCAAACCGTGTATCCCGATTTGGGATTCAGAAAACATAGGTCTGAAGGGGTGACCAAGTGTCCTGGTTTGCCCAGGGCTGAGGGGTTCCCGGGACATGGGACTCTCAGTGCTAAAACTGGGCAAGTCCCAGGTAACCCAGGACTGTTGGCCACCGGTGTGGTTCTCAGCCTGGGCTGCACATAGTATCACCTGGCAAGCTTTAAAAAATCTTGGTGAAAAAATAAATATAAAACTAAACTAAAAAATATACCAATGCCTGTATCCATCATCAAAGATTTCTGATTTAGTTGGTCTGGGATGCGAGAGGCATGGGTATGTTTAACATGAGTCTGATGTGCAGCCTGGGCTCCCTGGATGAAGAGAGCAAACGAACTACCAGTGGTTGAACACCTATCAAGAGCCGGGTGTGACAGTAATAATAATGATAATAAAGAAGCATCTACTGGGCCTGTCCCTGTGCTAGGTGTTTTACGTGGATTATCTCATTTTTCCCCCTGGGAGTTATAATCCCCATTTTCCAGATGAGGACAGAGTCTTAGAGAGGTTTAGTCATTGCCCAAGGTCACACAGCTAGTGCACTAGAATCAGAGCGCTTTCCGTCAAGTAGCAGAGCAATAGGGAAGCAGGGAGGGGAGGGGAGTGGGAGAGGAAAAGGAGGGGAAGTGAAGAAAAGGGGGGGTAGGGGGAGGGGAGGGGGGAGGCCAGGGGAGGGCAGGGGAACTTCTGTTTGACCTTCTGGCTGGTGCCTGAGGCTCTTTTCTCATAAGGGACCCCCCGGAGGGGGCAGCGGCCAGCAGGCCACATCCAGTGGCCCCAGCCTGGGCCTGACACCCTAAGCTGCTTGCATCGGGCCCAGCCACTGCTGAGCTCTGCCACTGAAGAAGGCAAAACAGACAACTCATACATGTTTGCCCCCCTCCAGGCCCAGCAGTTTGCCTGCCCCTGACCTGAGGCTACCTCCACGCTGCAGGATATTTTTAAAAGCTCAAGGAAACCTCAGTGGCACAGTCCCTCTGGGGACCAGGCTAGCCATGAATTCATTCCTTCATTTAACAAATATTTGTTGAGCATCATCTATGAGCCAAATGCAGTTTCCATACTGGGGATACAGCAGCAAACGAGACAGTCAGAAATTTCTGCCTCTGTGGAATTTATATTCTCATTCAACAAAATAAGTGTGCAAAATCTAGAGCATATCACATGTGATAAGTGCTTAGCGTGACAAATTATCCTGAACTTTACTAGGTTTAAAACCAGAAGTCTCAAGTCCCAGGAAACCCCTTAGTTCCAGGCAAACCAGGATGGTTGGTCACCCTAGGGGAAGACAAGCAAAGCAAGAAACAGAGCAGAGGGAGAATGGGATGTGTGGTGTGTGTCAGTTTTTTAAGAATCAAGGAAGGGGGACTTCCGGGAATATGGTGACGTGAACAGACCAGCAGAAAAATTCCTCCCAACATTATATTTATTCACGAAAATACAGCAAATACAACTATCCCTAAAAGAGAGACCAGAATACACAGGAAAGTGCACAGAGTACAGCTACACCTGTGAGAACTTGGCAGCTGGTGAGGTGGAAGGGATACAGAGCAGCGACCAGGTGGGACCGAGCGCTCCCCCCCCCCCCCGCCAGAGCTCTGGCGGCCAGACACTCCAGACAGAGGACTCGGCACCTGGCGAGATGGGACGGAAATGTGATCCAGCGAGACCAGAGCGCCCCTCCACCCCAGCACTCCGGCGGGAGTCCCGGCAAGGCGGGTAAGTCATGAGAAGACAGAAGAATATGATACAGACAAAGCTTCAGACAAACACCACCCCAGAGAAATAAGCTGAAGGAATGGACATGCACAGTCTTCCAGAAAAAGAATTCAGAATAAAAGTCATAGCCATGCTGACGGATCTACAGAAAAATGTGCAAGAGCTGAGGGAGGAAGTGAGGGAAGTGAGGAAAGACAATGCAGAAATGAGACAAGCCATCGACGGGCTCAACAGCAGATTGAATCAGGTTCAAGACACGATCAAGGAATTGCAAGACAGGGACCAGGAATACAAAGAAGCTGAGGCAGAGAGAGATAAAAGGATCTCTAAGAATGAAAGAATTTTAAGAGAACTGTGTGACCAATCGAAACGGAGCAATATTCGCATTATAGGAGTACCAGAGGAAGAAGAGAGAGAAAAAGGGATAGAAAGTGTCTTTGAAGAAATAATTGTTGAAATAGCAAAAAGCAAATAACCCAATTAAGAAATGGGCACAGGACATGAATAGACACTTCTCTAAAGAAGAAATTCAGATGGCCAACAGGCACATGAAAAAATGCTCCACATCGCTAATCATCAGAGAAATGCAGATTAAAACCACAATGAGATATCACCTCACACCAGTGAGGATGGCCAATATCCAAAACACAAACAACAACAAATGTTGGCGAGGATGTGGAGAGAGGGGAACCCTCCTACATTGCTGGTGGGAATGCAAATTAGTTCAACCATTGTGAAAAGCAGTATGGAGGTTCCCCAAAAAACTCAAAATAGAAATACCATATGACCCAGGAATCCCACTCCTAGGAATTTACCCCAAGAATGCAGCAGCCCAGTTTGAGAAAGACAGATGCACCCCTATGTTTATTGCAGCACTATTTACAATAGCCAAGAAATGGAAGCAACCTAAGTGTCCATCAGTAGATGAATGGATTAAGAAGATGTGGTACATATACACAATGGAATATTACGCAGCAATAAGAAAAAAACAAATCCTACCATTTGCAACAACATGGATGGAGCTGGAGGGTATTATGCTCAGTGAAATAAGCCAGGCCAAAAAAGACAAGTACCAAATGATCTCACTCATATGTGGAGTATAACAACAAAGAAAAAAAAAAATGAAGGAACAAAACAGCAGCAGACTCACAGAACCCAAGAATGGAGTAACAGTTACCAAAGAGAAAGGGACTGGGGAGATGGGTGGGAAGGGAGGGATAAGAGGGTAAAAGGGGCATTACGATTGGCAGACATAGGGTGGGGGGGCACGGGGGGGACTGTACAGCTCAGAGAAGACAAGTAGTGATTCTCATCTCACTACACTGATGGACAGTGACTGTGGTGGGGTTGGTGGGGGGGACCTGATGAAGGGGGTAGTTTAATCATCACAATATTGCTCATGTAATTGTAGGTTAATGATACTAAAATAAAATAAATTGTAAAAAAAAAAAAAAAGAATCAAGGAAGGCCTCGCTGAGATGCTGATGTTTGAAAAACAACCTCAAGGAAAGAAGTAAGGGAGGGAGCCACACAGATATCTGGGGGAAGAGCATTCCAGGTGGAGGGAACAGCAAATGCAAAGGTCCTGGGGTGGGAGCCTGCCTGGTGCATGCGAAGAACAGGGAGGAGCCAAGTGGACAGGAAGCTGATCAGAGGAGAAGACAACAGATCATCTCTAAATTAAGGGCGGGAGACTGGGGAGGGCTGAATGAGCGGGGGAGTCACTGGGAGAATCTAATTTGTTCTAACAGACTCCCTCCTGCTGCTGTTGACACAGACTGAAAGGGGTGTGGGGGGAGCAGGTAGAGGCAGCTTCAGCAATCCAAGGGAGAGAGGTGGTGGCTACCGCAGGGCTGGAGGAGCAAGGGTGGTGAGAAGGAATGGGATTCCGGATTTATTTGGGAGGTAGGTTGGAGAAGATTCCCTTCCAGGTAGAGTGTGGTGGGAAAACAGGAGTCAAAGGTGACACCGAGGCCTCGGACCTTAGAAGGTGGAGGATGGCGCTGTCGCTGTGAGGTGGGAAAGCTGGAGGGGGCAGGTTGGGGAGCACAGTGCACCGGGAGCTCTGGCATGGGCCAGGGACAGCTGAGGAGCCCTGCACGGCCACACCAGCAGGTGGGTGTCTGCACTCAGGCACCACGCCCGGGCTGGGGATGTCAACCTGGGAGCTCTCACCCCAGAGATGGGTTTAAACTTGTGTGAAACAGGAGAAGGAAGAGGTCCAAGGATGGAGCCCTGCACACCCCAACATTTTAGCCCTGCACACGCCAGATTTCTAAATGTGTGCACCGCAATATTCTAACTGTACACACCCCAACCTTCTAAGCCTTGGACCTGCAGTTATAATCCTGAGAATTTACCTCAAGGAGACAGGACAGTGCGACAAGACTCAGGTATATTGTTTACAGTACTCCCCCAAATCGGAAACTACATAAATATCCATCCAAAAGAAACTCATTAAATATATTTATGCCCATCAAGAGGGAACTCTGTTCTCTGTTAAGACTTATATCTTTTTTTCTAACTTTTTTTTCACTGAAGTATATGCAATATTATATTGGTTTCAAGTATACAAAATAGCGATTCAACAGTTATGCACATTATTAAATCCTTGCCCCAACTACCATAGTAACTGTCAACATAGGAAGATGTTACAGAGCCGTTGACTATGTTCTCCATGTAGCACTTCCATCCCCGTGACCAGCTTGTATTATGATTGAGATTTTTGGGCCTCTTTATCTCCCTCACTGTCCCACACTAACCCCTCCCCCATTGTAACCACCAGTCACTTCTCACTGTCTATGAATTTACTACTGTTTTGTTCATTTTATTTTGTTTTGTTTTTAGATTCCACGTATAAGTGAAATCATACGACATTTGTCTTTCTCCACCTGGCTTATTTCACTGAACATAATACTCCAGAGGCCCATTTATGTTGTCGCTAATGGCAGGATTTCTTTCTTATGGCTGAGTAATATTCCATTGCATAGACATACCACATCTTTTTTGTCTGTTCATCTGTTGACGGACCCTATGGTTGCTTCCAAGGCTTATGTCTTAATGTGCTGACATGGGAAGATGCCTGTGATGTGTTAAGTGAGCAGTGCTACAGAAGGAGCATTTTTAAACACTGTGTCAAGCACTGTACTAAGGCCTTGGTGGAGACTATTTCATTTCTTAATAACATTAGAAGTAGATGCTACATTCAGATCCTCATTTTATAGATGAGGAAACCGAGGTGTCAATGGTTGAGCAACTTGCTTATGGCGACGTAACATGGGATAGAAGAGGCAGCATTCCAGCCCACTGTGCTGTGGAACATCCCAGTTTTACATCTGCACCATCTAAAGGGGTACCCAACACATTTAGGAGGGGTTGTCTCACTTTTTTCTTTAGACGCCTCTGCAGTATTTGAATTTTTTTCCCAATATCATGTATTACTTCTATTATCAGAAGAACAATAGCGTTCCCGCATAAGGGGAAAGGAAAGGCGGGAACAAGGAAGGCTCAGCTGCCTTGGCCTTCTTCCCTGGGCCTGACCTGCCACTGCGGCGGTTCGCTAGGCATCAGTGCCAGAGCCCAGAGACTTTGTGCCCCAGGGCTGCTTGGAAATGCTACCTGGAAGCTCCCAGTGGGAATGGGTTTGCTTATTCCACGAACGAGTGTGGCCACATGGAAACGTGTAGTGACCAGGGGGTAAAGCAGAGCCTGGACCTGGCAGAACTCAGGGTTCCACCGGGAAGCCATGGACACTGAGATGCTGCTGTCCTCGATGCTTTTCTCTGGAGAGCTCAAAGGGGCCTGTGTGACGTGGGAGAGTCCCTGACCTTCCCTGGCAGCAGCTCGCCCCAGATTCGCTCACGTGATGACGCTGTGTGTCCCAGACTTGGGCTTGTCAGGCAGCAAAGACTAAGGGTTTCAGATTTTTACACTGAAGGTCCTTGCTTCTAACAGGCTGGAGGGGCTCCGAGCAGTCTGGCGGTCCTGGTGCCTATGTGTGCCCATCCTAGAGGGGAAGCACAGGGGGTGGGAGGAAGGCTGGCAGATTCCAGGGCGGAGGCATCTCTGGAGGCCCTGGTGGAGCCCGAGTCAGGTGGAGACCTTGCTTCTCCTACCTTCCCTCCTGGGAAGTCTCCCCCAGTAGTGAGGAGCTGTCCTGATGCTGGCACGCCGGCCCCAGGGAATGGCATTCACCCATTCCCTTGTTCATTTGTTCATTTCTTCCTTATAGTCATCACTGTAGCCCTATTGAGTATTTCACTGTGCAGTGGGCACTCAGCACATGCCATCTTATTTCATTCCATAGTAGCCTTTGATATCAGTTCCAGTGTCCACATTTTATAGATAAGGAAGGGGAAACCAAGCAGGGCTAAATAATTTGTCACCTAGCCTGTGAGTAATGAATCAGATTCAGACCCAGGCCATCTGATTCCAAAGCCTGGCCTCTGCCGGCACCGGGAGGCAGTACCTGTCGGCGGTTAGTGGTCCAGACCGTCACACAGCTCTGTCACTTACTGGCCATGGCTTGGGCAAGACTTCACCACTCTGTGCCAGGGTTTCCTCCCCTGTCAAAGGAGGACAGCCATGGTCCTACCTCCCTGGGGACCGGGGAGCAGTCAACTGAATGAATGTTTGTCCGGCACTGAGAGCAGCAGCGACCACACAAAATGATCACAGGTGTTCGCATTACAGCTCTTCCACACTGCAGTCTGCCTCTGTGTGCTGCAGCGCACATATTTATGGGGCATCGGGGGATGCAAAGTTGAATAAATCATAGTCCCTGCTCTTAAGGAGGGGAGCTCAGTGTCTAGGTCATTAGAATGATCTGAGAAGCTGGGAAAAACTCCCAGTGCCCAGGCTGCACCCCAAGCCCGTTAGATCGGAACCCCTGATTTAGGCTGGGGCTGAGGCGTCAGGATTTTAACGCCCGCTGGTGATTCTGACGGACAGCCCCATCAGAGATGGCAGGACCGGTTCTTGAACACGGGAGCCCTAGCTCTGGTCCCCAAGGGTTCCCAGGGCCGTGTTGGTCCGAGTGGGGGTGTGGGAAATTGCCTTACTGGGGCGCTAAAAGAATTAAATTTAATGAGGTATAATTTACATACAGTAAAACCCACCCTTTTATAGAATAGTTCTATGAGCTTTAGTCAAAGAGTCCAGCAATGGAAGCACCACCACAATGGACACAGAACAGCTCCATTCCCCCAGAAGTTTCCCTGTGCTCGTCCTTTGTAGTCACCGCCTCCCCTTACCCCTGGCCCCAGGCAACCGCTGATCTGCTCTCCGACCTACAGTTTTGTCTTTTCTAGAACGTCATGCACATGCAATCACACAGTAGGCAGCCTTGGAATCTGGCTTCTTTCACTCAGCTCTGTGGACGGGAGACTTACACGTGGTTGCGTGGATCAGTAGTTTGCGCCTTCTCGCTGCTGAGTAGTATTCCCTCACCACAGTTTGGTACCCGTTTAGTAGCTGAAGGACATTTGGATTATTTCCAGTTTGGGGCAAGTATGAGTGCTGCTGCTATGAACTGTACATACGCATGTTCAGGTTTGCATGAGCGAGCATTTTCATCACTGGGTCGTATGGTAAGCGCATGATAAGGGTATGATTAACTTTTCAGAAACTGCCAAGCCATCTTCTGCAGTGACTGCACCATTCTGTGTTCCCATCAGCACCGATGAGAGTCCCCATGGCTCACATCCTTGCCGGCATTTGGCATCGGGTTTGGTCTTTTTTGTTTGTTTTTAATGTTAGCCATTCTGGTGGGTGTGTAGTGCTTACAACCTTTAAAAAATTTATGAATATATCAAAAACATCACATCATACAGCTTCAATCTATATAATTTGTATTTGTCAATTATACCTAAATAAAGCTGGGAGGAAAGTTTACAAATGTAAAGAAATAAGGGTCTTTTTTTTAAAAAAAGAAGAAGCAGGGTCTTTAATAGTAAATAGTTTGTAAACTTATAATTATTTAAGCACCTACTACGTACCAGGCAGTATCTTAATCCTTCCAAAATCCCAGGGGCAGCTGTCAGGGTCTGAAAGACTCAAATCTCAGCTCTGTCGTGGGCTTGCTGTGGAATGTTGGGCCTATCACTCAACCCCTCTGAGCCTCCGTTTATTTATCGTAAACAGACTGAGCAATGCCCTGCTGAAAGTTTGGTGGGAAAACCAAACGAGACAATGTAGGCAAAGCTCCTGGCCCACAGGAGGGATTCAATAGCTGGGAGTTGTTGGTAGCTAGGCTCTGTGCAGCTGCATGCCTGAGATAATGTGTTCCAGCAGCAAGGCCACCTGTTTCTACCTTCAGGATATATTCCAGTGGGGCCCCTTCTTCACACCTCCGCCTCTGACTCGCCGCTGCTCTGGGCCAAGCCACTGTCATCTCCGTCGGATGATTGCGAGGGCTGCTCTCCCTGCGCCTGCACTCGCCCCCTGGTGGTCATAGTCCAAATCGCCAGCCAAGAAATTCTAGTCCAGTTCAGGGTCCCGATCGCAACCTCCAGTGGCATCATGGTTAGGAGTCCCCCTGATGCCCCGCTCCTGCAGTCCACCAGGTCTTTTGTGATCTGGCCCTTGACTGCTTCTCAGAGGTCGCCGCTTCCCTTGCCCGTGATCACCTCTCTCACTCAGCACGCGCCGCCCCAGAACCTTTGCGCCTGCTGTTCCTTTAGCCTGGAAAATCTCCCCTGCCACCCGAAATCTGTGTGGCACACTCTGTCACTTCGCTCAGGTCCCTGCCCCAACGCCCTCCTTGAAGAGGCTCCCTGTCTGCCTGCCTTACCGAGAGCACCTTGCCACGCTGTCCCTCACTCTTCTTCGGTTTCTCAAAACCACACCTACCTTACACAGCTCTCTCTAGTTTGTGTTTATTTGACTAGTATTTGACTCCACCACTAAAAATTCGCGGATGGCAGGGGCTTTGTCTCTTGTTCACCACTGTTTCCCAGCATCCGGCCCAGTCATTGTGCAGCTCAGATACAGCAAGGAAATCACCGTGTACTTACTGATCATTGCTGTGGCTACACTGATACATTGATGAGGTCGCAGAACTTTCATGCTTTCCTCTCCCTCAGCACTGGCCCTTGTTTTCATCTCTGTGACCCAGAACTTAGCACATAGCAAGTGCTTGAAAAATACCCTCTGTATTATGTTCAGTACACATGGTGTGGGGGGTCACAGGTAAAACAGCGTAGCACAGAGAAGGCAGATAGTGAATCTGTGGCATCTTACTGCACTGATGGACAGTGACTGCATTGGGGTGTGGGTGGGGACTTGAGAATATGGGTAAATGTGGTAACCACATTTTTTCATGTGAAACCTTCCTAAGAGTGTATATCAATAATACCTTAATAAAAAGAAAAAGAAAAAAAGAAAAATACCCTCTGGCCTGGAGTCACGTCAGGCCACCACAGTGCAGGTGCTATGTTTCTTCCATCGAGGGGACTGGCAGTCAGAGAGGTGAAGTAACGTGTGAGAGGTCACATGGCACTTCTGTGCACTCTCCGGACCAGAGCGAGGGACTTCTACTCTGCCCGTGGCCTCACACCTTTTCCTTTTCCTTACTGCTCCATGTCTCTCCCCTAGGACCCTGCTTCTTTTTGAAACTGGCCATGGTGCGTGTATTCACACTACAGAGATTAGCGAGTCAGCCCCTCTGCCCCTTATCCCCCCAAAAAGAGCTGGTGGTTAATCTTCACCAGCACACTGGGCAGGGAGTGTGAGTGAGACGGAGTGAGAATCAGCTCATCTATCCACATCTTAAGCTTGCAACCCTCAAGGGTGGCTCAGATGCCTTAGCCATCTCTTTTCTCCCCTGCTAGGCCTCACACTTTTGTCCTGGGCCATATGCAAATGGTGAGCTTCTGCAGGTCGAAGGTGGGGGGAGAGGGCACCTTCCTACTGGTGCACCTGGCCTGCCCCTGGCCTCTGCCCTTCCTCTCTCACTGCCTGAGCTGTGTACTGACAAGCTTGAGCCACTTCTGCCTCTGAGTTTTTCTCCTCATACTCTCTCTCTGTGATTCTCTTATTTCCCATCTCTGCCATTCCTATCATGTGTTTCTTTATCTCTGGGAATATAAATAAGAGCCCACTTTCAATAAGCACTCACTAGTGCTTTCTATGTATCAGCTCATTTAATCCTCATACCAGCTCCCTGGTACAGTTGAGACTAGAGAAACACAGAGAGATTCAGCAAGTTACCCCAAATCACACAGCTGATGGAGAAGTGAGGAAGCTGACTAGATTCTCTGTGACCTTTCTGGGAAGCAACAATAAACACATTGGGCTTAGAATTTCAAAGCATGGGCTTGAGTCCTCGCTCTGTCACCTCCTTGTGACTCCATTCCCTAGGCCCCAGCTTCCTTCCTCATTCATCAAATGGGATGACCAACACGTGTCCTGTCCATTCATAGGCTTGTTTTGGGGTCAGAAGATACAATGGGTGTAAAAGGGCTTTGAGAATGGTGAAACTTGCTGAGCGAGTGGATTATTAGTATTTGGTTCTCTTTTCCAATTTTGACTTTCTCTCTTGCCCCTCAGAAGCGTTCGTCTGCCTTAGTTGTGCCAGTGTGTGCAGTACCCAGCAGGCTCCCACAGGCAGAGGCATTCAGGGACTTCTCTGCCTCTGCCGGGCTCCTATTTCTCAAGCCTTTCAGGGAGATTATAGTCTCTCCCCTTCTGTTACTCTCATCAAGTACAGATGCAGAGGGCATGAGGGTTTGCCCCTACAGGGATCTAATGCTCAGATCAAGACCAGACCTCCACCAAGTACTTGAACACATCTTTGTCATTATAAAGGAAGCCAACTGGAAGTTATGCTTCACTTTATAGAAACTGGCATGAGTAAACTTTTCAGAAATACCTCCACTTTTGTGGAGTAAGGCAATAATTCCTGGCCTGACTTGACTTTTCTTTAAAAATATTTTTTTAAACCTATTTCATGTTTTCACTAATAGATAGCACTTTCTTGGAAGTCTAATTTACAAAAAAATGCACAGATCTTAAGTGCACGGATTGATGGCTTTTCACATATGTTACCCATCACTCATTCCAAGACCAGCGCTCAGACATGTCCAGCACCCTGGAGGGCTCCCTCATGCACCCTCCCAGGCAATACCTGCTCCCTCAGTATTGATTTAAAATTCAAAGGGTGCAAAGGATAAACTGAAAATCTCCCTCCGTGGACTTCCTGCAGTTGAGGGACTGGGCCAGGCCATGAGTTACCAGAAGCAGAGCAGGGCCCAGTCAGGAGTGGAAAGGCTTAGCTGAGTGACCCAAATAAAAGTCCTCAGATGCATCAAGGCCGAAGAGCGTCGACAGGGTGAGACACAGCCAACAAGCAGAGCTTCAGAGCCGCCAGGCTGAGAACGGAGTTAGGAACAAGTTGGGAGGCACCACATTGTCACCAAGAGTGAAGCCAAAGTTCGTAGGTCTCTGGGTGCACATGTGGGGGTGCCGACCCAGTGTACAGGTTTGTGCGCCATCCTATGGAGAACTGTTATATCAACGGCCCGCAACAGAATTACCCCGTCCCCGTGTCCATGTCCTTTTCTGATGTGACTTTGCTGCCTCTGCAATAAGACAGGATCTATCTCGCCTCTCCTTGAATCTGGCTTGGCCTTGTGACTTTCTTTGACCACTAGGTTGCGGCAGAAGTAATATTGTACAACTTCTGAGGCCGAGCTTCTGTATTCTCTTTTGGAATGTTTTTATCACCATGTGAAGAAGCCCAGCATGAAAGACCAAAGGGTGAGAAAAGATTAGGCATTCCAGCCACTTGGACCACCCAGCTGAGCCAAGCTGTCAGCAGGCTGCAGCCACCTGACCAGCAGAGAACCACCTAGTCTTTTTCACAGACTTTTGAGAAACAATAGATTGTTGTTTTAAGTCACTAAGTTTTGGGATGGTTTGTTACACAGCAACAGATAACTGGTACACCCCTTTATCCTTTAAATTTACTGCACAAGTCTACAAAGGGTCTCTTATCCCAATTGTGAGACCCAGAATTACAAATATCTTATGTGTTAATAACTATATTCTCCAGCAACCCTTCATATGTGCTATTTAATTTAATGTCATGACAATGCAGTGAGGAAGAGGAAGAGGGAATGTGGCATTATCTCCATTAAACAGATGAGAAAACTGAAGCGCAGAAAAATATGTGGCTGTCCCAGGATTACTCAGCAAGCCCATAGGGATGCTATTATGGACGGAATTATATCTGCCTCCCATCCCCAAATTCACATTTCAGCCCTATATTTGTTTCAACCCCCATGTGACTGTATTTGGAGACAGGGCCTTTAAAGAAGTAATTAAGGTTAAGTAAGGTCATGAGAGTAGGCCTTAATCCAGTAGGAGGGGTAGGGGTATCCTTATAAGAAATGGAAGAGACACCAGGGATGTACACACACAGAGAACAGGCAATGTGTGGACACAGCAAAAGGTCTGCAAGGCAAGGAGAGAGGCCTCCGGAGAATCAAATCCTGCTGACACTTTGATCATGGACACCCAGGCTCCAGAACTAAGAGAAAAGACATTTCAATTGTTTAAGCAACCCAGCCTGTGGTATTTGGGTTAGGCAGCCCTAACAAACTATATCAAACTAAAACTAATTTGATACTCAAATTTAGGAGTACTTTCTCAGAAGGAATTTTCTTAAAACAACAAGATACCATTTCTTGCATGTCAGATCGGCGAAGATTTTTAAAAGATAAACTTAGCAGTAGTAAGGATGTGGAGAAATGGACTTTCTTAATCACCACTGGTGGGAGTTTAAAGTGGTATAACTTTCTAGAGGGAATTTGATAGTCCATATTAAGGGTCTTTAAAATGTACTTACCATTTCTTTATAATAACAGAATACTGGAAATGATGTATGGCAGATTATATTTTCTAAAGATGGAAACACCGATATTTCCCATTTCCCATGCTCTTCTTACAGTATGACATTGGTAATCCTCCATTGAGAAGTAGGATTCTTCTTTCTGAACCTAGACAGACTGATGTAGTTGCCACAACAAATAGAATACAGTGGAAGTGAAGGTATGTGACTTCCAAGGCTAGGCTATAAAAGGCATTCAGTTTATTAGCCTCCTGGATAAACTCACACTGTAAAAGCCACCTGCCATGTCGTGAGGTCACTCAAGCAGCTGTGTAGAGCGGTCCAGGTGGAGAGGAACTGAGGCGCCCAGCCTACAGCCAGCACCAACTTGCCAGCTATATAAGTGAATAATAATCTTAGAAATGGATCCTCCAGTCCCAGTTGAGCCTTCAGATGACCACAGCCCCAGCCAACATCTCACTACAGCCTCATGAGAAGTTCTCACAGTTCTCACCCCAAGCTACATCATCTCAAATTTCTGATTAACAGAAATCCTAAGAGAAAATAAATATTTATTGGTATTTTATGTCACTATGTTGTGGGGTAATTTGTTATACAGCCATATATAATGAATACACAACCTATATGTCCGTCAATAGGGAACTATTTAAATATATTATAGCACATGCGTATAATGAAATCCTTTGCGGCTGTTTAAAAAAAATGAGGAAACTATGTACTTACATGGAAAGTTCTCAAAGATAACTTGTTAAGTGAAAAATGCAAGTGCAGAATAGTATATAGAGGATACTACCATTTGTGAAAAAATTATGTTATACATATACATATAGAAAGAGGTGTATATATATACATATACATACATAGAAAAAACAGAAAAATACATATAGAGATGTGTATATGTACATATACATACGTAGAAAAAACACACCTGAATTTTATATATGTGTGTGTATATACATGCATGCATATATATATATATATATATATGTGCAAAATATCTCTGGGAAGAAAATAAGACTTTGGTAATAGTGACTGCCTCTGGGTGTGGAGCTGGGTATCTAGAACAGAGGTGGGGAGATGCCTTTGAAATTTTGAAGCTTGTGAATATATTATTGCCTCAAAAATAAATAAAATTTAAAAGTTCAAATAGTGCTTTCTCTTCAACTCAGAAATTTCACTTCTAGGAATTTATCCTTGGTAAATAATCATGGCAAAGATTTAGCTATAAGGATGTTGCCACAGCTTCCTTTAATATCATGAAAATGTTTAAGAAAAATGAAACTAATTATTCAACAATAGGAAGTTTGTTGGCTAGCTCATGGCACTCTCATACTCTGCTTCCATCAAAGATGACATAGCAGGAAACAATTCAATGTACAAGCAAATTGATCATGATATAGAAATTGATCAGGAGTTATGAAGTGGTATGGCAGAATCTTTAAAGTAAATTTAACTATATAAATGTAGGTAGAGATCACAATGAGATATCACCTCACACCAGTTAGGATGGCCACTATCCAAAAGTCAAGAAACAACAAATGCTGGTGAGGTTGTGGAGAAAGGGGAACCCTCCTATACTGTTGATGGGAATGTAAATTGGTTCAACTGCCGTGGAAAGCCATATGGAGGTTCCTCAAAAAATGAAAAATAGAAATGCCATTTGACCCAGGAATCCCACTTCTAGGAATTTACCCAAAGAAAACAAGATCCCTGATTCAAAAAGACATATGCACCCCTATGTTTATTGCTGCACTGTTTACAATAGCCAAAATATGAAAACAACCTAAATGTCCAATCAACAGATGAATGGATAAAGAAGAGGTGGTACATATACACAATGGAATATTATTCAGCCGTGAAAATAAAAGAAATCCTGCCATTTGCACCAACATGGATGGATCTAGAGGGTATTATGCTTAGTGAAACAAGTCAGGTGGAGAAAGACAAACACCAGATGATTTCATTCATTTGTGGAGTATAACAACAAAGTGAAACAGAAGGAACACAAAAAGCAGTAGACTCATAAACACTGAGAAGGGACTAGTGGTTGCCAAAGGGGAAGGGGTGGGGAGGGTGGGTGGGGAGGGAGAAGGAGATTAAGGGGCACTATAATTTGCAATCAAAACATAGTTCATTGGGATGATAGTACAGCATGTAGAATACAATTAATGACTCCATAACACCTTACTACGTTGATAGACCACGACCACGATAGAGGGGCTGAGGGCTTGATAATACGGGTGAATGCTGAACCACTGCTTTGGGTATTTGAAACCATCATAAGATTGTATATCAGTGAAATTTTAATAATAAAAAAAAATGTCAGTCGCACAGCAAAACTAAATAAGTAAATAAAAGATTTTACAGGTTAAAAAAAAAAGCCATGGGGACATAATGTTCAGCATGGTGATTTTAACTATTTACTGTATTGCATACTTGAAAGTTGCTCAAAGAGTAGCTCTTAAAAGCTCTCATCACAAGAAAAAAAATTCTGTAACTATGTATCGTGATGGATGTTAAATAGTGGGATTGTGGAGACATTTTGCAATATATACAAATATTGGATCATTATGTTGTACACCTGAAACTAACATAATGTTGTATGTTGAGCCCTCCATCACCATTCATATAAATAAATAATACCTCAAATAAATAAATGAAAATAAAAAATAAAGAAATGTAGGTAGAGATGTAGATTAAGATACAGATACAGAAACCCAAATGTTAACACTGATTATCTCTGGGAGGTCTGATTTTTGTTAATTTTGTTTTCTTCTTTTTCATCTGTGTTTTCAACAATAAACACATGCTACTTTTGTAAAAACACAAATGCTAAGTTTGTCTCTCTTTTTTCAAAGATTCACGCATGATCCTATAAATAGCAACTCTGGGTAGAGATTTTCAAACTTTGTTTTTAAAGAGGACAGTTTTTCAAGGACAAAGATCACCTTTATTGTTAGGTAAAAAGGGCCACACATCCTTTTCTACGAAGTCTCAGCATTATGGTTATAGTATTGATCCCCTCCCAACCTGCTGGGCAGTGGGGTCCACCTCCAGAGGCTGTGTCCCCAAACTACCCTGACTGAAACTGCTAGGCAGGGGAGGCTCCAGAATTTAGAGGAAGGTGGTCATCTTTGAGGAATGGTCTTGGGACCAGTCTCCAACCTGCATTTCCAAAGCCAGCACAGTTTCCACCTTACATTGTAGGTTAAAAATCTCCCAAGTGTTGTGGGCTGAATGGTGTCCCCAAAATTCATATACTGAAATTCTAACACCCCAGCACCTCAGAATATGACTGTCTTTGGAGATAGGGTCTTTACAGAGGCAATTAAGGTAAAATGAAGTAATGCCTCCAGAACTCAGAGAAAATAAATTTCTGTTATTAAGCCACCCCGACAGTGGTACTTTGTTATGGCAGCCTGAGCAAATACACTTCGTTTCCTAGAGAGAGACTTTCATATAAGATTGAGAAAATGTCCACTGTCCACAGCAAAGACTATTACCTTTGGGAGGTGACTCTGAGGTATGGAGCTGATTACTGGGGCCTTGGGTACCCCTGCCCCTTAGGTGTTACCGCTGCAGGCTACACATTAGCATGGCCTTTCCAGCAGATGGAGGTCAAGAAATAACCTCAGCACCCATCCAGCCCGAGAGGGCCTAGGACTTGGCTGGCAATGTGGCCAAGTGTCCGTCAAGACTGCAGGCCCACATAGAGCTGCAGCCTGTCATGCAGTCCTGTGACCAGACTATTTGGGACCCTGACACTCCTCTCAGAGGGGGCCTTCCTGCCTCCCCTCCCAGGCCCTCCCACCATCTCTATCCCCAGAGATTCTGGCTGTAAAGGTTCACCCCCACCATCAGACTCTGGAGAATGGTTGCTGGTCCAGAGGGAAATGCACTGTCTCCACATCCACAGGGCTGCCCTTTGCAGAGCTTAAAGACCCTGGGCATTCTTACCCTCAAAAGGCCACATCCCTCAAATGTATTCAAATGTAGCCACATGCCACATCACATAATTTACATAAACTATAGGAGCTGAGTTATAATTGTCTAGTTAACATTTTGACATTCAGTCATTTCATCCTTACTATATACTTGTCGAATTTTGGAGCTAGTCATAATCTCAGCCTGACTCAGGTGTTTCCGTGGATGTTTGAATCCCAGGCACCACTGCTATGGAGTCATCTGTGGGTGCAGTCTGGCACCCCATCCAAGGAGGTCCAGCGTGTACTGGGTATGCCCCACACAAGAGGAGCCCTCCCAGCACCAGCGTCCAAGTGCAGTGCTTCCTGGGGCCGTAGGGTAGGAGTGGTGAGCGGTGCTTTTCCAAGCAATAGTAAATATTTACTGTTTATTTATTTACCTCCTCCTCCTCTCTAAACTTGCTCCTTGGCTAACTCACACTTTCTCTTGCTTCCTGCAGATTTCCTACTAGGCCAGCAAAGCCAAGGGCTAGGAGGTCCTTAGCCTCATAGAATCCAAACTTCCTCCCCATTAAAGAGATGAGAAAACTGGGGCCCAGAAAAAGAAGGGCCTCCTACAGGAGCACCTGGCATTTCTGTGGAATCTGGATGCGGAACTCTGCCCTAGTTTGAGCCTGAGATTTTGAGGTTGCTCAGGAGGAATCCTCGAAGCAGAGTGTTTCCACCCTTCTCAGACCAGTGGAACTCCTAGGTTTGTTTGCATCCCAGGCCAGTGGTTGTCACCCCGTCCCCACCCCTGCTTTGCTGTCTCTTCCTCTCCACCGCACCTGCTGCAGCCTTGCGGAAGCCCGGAGCTTTGCCCCCAGGTGCTGAGAGTCTAGGGTTGCCAGATACAGAACACGACGCCAGGGTCAATTTGAATTTCAAATAAACAAATACATATATACATTATTTTTTTAGTATAAGGATAGCCCCAATATTTTTATCTGACATGCAAATTTACCCGGGTGTCCTGTATTTTTATTTACTAAAGCTGGCCCCGCTCGAAGCGTCCTCTCCCATTTGGGTCAGGCCCCTTGCTCTGCAGCTGTGGGTGCTGCCACCTCGACATTGCGTGAGTCACATGGTGGTGGACCGCCAGGCAAATGTTTCTGAACGGAACAGCATCACGGTTTGGGGGGATCCCCCCACTGTCCCCATAAGGCATGTGTTGTCAAAGCAGAAACACTGTAACAATGCCTGTGAGAGGAAAACAGAAGAGGCCACGGGAGTTCACCGTGCCTTGGAGAGGCCCAGCCGCGCTAGCGCAGCAAAGGCAGCTTTAACTACACCGCTTGCTCTTCACTTCTCAGAGAGGCGCTGATCGTCGTGAGAATCTCGGGGATACTGGAGCTCAAACCTTCCTCTGGGGGTCCGATAGTCTTCCTTCCCTGCCTTTCTGCGAAGAGGTCTACTGGGAAGAGTGGGCTTGTGGGCTGGGCAGGTTGCCTGAGTGAGGGTCAGTGACTGTATCTTTGTCCTGGGTCATCGTGGGGACTACAGGAAGGAATGGAAGCAGAATGTTTGGCGCACAGTAAGCACTTAACATCGACGGTTGCAATTGTTATAATAACGTGCAGACTTCTACTTTACCACAGGCCAGTGGGTCTCCTTGGCAAGGCCTGCGCTCAGGTCTCTGAGCTCCCACAGATGGTCCTCAAGAGGCTTTGGGCCTCCAAAATGGGCACATCCCCTGGGCTGGAATCGTCATTAAGTTGGTGTCGCCTGTTGCTTCTTCATTTGGGTTAGATTTTCAGGAGCCCCGCAGAGCCTTGAGGAAGCAGGACTCAGAAGAGGTTGACTTTGAGGGTTGAGGAAATAAGTCTTCTGCCCGGGGTGTCCCTGAGGGAGGGCAGGCCACATTTTGTGCGCCTGTGACTGTTGATGGGGGCGGTACGGGGGACTCAGGGCTATGCCCTGGAGGAGGAAGAAAGGAGGGGGCGTGGGAAAGAACCTGCAAAGCACACGTCACATTTCTTCTTCTGGAATGTCTGCTCTCAGGCCCCAACAAATCAATCTTGCTTGGAACTGAGGTGGGTGGGCCCCTGAGGCTGAACCATCTCCCTCTAACACCTGGCTCTGCAAGGCCCTGGGGTTGGGACACCCTGGCTTCTTAGAAAGAAACTGAAAGCCCTTAGGAGAAACTCCACCACTTCCCCTTCCTCAGTAAGAGGAACTTGGAGTTGCCCTGACAGGAAAGTCTTGGTGGGGCTTCTCGGAAGCTGCCACTGCTGTTCTACTGAGGAAAACCGCAGGCTGGGAGCCAGGCCAGGGCCTGGGAGAGAACCAGCCATTGATAGTCACGGCCTTTAGCTAGTGAGCAAAACTGAGGAGCTGCCGATGCCCCCTCTTCAGCACCACCTGCCACCCCCCCTTCGGGGAGTCTTCACACAGCTTGCTCTCAGCTACCCAGGGTCCCCTCCCTACAACCCAAAAGCCCCCTAACGTGTGTCAGTGCGCTCGATTCCGTGCTCTATTCACCGCCCACCAAAGCTCATCCATCCCCTGAGAAAGCCGCTGCCTCTCCGTCGGGGGCAGGTGGGCACCGGGAACTGCGTGTGGGGTAGGCCACACCCGCCGAGCTGTCTCAGGTGGCCTAGTGAGCAGATGCCTGACTTAACGGTGGCTGCTAGTTGCTTCATTCACTTCTAGACTGGACACAGGCTCCTCTCCAGAGCTGGGGGGTGCCACTCCCCTTCCCAGAGCCAAAGGCAGCCACTGCAGCCAGACAGAACACAGGGACAAACCACATGCAAGGCCCAGCCCTAGAGGCTGAGGCCCTCGGGTCCTAAGCTCTCGTACAAATGTGTCAGTACAGTATGGCCTCTCCCTGCTGAAAACCTCCCATGGCTCCCCCTACCCGCAGGGACAGGGCCCACACTCTGTGATCTGGGCTTGGGACCCTTGGACGGGGGGGGGGGGGGGACCCGGCTCCCCTCCCCAGCCCCTCCTCTGGGCCTCCTTCACTAAACCACCTCCTGTTTACATGGATGACCCGGCAGGTTTCCTGGGGCAAGTCTTCCTGGCCGCAGCCCCAGTCCAGATGGGCCAGCGGCTACCTCTGTGACCTCCCTGGGGGCACACTTCCCAGGACCCTAGCTGCCTCACCTTGTAATTGTCTAGTCTCTTGACCATCACCCAGCTTGTAGGATCCTGGGCACGGCGACCGTGAGCTTGGCATATTTCAATGAACATTTGGGGAGGGAATACGTTAATAAATGAGTGAATTTAGTACTATCTGCCAGGCCATGTGGCTGAGAGCCCCACATGCCCACAGGCACAGACATCCACGTGTGAATGTGTACACCCACGTGCAGTGGGAGGAGACATGTGAACGCCTGTCACAGTGTCCCTAAGATGTGTGTCTGTGGGTCCCTGCATCTATCCGCCAGCATCACTGTTGGTGTCCTTCTGGCCAGCAGGTGGCGATGCGCCCCTCTGTGGTATTGGTCCATCCAGCCTTCCAGCCTGCCGCGGGCTGTCATCACTGGAGGGGCCTCAGAGCCTGCCTCCCTCTCATCCCACAGGAGTACCAAGGCTGTCTGGGTCTCTTGGGGAATGAGTCTGGACTTCCAACTGAGCATCCAGGGATCTGATGCTGAAGGGCCCAAACTCCGGTTCACACACCGCTGTAGCACTCTGTATGCCCAGTGCCAAGCCGGACCCTACAGGAAAGCCCAAAGTTGAAGCAGCTGCAGAATATAGAGGTTAAAATAAAAGCATGGAGTCCCAGCTCTGCGTCTGGCTGGCTGTGTGACCTTGGGCAAATCCCTTAATCTCTCTGAGCTCCTTTCTTTGTTGAGTGGAAATCATGGCCATCTGTAAAATGAAGAAATCACTGTAAAACATGGACCAGAGTGGGGCTGTACTGTAAGACAGTGGTTCTCAAACTGTAGCCCTGGAGAGCTTGTTAAAGCACAGATGGCTGGGTCCCAACTTCAGTTTCAGATTCAGAAGGTCTGGGGTGGGGCCTATGAATTTTGCATTTCTAACAAGTTCCTGGGTAATGCTGATGCTGGTGGTATGGGGTCTTGAGAACTTGAGATCCCCTGGATACAAGATACTCACAGTGAAGAGTGATACACAAGATCATACACACAGCACAAAGGTAGCAGGCCTCCGGCAAGATACAATGGAAGCAGAAGAAGAGGGGTCCACTCCAAGGGCTGCAGGGGCCCAAGGAGGGAGACACAGTCCTGTGGCCTGGGTGGTTGGAGTGGAAGAAGGGGAAGCCTCCGGACCTGGCTCTACTCTCTCCTGCCACCACTCTCAGCCCCGATCCTCCCCAACCCCCCCACCGCCCCAAGAGGTGAGCCCAGGGGCCTGCTGGCTGGCCGGCTGGCTGGCTGGTGTGGCACCAGGCCGGCCTGCCCCACGCAGCTGCTGCTGTTCCCTGGAAGGGATGGGTCGGTTGATTCTCTGCTCCCAGCTTGGCCTCTGCTGTGCTTCCTCCGCTTCTGGGAACTCACATTTCCTTTCTCTTTCTTTTTTAATACTGCTTTTTAATCAAATTATTATAAAGGCAGTGGACGTCCATCTAGAACATCAATACAATGCAAAAAAGTGTAAAGAAGAAAATGAAAATAGCAATCCAAGACTCAGTCATTCAGAGATAATGTCTATTTCTTTTCTTGTATATATGTCTCAGGCACAATATATATTCACTTGACATTGTACAATAAATGTTGTTCTTTCACATTTAACTCCTGGAAAACATGAATTTAAGGGCAGTGTAATAATCTAAGGGAAGGTCTTGGTGCATTAGGTACTCCCTGCATTTCAGGTGACTTCCCCAGGGGAACTTTCTGGGAAGGGACTCACTGGGTCAAAGGGCATAAAAAGTTTTAAAACTCTTGGTACATGTGGACAAATGGCCTTTCAAAACCATTGTTCGAGTCCTACCCAAGGTGGGAGGGGAAAAAGCAGCGGCCGGGCCCAATTCACCACACCCGACGTGAATGGAGGAGGACCAAGCCGCCACAGGGAGGCAAGAAGGGCCCAGCACTGTCCAGCCCTGACGTCACCCCAGGTGGTGTCATGTCCCATGCTAGGCTCCAGGAGACCGATGTGGGTGCCTCGGACCAGACGTGGCTGGCGCAGAGCTGCCCTCCTGCTCTTGGAGCCAAGGATTGCTCTTAACCCCTCATTTTCTGTCACACCTCACATCCATCCAGTCTGCCTGCAAGTGCTGCTAGGACTACTTTCAAAGCACCCTGAGTACGGTCATTTCTCCCCCGTCCACCACCACCAACCTGGCCCATCTCTGCCTGGGTGTTCTTAGTAGCTCCCTCATTGTCTTCTCCCACTAGAGTCTTCTCCACAGCAGCCAGAGAGATCCTTTTAAAACCTAGGTTGAATCAGGTCAGTCCTCAGCTCTAAACCGTCCAAAGGCTCCCATCTCACCAAGGGTAAAAACAAAGACTTCACTATGACCTACAGGCCTTTCGAATCTGTGCCTCCCCAAACCATCACCTCCCTGACACCACTTCCTACCACTCCTTCCCTTACCTACTCAGTTTTCTGAGGTGCTTCACAACACCCCAGACACTCTCCTGCCTCAGGACCTTTGCACTTACTGTTTCCTCTACCTGGCATATTTCCTCAGATATCCACAGGCCCCCTCGGCTCAAATGTCATCTCAAAAAAAACAAAAACAAAAACAAAACCCACAAGCAAATATGGCCTATTTTGGAAAGGCCCTTCCAGACCACCCTGTCTAAAACAGCATCCTGGTCATTTTCATTCTCTTACCCTGTGTCATGTTCCTTCAGGAGCATTGCTCACTTTTTGATTATTGTTTGTTTTCTTACTGGAAGAAAACCTCCATGAAGGCATTACTCTTTGCCTGTTTTGTATCCACAGCACCTGATGAACTGGTTGACACATAGCTGGTGCTCAGCAAACCTGTTAAGTGGATAATTAAGTGAAAGATTTCACCATCTGGGGATGTATGTGGTTTCTCTTCCAGACTATACGTTGCTGCCTCTAAGTCACCAGCTTGCAGACAGCACCCAGCATACGTAGTGTTTGCTGCACAGATGAACACACACGGAAAAGAAGGCCGTTGAGGCAGGGCACGAGAGGCTGCTGCCCGGGGATTGGGAACCTGGAATTCCACAGAAGCCCCTGCCACTCAGTCACTGAGGCCTTGGGAAAGTCGCTTCACCTCTTTGAACCTTGGCTTTGTCATCCATAAAACGGCATGATGATACCTGTGCTGCCAGCGTCACAGGGCTGTTGTGACAATTAAATGACAGATGTAGGTCAGCAAAACACAAAGGCAGCTACACTCAAGCTGCAGGTCCTCTGTGAGGCTCTGCCCAGTACCCCTCACCCCACCGACTGCTCCCTCACTGAGAGCCCATGGAGCCCCGCATAGGTGTTTGTGGCATGAGCCCTACGGGTGCTTTCATGCATGGTTCACTTAGAAGACTGCCTGCTGCTGAGACTGCATGCCCTTGAGACCAGGTCCAGGGCTCAACATCTTGCATGCACCCACTGGGCACTGTGCCTGGCATCTGGGCCATACCCCTTGGACATTTGATTACCGACCAACAGATACATTTGTTGAAGGCTATAAATGTGTTACCATGATACGAGTAAATAAGCGTGGGGATTTCAGACCCAGACAGAGGGCCTGGGTGAGGCAAGCCAGCTAGGGGCTCTTTGGGATCTGGGGCAGGCGGGCCTGCTGGGCCTCAAGTGCCCCAGCCTGACAGGAAGGGAGGGAAGTACTGATGGCCTGGCCATATCCACTCTGAGACAAGGCTGGCCAGTTGCCTCCCAGACATCTGCCACAGCGGCCACATCTTCTGGGCTGTGGGGCGGAGGCTGGCTACCCACCTGCATTCCTCACTGTGTACCCATGATCTCATCCCGGCCCTGCAGCCACCCACGGGGCAGGAGGCTTTGCCCCACTTTGCAGATGACGGAATGGAAGCTCATGGAGATGACCCCCGGGCTGGTCATCTTGCCTGGGTGCAGGCAGACACTCGGGGGACCCAAGGTCTAACAGCGCAGGTGGAATGTGCTCATGGAGGCCACTTCACACTGTCTAGTAGGGTTTAAAAATCTCCATCGAAACCATGCACATGCTTAATAAACTCTGGGCAACTAGTTAACTGACTTTCCCTAGGGCTGCCCAGGGGGCATCCAGCCAGGCCCAGCTGCCTTCCCTCTACAAGCTCAGTGCCCAGAAGGGGTCTAGCTGAGGAACAGGCCCCGCCCGGGAGGGGCATGGGACGCAGTCAGCGAAACTCCTTTTAGGAAGGAAACCTTAGAGCAAGGTTGAGAAACCAGCATCTCTCCAGGGCCTGGGGGCGGGGGAGCCCAGGTGAGCCGACTCAGTCCTCAGGAATGGGTGGGGTCTCGAGGGGAGGCAGGCGCTTCCTCCCACCCCAGCCCAGGGTCCTGTTCAATCTTTATTGTGGAGTTTCCTGGCGACAGGCAGTGACCTGTCGGCTGCCCGCCCCTGTGGGAAGCAGCTTGGCGTGGCCCTCACCATCTCATTAGTAGTGATTCACCCAGGACTCACCTGGCTGGCTGTCAGAGACCTGCCGTGCTGCCCGCCGGAACCAGCTTGGCTGGCACCCTTCGGGAAGCAGACACCCCATTCCTTCAGGTCTGTCTTCCCTGAAGCCCAGGGCAGAGCTTGCTTGGCACACAGTCAGAACTCAGAATTCATTCATTCCACCAACTGATACTTATTGAGCACCTACTGTATGCCAGGCACTGTGCTTGGTACTGGGGATACAGAGTGAACGAGGAAGACCCAAATCCCTGTGCTTCTGGAACTCACAGTTTCATGCGGAAAGACAGACAGGAAGCAAATAAATATGTGAATCATACAAGCTCTTGAAGATGGTAGTGCTATGGAGAAAAAGCAGGGAAGGGTGTGAGATGGGGGTTGCAAATTTTAAATAGGGTGTTCGGATGGACCTTCCTGAGAAAGTGATATTTGAGCAAAATCTGATGAAGATGAAGATGAACAAAGGAGTTGTTACAGATAAAGGAGGAAAAAGGGATACTGGTGAACAGCAAATGCAAAGGGCCTGGGGGAGGGATGTGGGTGTAGAGGTCATATTTAAGAAATGACGAGGAGACCAGGGCAGCTGAGGCAGAGCTGGCAAAGGAAAGAGCAGTGAAAGAAAGGGTCAAAGAGCTGGTGGGGGCAGGGCTAGTGTGGAATGTACAGGGTCTTACAGGCCCTTATAAGAACTCTGGATTTTACTCAGCTGAATTCTGTCAAAATGCTCCAAAATCCCTCCCTTGAATCCAAGACCAGCTCCCCAGGCTTTCTCTGCCTGAAGCAGAACTCAGGGAGCTGAGTCAAGAGTCAGGGGTGTTTTCACTGAGAGTCTGGAAGGATGAGTTTGCTGAACAAAGGGTTGCTGCCTGTGGAGAATGTGTGAAGAGAAAGATGCCTGTTTGGGAAACAAGCACCTACTGCAGAGGGCTGTTGTTTTGAGAGGAGGAGAAGGGAGTAGAGGCTGAAAAAGAAAGGTGGAGCCAGGAAAAGACAGCCTTCTCCAGCTGCCCCCACCCCAAGCCCGTCCCAGACTCATCTGGGACATCCCTTAGCTGACACTCTGCCCCAGCCTCCACCTCAGCTCTGGGCTGCTGCACACGCTGTCCTGGAATGCTCACTCCCTGACCTCCGGCTCATCTTCCACAAAGTGGTTCCTGAGTCCCCAGAGCAGGTGCTCCTCCCGTAGGCCCAGCAGCCCCCACTGAAGCATTTTCATGCTGGGTTGTATCTGCCCACTGAGGGGTCTCGCTTCTCCATGAACCACACCGGGGTTAGCTCACCTTTACACCCCCCGAGACTGACACAGAGTAGGTGCTGAGACAGCTGAGTGGGATGAACGAATGCTCGCTAGGACGTGGGTCCCTCAGAGTTTCAGAACAGAGTGACAAGATCACATGCACATTTTAGGAAAGTGACTTGACTCAGTGTGTGGGGGGTGAGAGGGATTGGAGGAGGCGGACAACTAAGAGGCTACTGTAATAGTCCAAGCAGGGGCAAGAGAGAAGGGAGGACGGACAGACTCGGGGGCCAGCTGCTGGGAGTGAGAGGAGAAGGCAGATCTAGGAGCAGTGAAGGGACATCTGTAGGGCATCAACACTGGTCCCGGGGGTGACGCAGAAGAGGGAGTCAAGGATGGGGTCCAGCTTTTCCTCTTCTATATTGTGTCCTTCACTCTGTATTGCCCGTGAACAGATACTACTTCCTCAGACACAGGATAGCACGGTGGTTTGGAGCCTGACTCTGGGTTCAAATCTCATCTGTACCACATCCTTGCTATGTGACACTGGGCAGGTTCACTCGACCTCCCCACTCCTCACTTTACCCATCTGTAAGGCAAAGATGGCAACTGAGAATTAGTTACCACATTTCAGTGATTCTGAGATTCCCATTTTAACATTTCTGAGTCTTTAAATCAATGGCATGTCATGGGTTAATTGGCAACATTCTTTAGTGGTACACAAATAATAGTGTATCTGAAGACTGATGGAGACTTAAATTGGATGAAACACAAAACTATGTGGAGAAACCAGTATCTGGCATTTTGTAAGAGCTGAATAAATGTTAGCTGTTACTGCTACTGTCATTTTTTGCTTCCTGGAGTTCTGTTCATCATACAAGGTAACAAATGCTCCATCAGAATAAAGAGAATTCATAAATAGGTATAAAGTTGAAAAAACTGTAGTAATTTCCCCAAGAAAACACCCAAAACCTAATGCTGCCTTTGAAAGATCTCATAGAATTCTGCCAAAGTTCCAGAGAAAACTTTAGAAATTCCTCTTTTACAATGGGGACCAGAGCTCCTGGCTCCCTGACCAGCAGGGGGAACCAGGGCATGTCCCCAGATGACTTCAGGGGTGTTCCTTGTGTCCTTGTGAATTTCCCTGAGTCACCATTACTCATTGCTGCTGCCTTCTGACCAGGAGACTGATGCCCTGGGATCAAGGGCTGCCCGCGAACAAAAGTGTGATTATAGAGTGTTCCGCAACCGCCGTAAACTTCTCCGGCTCAGGGGAGCAGGGCGACCCTCACCGGTGTCTTATTTTCGGCCTCCCGGGCTGTGTTCCTGCCTACTGACTTGGCAAATCCTGGGCGACTCGCCTTGTTTTCTCTCCTCACTTAAATACATGTCTGGAAAAAGCCTCCACCCCCACAGACCCTGCTGTGTGTGGAAACGGTGACAAGCTTGGAGGAGGAGGAGAAACTCGGCGGCTCGATCCTGGAGCCTCCCTCTCAACGAGGGGGAGAAGAATTGGCACAAGTGGGCGCTCTTAGGCCCAGCTGCCGGGGTCGTTGACACACCCAGGCCTGTCCTGCGTCCCTTCAGGTTCAGCCAGGGCCCCTACCCAGCTCTGTCTGAGTCGGCGAGAGACCGTCTCAGCCACCCTCACCGCGTCAGGCTCACACAAAAGTCTCTGGCGGCAGGGGTGGGCTCGTGCCTGGCATTGGGAAGCAGACACAGGAATCTGACCACACACAGGCAGCGTGCACGTGCTGGGCTGCTAGGGGGCGGATGAAAGTAGCTCCGTAGCCCTCAGCCAACGTGTCTGCTCCTGTGAGCTCACCACTGGATGAGAGGCGGGACAAGGGTACCCAGGACACCTTTCCAGGGAAAATGAGGGACCAAGCAGTCAGTGGAGGGTCCCGTGGGAGGCCCTTCAGGCAAGACAACTGCCCTCTCTCTTGGCCCCCTGCTATCAGGCCAGTCTCCTTCCACTGCCACAGCCCACCCCTCTGCGCTCAGTCTGGCGGCATCTTCATTCCAGAATGCTTAATCTTCAGCAAGTCTGTCTGTTCACGAGTTCCACTGAGCCTCTTCTCTGGGTTGGGGCACATGCCAGGACGGCTTCAGAGCCGCAGGACACCCTATCTCACCCCTCCCGTTTGCACTGGGAAGACAGAATTTACAGAGGAATGAGGGGCTCCTCCCAAGCTCAAGAGCCGCAGGAGTCCAAGAAAAATAGGGGTGACATCAAGGGGGAGCTGGAAGCAATGGCTCTCCATCAGGTGCGCCATGTTTCGATCAGAACCATTTTTATTTTATGTAAAGGCCCTTTGCAAATGTAGCTTCAACCTCTGCCTCTGTGGCGAGCGCTGCTCCCCAACCTTCCCCACTCCACACCAGTATGGAAATGAGCTGTTGCTTTGTCTTGTCCATTAAAGTATGAGTTTCTGATGGCAGGGTTGTGTCTAATTCATCCTTAATCATCTGCCTTGATCCAGGACATCGCAGCACATAGTAGGGCTGGCACACAGTAGGTGTGTCGTGGACACTTGTTGAATGAAAGCACCGTACTCGGTGCCAGCACTGTGTGGTACCTCACTTGCCTATGTCAACCAGGAGAGACAGGCATTATCCTTCCCACGTACCATGCCCATTTTAAAGATGAGCAGACTGAGGCTCAGGGAGGTTAATAAGCCTTATCTGTGGTCCCACAGCTAACAAGTAGCAGACCTGGGCTTGTAACCAAGGTCTGTCAGACCCCAGACCCTTTGCCCTTGACACTGTATCATGCCACAGGCTAGAAGGTGCTTGACAAAGCCCCTGGCACACAGGCACTGCTTAATAAACAGTTGCTGTTTGATAAACAATACCTCCTCACAACAACTCATCAAGGTTGCACTTCTAGGCTTGTTTTAAAGATATGGAACATGGGGCTCAGAGAGGTTCCATAACTTGCCCAAGACCACATAGTAAGTGATGGAGCCAGCTCAGGTTTGAACCCAACTCTTATCTGGCTTTACAAGCCAAGCTCTAACCACTACATATACTGTCTCTTTTGGAAACACCACCTGCCCTACTCAGCGGTACCCTGAACAGTTGGCTGATGTTTTCTTCTTGCAAAGTCCCATATTTGGAATTTTCTCTTGTTCATCTCTTTCTTCTGGGCAGCATATGAGTTTTCAATCTACCTGCCCAAAGGCAGGGACGTTGTCCAACTGTGCAGCACCCCAAAGCTGACAGCCTCTTTACTTGGCCCCCAGTAGAGCCTCAAGGCCCTTCCCCCAAAGCTCTTTCAACAGAGCCAAACAGCCCTGGCTTGGAACTTGTCAACAACAATTTCTTCACCAAAGGTAACCTTGGGATAGATGTCAGGAGCAAGATAACAGTAGCAAGAGGCCACTGAGAAGGGTGACTGGCAGGCTACGTGAGGGGATCTGTCCCCGCCTGAGGAGTACCTTGTTTCCTTGGTGGCGTCTTTTGAGCCAAAGCAAATACAGTGGCAGACTGCCTGCCTTTGCGGCCCATGTGTGCACCTCTCCAGCCACAGGCCGTGGGTGTGCAGCTCTCAGCAGGTCAGAAGCACTGGCATCCTGCCCAACTTTGCTTGGCTGTCCAAGGATCACAGAGAAAACACACTCCTTTGACCAAATGCTGGGTCAACCCCATAATCAGACTCATTAGAAGCACTGTAGGAGCAGTGAGAAGAAATTATAACAGTTTTGCATAAAGAGACCCTATTTATCTCATACCCATTAGGATGGCTACTCAAAAAAATAGAAGACAGCAAGTTTTGATAAGGATGTAAGAAACTATAACCACTGTGCACCATTGGTGGGCTTGTAAAATGATGCAACTGGTATGGAAAACAGTATGGAGCTTCCTCAAAAAATAAAAAATAGAATTACCATATGATCCAGCCATCCTACTTCTGAGTACATATCCAGAAGAATTGAAATAGGGTCTCGAAGAGATAATTGCACTCCCAAGCTCACTGCAGAGTTATCCACAATGCCACCAAGAGTTGGAAACAATCTAAATGTCCGTGAGGAGGAATGGATGGAGAAAATGTGCTATATACATACAATAGAATATTACTCAGCCTTAAAAGGGAAGGACATCTGTCACATCCAGAGCACCGATGAACCTTGAAGACATGAAGCTAAGTGAAATAAGTCAGACGCGAAGGGACAAATACTGCATGATTCTACTTATAGGAGCTATCTGAAGTGGTCAAGTTCATAGAAACAGAAAGTAGGATGGTGTTTACCAGGAACTGGGGGGAGGGGAAATGGGGAATTGTTGTCTCATGGCTACAGAGTTTCATTTTCCCAAGATAAAAAAGTTCTAGAGATTTATTGCACAACAATGTAAATACACTTACTACTGAACTGTATGCTTAAAAATGGTTAAGATGGTAAATGTTATTTTTTTTTACCATAGTTAAATTTTAATAGGGGGAACCTTGTTGATTTCCTCACTTTGGAGGTATTTATACTATTGACTGAGCGAATCACTTTATATGCATTATTTTCTTTAATTCTCACCATGACTTAATTTGGTAGTCGGCACTATTTCTTTTTCACAGACTAGGAAATTGAGGCCTAGTGAGAGAAACTGACTTAACCACAGTCATGGAACTTAGTGAGGGGAAGTGCTCCAGTCTGTACTCGGGTTTGTCTACCTCCAAACTGGGGTCTCTTCCCCTGGCTCTGCTGGCTGAGTGTGTCCGATTCAAGCCCCCAATTGTTGACAGAAAGAAGGACTTTGGATGTGAGTGCTCCATTTCCCCAAATTGAGCACAAGTTCCTTGGTAATGAGCCGCATGCACCTTCTATTTCCTCACTTGCTATGGGAATTAAGCCGAGTACTGGGCACACATAGTTGATGGGTAACAAATACTTGAGAACTAGTTGATTTTTTTAAGCTTCTCAAAGCGCCAGAATGGGTTTTCACAAAAATACTACTTAAGCACTTCCAGCTCACAAAGCATTTTCACACACACTAACTTATTTGCTCCTGACAGAGTCCCTGGATAAAGACAGCCCTTACCTCCATTTACAGATGAGGGAAGTGTTCGAGAACCTGCAGCTGGGATTCCAATCACTGGAGGCGTGGCTTGACAGGTGTCCTAGGATCCCAAATCTGTGATACTTTGGCAAGTGGCCTCATCAAGTTAGGTCCGGGCACCCTAACTCAGTCAGGTGGAGATCTTGTGCTCTGCTCACCTGCTGACTGAGAAGGTGGGCCTTGACCTGCAAGGCCACATAAGCTCCGGATAGTCCCTGTGAGGGCTGGAGGGGCCTTTCTTGAGACGGTAGCTGCAGCATTGAATATTCAGCCAAGTGCCAGACGCCAGCAAGTGAAACCCTGGGTCACCCCCAGACTGGTCTGAAAGGGTGGGGAGTCCAGCCCAGCAGGGCGTCCTGGTGACTGGCACAGCACAGGGGGCACAGATGGGGTCAAGCTTGGGAGACAGCTAAAGCCAAATGCTGATACGAGCTGACAGGGTCTGCAGCCCAGAGAGGCCCGAGGGAGCCCAGTACAGGACGGAGGCCGCTTGCCCGCTTGCTCTCTGCCCTGTCTCCCAGCCCCTGCCAAGTGTGGGCAGCGGCGAACCAGAGGCCTCCGGCTCTAGAGGGAGGGTGGTCGGCGGCCTGCAGGGGCCACCCAGTGGCCAGCCACATGTTTGGTCCTTTCATTATGACATTTTTTCCTCTGATTACAAAAATATCTTGTGTTCACAATAAAAAAAAAATAAGGGCGACCGGAAAGCCCACATACAGGCAGAATAATCACCTGTCACTCTCTTTTCTCTAACTATATAAAGGACAGAAGTTAAAAAGCAAATGCCCTCATCTCCCCATTCCTAACGCTCCCCTCTCCCATAAATCCAGAGGCCATCAATGCTGGCACTTTCCTTTAATATTATACCATGTCACTAAATATTCCTTCATCACATAATACATAACTCTTAATGCATATATGCACACTGCCATATAAATATACCCAAATATAGTCCCCCCCCCACTGCTACACATATAAACTGCTGCTCATTTTTCTCTACGATATCCAATGCCACAGTGAACATCCTCATGTAGAAATGCAACTAGCAGGTTTTCATCCAGGGGCTGGGGAGCACACACAGAGATGCCAGTGTCTGAGGGCAGAGCCACTGAGGAGAGTCAACCAGGGAAACCAGTAGCACATGGAGACTGAGGGCACCGCAACCTTCCCAGATTGCACAGCGTGGCCCACGGTGGCCCTCACTGAGTGGCACGTGAGACATGACAGGCAGGTGCTGTTTGCCGGCCAGACTGACTGCCTTGGTGCCATCCTCAATAAAAATAGCTTGAATTCTACAATGGACAGTCTGAGCTGCTCTCTCTGAGGGCAAGCCACACCCACAGACCCCACAGGCTCAACATTGTGCTGCTGTGGCCTAGGAGCCCAAACCCTGGCCACAATTGCCCGGGCCAACATTCGTCCTGACACAAAGGCAGCTGTTTTTAAGCTGGATATTCACAAGGGGCAGTCCAGCATTAAAACTGTGCCCAATAGGGACCTTCTGTTTTGGACTGTGGCTCACAGAGCCAGCTCTCTCTTTTGGGGCTACTTGATAAGTAGAGGACTATTAAATGGGCAGAAGGTAAGGGCTACCTAAGAGAAAACAGTGGGCAGGAGCAAGGAGGTGGAAGCCAGGAGGCAGCAGAAGACATTAGGTGGAGAGAGTCCATAATGGGTTTGGTGTAAGAGTCCAGGGACCCCAGAACAAGGATGGAGTTGTCCTGGAGGACAACTAGTACCACTAGTCCAATAGCCCGAGATGATCTCTGTCTGATAAGACTCCGTCCCAGGCCTCCCACCTTCCCTGTACAGCCTGACAATAAAGCCTCATTGCTGGAAGTAACGAGCGTGGGTCAGCGTTCCCTGCAGCCTGCAGGAGTCTCACTGCTCAAGAGTGGACTGCACTTTACAGTTTACACAGCGCTCTCCCAGGCATTCTCTCATCACAACAACCCTGGGAGGGAGAAGAGCTCATCCCCATTTCACAGATGAGGAAACTGATATTCAGAGAGGATATGTGTCCCCTAGCAGGCCAGGGAGCAGAAACTCACAGTCAGACTTGCTGACCCTCCTGTTCTCATCCTGGCTGTTCTCACTACACCAGCTGGCCTCGCCTTCGCTCCCCACAGACGTCCTCACCATGCTGCGGTGCCACTGTCACTACTCCTCTCCAAAGGTGAGCGAGCCATAGTTGAGTTCCTGTGTTTCGACTTGTCCACTCAACTTGATGCTGTAATGCATGAGGACTGGGCTCGAAGGGTTTCTGGTTCATAGTGCCCAGCGCTTGTGAGGATACAATAGGTGCTCGATGAGCGCTGATGGTTTCAAATATAGTTTTTCAGAATGTAGAAGCCCCACCAAAGCCGCCCTGTGCTTCCTATGGGCTCCATCCGTTCTATGTTCCTTTGTCACCCCTCTTTTTTTTCCCTTATTTCGGATTTATCATTTTGCCATTGAATATTCCCCTCTATCAGCTTGAAGTTTATTCCTCTTTCTCTATTTGGCCTCAATACAGATGAGGACTAGGCAGGTTTGAAAAATTCCCCTGGGAGTCTGATCATATTCCAGTTTGAAATCAGATATATAAGATGTTTAGCCAACCCCTTAACTCTCAACAACACATCCGTGAACCAGGAAATAAGCAAAAATATATAAATGATCAACCAAACTGAATCTCTTATGTTCCATGCACAAAAGCTGAAGCATGCTTGTCTTAGAGAAACTCCTCTAGTCTTACTCTGCACCTATATGCCCTCACTTTACATACGGTTCTAATGAGGTTGATCACGGAAGCAGGCATAGGAACAGCCATAAGAAACTGAAAGCTGATGGTTTGAGAAATAAAGTCTTAGAATAGTTACAAACATCAGTAATCATAATAGTGGCCTTAAGCTATCAAGAAAAGGCTAAATTATGTACAGCAGGAAGATGTACAATCCATTTTAGAGAGTTGAAAGAAAACAGTTTGGGTGTTTAAAGGGAAGAGTTCCTGCTACCCTAAAAATTCACCATGTGCTAAAACAGAATCCAGCCCTCCCCTCAGTGCTCTGGAATTGGCAGTCCTGCTGCACTAATTGTCTCATCACACTGCACTGACAGGGTCTACCTCTCCAACTTGGGCGTTATGCAGTAGTTAACAGCACGAACTTTAGAGCCAGGCTTACTGGGTTCAAGTCCTGGCTCTGCCACTTCTGTGTGGCCTTGGGCAAGTCACTTAATCTCTCTGTGCTTGTCTCCTTAGCTGTCAAATGAATAATAGCACCCACATCCCGATCAGGTATGTAGAGTGCTTTTACACATGAGAGTGATGACAGGAGGAGTTGAGTCTTACTCAGCTGTGCCTCCCCAACTGGCCCCTAGCCTCTTACTCCTCAAAATGGGATTGAACAGCAACTGGGAGCTTGTTAGGAACGCAGCAAATCACACCCAGGCCTAAATCTGAACCAGCATTGTTAAGAGTCTGTGTGGGCATCAGAGCGCGAGAGGCCCTGAATGAATACTGCCAAATGAACAGAATTAGGCATTATTGTATGCCAAAGTCCCAGAAGCATCAGGGCGACAGAGAGCTGGGAGCACGGTGGGCTCGCACCTGAGGAACACAGAGGGACTTGGTACAGAGGAGAAAGTGTGGGAGGCTGGACATTCAGAATGGTCTTGGTTCAGCCACTTCCCAGCTGTATAACCTCCTGCCTCCAAATCCTCGTTTGGGAAACAGAGGGGCTAGTGCCCACTTTCCAGGGTTGTGACTAGGATGAGTGATGGGCACACAAGGCTCCTGCACAGGGCAGGCCCTCAGGCTGTCCTTACTGCAAGCTCACAGTGCCTCATCTAAAGCCTGGGTCAGACACGCGCTGTTTTCAGAGCTTTCTGGATTGTACAAAGGTCACATGGTGCATGTGCTGACACTACATAACATCCCAGCAGGGTCTTTATTTCTCAGACCATCAGCTTTCAGTTTCTTATGGCTGTTCCTATGCCTGCTTCCGTGACCAACTTCATTAGAACCGTATGTAAAGTAAGGGCATATAGGTGCAGAGTAAGGCTAGAGGAGTTTCTCTAAGACAAGCAAGCTTCACCTTTAATGAAACATAGCAAAGTTTCGGTGGCAAAGTGTATGAGCTGTAAGAGACATAATAAAGACTCTAAATGATCTCATGTCAGGGCAGACCAGTTTGTATCAAACTTATTTTTAAAAGTCTGGTTTTTAGAGCTTTCAGATTTCAGAACTGCAGATAAGGGAGTGTGAACCTGGATGACAGAGGAGGAAAGGCAGCCCTGGTGAGGACACTGGGGAGAGCCTGCCGGCCTTGGAACGGAGCAGGGGAAAGGCTTGAGTGTTGTTTGCCTGCAGGGTGAGTACACAGGCGGAAGGAGAGGGCAGAAAGCAAGCCATGGGGGCGCGGAGACAGGAGACCCTGACACATGGACCTGGGAAGTTGCCAAGGTTAGGGCCTGAGCACGAGTGTGACCTAATCAAAGGCAGAGCGACTGATTGGTCAGGCTCACCAACAAATTGGAAAAAGGCGCCCTGGAGTTACGGCCTGGCTCCACTTGAATTTCCCAGCATGGAAGGAAGGGTAGGCTCACTCCTACTCCCTGCCCACCACGCTCTGCCCCCACCAAAAACACTCAAGAGAAAGGTCTTAATAGTTCACCAGACTGTCATGGGTAGCTGGTGGGGTCTTATTGATTACACAGGCACATAAAATTGATATAAACAAAGAATAAACATAATAAGAACTCTACTGTGTGCTTGGTGCCATGAACAATTGGTCTCTAGCTCTCACAGCAGTCCTGTAAGGTATAATTTATCATTCCATTTTACAAAGGAAGGCACTGAGACTCAGGTCACCTAAGAAAGTCCAGAGTCACCTGGTTGGTTCACCTACTGCCAGTTCCTGAATGCCTCCTATTAAAACACATGCTCACAGAATGGCTCAGGCCAAGGCAAGAAAGGGGCACGTTGGAGGGCTGAGATCTGGGAGAGGCAGTGTGTCCTGCAGCCTCACAGACCCCTGGCTCAGACTTGGGCCCTGCCCTCAACCTTTCTGAGTCCTTATTCTGTTTTGGATATATCTTTTATAAACCCCAGAATCAGGATTTGTCCTCAATCCATTCTGACCTTAATTTTTTAACAGGAGCATTTAGTCCATTTATATTTAATGTAATTATGAATATATCTGGGACTAAATCTACTCTGTGCTTTCTATTGGTTCCATCTGTTCTATGTTCCTTTTTCTCTCCTTCTCCCCCTCGTCTCCCCAGTTTTGGATTTGTTATATTTTTTTGCCAGTGAATGTTTCACTCTATTAGTTTGGAGGTTATTCCTCTTTCTCTGTTTGGCCCTGACCTCAATATTTTGAGGATTATATATATATATATATATATGAAAGTGTTTTGTACCACTAGTCCAATAGCCTGAGATGATCATATAAAAATAAGAGCACTGGAATTAGACAGGCCTGGGTTGGAGCCCCAACTCTAGCTCTTCTTAGCTACGTGTTCCTTCCTAGCTGCTTTTCCCAAGTCTCGGTTTCTCCGTAGATGTGAGCGATGGAAGCCATTACACAGCTTATTGTGATACTTCAGTGAGCTAAGGGGTGCCAAGGGCTCTGCCCAGGGCTCGGCACAGAGAAGGGGCTCAGTTCAGTGTTCCCCTCTCTTCTCCAGCCTTTGCCTGTGTCCCAGGAAGGACTGGCCCTAGAGAGAGGCTGTTCAAGAGCCTGGCTGCACAGCCGGGCTTGACCTTAGAAAACCTGCCCAGGAAGAATCCCTCTGGAATGAGATGTTCCCAGGATGCAGCCAGTCTGTGGCATCAGTGGTGGACAAGACACTGTCTGGGATTTAGGAGGCTGTTGGGAAATTCTGGTAAAATGGTGGAAGAGGAAGGAATGTATTGCTTAGGGGAGCCCAGGGAAGTGGGGAGGGTTCCCCAACAGTAGGTGTGTCTCCAGCCAGAGAAGGACCCGACCAGGGAGCAGCAGCCTTCCCTCCTGGGAGGCAGGTATGTCCTCTTGGAGAGCAGAGCAGTGACTCACCAGACTGCCACAGCTCGTTATAAATATCCCTTGAGACACCTAACTCCCTCAGCCCTTATTCTATATTAGCACAAGTGGCGCTCCATAATTCCATAATTAATTAGGTTTCCTAGGCACCTCGAGACCGGGAGAGGGTGTCCCAACCTGTGGACACAATATTACAACCGACATGGCAGGTTCGCCCCACCCCCACTGTGAATCGAAAAATAAGTTCTCTTTCTCTCTCTTATCTTTTTTGCTTATTTACAAATCAGCAGGCGGAATTTTGAGAAGTAAGGGCCAGCCAAATGTCCCCTATTTGAATAATTCTAAAATGTCCTGATGGACCCAGTAACCCAAAGTAACCTCACTCTCATTTACTTAATGCAGCAGGGGTGAAGGGGCTGGTGTCATGGGAACCCGGCACACGGAGGGCTTAAAGAAGCATGGGATCCTTCCATCTGGTCCCTCCAACTTGTTTTCTCTCTCTCAGACCAATTATCTTCCTCTGCTTCCTTCCATTACACCTGAGTCGATGAGCACAAAAGTCTTGATAACGTGATAGCAAATTGGATTTTACCAGCAGCAACTCGAGGCTTTAATCACAACAACATATACCATTTGCTGAATGCCCACTAGGTACAAGGCACGGTTCTTCATGCATTATGTCATTTAACCCTTCCCATCTGAGCCGTCCAATATTGGAACCACTAGCTGTATGCAGCTACTGAGCACTTGAAAAACAGCGAGCATGACTGAGAGAGCATATTTTTAATTATTTAATTTAAAAAATTTAAATTGACACACAATTCAGTTATCAAAAAAACTCGTAAGTATGCTTGGAACAACTTGAATATATGAGTCGACTCTTTCAACTGTAAATTTTGGGTACACCTAACCACAGATCAAGCATTCCCAATGAAAATTTAGTGCCTGAACTGAGATGTGCTGTGAGTATAAAACCCACACTGATTTCAAAGACATAGTATTTTTTTAAAAAGTAAGAGATCTCCACGGGGAGGGCTGTACAACTCAGAGAAGACAAGTAGTGATTCTCATCTCACTACGCTGATGGACAGTGACTGTAATGGGGTTGGTGGGGGGGACCTGATGAAGGGGGTAGTTTAATCACCATAATATTGCACATGTAATTGTAGGTTAATGATACCAAAATAAATTGTAAATAAAAAATAAAAGAAAAGAAAAAGAAAGAAAACAGCTCTGAGATTGTTAAAAAAGAGTAAGAGATCTCATTCGTAATGTCTTTTATATTAATACATGAGAATATTTCGCATATATTGGGCTAAATAAAATATCTTATTAAAATTCATTCTACCTGTTTCTTTTTACTCTTTTTAAAATGTGGCTAGTAGAAAATTAAAAATTACATATATTTTGGACAAAACTGGTGAAAACTGAATAAAGTCTGCAGTTAGCTGATAGCATTGCGCCAATGTTAATTCCTCAGTTTTGGTGAAAGTGCCTTGGTTATGCAAGACATTAACCTTAGAAGAAGTGGGGTAAAGGGTTTACTGGAGCTCTGTACAATCTTTGTAATGTTTCTATAAATCTAAAATGATTCCAAAATGAGAAGCATAAAATACTCCTCCATTACATATGTCCTTACATTACTTCTCTATTGGAGAGATATATACTACTAGTATACGTCTGCCACAGAGCTTTAAACAAACAGTTGTCTAAGGGACATGATCCTCATTTTATAGATGAGGAAACCGGTGCTCAGTGGGGTAAGTAGTGGGATTTTAGGCCTGTCTGTTGGGGTTAAAGTCATTGAGCTCTCTGCTGTATTCCTTGGTTTCTCTTTTAACGACTGGCACCAACCACTAGATCTTTTTGAGAGTTCTTCCGAGGGCACTCGTGTGGGCGGAGGCTCACTGGCGAGCCACCCACTGCGATGGGCAGGGGCTGGTGGGTGGAGAGAGGGCAGGGGGATCTGATGGTTCTTGTGATAAGGGGACCATCCAGGTGGGAGCCAGGCAAGGTTCAAGACTGCAGGACAAAGGAGAGGGGCGAGGGCTGAGCTGGTAGGCTTTCCGTTGTATTGACTGGCTGTTTACTTGTATCTCTGCCTCACTTTGGAAAGAATCTAAAGAGCATCTGTGCTGTCTCAGGGAAAGAATCGGCAGGGCTGCTAAAGCCTTAGACAAGCAGCCCCCAAAGGGGACAAATAATGGCCCCAAAGGGATAGACCCAGGGATGGGTGTGGTCCTGTGTAAGGAAAATAGTAGTGAGGCTGTTTCCAGACCCCCCCGTTGCCCCTCCCTCTTTTCTCATTTCACACTGGAGTATTCTCCATCCTGATGCAGAAGACCCCACCTCCTGGCCTGCGGCCCCAAGCCTTGACTACCTTAAGGCTCAACTGCCACAAGCCTAGGCATTCCTGCCCTCTCCTTCTTTGCAAGCTGCCCCCTGCTCCCATCCTGGCTGGCCACCAGGACCCAGCCCAGGCCTCACTGAGGTCAACAGCACCGTGCTTGGAGTCCAGAGACCCCTCCCCTCGGGGCCTGCTCCCTTCAGCCTGGGAGGCCTTTAGGGGTGGGGTTGGGCACCCCTGCCAGTAAGGACACTACTCTGCTGGGCTCTCAGGGACCAGAGCCAGCGGACGGCAGTGCAGTGTCTGCGGCCAGCCGCCTACCACTTCCCACTTCCAGATGCCTTGGAGCGCGCCGGCGGCTCTGTCCTGACGTGCCCCTTCCCCTTTGCTGCCCTGCCGCGCACTTCGCCTCTCGGCGGCCAGATGTGCCGGCTTTGGTGCTGGCGGCCCCTAACGAGGTCCAGATGTGCAGCCTGGCCTGGGCCGGCGGCTACCAAAGGAGAGGGAGGCCCTGGGAGGGAGGAGCTGGGCTGCAGCTGGACGCGGCCGGGTGCTGCAGGAGGAATGCGCCGGGAAGGATTCCCGCTGGAATGTGAGCTCGGGATGTCTCTGCCTAAATAAGGGCCTGGCCTCTCCTCGAGCTGGAAGCCCCAGCCCTTCTAGGTGCAGCAGCCCTGTGGACACGCCTTCAGCTGGGCCTGCATATTTCTTTAGCAATTGGTTTTTTGGTTTTCTTTCTTTTAAATTATAAAAGTTGATCCTGCTTTTACCTTGAAAAAATAAATAAATAAATAAATAAATTATAAAAGTTATATGCAAAAACAAAAAGCAGTTTAGAAAACCCAAATAAGCTGAAAGACGAAAATAAAGAAAGGTAAAATAAAAATCACCTGTAATCCCACAATCCCAATCACCATTAAAGTTCTGGGATTTGTCCTGCTAGATTTTTTCAAACACCAATAATACATATACGTGTGTTTGTTCATTTAAATTGTGCTGCAGACTCTCAGAATCTGTGTTTTTCACTCAGCTCCTTCCATGTGAGTCTACTATAACAGTGTTTCCCAAAGTGGTCCCACAGAACACCAGGAACAGTTTGCTATTAATAAAGGAGTCCTTCCCCACCTGTTTGGGACACACTGGCTTAAGGCATCTTAAATGGCCTTTCCTGAGGACTTCTCAGTCTTTAATTTACTAATGAGTGTTCTGAATCATCAAGAGGAGACTGGCGTTTCCTAAACATAGTTTACTATGAAATCCCTTGAGGGATTCACTTGAGGCTTGGGTCTGTGGGTCGTCATGTAGGAAATGCTGTTCTACGACATTCTTCATACGCCTGCATAGAAGCCTGTTGCATGTTTACACCATAGTTCATATCAGCATCCCTCAGTAGGAAGACATCATGGTTGTTTTCACCTCACTGCTATTACAAATTACTTTGTGATACCATCCTTGTATGTCCCCCTCTGTTGAACAGAAACACTCCAAGAAGTAGGAGTGTTGCCCACATGAAAGACAATGAGGTTCTGGGATCCCCATGGCTCTTGCCCTGCTCCTCATCCAGCCAGCCCTTTTAGGGCAGCAAAGAAGTTTGCCTCACTACCCCCAAAGGGGACACTGGAGAGCGTGAGGGGGTCTCTGCAGGTCTTTAACTTAGGCATTTCTTGAGCACTTGCACTTATTGGGCCTTGGGGATTGCAGTGAAAAATAACTGGATAACTATAAATAACACTGTAATGAACATCTACAGACAACTATTATTTTCCAAACAACTGTTCCAACTAGAGAGTAAAACCACTTTTGGGGTGCAGAGAACCCTTTTCTGGGTCCCACATGAGGCCCTATAGCGCCATAGCACCCCTGGATGCCTAACAGGTAGGACAAGGCCATACATCCTGTAACACGCTGCTGCTTAAGGTGCAGTCACGGCTCTCTGTTTGGTTGGGAATGCAATAAGCACGTCAGAAGCATAGTGCGGCAAGTCGTGCCATTTACGTCTTATTTACTTATTATTTCCTTCGATCCTCACAACACCCTCTGAGGTAGGATGTGATAGACTTAATAAGTTTATTTCACAGATGAGGACATTGAGACTCGGGGCACAAAACCTGTCCAAGATCACATACCTAAGTGGTAGAGAGGAACAGACCCCAGCCACACCACTCTGCACCTCTGACCAACACGTTACCTTGCGCGCCGTCAGCAGAGAATGCCTTCCTTCCAGTACATTGGGCTCTGTCGGCATGGGACCCAGGACCCAGGCATTCTGTTGGGTGGCTGGGGAAAGAGCCAGGTCTGGGGCTGAGGCCTGCACTGCCAGGCTACTCCTGGTGTGTGTTTTCCCTGCAAGTGGGGAGAGGAATAGGGAGCTTGTCGGAGAGCAGCAATAGGCCCCCATAGGCCCCATGGGACAGGAGCAGGTCTGATTCATCTTTATAGCCCCAGAGCCAGGTGTAAAGTAGGTGCTCCACGCAGACTCCTAAACCACAGACATAACCCCCAGCCGGGAGAATCTCTCCTGGGCTCAGCCCTGCATGGGGTCTGCATGTACTGTCTTCCTGGCTCCCCTCACGCTCACCCTAACTTCTCCCAGCTCCTTCTCCGCACCTACACCTCTGCTGTTTGCGCTGTTGTGCCCTCCCCCTGCCATTCCTGAGGATCTGTCATCAGAGACAGGTCGCTTAGAAACCCAGGCCCACAGCTGAGGGGCTCTAACTAAGCACTGCTTTGATCCTCAAGGGCACCTTCTAAATGGGCTCTTAACTTTATTTGTATAGCACATTTCTTTTGAAAATCTAAGCAAAGATAAGGATTCCAGGAAAATGCCCCAATGCACACGCTCCAGGCAAAGACGTGCCTTCAGTGTCAGCCCATGTGGCCCCTCCGCTGCCCTGGCCAAGACAGCCTGTTCCTGGAGGACCCAGCCTGGCACACGGTCCAGGAGGCGGCTCTTTTCTGCAACCTTCTGTCAGCTGCCCAGAAAGTTTGCCTCCCACAGAGCCGATGGCTTGTCTGGAACTAACAGGTTCACTATCCCTTATTCTCAGTTCCCAAATCCCTAAACCTCTGAAAACTTGATGCTAAAACCATTTTTATCATAAGTCATTTGTCTGCAAAGCCTGGACCTGATGTGAACTCATTTGAGAGTAAAACCAACCTCAACTGCTGGGAGGCTGTTTACAGCCTTTATTTATACCCCTTAGTGTGTGAATATTCATAGACTTTGCTTAGAAATGTTTATATGTTTACCAGGTGCAGCTCCAGACCCTGTTGCAGGTATTTTATACTATACAGTGTAAGTGAGCCCATCATAGTACCTTTCTAAACTATGACAAATTCTGAATTCTGAAGCCTATCTGGCCTCCGTGGTTTTAGGTAAAGGATTGTGGATCTGTATTTCTCCTAAAAAAGTTCATGGCTTATGAGCGAAAGGAGCCAGACAGAGCACATATACAGTATGATTCCATTTATATGAAGTTCAAGAGCAGGCAAAGCTAATAGACAGCGGTAGAAATCAGAACAGCAACTACCCTGGGGAGGGGAACTGACCAGGAGGGAAGATGAGGGAACCTTCCAGAAATGTTCTGTATCCTGGTCCAGGTAGAGGTTACACAGGTACATATAAGTTCACCAAGCTGCATGTTAAACATTACTACACTTTGTCGTCTGTTATACCTCAAAATAAAAGTAAACATAAAATGTATGGGAATATGTTACCTCAAATTCAGCAATGAGAACCTGCTCTCCTTGGCACCCCATTCCACCCTCTGACACTTTTGAACTTTCTAGCAAAGCTTAAGTTAAAATCATCTTAATATATGTTTGGCTTGTGTTTAATCCCAAGAAATGAGTTTAACACAAAAGTCAAATTGAGTGAACATTTTTTCAACTCGGATTTGCTCTCAAAGAGAACCCTTCCCTGGAGCCTAGCTTTGCTTTGAAAGCACTGCAGGAAACCACTCAAGGCCTGGCTCCCTTTGGTGAGAGCCCTTCCACTCACATCGTCTGCCGGGGAAGGATGTTTCCCGGCCCTGCAGCCTCCGGCATGGCTGCTCAGAACACACCAGCTGGGCAGGAGCATGGATCCAGGCCTGGCAGCCTACCCAAGCCGCCACAAGTCAGAACTTGTACCCAGCCAACAGTATCCTTTAATTGGATCTGATTAGCCAGAATTTGGAATTCACATCTGAGAACAGAAGGGCACAGGGGACTCCTTGATTAAACAGGTCAGAAAGCCATATATTGCTAAGAGGAATGAAGAACTGATTTCCCGTAGCTCTCATTGCTCAACATCTGACTGCTCAAGGCCTTGTCCTTTGACACTCACTCCCACAACATCCCCACCTCCGCCTTTCCCTCCCACTTCCTATCTGGGGCCTCTCCCCTCTGCTACTCCACTCATGACCTGGTTCAGCTCCCACACTAACCTTCCTATCTCTAGCCAGAGGACTCTGGTCTGATGGCCTCAGGCTGGCCTCAGCTGCTTCAGATCCTTTTAGGAACAAGTCAGAGTATACACAAATAAACTGACCTACTTGGGCTTTTTCCTCATCTTTCTAGAGCACGCTATCCAACAGAAATACCTGTGCTGATAGAAATATTCCATGTCGGTGTTGTCCAGTATGGTAGCCACTAGCTACATGTGGTTATGGAATGGACACCTGATGTGTGGCTAAGGAAATCCAGGAACTGGATTTTTCCTTTTTAAAATGTTTAAATGTAAATGCAAATACCGTATGTGGCTACTGGCTACCACATTGGACAGGGCAACTCTTGAGAGGGGTAAGAAGCCTAATACTCCTGGAGCCTAGCCCAGTGGACTGATATCTCAGGAAGGCGTCCTCTCTGCTCTTTGAAGATACCTAGCTCTCGTCTCTCCAGCTCCCAGGCCTGTTGCCTTCCAGAATAATAACTGGGAGCATTTGTTGACCCCTGTAATGAGGCAGACACTTTGCAAATTTAACCCAGATATATTGGGTCACCTCAAGGCCTGTGACAGCATTCTAAAGCTCAGGATTTCAAAACAGCTTGGAAAGTAACATAGGTCTTTTCTGAAAACCTCCTGAAGAAGCACACAGGGGCAAATATGTTAACAAAACTGAAGAACTTCTTATCTCTCAAGTGGCACTCCTCAACCCAGCTGCTCTGTTTTTCTCCTCCCGCACCCCCACAACCAGGAATGGTTCTGCTGGCCTCTTCTTTTTCCCTCCCACTTAATCCTTTCTTATTTAAAGACATGGGACCCACTCTGGGCTTTGCCTGAAACAGCATCGCAATAGGCCAGCCTCCCTCCTTAGCAGGGGGAAAATTCAAAAGTGGCCAATACTTAGCATGTATCTTTTTTCTTTTATCCCTGTTACACAAGATCACTATTATCCCCCATTTACAAGATCACTATTATCCCCCATTTACAGGTGAGGAAACTGAGGCAAGAGCAGTTAAGGCATGCTGACAATGAATGGAGACACCAGCAATATAAGCTCAAGTTGTGAAAATCCTAGGACACCATGGCCCTTTCTGACCATTCTCCTTCAGGTTCTCCTAAGATTGACATCTTGCATCTCCTTTAGACGTCCAGTGAGCTGTGCACCTGTCGCCTCTCTGACCATAAGCCTGCTACTAGTGGCTAGCTAGCAAACCCATCCACACTAACTTAATATGCTAGCTATCGAGTTCTGGGTTACCCACCCTCAGGAAACTGTTCATTTCAACCAGGAAACCAAAGCTTGACCCCCAGGAGTGACTCAGTGATGATCTCAAATCCCAATTTTACAGCCTGGACTTCAAGGCTCACAGGGCCTGCTCTCCAGTCTCCTAGTTTTGACAAGACCAACCTGCTCTCCAGCTCATCTCAAATTGGCTGTCCAGCCAGCTCACGGGGCTGGCCTTCCCCACTGCTGACTAGGCGACTGCTCTACTTTTTGTTAATTGAGGTAAAATACATATAGTATAAAATGCACCACTTTAACCATGTCTAGGTGTGCAGCTCTGCGGCGTTAAGCACATTCACGTTGTTGTTCAACCGTCACCACCACCCACCCATTCACCACCCTACACACCTCATACAAGTGGAATCCCAATATTTGTCCTTTTGTGTCTAGCTTATGTCACGTAGCACGTCTTCAAGGTTCATCCACAATGCAGTGTGTGTCAGAACTTCTTTTATTTTTAAGGCCAAATAATATTCCATTGTGTGTAGGCACCATGTTTGCTTTATCCATTCAGTGGTTAATAGACACTCGGCCGCTCCCACCTTTTGGCTATGGTGAATAATGTTGCTGTGAATGAACATGGGTGTACAAGTATCTGTTTGAGTTTCTGCTTTAAATCCTTTTGGGTATCTACCCAGAAGTGAGATTGCTGGATCATGTAATTCTATGTCTCATTTTTGAGGAACTGCCATTCTATTTTCCACAGTCGCTGCTCTACTTTTACTCTCATCCTACGCTCCTCTGTCAGCTTCTACATTAGCCAGCATATTAGCCATCATACTTGAAAATGCAGGGCTAAACTCACTGCTCCCACCCCAAGAAGTGCAGGTCAATCTGGAAGAAATGCAATAGGGTGTGCTATGAGGCTGGGTTTGACCTGGGGCATTTCAACGTTTATATTAGAAATTCCAATAAGAATGTGTAGATCTGCTAATCAAATATAGAGATGTTTTGAGAGGTCTGGCATACACAGAGCAAAGATTTCAAAATATTTTGACAGGTAAGAGTGATGGAGCTATAAAATTAGCCTCTCTTCATTCAGTACCTTGATGACCAAGCACTGTGCTAAGTTCATTTCCTTTACATATCTTTTGTCATACCTCTATGAGATCAGAAACACTGACCCACTGTACAGATGAGGAAACTGAGACTCGGTGAAGCTAAGCAACATACCCACCCTGAGCTTCCAGTCAAAGGAACTTGACCCTAAAGTTCATACTCTTTCCACCACATTATGCTGTCTCCTACTCAGTCATGTCAACAAAATGAGCATGAAAGGGATTAATGACTTTGATGTGATTGACATTGAAGATGGAGGAGACCTGGCTTATTAACGTTCATGACATCAAGGCCTTGGAATTTTTGCTGGACTTAAAGGACAGTGATGTGACTCCCAAAAGAGCCCACATTTCCTTGGGCTCCATCAGTAGGAGTATAGTGACTAAATGGAAGGAGCCGGCTCCCCTACAGTGCACCCACCAGCCAGTGACATCTAGATGATGTATCGGTTCCAGTTACCAGACTTTTAAAAACACCTTTCTTGAGGCATCATTGACATACAATAAACTGCCCATACAAGTATACAATTGGATGAGCTTTGACACATGTATAAAGCTTTGAGACCATCACCAGAACCAAGTGCACATAACCATCACCCCACACAATTTCCTGTGCCCTCTGGGATGCTTCTCTTGTTCCTCCCTGACTCCACATCCCCAAGCAACCACCAAGGTGCTTTCTGTCACTATCAATTAGTTTTCATTTTTTTAGAATTTCATGTACATGGCATCACCCAGCACTGACTCTTGTTATTTAAATTTCTGTGTTGTTTTACAAGATGCAGTAGAGCCAGAGGGAAAGACAATGGGGAACCAGACCTTGCTTCATTCAAAGACCTTCTGAGACAGCCTCTCAAATGCAGAATGGGCTTTTGGGGAACTGAGATCTCTGCCATTAGGGATGTTCAGGCAGTGGGATTGGGAGGGGTCCCCTCTCAGGAATGGCTGGTTCAACTCCATTCATGCTGGTTGAGCACCTACCATGCATTGTGCGGGGACGGGGCAACAGGACGCAACCGCAGATGTTTTCAGGCTTTTGCCTAAATGATATCATGTTATCAGGGCTCTGGGAAAGCTCTGTGAGAGGGTGATGGGAGGCAGAGGGAGATGGAGCTTCCCAGAGGAAGCACATTGACCTGGGTCTCAGAAGTGCAGAAGGACGCTGTGAAAGAATTCCTAAACTGGGTGGGAATTTGGGCTAAAGAACCTTCCCGTTCCTAAGTTTCTAAAATTAAGCTGCATTTTTTTGAAAACCTGAAAGTCCATCAATAGGGGCCTGGCAGTATAAATTAAGGTCCATTCTTACAGTGGAAAAATATTCAGCTGAAATGCAATCTGCAGCATTCCTTACATATTGATACAGAACGATCTCCAAGATATATTAAGTGAAAAAAGCAAGGTCTACACTGTGTATGGTGAGCTACCATTTGAATTTTTTTAAAGGGGTCTGGTGAGTAGAAACACACACATGTGCACATGCACACACACACAAATGCATGCACACACACACACACACTTTCACTTGCATAATACTGCATTTATCTCTAGCTTAGTGACATAGGTTGCCTTTCAAAGGGGAAGTGGCTGGGAGTCAAGTGTGGGAAAGAAACTGTCTGATATACCCTTCTGTTCCCTTAGAATTTTAACTGTGTAAATGAATTTTGCCTATTAAAAATGAAACTAAAATAAAACTAAAAACATCAAAGGGACTGCCTAGTTCCACCTGGCTTCCTAGAGTGTCTGCCTTAGCTTTTTCCTCTGTCCATAACTCCCTCCACTGAACCAGGTCTGTGGGTGAGCCTTCACCTCAGAGGAGGCGCCCCCAGGCGGGAAGGGGACTTCTATTTCTTTCCTTCCTATCTCCCCAAGGCATGCAGCATCCACACCAATGTTTCCCAAACAATAATGTGCATCAATGTAATCAGCTTCTTGGTATCTTGTAAAAATTCAGATTCTGATTCAGTAGTGTAGGGTGATCCTGAGATTCTTCCTTTCCAACCAGCTCCCAGGAGAGGCCCGTGCGCCAGCCTAGGACCACAGTTGGAGTAAGAAGAGTGTAGAGCTCTGAGCGCTCCATGAGGAGGCTCATGGGTTAAGCATCAACGGGTCTTGAGAAACTGCTCTGCTCTGAAGAGGTGGCGATGAGGACGGAGAGTGAGGTACGACCGTCCCTGGTCTGTTCTGAGTCTCTCAGCACTGCCAATAGAGTGGAGACCACTGATCATTGCCCCTGGTTTCCACTGCCACCTACCAGTTCTGCCTGGATCAGACTGCTCTCCCAACTGCCTCTACTGAAAGGAGGACCGGACAGAGTGGGCTGGACAGGAAGATGTGTCGGGTTATAGCACTGTGCACTGTACAATGCCAGCTGGCTTGCTCTTCACCAGCCTGAGAAACGCCTTTCTTATTTCTGATGGGCTAATGGTGGCTGCGGGCCACTCCCTCTCTCATGTCTGTCCTAAAAATTCAGAAGCCAAACCAAACCTCCTACAGAAAATGAAACCAGACAGTGTTTGGCTCAGCCTCTCCCTGGGTGAATAGCAGACGTCTTAGATCCAGGTGTAGTAGGACCACCTGCTCTGGCAGAAAGCTCATGGGCCTCCAGCAGAGGTCTCCTTACCCACCCAGAATCAGAACTGACCTGGAAACACCCCCACCACACCCCTTGCCCCAGGGGAAGGGTAGTTTTCCAGGCCACACATGTGGATTTCCCTGATGAAGCATTTTTCTTTATGACAAAAAGCAGCCCTTGCCCACTGCCAGAGAGAAGTGAGTGTGGTGTGAGTTCTGGAGGGAAACCAACAGGCACACCCCTCAGGGTGGACACCACCCCAGCTGGAGCAGCCCTGCCCACCCCAGGGACCACTGGAGGCATGCCAGGAAAGCGGTAAATGTGCCCCACACAGACATCATCCCCACCCACCTGTGACCACGCCTGAAATTGCGCTATGCACATTCATTCTTTTGGGATGAGAAACTGCATCTCTTAAAATGCTCCCACTCACAGAAAAGGCAATACATTAAGCTGTTATCAGTCATCTACACCTTCATTTGAATTAGTTGATCAGTCCTGGAATGTTACACCTTGAATGGACCTAGTCCAATCCCTCTTTTTCCTAGTGAGGAGAACCTAAGCACAGAGCAGAGGCGACTGACTCAAGGTCAAGCAGCAAGGTCATGGCCAAGTCAAGCGCAGGAAGAGGCATAAGGGATGGCTTGTACACAGGTGACTGGGGCTATGAGGGGAACTCCAACATGATCGAGAGGAGCAGGGGGCATCTTCAAGCTTGCACTTTATAGATTAATTCAGAGCCGTACCAAGTTTATCCCCCAAGAGAAGGTAGGAGGCAGCACCAGAAGCACCTCCCCACCCACCCCATCCCACCGCTGAGCATAAAATGTCTTTGAAGTCTCTGGTTTTACCTTAAAGTTCATTCAGATGCAACATTCTACTACAAACTATATTCTGGTTTGTTTCCACATAAAAAATAATGTAATTTATTTAGCCAGATACCATTTTTCACTTACCAGATAGGCTGAGATCAAAGTTTGTGTTTTCTGGGGAGGGGTTTTCTCTGACCGGGTTAGGAGACTTCTCACTGCACGCCCCTTTTAAATTTTGTGCTGTCTGTAAATACTACCTAGTCAAAAAGTGGATAAAATTTAACTTAAAAATATGGGTAGGTTCGGGTATGGAGAAACAGGCCCTCTTTTTCTGATGCGAGAGAATACAAACCAAAACATCTTCATGTTGGACAATTGTGGTACTTATCCAAATGTTGCATATACACACCTTTTACCTAACACTGTCTGGTCTAGGCATCCAGCCCAGACCAGGGGAAAGGACACCCACCCATACTCACAGTTACATTACCAACCCTGAGAGGCTGGCCTGAGCATCTAGCTGTCTTCCAAGCCTTTGCTGAGTCTAAACAAAGACCAGGAGCTGGATTTCTGCTTTCCAGTCTGGTCATCTTCTCATACCACCTCTTGAAGAATCATTCAACATGTATTAGTAAAATAATAACAGCAGATGGCTACAGAACACTGGCTTGTGCCTGGCTCTGTTACCTAGACTAAACCTCAGGTCTCACAATCACTCATGAACTAGTTATGGTTCATGATAGAATGTGTGATACATGAGGACACTAGGGCATGTTACTGCTAACCTCATTCACATGCTCACTAACCCAGCAAGTGGCAGACAGCAGATCTGCACTAGAGGCCATACAACAGCACAGGCCTACGTACGTATTAGCCACCATTTATTAAGCAATGTTTATGTGCTAAGCCACTGTGCTGGCCACTCTGTGGTGTTTTTATAAGGTCATCTCCATTAGTCCAGTGTTGAATGCAGGAGGTGGTGGGAGTAGGGGGTGTCACCGAGGGAACTGAAGACGAAAACTGAAGACACTGTGCCCCTGCCCTTAAGGATGCTGACAATATGTGGAAGGAGATGACAACAGTCCTTACCTGCGCGCAGCACTTCGGTTTTCAAAGCCCTTTGATTATCTCATTTAATCTTCTTGACAGTCCTGCCAGATAATTTTCATGATCTCTGCTCCAGGACGAGGGAACCTAAGTGCTCCAAGTCACATGGGGCTGCCCCCAGGATCATCCAACCAGCCCGCAGAGGGGCGGGCATCTGACCTCAGGTCTCGTGACTCCCTCTCCGCGAAAAGGGAATGATGCGCTGCCGCCATGGCCCAGCTCAGTGCTTTGCGACCTGCTCCAACACGAGGCTTCCTTTTTCTCTTTGGAAATTGTTGCAATCCTGCAAATGAGAGTTGTTATTTTGGGTTTTAGTCAACTGGGGAAATTCATAGTGGAAAAACAACCAGGAAAAGGTTGATGCTAGACATCCAAGAGCATCTGAGCAGTTGGGGTGAGGAGCAGACCAGAAATGGAGAGGGTGGTCTAAAGGGGAGATAAGCAAGTCAAACACCTTATCAGATGTGTTTTGTAATTCCGAGTTTTTTGGATTTTAGAAAGGCAACACAGTGTCTTTACCATATATTTTGTGATGCCCCTAGAGGGATGTGGACAGCATCCTATAGTCAAACATATTAAAATATTTCTGCAATGAAGTGTATGAATCATCATACTAGGTAGGACTAAAGAAAAACTGTAAATGGCCTTGCATTAGCTCAGGACAAGTTTTGTTGCCCAGTACATTCTGTTTTCAGAGATTTTAGGTTTCCAAAGTTGTGGATAAGGGATTGGGACTTAAAATTAAATAGGTGCCGTTTTTGGCCAGCTTGCTATGTGCTGGGCATTATCTCGTTAATCTTATGTCAACACTATGAGGTTACCCTCCTCAGTTAATAGTCAAGAAAATTGAAGCTCTAAGACACTGAGTAACTTGCCCAAGATCACTCAGCTGCTCAGTGACACAGCTGGGACAGGACCCTCAGTCCTGAAACTCCAAGCCAGGGCTGGGAGGGAGAAGCCCATTCTGCCAACCTCACAATTTTGTTTAGGTCACCACTCTTCAGGAATGAAGTTATCCTTTGAGAAATAAAGAGAACAGTGAATCCAAGGCGGTGGTAGTGGCCGCCCCCCGCACCATACCGTTCCCCTGTGTTCCTACATCCAAGCTGATTCAACACCCTGGCCCATAGAGGAGGGTGTCTGGTGATTCTGTACTTACCTTTCCAGAATCTGCTCGAGGCTGGAAAGGGCAGCAGTTATGCTCCCTGACGTTCTAGCTGAGGCCTGGGTGCACATTCCAGGCTCTGCAGCAACCCTGTAAGACATGAACCTCTCAGGGCTTTAGTTCCCTTGCCTGTAAAGTGGACGTAGTAATGGTACTTCCCTTAGGGCTGCTTAAGGATTAAGTGAGTGAGCATATGTTAAATGCTGAGAACAGAACTGTCCTTGACTGAGCACTTGATTACTATTCCTATGAAGACAGCTTTTCTGCCCCCAACCAGTCTCTATTCTCTCCCTTGCACACTTGATTATCTGAACTCAACCACCATTTTTCCCACTTAGTTGTCTATATATCTGTTCCCTGATATTAAAGTGAACACCTGAAGCATCACAGATATTCATTAAGTGCTGAATGAATGAATAAATGAGAGGAGGAAGGAAGGAAGGAAAAGGGTTCTGCCTGCAAAAGCTTAAAATTTTACTATGATAAAATCATCAAGGTGTGGGGAAATAACAGCCTCTTCAACAGCTGGTGTTTGCAAAACTGGACAGCTACATGTAAGAGAATGAAACTGGATCATTGTCAAACCCCATACACAAAAGTAAACTGAAAATGGATCAAAGACCTGAATGTAAGTCATGAAACCATAAAACTCTTAGAAAAAAATATAGGCAAAAATCTCTTGGACATAAACATGAGCAACTTCTTCATGAACATATCTCCCCGGGCAAGGGAAACAAAAGCAAAAATGAACAAGTGGGACTATATCAAGCTGAAAAGCTCTGTACAGCAAAGGACACCATCAGTAGAACAAAAAGACATCCTACAGTATGGGAAAATATATTCACAAATTACATATCCGATAAGGGGTTGACATCCAAAATATATAAAGACCTCACGCACCTCAACAAACAAAAAGCAAATAAGCCAATTAAAAATGGGCAGAGAAGCTGAACAGACACTTCTCCAAAGAAGAAATTCAGATGGCCAATAAGCACATGAAAAGATGCTCCATATCGCTAAACATCAGAGAAATGCAAATTAAAACCACAATGAAGTATCACCTCACACCAGTGAGGATGGCCAACATCCAAAAGACAAACAACAACAAATGTTGGCGAGGATGTGGAGAAAGGGGAACCCTCCTACACTGCTGGTGGGAATGCAACTTAGTTCAACCATTGTGGAAAGCAGTATGGAGGTTCCTCAAAAAACTCAAAATAGAAATACCATTCGACCCAGGAATCCCACTCCTAGAAATTTACCCTAAGAATGCAGCAGCCCAGTTTCAAAAAGACAGATGCACCCCTATGTTTATCACAGCACTATTTACAATAGCCAAGAAATGGAAGCAACCTAAGTGTCCATCAGTAGATGAATGGATAAAGAAGATGTGGTATATATACACAATGGAATATTATTCAGCCATTAGAAGAAAACAAATCCTACCATTTGCAACAACATGGATGGAGCTAGAGGGTATTATGCTCAGTGAAATAAGCCAAGCTGAAAAAGACAAGTATCAAATGATTTCACTCATATGTGGAGTATAAGAACAAAGAAAAAAACTGAAGGAACAAAACAGCAGCAGACTCGCAGAACCCAAGAATGGACTAACAGTTACCAAAGGGAAAGGGACTGGGGAAGATGGGTGGGAAGGGAGGGATAAGGGGGGAAAAGGGGCATTATGATTAGCAGACGTAAAGTTGGGGGGTCACGGGAGGACTGTACAACTCAGAGAAGACAGGTAGTGATTCTATAGCATCTCACTACGCTGATGGACAGTGACTGTAATGGGGTATGTGGTGGGGACTTGATGATGTGGGGAGCCTAGTAACCATAATGTTGCACGTGTAATTGTAGATTAATGATACAAAAAAAAAAACTGAAGGAACAAAACAGCCGCAGACTCACAGAACCCAAGAATGGACTAACAGTTACCAAAGGGAAAGGGACTGGGGAGGTTGGGTGGGAAGGGAGGGATAGGGGGGAAAATGGGCATTACGATTAGCACACATGATGTAGCGGTGGGGGGACACGGGAAAGGCAGTATTTACAGAGAAGACAAGTAATGATTCTATAGTATCTTACTACGCTGATGGATAGTGACTGTAATGGGGCATGTGGGGGGGACTTGATAATAGGGGGTCTAGTAACCATAATGTTATTCAAGTGGTTGTACATTAATGATACCGAAATAAAAAAAAATCATCAAGGTGAATAACTGTACATTAATGATACCAAAAGAAAAAATCATCAAGGTGAGAAGAAATCATATGTGCCTCATCTTCTATGGGTGCATCATAAAATCCTACTTCCTGCAAAACTATGGGGAATGAGGTTTGCAAATATTACATAAATTGTGAGCCCAGCCTCCATGGAGTTGACAATGTGGGGCAATGGGACATGCCCATGTGAACAGCTGCAGAAGAGTTGTGGTACTTGCCAGCCTAGGGACAATCAGTGCCACTGGAAGGCCAGAGCTGGGGGAGGGCAAAACAATATGGGATGAGTCACAAATGTGTGTGTCATCCTAGCTCAAGGTAAAATAGGATCATTGGGTAACAATAGGAACAATGTCACAAGGCAGGATGAACCAACTGCATGCTTCTGAGTGATGGGCACAGGCTGGGGTGTGGGGTTCAGAGGGAGGGAGGGAAAGAGAAGGACAGTTCTCTGTTGGTGGTCAGGGCAGGCTTGGTGAGACAGTGGGATCTCAGTTAACAGTCAGGGCCCCTCCAGAGCTTATACTGGCTTAGAATCCCAAGCTTTCAGAGTTAGCCTCTGTCTCCCCTGCACTGTGAGCTCTTCTAGGTCTGAGTTTTTGAAAATTTATTACTGTACAAGTAACATGTTTTCATTGGAAAGAAGAAGAATGAAGAGGAGGAAAAGAGGAAAAAGAAAGGGGGAAATACAGAGAACCAGAGAGAAAAAATGGCCTATAATCCCACGTCCTCCCAAAATCACTTAGTATTTTGGTGCCTGCCCACTCACCTACCCTTTTCCCCATCCTTCACCCACCCTTACACACACACACTCATCCATCCTTTATGTACCCATCCACCCTTTAACCCACCCAGCCATCCACCTACTCATCCGTCCATCTATCCATCCATCTTAGTAGCACTGTAAGTTATTAGTTGCAAACAACAAAATCCACTTTAACAGAAAAGGAACCTATTAAAAATATATTGAGCATCCAAAGAAAACAAAATCCTTGATTCAAAAAGATATATGCACCCTGTGTTTATTGCCGCACTGTTCCATCAATAGATGAATGGATAAAGTGTCCATCAATAGATGAATGGAAAAAGAAGATGTGGTACATATAGACAAATACTATTCAGCCATAAAAAGAAAAGAAATCCTGCCATTTACCACAACAGGGATGAACCTAGAGGGTATTATGCTCAATGAAATAAGCCAGGCAGAGAAAGACAAATACCATATGATTTCACTTATTTATGGAATATAAAAACAAAGCAAAACAGTATTAGATCATAGACACTGAGAAGTGGCTAGTGGTTACCAAGGGGGAGGGAGAAGGGGACTGTTGAACCACTGTGATTTAGTGTTTTTTTTTGGTATCATTAATATACAGTTACATGAGCAACATTGTGGTTACTAGATTCCCCCCATTATCAAGTCCCCACCACATACCCCATTACAGTCACTGCCCATCAGCGTAGTAAGATGCTATAGAGTCACCACTTGTCTTCTCTGCGCTATACTGCCTTCCCCATGCCCCACCCTACATTATGTGTGCTCATCATAATGCCCTTTATTCCCCTTATCCCTCCCTTCCCACCCACCCTCCCAGTCCCTTTCCCTTTGGTAACTGTTAGTCCATTCTTGGGTTCTGTGAGTCTGCCGCTGTTTTGTTCCTTCAGTTTTTTCTTTGTTCTTATACTCCACAGATGAGTGAAATCACTTGATACTTGTCTTTCTCTGCCTGGCTTATTTTGCTGAGCATAATACCCTCTAGCTCCATCCATGTTGTTGCAAATGGTAGGATTTGTTTTCTTCTAATGGCTGAATAATATTCCATTGTGTATATGTACCACATCTTCTTTATTCATTCATCTACTGATGGACACTTAGGTTGCTTCCATTTCTTGGCTATTGTAAATAGTGCTGTGATAAACATAGGGGTGCATATGTCTTTTTCAAACTGGGCTGCTGCATTCTTAGGGTAAATTCCTAGGAGTGGAATTCCTGGGTCAAATGGTATTTCTATTTTGAGTTTTTTGAGGAACCTCCATACTGTTTTCCACAATGCTTGCACTAATTTACATTCCCACCAGCAGTGTAGGAGGGTTCCCCTTTCTCCACATCCTCGCCAACATTTGTTATTGTTTGTCTTTTGGATGTTGGCCATCCTCACTGGTGTGAGGTGATACCTCATTGTGGTTTTAATTTGCATTTCTCTGGTGATTAGCAATGTGGAGCATCTTTTCATGTGCCTGTTGGCTGTCTGAATTTCTTCTTTGGAGAAGTGTCTGTTCAGATCCTCTGCCCTGTTTTTAATTGGATAATGTGCTTTTTGTTTGTTGAGGTGCATGAGCTCTTTGTATATTTTGGATGTCAACCCCTTATCGGATATGTCCACTGTGATGTACATTTGATAATAAAAAAAAAGATCTTAAGAGGCTCACAGAATCCAGGAGGACAGACACAGAGGCTCAGTATTCAGAGATGATGCCTAGACCACGCAGAGGTACTTTTCCAGCCAAGCCACCATAGCAGCTATCAATCAGCACAAATTCTGCAACTTCCCTGACTTACCCCCTCAACAATGTGGGAATACGATGTGAGAACATTCCTCCTGTCACTCTAAAGGCCAGATACCTCCTCCAGACCCTTCCCCCAGGATGTCTACTTCCTTAATTGCTCCCTTTCAAATCATAATCTCATGTGGGTACGTCTGATTAGTGGAACCAAAGTCACATGGCTACACCTTAATTGCAAGGGAGTCTGGGAAAGCAAATTTCTGCCCTTTATTTTGGAGAAGTGGGATTTATGATGTGTGGAAAACACACAACCACAGGAAAGTTTATCAAAAGGTCCTGGTGACCATAGGCATGACAAATGTCCCCCTACACTATGCATTGCTTTTCTCCTTAGTTTATCATTTTCTGAATCTCCAGTGCCTGGCACATAGTAGGCACTTAATATATGAGGAAGGAAAGGGAGAAAGAGGAGGGAGAGATTACACATGGACATGTTACCTTACTGAGACCAGCTAAGAGATTTTATGTTTGAGTCCATAAGACTCCCCAAGGCCTCTTATGGCTTTTGAAAGAAGGACGCCCCCTGCCCAGCACAGCAGCACAAAGCTGCCCTCCCACTCCCACCAGACAGCCGCTCACATAACACCTCTCCCGGTGGCCTGCAGCCCACGGGTCACATGGAATGCTGTGTCCTGAGCAGTCCCTCACTTTCTCCATAGCCTACTTATAGGCTTCATGTCACTCATGTCACTGAATCTTCTCCCCTCCCCAGTCCTAGTTCTGGAGGGTTTTAGTAGTCTCTGAAGGGCTGTCTTCAAACAGTTGTTGCAAAGTCAACATTTAGGCCTCCGAGGGTGATAAAGATCACCGGCACTAAATCTGTTCAAATCCACCTAGTTCTTCATGGTCAAGGTGCACCATCACAGAATTAGGTGGGCCTGGCGTTGAGAAATTTATGCTGTAGTTTAACTGGTAAGAGACCAGAAACACACAAATGACAAGAAGCCGTCTTGTTGCCCAGTGAGGTAGGAAAAAGTCCCTGCTCCAGGGGTTCAGGAACGTCCAGGTCAGCATCAGCTGGGCAAGATGAGGGAAGGCTGCTGAGAAGGAGGGGTTGGGGGATGACTAGGTGGTGTACTGGCTGGGGAGCCGCAGCAAACCTGTAGCCGTTTCTAAACCCTCCAAAGCAGGTCAGATCCAGTACCTCAATTCCTACAATATCACATGCTCCTCCTTATGGTCGGACTTCACTTTGGTGATTATCTGATCAATGCCTGCCCCTCCACTCCAAAGTGAGCTGGCCACTGTGCCCTAGAAAGGTCCTAGGTGGGCAGAGACGGGTGAGGACTAGGTCAGGGCGAGGCTGCAGAGAGGGCGCGGCTGAGACCCGTCACAAAGACGTCTGCAGCCTGCCCCCACCCCCTTGCCCAAGGGAGGAGCAGCTGATGTGTTGTTTCTGGAGTGTTCCAACCCAATTAGTGCCCTCTCTTGCTCCAAGGAGGAGCCCAAGCCACCACTCCTTTCCCTGAGGTGGAGACTGGGTGGGGACGGGGTGCCGAGGAGGTCTGAACACCCCGACCCAGCTCCTCCCGGCAGCTTGGCGGGCTCGCCGCTACGGAGTGGCTGCTATGACAGCGCCCGTCTCTAGGCGACTGTTCTGGGGAATGGTCTGTTTTGGCAACCAGAGGGCCCCTGGGTAAAGGGGGCCTCGGGCTGCCGCGTCATTTGCATAGCAACGTCCTCCCTTCCCCGAGCTGCGCGTTGCTCTGCAGCAGCCCAGAGGCCAGGCGACTCCAGCCCCTGCCCTCTGCCCTACCCAGCCCAGCCCCTGTAACAGGCCCACCCCGCGCTGTCACCGCCTTACTGCCCCAGTCTTACCTCTTGGGGAGGTGGAGGCTGCTCGCTGAGCCAGGGCATTTCCGGAAAGGCCGGTGCCCTAGGGAAGTGGGGAAATGATGCTTGGGGACGAAACACAGAAATGGGGGAGGGGAGATGAAATATAATCTTTTTCAAACCAAAGTCGGTCACATGTCTTGGAAGCATCAAAATGCATTCTGGATAACTGGCTGTATCACAAAATGTTTACTTAGGTGAACCTCAGCTAAGCCCTAGGAGATACTCAGAAAATGTCTTTTGGATCATTAAATTGCAAGTGTATGTGTGAATCTGGGAATAGGTAGGCCTGGAAAAAATATTCTTACCAAGAAAAATCAAGCAGTGATATTCTTAGGAAATATTTTCAAATAACTTGCAGGAAGGACTTGGTCTGCATTTCAGAAGAAACCAAAAGGGAAAATAAGTAAATAGAAACTCCTAGAGGCCCCTTCTGTCCTACGCATGCCCACCCCGCCCCAACCACAACTTCCATCTCGTGTCCATGATGCCAACTGAGATACCAGGCTCTGAACACGCAGAATGACATTAACTGCCCAAGGACACACGCCCTGGGCTGGAACCTGAGAAGGGGGTTGGGCAGGGGCAGGTCACCCCAGCTGAGCGATCGCATTCCCTGGCAGCTGTCCAAGGGGCAGCTCCGGCTGCACCTGTTTGTGGGGAGATTTGCTTTTATCAGTATTGACACAGCAGCAGGACCAGGGAATAGCATAGTAATAAATGAGAGAGAGAGGGAGAGAGAGGAGAGAGAGAAAAGGCCAGAGCCAACGAGGCGAGGCAAAAATGCTGAGGTCTTTTTTTGCTTGTTGTATGTCAGCGCGTTCAATCCAGTTTCCCCACCCCTGAAATCTCTGAGGATGGTGCAGCAGCCCTGGCATGGGAGTTCTGGGTCTTAAAGAGATAGAATTGCAGTCAGAAGCACCTTAAGGTCCTTTTGTGCCAGGCGTCCCTAACCAACATTTCTCAAGGTTACTAGATGTCCTCACCTGCCACTTAGGGTTAGTCAGGAATCTCAGCAGGAAGGGAGTTCCTTCCTCTCTCTGCCAAGTTTCAGCATCAGGGAGACAGTATGATTAAAGTGTAGGTTTTGGTGTCAGTCAAACCTAGAATCAAATCGTAGCTGTCTGTGTGATTTGGAATATGTTAACTAACCACTCTGAGCCTCAGTTCTTCCCCAGAAATGGAACAAAACAATACTCTCTATTGTTGCAAGGATGCAAGAGTTGATATAAGCAAAGGCAAGAATAATTCTTCAGTATATGCTCACTTGGATTCTACTATTAACCTATCAACATTTCCTCAGGGTTTCTTTCAAGGTTTTGCGGAAAATACCAAAAATAAAAAGGAAAAAACAAAATATAACAACAAAAATCCCGGGGGAACTGATCTGTTCCAGAAATAGGAACGAGGAAACAAGAGCCTCTCACTGACACAATTTGTGTCCCCAAAACAGGGCCAAATGTGGCCTCTTGGTTTCTCAAGCCTTGCTTTTAGTCTTCAGGGGCTGCAAACTGACTCATCCCCGTTCTAGTCCAAGACGGTGCAGTAAAAGGGCTGCAAACAAACCTGGGCATCCGAAGCCACCTGACCAAGGCCAGAGATACACCTTACTTGTAAAACTTACTTGCAATTAGTCGCCACCATGTTTCAGATATGGAGGTCGTTTCTCCATGGAGCAGGGTAGGCAGGGTAGATGTCACCCCACTGTCTAACCCCAGCCCTGACATTTGTTACTCATGTGCCTGTGACAGGTTATTTAATCTCCATAAGCCTGACTTTCCTTATTTGTAAAATGGGCGTAATAATGCTCCCCAAGCTTGTTGTGAGTATCTAATACACGAAAAGCATGTAGTGAGTGCCTGACACAGAGGAAGTGCTTCATCACGTCAGTACTTACAGTCCTTGCTGTTGATGACTGAGGCCAAGGGACTATCATATTCACCCTGTATTCCCATTTTCTCAGACAAGGCCTGGCTGGCATCTGGTAGAGTACACTAATGCTTCATGAATGAATGAACAGCAAGGCTCCTGCACTCAAGAAGTTAAATCTACCCAGGAAATATAAGTCATAAACTGCCTATGCCACTTACACAGAGGAGACAGCAGAGGGTTAAAAGCCATTCTGCCAGTCCCCAAGCTCCAGAGGCAGACAGTCCCTTTGATCCCTTAGTTTCATCTATCCAGGATGCTTTCAAGAGAGGAAAACAGGAAGTCCCTGATAGCCCAGCTTGCTCTGTGTGTCTCTGTGTGTGTTTGTGTGTGTGTGTGTGTTTAATGATAGGGGGTGGGGGAAGAATGGTCCTTTGGGTCACATTTTGCCAGTAAATCAGCCTCCTTCCTTTCAAATGCTGGGGCTTCCAAAGGGACAGATAAATAGCTTCTTGCTCAATGCTGGGAGAAAGATGTGGTCCAGAAGTGGCAAGGCTGACAGGCTGGGGTTCCTTAGTGGACCACATTACAGTTACTAGATGGCTGGGGTTTCTAGAGCACGCGGTCTTTTGCATTCACTCACTCACTGTTGACAAAGTGCCTGGCCTTGGGTTGGACCCTAGGGTGTGGCCTAGTGTCTAATATCTAGGATATGAACAGACCAAAAAGACAAAAGACAGTGAGCTCAGAGAAGATGGCTTGAACACAGAAAGTGAGAACACTCCCAAAGAGAAACAGCAGAGTTATGAGGAAGCAGTGGTAGGAAGAAAAGACGGGAGAACAGAAGGAAAAAGCCCAAAGAATACCAATATAGGAAAAAGAAAAGAGAGCTTCTAAGAATTTGCAGTCATGTTAGTTAAGGTCTCATAATAGAATAACTGGACACCAAGTACATGCAAGAGAGGGCCGTAACCTCCAGGACACACAGGATGACAGGAATGCACAGAAGCAGGACAGAGAATAGGAGTTTTGGACTGCAGATCTGACTGACTCAGCCAGCCCCAGAAAGAGCATTTGCTAGACCTCAGTGAAGCTAAACTCACATTTATGTTTCAACTCATTATTTCAAGTTCAGTTATACATTTGCCCTCGGTGGACACCAGAGAATATTTAGGAAGTTGGAAACATTCTATATTGTAATAGAAGTATAGTGTACAAGAGCGAACCCATTTACACAGTTAAGATTTCTGCAGTGCAATGTTTGTAAATTTCACCTAAAAAGAGCTATACAAAATAACCATCACGTGGGAGGGGTAGAGGTAGAGATGAAACAAGACAGACAGAATGTTGATGATTACAGAGGCCAGGCTAGGCAAAGAAGGATGTGGTGGGTTGTGTTTTGTTGATGTTGAACTTGCTTGAAATTTTTCATAATAAAGACGTTTTTAAAAATTGCCCATAACGTGTCACGGTTGTCCTCAAGCCAGTCTCCTTTGGGTTATCAGGAAGGCAGCTTAGACGTTATCTAATCCAGTCTTCCTGTTATAGATGAGGAAATGGAGGTGCACCTTGACTTGTTCAAGGTGTTCTCAGATATCCAGTGGCAGAGCTAAAGCCGGAATCTCAGGCCCTGAGCAGTGCCCTTTTGACCTTTTCAACTCTCACCCACTTGTGGGAAGGCAGCAGGAATTCGCCCCTTAGGCTGGATTGCCTTCCCAACCCCCAGGCCTGGGTCTTAATGTGCAGCAGGCTCTGTGGGCTGGAGGAGGTCTGGGCTGAAAACCACTCGACTCTCCCCTGTTTGCACCCTGAAAGGTAATCCTGAGCTTGCAGAGATTCAATTAGGTCCTGGAGCTACTGCTTCCAAAAACAGATTTCCAGTATCTGAGAGTTGAAACTACACAGGGGCAGAGTCCCCACTCCCAGCTACCAGAGGTGTTGCCTTAGGGCATCGAGGCGCTCCTGCTAGGTTTCTTCTCATTGGTGAGGGGAGGGAAGATCTGAGTTCCGTCTTCTTGCAGGACCATGAGGAGGATCTCAAGAGGTGCGGGTGGGAAAGCGCTCTGAAAAGTACAAAGAGCTGTGGTGTGATGTAGCACTATTTCAGAAGACAAAAGGGCAGGAAAGCAAAGAGACTTCTGCAGGATTCTTAAATACCCTTTTGCTGTTTTTCTATCTGAGAGGAAAAGATCTGGGCTGGCGGCGGGGGGGAAATGTATCACATTTATTGATGTCTTGCACTATGCCAGATGCTATGTTTTGCTCTCTCCGATATCTCCTTTCTCCTCTCCAAAACACCATGAGGGGCTGAGGTACTATTATTTTGCTCATTTTGCGGATGAGGAAAGAGAGGCACAGAGACCTTTAAACAACCTGCCCGAGGCTATAACAGCCGGGTCGGGGCAGAGCTGGGACTCAAAGCCAGGCAGCCCAGGAGGGAAAGCTCGCCTTTACTTGAGCGCTGAGGGGGCTGAGGAGACTCCGTGTCACCTGGGCATCTGATTCACCCTCAGGAGACCGCCACTGAGTTCCAGCTCAGCTGCTTATGAGACGTGTGACCGGGGCCAGTCGGGTCGCCTCCTGGAGCCTTGCCGATTCAGCTGCAGGGGCAGCGATAATACAACCTGCTCCACCTACCTCTCGGGAGGATGTGCGGATTCCGTGAAATCACTGATATTGCCAGCGCTTTGAAACAGCTGCTATAGGGCGACAGAAACGGAGAGATCATGATTCCTTCTTCAGAGCAGCCTTCCTGGATTATCTCGTGGCACCATTCGGGCTCTTCACCTCCCCGGCCTACCCTCAGTTCCCCAAGTGGTGGGAGTTAGAACCTGGGCCTGTGAGTCGCTTCAAATACTGCTTTGGCGGAAAGGGGAGGCGTCACAGACTGTGCCAGCCTAAGTATTCCCCAAAGAAACATACTAGAGCATTGGCTTAAGGATCTATCATAGGCCTGAATTTTGCGAGGGCCTCTTTTTCTTGTTGGTCATAAAACAAACAGGCTTTCAGCTACTTGGGCAGGATTTAACTAGCGATCAGCCCCAGAGATAAGTGGATCACGCTGAACAAGCTCACATGGGAGTAATTTGTACCCAAGAGCAGTTTATAATTTATATTTTTGAGTCCACAGTCAGGGAGTTCTATGCAGTGACTAGAGACACCGTCTCCCCGCACTGGACATCTCCCTCTGTCCAGGACTGAGATAATAGAAACAAGAGACTGAGTGGTGGGCATGAAATCATAGTTAAATGAATGACTAGCTTATTCCTCTGAGACTGTAAAAATTTGAGGGCAGTACCTCTTTCAGTTTATCTGTTCCACATATTCCCTCACTCCCTTACCATACATACCTGAAGCACTTCACACAGCACCTTGCACAAAAGTGCGGCGAATGTTCATGAAATGGTTGGAATTCGGGAACAGAGAATGCAGTGGTTTTACAAATTCCCTGAAGGTCAAAGCTAATCCTGCTATGTGGCTCTTCCATGGGACCAGCATACTCATGCCTCTCTGTTATGGCCTCCCCATCCTGGAAACTCACTGCCAGCTCCTCAAGCTGCATTCAACTTCATCCAAGGGACGGTATTTCCAAATCCCAAACAGGGAAACAAGGCCTGACAGAATATTTGAAACCAGGAATCTGTATTCCAGAAGGTTTGGGGCCCTTCTGTTTGTACTTGGATTTGCACTGTCCTCCTTCTGCATTTTGGCAGATTTTTCCCAACCCAATTTGCCAATTTACAGCTCTCCTTACAGTGCTTAAGCTGACACGTAAATGCAACCAGGGAGATCCCCAGAAGTCATCTGTCAACCTTCACATCAACTCACCATGTGGTTTGTTGGTCCTGTGCGGAAGTTTGCCCGTTTTCTCCATTTCCCTATTTGAATGTTCTTTCTGGAGTCCGCTAGACCACGTCCACTACCTGGAGCACAGAGAGGGTAAGTGAAGAGGATGGTCAGGATTTTGCCCAAGGGAAGCACCCTAACATGTTGGGCGGGACAGACGGAACCTGGATGCTCATTCCAATTCTGCTTCTGATGAATGATGTGTCTTGGGGAGGTCACTTTTCTTTGGGTCTCTTCTGTCAAATGGAGGGGGATGGTGGAAGGCACACACTCAAAAGTCTTAATGACCTCTTGCAGTAGCCCTCAGTGAGTCATGGGATATGAGAATTTGCCTACAGCCTCTGCTTTCCCTCCTGCAGTTTGGGGATAAACCCTCTGGCTCCTATCTTAGGCAAACACCTTCACTGGCCACTAGATCCCATCCCCTCCCACTAGCCAGGCTCCCCCCTCTCTCCCACATCATCTCTTTTTTCCCCTTTGCTGAATCATTTGCATCAGCATGTAAATACATATAAATATGTTACCATTTCACCCAACTTTTTAAAAGTCTGCCTTGACCCTACTTGTCCAGCTTCTCTCTCAATCGCATTCCACAACTCCACCCAAACTTCACTTTGCTAAGGTTACCGGTTTCCTCCACATGATTAAAACTAAGGGTCATCACTTAGTCTTCATCTTTCCTGACTGCTCCGCAAGGATCAGCTGATCATTCCTTCTTCCTTGAAACACTTTTTTCTCTTGGCTTCCAAGATACTACATTTTCCAGGTTATTCTTCAGAGCCTCCTTTGCTAGGTTCCCCTCATCTCCTTCATCTCTAAATTTTGGAGGGTCTTAGGACTCAGTCTTTGTATCTATTATATCTATCTTCATTAATTCATTGATGATCTTATTCAGTCTCATGGTGTTAAATGCTGCCTGTTTTAGCCTAGTTTCCCCTAGAAACAGAACCTTAATAAAGGGTTTGCATGCAGGTAGTTTAGACAGGAATAACATTCCAGAGAGTAAAAATGAGGTACAGGGAAAGAAAAGCAGAGAAGAAAGGAAAACCAATTGAAGAATGCATTACTGAGCTGACCACCACCAGGAAGACTGATGCTTTTCTCCATAGAACCTTCGAAGGAGATGCCGAACTATCTATCATGGGCTACAAAGGGTCTGCATTTATCTCACCACTGGTTAAGTGTGGCCGCATGAGCATCAACTCCCCTATAATTCTGGGTTTACATATGGAAGTGCTGAGTGAGTTTCCCACAGGTGTCCTACAGCCACCCTTGTTCAGGAAGCAAGAAGAGCACATAGCAGGTAGAGGTGAGGCACCGTCACAGTTTGTATGTGTTGCAAATCTGGCCAGTATCAACTGCATTACATCAGCTGGAGGAAGAGGTGGGGCCAAGAGGATTGAGAGTGGTGCCTGAGAGGTGTCTGATACATCATGCACACCCCGATGGCTCTCACATTTCTATCTCCAGCCTTAAACTCCAGACTCCTATATCCACTGTTTATACCGCACTTCCTCTTGTTTGCCTCCTCAAAACCTGCTCCTTGTAGTCTTCCCCACCTTAGATGGCCACCCCATCCTTCCAGATGTTCCTTGCATCCAAGGCAAAGGCCTTGGAGACATCCTTGAGTCTGCTCCACGTACAATCCATCCATAAATCATGCTGGATTTACCTTAAAAATATATCCAGAATCTGACCACTTCTAAAATCCTCTATTCTTTGTCCAAGCCACACACCAGCCCTCATCTGGATCACTGCAATTAGCTCCTAGCTGCTCTCCCTGCTTCCTGGTTTATCCTATTACCCTACTCTTCACCAGAAGCCAGTGAACCTTTAAAAATGTTAAGTCAGACACTTGGCCACTCCTTGGCTTTCCCTTTCTGCTTCCCTACTTTATATTTTTCCATCACCCTTATCACTTTCTGACATAATATATACTTTGTGTGTTTACTTTGTCTATGGCTATCTTCTTTTTCTAGAAGGATAGCAAGGATTTGTCCATTTTGTCTCTAGTATCTAGAACAGTGTCTGGTGCGCGGGTGGAATACAATAAATATTTGCCGACTAGAGACCTTCTAGTTTGAGCCCCTGTACTTTACAGATGAGGAAATTGTAGACCAGATGATATGACTATGCAAATTATACTGTGAGGTCTTCTTTTTTCTTTCTTTTTTTTTTTTTTTTTTGCAAGGCTTTCTTGATGCTTCTAGTTCTGAATGACTGGTCTCCATTCTCAGCAACAATAATTGTTAGTTATTATTATGGATGTTGGCTGTCTAGCCAGTCTGAACAGCCATTTGTAGGTGAGCTCAAAGGAACCTCCAGGACGTCACTAGAGAATAATCTCAGGGCAATGGAACCACAATCACGTGGTATAAAGAGGACAAGCAAGGAGGGATTCAAGTTGAGGGACTCTCTGCGGTGTACTGAGGTGCCTGAAGGAGAAAGTGAGTGTTTTAGGTGCAGGAGAATCAAACATAAGCAGACAAAATTACTAATCCCTAATAGATGTCATTTTCTGCCCAATTCTGTGGAGTGGAATGGCAAGAGAGGGTTAACTTTGGGCGTGACCTAGGGGGCTGAGTTCTGCTTGGCTATGTTCTTGCTGTGTGACTTGGGCTAGTCACTTAACCTCTCTGAACCTTGGTTTCCTCATCTGCGAAATGGGGAAGATGATACCTACCACAATGAGTTGTGAGGATCACATGAAATAACACAAAAAAGTGCTGCAGAGAGTGACAGAGACAAGCATTAAGTGGCGCTGGAGACTACTTTGACAAGAATCTTGTCAAGAATCTTTGACAAGAATCACAGGGCTATGCAGCAATAAGTGCCCAGGCAGGGCAGGAGAAAACTGTGACTGGCACAGAGGGTCGTACTGAGGAACAGTGAAATGCAGGGGCCAGATAATGGAGGGCACTGAAGGCCAAGCTGAAGTCTTGGCACTGTGAAGTTGCGATGGGGTCTTGACCAGGGAACAGAGTGCCTGTGACAGAGAACCGGCAGGCCAGGAGACCAGTGCGAAGGAACAGCCTGCCGTCACCCAGTCCCTCCTCAGGTCCCTGCACATCTCCCATTGCTGCTCTTGTCCTGTGGCAGGGACCAGAACGTGCCATCCCCACCCTCAGAGCTTGGCACAAGGCTGGCAAATAGTAGGGCTCCAGGAGTGTTTGTTCTAGTCTTTATAACCAGGAGTGACGGCTATGGCAATAATTCAAATGTGTGATGATGAAAGCCTGGGTGGGGATGCTGGTAGTGAGAATGGGCAGGGTCAAATCATAGAAAAGCTGGAGGGAGAGGCAGCAATTGTTACGATTTTTTTTACATAGAAAATCAAGAGAAGGTGCAACCCAGACTAAGAGGGAAAATATAGGTCTGAGTCCCAAGTCTGCTCCCAGCTCTGGAACCTTAGCTAATATTTAATCATTTTGTGGGCAACTGTGGTGTGCATGTCAGAGATGGGGGCAGAAAGTACACAAGGTCACATATGTGAACCCAAGCTGAGCATTTAAAACCTTTGAATCCAAGCTTTCCACCCAGTGGGTAGTTGAGCCTGGCTATGTCATTTGCCCACTCTGAGGCTCAGTTTTATCTTGAAAATAGGGATAATAATGCCTGCTCTACCTTCCAGGGTTGTTTAAAAACCAAGAAGATTGTAGAGATTCAAATGATTTGGAAACTGTCCAGTGTTTTCAAAATGTAAAGTGTTGTTAGTAATATGCTTATGATTAATTTCCCCATCCTATTTAATTCAATTCTTCATTTCAGATTATGAGGGCATTGGCTCTGAAGGCTCCAGCTAAGTCATTTTCCAAACACTTACATAGGTTTTGTTTTCCTTTCTCTGGGAATCAAAGATCTCGGGTGACCTAGGCTGTCCAGCTTTAGGTAAAAGTGAAGGGTGACTAGTCTGTCTGCAGGTGTGACAGGCAGAGCAGGAGAGCAGAATGCTTAAGCCAGTTGACCAGCCCTTCAACTTCAGGTGAAGTCCCTACCTCCTCAGAGATCTGCCCCTGCTGCTGTGAGGAGCTACCAGAAAGTACCCCACTTCTCCACCAGGGAAGAAGTCCAAAGACTGCCCATCTGAGTAGTGAATGGAAAATGACCACATGAGGGATTAGAGCCCAGATAAGAACGACATTCTTCTGAAAGACACGGTGGCTCCAGAAGCCTAGGTTGTGCTAGACTGAAGGCATTTTGGCAACAGCCATCAAAACTACAAGCTCTCAGGCCCCACCCCAAACCTACTGAATCCAAATCTTCATTTAACAAGATCCCAGGGTGATTTCTGTATAGATTACAATTGTAAAGCATCCTTTAAAGGGAGGATCAAAGACGTGTATGTGTGTGTGTGTGTGTGTGTGTGTGTGTGTGTAGGGAGGACGTGGAATTAAAATGCATATCCGAGCACTTTCAGGACCTAGAGAAGGGGGTCTTGGTCCACAGACTTGGAATATCAAGGTCCCATGGACAAGGTCACCCCTACTGTGGCAGTGGGTGAGTCTGGCTAGCCATCCTGACGCACTTAAGCTTTCAAGTCATCTGGCCATTCCTTGCAATAAACCTGTGCTCCCCAAACATTACTCCAGTTACCACTTGGCCTCTGCTTACAGGACAAAACATTCTGGGCATATTGACGCAAAGATTCAGGTCCACCCAACAGACATTTTCCTCTTTGTTAACTAAACAGCTGGAATTCTTATTTTCTATATTAATAAAATAAAGTCAGACAAGGGCCCACTTCTGGACAATGATAAATTAACGTGGGTGATAATGAGACAGCCCTGTCCCGAGACAACCCGGCCAGCCAGCAGGCCTTATTCCACCTAACCGTTCCTCATCTCCACCCCTCCTCTGTCTTTGAATTCAAGTGATTTGACTCGGCTGTCCTAGCATCACTCTATCACTCTTCTCCACTTCGTGTAACCAGCTGGTGGTTTCCCTGAGGACAGCCAAGGTCTGTAACTGAAAACATACTTGTTGAAAGGATCAATCGTAGGTGTGAACCTAGAAAGGAAATGCCTGCAATTAAAAAAAAAAACAATTTCTTGTCTGAGGAGTAGATCACTGAGGTTTTGATACTGAAAAAACAGGAAGCAAATTAAACGTGAACCAGTACTGGTTAAATGAATTACAGTATATGTGTGTGTGTGTGTAAACAGCGCCAAGCAGCCATAATCCACACAGATTATGTGTAGTAATCTGGAAATTACTAATGATATACATTCTGTGACAGAGTCCCAGCAGGAAACAGATGGCATAATCAATTGGGAAATGTGAAGAGTTTAATAAAGGGGCTATTTACAAAGGTGTGGGCAGCATTTGGAAAAACATAATCAATGAAGCAAGCTGAGGGAAGTGTATGGTGGAGGAGGTGGGGCACCGCAAGGCTCCCTTCCTCTTAGCCCAAGGCAGCCCCTTGACAGCCTTCTCCGCATCCCCCAGTCTCTTCACTGTACCAAAGGAAGAAGTGATTTGTTCAAAGTCATAAAGCTGTTTTCACTTCCAAGCTAGGCTTGAAGGGGGTAAGTGGGGCCCTCTTAGACATGGAGAGAGAAGAGCTACATGGAGAGGTCCCCAAGTCTCCTCAGCCAGGACATGTGGCCTTTGGCAGAGGGACTTAGCTAGTCTGCAGTGATGCAGGAGGGAGGTGGGGATGAAATACTCTCGAACCCAACCAGGGGCCGGAGGAGAGCGAAGGAGCACATAGCAGCTTTGGGGAGCAGAGCAGGATGAAGGCAGCTGGTGAGAAAATCTTCGGGGTCCAACAGAAGCTTTCCAGCACCACAAATTTACTGGGAAGGATGTGTGGGGGGGAACCGGGATGCAAAACTGTAGGTGTAGTCCAAAGAGGTTTATATGTATCTATACATACATTTGAAAAAAGAAGGGAAATTACCCAAAAGGCAATGATCACCGTATGAAGGTGTTGGACAGTGGGCCAGGGATATTGGTGAGACGTAGAGTCGTTGACTTTCAATTACTGATAATGTGGCTATATTGCATTTCTAATAAAACACAAGCAATGAAGCAAGCTGAGGGAAGTGTATGGCGGAGGAGGTGGGGCACCGCAAGGCTCCCCTCCCCTTAGCCCAAGGCAGCCCCTTGACAGCCTTCTCGGTATCCGCCAGTCTCTACATTGTACGAAAGGAAGTGACTTGTTCAAAGTCAGAAAGCAGGTTAGTGGCAAACTGGGAGGAAATCTGGATTTCCTCCCTCCCCCCACCCTACACAGGTTTCCAAACTATCCTCACCCCTCCATTAATGTCCACACCACCCCCTGCCTCCCTTTCCCCTCCACTTCCCCTCTTCCCCTTTTCTCTTCTGCTGCAAATCCTTTAGCAACCCTGATTTGAAGCAGCTAAACAGCCTCACAGCCTTAATCTCACTGTCTGAATGATAAATCCTGTGGGACAGCTCACTCCATTCAACCCTTCACACTCTCCTTCGAGTAGCCGGGTGGTCTCTTCTGCCCAAGCTGGGGCTGCTTGCCCTTCCTTCCACTTAGCATTCCCCCAGGAGTCGAGGACTTCCCGGGAGCCAGGCATTTGCCTCCAAAACAATATCCAGATAGGACACGGCCCTCCCAACCCCCTTTCAGGGCCAGACCATAAAATAAAGCCGCGTGGGCCTTGCACCCCTGGACAGAATCCTTTGTCTGGGTTGGAAACAGCCTGAAAAGATGAAAGGGGCTTCCACTCTGACCTTTTCACCTCTTGTTATCTTGTGCCCACTCCCTTTAGACTCTGAAGCAGACAGCAGCATTTTCCCATGGTCACTGGGGTTAACACCGTCTTAGCAGCCAGTGGAGAGAGGAATGTGAAGAATGTACCTGCCTAAGGGGCGATTATTTTCATCAAGGACAGGCTGAGATGGATAATGAGGTCAAAAACAAACGCCATCTCTTTCTCAAAGGACTCTCTAAAGAGAGGCTATTAGATATAGTTCATTAGTTGGGGCCGGTGTAGAGAGCTCCTTTTTAGACTGCTGCTTGAAGAGAGTTGCAGGCATTTTGCCAAGTTTAGATTCTTCTCCAAGTCAGTAGGGGGCTAAGTTTATACTCAGATTCAAGCTTTTATATATCTGAGTTTCATTCAGGTACAGGCAACAAGTGACATTCAGGACTCAAAGGCAAGATCTGTAAGAGAATGTGTTATAATGGTACAAGTGGGGTCCACAGTAAAAAAAACTTAGTATCTGGAAACCAGTTTTGGAAAACTGATGAATCAGAGTTTATATCTAAAATTATATTCATCCTGTGTTAACGTCTTAATAAAAGGGCCCCTTTTGGTTGTTACCACCATGATTCGAGCACTAACTTGAATTCAAACCCTAACTCCCCATCCTTTACCCCCAGAGTTGATCATAACTTGTAAACTGTGATTTTCACTTCTAAATCCTTTCCCTTACAGTCCATCCTGCACCCAACGTGGGTTCATTTCCTTAAACTGAGTGTATTAGTGCCCTAACCCCAAAACGTTCCCTGCTCCCCAAGGCTGCATATGAAAAGCTATGTGCTAGCATGGCGCCCAGGCAGGTGCTCCTCTCCTTTCCCTTTTTCTTTCTATCACCACAAAATGAAGTGCAAACGCCCTAGATGGCATTTAAAGCTCTCCAAAATCTGAACTTCATTAACTTTCCATCTGTGACACTCCCCATCACACCCCCCACACACACATATTTAAAGGTGCACCTTCCTATAACAACCCCATCTTGGCCAACATGGTCTCAAGGCAAATGCCTCGGGAAGTAGCGGACGCACAATAAACCCTTCTGCATTTGTGTCAACTCCTTCTTTGGGTTTAATTTTCTCATGGGAAAAAAACAACCATCAGAACTTCAGGCTTGGTTCAGCTTATGTAGAATCACTTGTGGGAGACAAGAGCTAAAGAAGACCAAAGCCAATGGGTGACCTCCCAGAGTGCCCGCCACACAGGAGGGGCCTGGACATGCATACACAAACACGCACTAAAGAAGACAACACACTCCTCCAGAAAAAAAAAGAATTTACCAAGAAGGAAAAAGAACAAATTTGGAATATAGAGTGCAGTGATTTAGAACAGGGGCTCCCGAACCTGGGGTAGTAGTGCGAAGTCTAAGCCTCTGTCTCCTCACCTGCGACATGGTGTTAATACCTACCTCTTGGGGTTGTTGTTTAGAAAAGGACACGTGCGTAAAGCACTTAGCAGACTGCCTGGCACATAGTTCTATAAATGTCAGCTTTGAGGAGGAGGAGGATATGGACTGATATCTGCAAAAGTTATTCTTTGCAGAAAAACGCAAGCTGGCTCTGTGTGGAACATGCTGGACTCCAAGCTCCCTGATCAGGCTGTGCCCACTCAGGCCTTTGTACCTTTGTTCCAGCTCTTCTCTGGGTTTGGAATGTACTCGCCTCCCCTCCTCATATCTCGAGATTCCGCTCAAAGGACACCTTCCCGGAGAGACCTTCCAGACCAGCCCCTCACCCACAGCCCAGCAGAACTAATTCCTACCTGCCTTAAGGGACCATAGCCCTAGGATAGCATTTCTCACATTGTATAATAATGGTTTGCTTATGTGCTGATCTCCAGAGTTAGAATATTAACTTCTTGGGTATTAGCTTTGGAATTCTCCATGTCCAGCACAGTCCCAATCTAACTTGCCCACATAGGCACTCAGGAAGTGGTGGTGAAGTAATGAACAAAAGAATGGATTGTCCCTGAGGGTACCTACAACAGGTCACACCAAATCCCACCCACCTCGCCTCTCCACCCTCACACCCTTGGTGAGCACCTGTTTTGAGAAAATCACCACTCCTGGATGAGCCCTGGGACCTAACGGAATATTATTGTATTTTCAGCTGCTGCCTCACCCCACCTTGTGTGACCTGCCGACCAGCTGGAGAGGCCCCAAGGAACATGACTCAGGGTGGCCAAGATAGTTTAGTTCCAAAACTATAGAAATCACTTGTAAGGTAAGTACCCTGCTGCTCTAGGAAATGTCTGCAAATTGATCTGTGAAATGTTGTTTTTCAGTACTAACATAATGGTGGGCCTGCATCCTCCTTAGTCCCAGGAAACACAGAACGAAATGATAACAGATTCGTTTGAATTTTTGTCCAGTAGTCATGAAAGACAGAAATGATCCTGATTTCGTCTCCTTATGCTGAGCCCCAATTCCGAGTATTCGTTAAATTCAAGGGTTCAGTCTGTGGTCTTGGAATAGGAAAACATGCTGGGTCCTCACAGGAAGGACGCCAGTGACCTCATCTTGTTAGTCCCCGTCACATACAAATGAACAATGGGCCACAGCCAGAGGCTCAGGGCTGCCTGAGAGGTGATGCAGGAGGGCAGTGCCAGAGAGGTGAAGTAAGGGGTGAAGCTTGGTCTCCAGTCAGATTTGAGTCACTTTACGGATTTATCATGTATTAGCTATGGGAATTGTGGGTAAAATTGTAATATTTCCAGAATATCTCGTCTGGCTTTAGTACATCTGCATATCAATAGGCATCCAAAGGTGGAGAGAAGTTCAGCTCCATATCCATGGGTAATTACCTGAGCCACCCGGGGCATGTCTGAACCTGTGAGGTTAAAGGGAGGAGGCTGGCTTGCTCGCAGGTTTTGCTGCTGCTGGAGCAGGAGAGAGAGATGGGCCGGACTGCAGTTTGTAAGCAATAAACGGGTTTTAAACTTTATTTCTCCCTTTGACTGATTTCGGTTTTTAGAGATATTTTGCCTGGGAGTTTCCTCTCCCCGCGGACTTACAGGAATACACAAGTATGTCAATCTCTGAGCCTCAGTTTCTTCATCTACATAATGGGGATGATAACCTGAGTCAGAGGATGGAAACAGGATGACAATGTAAGTCGTGGTACCCTGCACACAGTGAGCAAGTCCCCAATAGAGGGGAGCGGAAAACTAGAGACAATAGAAGCTGGAGTAGTAGGGAGCCAGTAAGTAAGAAAAAATTAGGGAACATGCATGTTTGTAGGTTGGGAAGGGAGGGGAAAAAGAAGGATGGATGCTTTGGTTGAATGTTGGTTCCCAAAGGCAAGGGCAGGGGGAGGGACTGAAGTGAAGAAGTGGGTACCAAGGGAGATGGATTCATCGCTCCCCAAGTCCAGGTGTCACCTATCCATCTAACAGCCCCCACCTTCCTACCCATGTATCCTGCCTTGTCCAGGGCCCTGCTCCACTGATCTACTAGGATCCCCCAGGGAGCTAGGACAGCCACTCAATTATGGTTTTATATTTTAAGGTCTGGAGGGAAATCTTGGACATCGTGAAATCCCATCATGTCATTTTATCAGTGAGGGAACTGAGGTCTGGAGAGAAAGATTAACTTGCCTAAGGTCATTATCCTAGTCCTGTCTCTGTCACTAGAGCACTGTGAGGCCTTGGGCGAGTCACTTCCCCTGCTCTGAGCCTGCAGTTTCCTCCTCTGTAGAAAGAGGGGTTTACAGTATTTGCAGATCTAAGTTCCCTTCAACTCTGACTTTTGCTGTATTAAAATAGTGGTTCCTTTTCACATCCTCAAGTTTAGACATTAGATTCTCTTCATTCTCCCTTTCCCCCACACCTGTCTCACACACAAAAGTCAAGAAAACAACACGTTTGGATAAATTTTGAGGTCACTTAATTTTAACCAAGGGCTAGTTTTCACCAGGGCAAGAGAGAGTATCACAAGAAATGGCCGGAGGAGGCCAGGGGCTCCCGGGCACCTGCCCAGGGCACCCAGCCCCTGTGATCGCGTCTCTGCAGGGCTCCTAAGAGCTGGCAGTGCAGTGAGGATAAATAAGGCCAGCGATCGCCCCTTACATGGCCATCCCAAGGCCGCCCGGAATCCCTGGGATTACGCAGCCTTCTGGAGGACTTGGGGCAAGTGCACATCACCTGCTGCCCCACAAGTGTGCCTGGGCTTTTGCAGCCTCCGCCTTGTGACTGAGGAATTTTTAAATGGAAGCTCTGAGCTCACAAAGAAGAAAATGTCTCCCTGATGTCACACAGTTGCTGCCAATTCATCAGCTCAAGCTAAAGGTCAGAGAGAGGGAAGCCACTGCTCCGGGGTCCTGTGGCTGCTCCCTCAGATGGGGTTCCCTTCCAGCAGGCTGGCTGCCAATCACCCGGGCCAGCCAGGGAAGCCAAGCCAGGGCTGTTTGCATTTCCAGGGCACGCACATAGGCAATCCTAGCACCACTTAGCTGCTTCTGCCTTTCCCTGCTCAGACATTAATCAGTTCATCCTCCCCGCCCTCTCCTGCCGCCACTCTCTTCTGAAGATAGTCAAGGGTGGACCTTGGAACCTTGATACAATGCTGTCCTGAGGGTCCTTCCCTGAGATCACTTCAGGGGTAAAGCCAAACTGCATAGAGTTTCTTTTGGTATTTTAATAACTAAATGAAGTGTTCAAAGAGCAAAGACTAAGGGTCCCACTGCATAGGGTGACAGGCTGCTTCCTAGTAGTGTGATATTTGCAAGTTATTTGACCTCTCTGAGCCTGCTTCCTGACCTGCAAAATGAGGATAATGTTTACTTCATGGTGTTTTCCTGAAGATTCAGTGTGAAGCACTGGTACAGAGCCTGCCATGTAGTAAGTGCTCAATAAATGCCAGCTTGGAACCAACACTTACTGCTATAATTGGACAAGTTGCTTAATCCCCCGAGTCTTAATTTCCTGTGAGGATTCAATGAGAGCAAACATAAAGCAATTAACTTAGCACCTAGCACTGGAAAAATAAATGGTGGCTGCTGGGACTATTATCTCCATCAGTCACTGTGACTTGTAGGGAAGGCCCGATGTATTCATTATAAAATGCCTCTTCGAAGTCTGACAAACTCCTTGGTACTCTACACGTCATAATCCAGAGTTAAAGAGGAGACATATAAAAAACAAGTGTGTCGTCAAACATGAACACAGAAAATAATTTTTAAGTTAGTTTTATATATTTTTTTCTCTTTGGGGAACCGTTTTCAATTCTAGGCTCTTTCTGGGAAGAGGAGAGAGATGAAAGAAAAAGTTAGGTGGGAGAGAAAGGATTAACTGGGTGGCCACAGGGAGACAGCAGATGGAAAGTGAAGCGATGTCAAGGAGGAGGAGGCGGAACTGAGTAATGAGAGAGCAGTGGGTTTCGCTAGAATTGGAAGGGAGTGCAGATGAGTTCTCTCCTTCAAATGTAAAGAGCAGACTTGGAAAGAAAATGTCAAAAGAGCCACAGCGTGCCCCAAGTGGTTCTTTGTGCCTGCGCGTGCTGCCTGTGTGTCTCCCTCGTGGGCACCCTCAGCACCCCCCCAGACACAGACTCCTGCCGCCGGGGGTGGAGAAGGCCACCCCTTCCTACCCACCCTGCCTCTCCTTCCCTCCTCCAGGCACAGTGGAGTTCTAGATGATGCTTTCCTCTCACACCTTCCCCGCAGTCCCCAAACTGGGGGGCCCTGGCAGGAAACCCCTGGCAGGAAGGCTGCTCTAGGCCCTTCCTTTCTCACAGCTGTCCTGTCGCTGTGGGTTGAGGCATCAGCTTTCCAGATGCTTCAGTTAGGAAACCTTGAAGAATCACAGTGCATGGCTCTCCCCACCCTCCTGCTCCTCAAATGCACGCAATGATCAAGTGTTGTGAGATTTTTCTCTGTCTCCCATACATGCTTCTCCCTTTCTATTTCTACAGGGCACCTTGCCTCAGACCTTCCTTGTCTGTCATTCCTGAGACCTCATTCCTGGGAGCCCCTGCTTCCAGCCTTACCTTCTTCTAACTTATCCTGCACAACTACATCTTCAGAAGACCCCTTCATCACATTACACGCCCCCCCCACACACACACACCACACAGCTCCACATCATTCAATGGTTTTTCCCCAGATTTCATTCAAGGTCCTTTGACGTAACTCTCTGGAGTGGGATATATTCATAGAGCCCTGCCTTACCCATGACAGGGCTTTCAGGGAGGGAAGGAGGAGGGAGTCTCAGAGTATCAGTCTGACCAGAGGGCTGTGTACACAGGAGGGCTTAGTGCACTGTGTCTGGAGCAAAAAATCTGAATCATAGTCAATGAGGGCAATCAAATTCCTATCTGGGAAATCAGGGCAGTCTGAAGGGTGAGGCCAAGCTGTAAACAGAATGAGTAATGAGGTCAAAAGCTGGTGGGGACCAGAATCATGTCTAGATACAGTTCAAGGAAACGGAAATGGTACAGGACTGAGGCTGTGAATTGAATTATAAGAAGGTACTAGAGACCTGCTATGCTGCTCTACATGGAATGGGGTAGGAAGAGCAGCCCTGGAGAAATCTCCCTTTCCTCTGGCTCTGCTCTTGGATTTTTCATGTATGTGTACATGCCCTGTCTTCCTGCTTCTCTAGATTTCACACACTTCACGTGGCCCCAGCACTGCTCAGTGACTAGTCAGGTTTGCACGGTGGTGGGTGCAGAAACAAAGCTCTATCTCCCACCTAATAGGGGATGTGCTAGGGAGGCCAGCTTAAACTCAAGTTCACAGGTTGGCAAATTACTTCACATCTCCAAGTCTCAGATTCCTCATCTGTAAGGTGAGGATAATACTACTACTTCATAATAGTATTATATAATAATAACACTACTATGAAGATTAGCCAAGCAAATATTTGTGAAACGCTTAGAACAGTGCTTGGCACACAGTAAATGCTGTATAAGTGTTAGTTAAATAAAAATAAGGTTCGCAGATGGTAAATAGGGCCAGTACTCAAAGTAAGTTCTAATTTTAACATTCAAGTCTTTAGATCCCTCCACCACTAAGGTCAACAGCAGGTTATGATGGACTAAGCTGACTATAGGACTTTCAAAAATTAATTTTCATTTCCACTAAGAGAAAAATATGCCGTGTTGGCTTATTTTCCTTGGACACACAGGAAATATCACTTGAGTTACTACCCTTACCTGTTCTTAGGAAACCACTAAGAAATCCAGAAGGACCAGTTCAAATAATAGTGCCTATCCCAAGTGTTAGAAACCTTGCAAAAAAAAAAGTCAAGCCTAGAAAATGATTTTGGTATCAAGAAGGAACCTCATGGATTAAGGAAGCACAGTTTAGTCTGGCAAGGTTCAAGGCTGCAGCTCACACTGGAAAGGTGGCTGAGAGCAGAGGAAGAAACTTTATGTTTATTCTTTACAAAACTTTCTGGGGGGGAAGGTGTTTGGAAAGGAGAGAAAGAAGAGAGAGAATGTGAGTGAATGGTTTGTACAATGAAAAAATGGACTCAGTGTATTGTTACAGCTCAGTAGTAATTCAAAGAAGATCGTGCAAAAGTCTGTTTGCTCTGGCAATCTATCAACCAGAAATCTTTATTAATTGAACCTCTCATGAGATTACAATACAGCACTAGTAGATGTTTGAAAATGATGACCTTGATAGACTGCAAAATCCTAAACAGCTTTCTGAGACAAGAGAAAAAAGTTAAATGCTTGGTGCGCTTTGTGACAAGCGTGTTTTATTGCATTCCGTTTTTTCCAAAACAAGCAGTATTTTTGTCATCTGTAGTACATGTTGATATATATGCCATCTAATAACTTTCTACCCATATCATAGTATTAGAGCACCTTGCCTGATTATGGTTGGTATCAGGGTCCAATCCATATTTTTTTCTAAACATGCTTTCTCATTGCTTGCTTCCACATTCTCACCCTGTCCTTTAAGCCTGTCTCTGCCAGAACTTGACGCAATGGTCCTCTTATTATTGTTCTTCCCTAAAAAGGGGGGTGTCCCTGGCCTTAGGAACCACTTACCCTGCCCGCAGGGGTTCACACTTCTATTTCACACTCTGGTGGAGGTCCTGAAGTGGGTGCTCTCTTTCTCATAAGGCAACAAGGAAGGACACTCGCCTGAGTATTACTTTAAAAATACACGCATCTCTCGGGAAGTAAGGGCCTCGGAAAGGGGGCCGGAGACTAGTGTGGTGTGGAGCACGTGGCTTCACTAGAACAGAAACAGATCCTGCCAGGACCGCCCCGGGGACACCCGAGACACAAAGCATAAGTCAGACTGTGCCCGCAGGGCCCGGATCCCTCACCCACAGAGGAGGTGCTCCCGCCTCTTCTAATTACCTTCCCATTCCTCTTGCTCCCCTTCTCAGCCTGCAGCTCAGGGCTCTGCATACCACAAGGGTTAGACACAAATAAAATCCATACATGGACTCCACTCTCGGGTCACAGAATTTGGTTAACAACTCAGACCGAAGACGGCCCCCGCTCCCACCTCCCTTCCCCACCAGGAAAACTCTGCTTGTAAACACCAGTCACTTAGTAACACCCTCAATCAGACGCCTTTGGGCTATTATTCATCACCGACTAACCTTAAACCAACTTCATCTTCACAGGCCTCCCCCCAGAACAGAGGAAATTCCACAGCTCTGATGTGATGTGAAACGTGATCTGCACGCCCCAGCACTCTCTTTCGCACTCTCCCCAGCCAGTTCCCAAACTGGGTTTCCCGGGCCCCTCTTGAGCAGCCTTCTCCCGTTAGCCTCCTCCTCCCCGCCCCCACCCCTTCCCTCTCCATTTTACCCACTGAAACCTGATAGGCTGGAAATGCAGCTTCTTTCATCTTCCATTTCCCACATCCTGAAAGTCTGTAGAGAGGGAGCCCACCCAGATAAAGGAATTCCAAGTATGTGCGCCCCCTCCCCCTTTAGCTCCATTCACAAAGCAGATTACTAATGGCTGGAGGCTCCGGGGGAGGCCGTACTCCCCTCTCCACCCCCCACTTCCAAAGAGTTTACTCATTCGCCGTCCTTGTTCCCCACCAGCACAAAGCCTAAGTCCACAAGCTTAGAACCAAAAATTAACTTTTCCCTGGACTCTGATCCTGAGAAAAGCTTTCAAACTTCACTCTGATCGGGATCGCAGCGGCTAGGACATTCTGCCTGCATTCATCTGTTGCCCTCTTTAGCATTTCTAGATAAGAGGGCTCCGGGAAAATGCTTGCTGGATCAGAGGGAAAAGGTATAAATGTAGCTTGTGATGTTTCAAGGAGACAGGCTCATGTCTTTAGGAAAGATCACAGACTGTTCTAACCCAGAGACATTTCCTTCAAGCAGAAATTGTTTCAAGGCCAGAGGAAAAGATGCTTTATTTGAGGGGATAGGTAGAGAATGGGTGTAATGATGGGTGTGTGCGTCTGTCTGTGGAAGGGGGTTCTGGTAACATTTTTGTTAAGAAATTTCTTAAGTTGAAATATACTATTATAGTTCTTCACTACCTGGAAATTAGCAGTTACAAAACATACCCTTGGGTCAGCTCTTCAGTTGTCCTATCCTGAGTTGTGTCACTTACAGAGAAACAGAGGTCAGGGATAGCTTCTCTGACCTCAACCTCAAAGATCAGGAAGTACCCCCCCAAGCATCCCTTTTCATTAAGGATGATAAACTATCCTACCCATCCTTCAGGGAAGGTGTGAAAGCTGTTTTGAATCTGTACCATCTCTGGGATAATCAGGTCCTTGAATTTACTAGTCACTATGTGAAATAGGATTTCCTGTATAAAAGAATGCTCCCCAGTCCTGATATTAGGGAGTCTTTTTAGTAGATTATTAATCCATATTGTCTTTGCAACTCAGGATAGTTAGCTAATTAGCTCATTGCATTAGCACTGGACCAAAAATATGCTAACGTCTGGGCACATGTGAGTGGCTGGGTCATGCATTCAATAAATCTAATTATTGCCCAAGAAGTCTCGTGGAATTCCAAGAAGAATTCATGAGGCCAGACGTGGAAGATACACTAATGATAAGAAATAACAGACTGTAGCAGAACAGCCACATGGCAGCTCCTTAGAGTTGCTCCCCTATGGTGCTGAGGAGAAATCTGTACTGTAGCTCCACTCCAGAACAGGCCCATGTTTGCAATCCTCATGTAAGTGCAGCCTGCTCCTGCTATCCACCTGGTAACAGGCTCCTGCATGGGCTCAGCCTCCTCAGACAATAGCAGTCCAAAACAATGTGCTTGATGCCTGCAACTTAACAAGCATTATTCTCTCTGAGTTTCAGTTTTCTCATCTGTAAAGTACTAATCTTTGCTAATCAAAGCATGACCCCAGATGGGTAACAAGGCTTCACCTGGGAGTTAGCTAGAAATGCAGCATTTCAGGCTCTACTTCAGGCCCCACGCCAACCTACTGTGTTTGACTAGAACCCCCAAGTGATTCCTGTGTACAGTATAATTTGAGATGCTCTGGCCCTAGACTTGGGATCTCTGAGGCCCTCTTCTTAGTTCTGAAATTGTCTGATTTCATTAAGTGTTTTCCAGGGAAGTTTTTCTCTGATAAATGGCTTTTCTTCTTTCTTATGCCTCCACTCTTGGCACTGCCTCCCCTGCCAAGGAACTCAAATTTTAGTAGTCATCACATCTGCAGGCCGAGCTTGTTTAAAATGCAGATTCCTGAATGCCATCATGAAATACACTGAGTAGGAGTCGGGTGGGGCCAGAGAATCTGCATTTCAGCCAGTTTCCTCCAGATGGTTCTACAGGTAATCCTTGGATTACGTTTTTATTAGAACTGTTATAACGGAACGTTTCAAACATACAAAAAATAGACCAAATAGCAATAATGAGCTATTGTATTTCAAAACCCAGTTCAACAATTATCAACTGAAGGCCAATTTTGTTCCATTCAGATTATGTTTTTGAAAAACTTTCCCATCTAGACTTCCCCATGTTCTCAGTTCTGTTCATCTAACTGTTCATAGTACCTTAAGGCTCAGCTTGTTCTCCTGGAGTGCATGAATTGAGTCATATAGTCTTGGAAACCCCAGTATCAAACACTGTGCCTGGCACATACAGGCACTCAGTAAATGAATACAATAATACACTTTTTAAAACTTTTAAGTGAAATATAAATTATGATCTACCTGGGTGGTTTAAACCAGAGGTAAAAGGGACTCTTTCTCTCATTTTTTTCAGCTCTTTGTCTGTGAATCCTTTTTCAGTTAGAGACATTAAGGCATCAAAAGGCACCTTACGAAGTTAAAGAATCAGGAAAAAATTTCCAACAGTCCTGACTGACATCCCTTATTTTCTCTCAACATATTATATAAGATGTTGTTTCTGTGTGTGTGTGGTAAGAGAGAAGGTAGGAAAATACCTCTGGGAAATAAGGATATCGTCTCATGGCCTTTGTTTTACTCTATAACCTAGTAATAAATCTCTTAAAGCTCCTGTGGTATTCAGAGTATCCTGTACATCGCAAAGGTCTTACCATAGTTGTGAAAGGAATTCAAGTTTACTAAGTGGACAGAGTGCTGATACCCTAAAGGCACAGTCCTGCCCTTTTCACCTATTTGCTTATTATAAAGGCTAAATCTGAGAACTTGGATGGGTATGCTGAATAATAGGAGTGAGGGTGAGGAAAGACAGGACTAAACTGAGAAACGAAGTCTGCAGTTCCAAAACTCAGCACAATAATCAAGGGATAAAGCGGTAATTAGGCCTGATTATCATGCAAGGCAGCCCTGATTAAATTGGAATGTAGCCGGAGAGACGAAAGGCTGGATGGAGAGTTTGCTAGGCTGGAGACGTGCTTTGATGTCTGCAGGGAAGGTTGTGTTTCATTCAGCCATCCAACCAACCAAAAAAATGTTGCTGGAGCAATATGAAACCTTGGAAAATGCAGCATACGGCAAGCTCAAGTGAACAAGTTACTGGGTCCGACTTCTGGGGAGTCTGTGCATGCGTGTGTGTGCTACGTACATGCCGCTTTTCTCAGATTCACGGATCCGGCCTCTTGGATCCGTCAGAAAACAGAACGAGGGAGAAGGAGCACACCTTCCGACTATTAACTCCCCAACCTTAACTTAGAGGACAAGGGAGAATGCGGCTAACCTCGGGGCAGACATTTTACCTGCTGTGGGGAAAAAGCCAAGAAAATAGAGGTAATTTGCTCTGTGCGTCCCTGAGAGGCCCAGAACTACAACAGATGCAGACAGAGTCAGCTGAGGCTGCCAGCTACTACAGCTTTTATACAAACCGATGTAGGAAGAAGAAAATGAGCCAAGGAAGTAGGTTAATCTCTCAGAGAAACACAAAATAGGTAGTAAGTAGCATTTTTACACCTTTCACTCTTTAATTGCTTCAAGAAACCCAGAGCTGTGAAGGGCAAGGAATTCCTTTTGGGTCCTTACCTTACGTCTCTCCACCTTTTTAGGCGTAGCCCGTGTTCTAAAATATCGTTGTGTTTCCCAGCTGATTGCTCAGCGAGGTGCCCTCCCCACACCAACCCACAACTTTCATTTCTATGCAAGGGACTTTGAATACATGTTGGTATTGGGAGACAATCAAGTTTTCACTAAATCACTGACAGAAACACCGGTTTGTAGTAAGATGTCATCGTGTTAACTGTTTTGCCTATTCACAGGGTACTCACCATAAGTAGTGTTAGGCAGGAAAATAGGTATGAGCGGGGTGGAAAGAGAACAAGGTCAGTAAAGCCCCCTAGAAAGGATTCCGTTAACCAGTTAAAACTAGAAATCCAGAAAAGACTCAGAGTTAATGAGTTAATCAGTTAAAATTCAAAAGGTCAAGACCAACTTGGTCTTGAATGTTTGAATATTCCCCAGATAAGGAAAAGTATCTGAGCACAGCCCATGTCTTCATTGTGTCAGTTAGATCATTCCATTAAGATTTACTCTAGCCTGCTAAAAGGCCCACCTATAAACAGCATAATAAAGACAGGGAGATCCCACCTTAAAACCAAAATTGTGTTTTGAAAAAAAAACCCAGGAAGTTTAAGAAGAAAGATTCTTAACATACTCTTTAGTAAACAAAAAACTCTGCCCACCTTGGAGGAAGGGCAGACAGTCTTGATTGATTGATATGCTCCCAAACCTGGAAGCTGCTATCCTGGGAGGGGACCTGAGCAGTAAATTTCTTGTGTTAAGCTAATTTTGCTGAATTACCTAGAGGACTGATAAGAAACTTAATATCTCATCAGAGATACTTGAGACCACTTAACAAGTCCACACCCCTAGCCCTTTGTTACATTCCTGAAAAATCCTTAAAAAGGGGAACTCCCAACCTTTCAGGGTGCTCCTCTCTCTCTCAGTAACTTTAAATAAAACTTACTCTGTCTGCTTCACTACTGTGTCTCTGCCCTTCAATTCTTTGTTGTGGCGGGGACAGGAACCGAGGAAAATACACCACGCCTCTCCCCCAACAAATAGGATGTGCAATCTTGACTGTGCACTAAGAAAGTCCATGAAAATAACAAAACTCTTACATGGGGAGACTAAATGCAATCTCTCTTTCTTAGGGATCACAAAAATAAAACCCATTTACCACTATACCGTCCAGACCCATAGTTTACTATTTCTTTTCAAAGGGGATAAAGTAGTTACTGATCAAGTTATCTTGAAATTAAAAGAGCATATATTACATATCCAATACATTGCTCCTTGGGCTTATCTCAAAGTTCTCTGCATTTGCAATGAACAAGCCACAGAATCAGCTCTTTTTGCTGTGATTTCTTCCGTACCCTAGTTTACTCTCAGGAACTGTATAAAATAACATGTATTTACCATAAAGGAAAGAGCCCACGGAATAATACAGATGCAAACCTTCCATTGCATCTATCACTACTGATATTGCTACTATACTTCAGAAACTGCGAGTGAGGAATGATGCTTTGATGTGCCAGCCTGTTCCTTTTCTTCAATGTCACTTGATTTAAGAGAAACTCTACTTAATTCCTTCTATAAAACTCCCTGAAATTACTCTAATGTACAGCATGAATTTAGGATAAATAAATTGCACAAGATTGAAAATACCCTCTCAGCTATCTTATTTTGTATAATTTTTGAAATGAGTTGTAGAGTTTTGTTTTCACTCAGCATTAAAAAAAGAGAGAGAGAGGGAGGAAAAAAAGAGTCTTAGCAGCTGTGTATTTTTTTTTTTATTATTAATAAGAAAATAGCATTCCCCAGAATTTCCAGTAAAACCCATAAGATTTAGGCAGTTCTTCCCTAAAGTATGTGTGGGATGCTGGGAGCTCCCTGGTTTTTCCAGACAACCCCACCCCCCCGCAAAACTCCCCACAAAAAACAAAAGCAGATGGGCTGCATCTGAACGAATCAAACTCCCCAGGGGCCTGAGCTCTCTGCTCTAAATGCTAATAGAGTGAGTAATCAGAAACCTACATTTGGTAAATTATTTATCTTATCTCTGGAACTCAGCAAAGCATTGAAGACAGCAACTTCTGTGGAAAGATGTTGGTCAAGAATTCCAGCTGGAATTTGTACTTTTACTAGAAAAGGGAAAAGTTCAGAGACCAGGGTGGCTCATGAAGCAATAATTTTTTTTTTAAACAACCAAAGACAAAGCCAAGGAAAACTGACTTCACAGTTCTGTGGAACAGGTCTGGTTCATAGTTTGTCTAATGGGCTTTACAATCCATCCGTATTAGGGTAATGGCAAGGCAAACCAATAGATCACAAGGATTCCTGAAGAGCTGGCAAGAGTTTCTCCACACGTCCCATCTCCAAGGTTCCCTTGCAAAGGGCAGCCAGTCAGAGTCATCGGAAGCAGTGTGGTTCTGAAATTTGAGCTTCCTGAATCAGAACCACCTGGAGGGCTAATTAAAACTCAGATTGCTGGGCCTTATCCCCAGAATTTCTGATCTGTAGACTTGCTGGGGTAGGGCCTGATATTAGCATTTCTGCATTCAAACAAGTCCCTGGGTATAAACCTATTGCTGGTCCAGGTACCACACTTTGAGAACCACTAGCCGGGCGGCGGGGCTCTTTCTACAACCCAGTTTGGTTTCTGTAGAGTCTACTCACTCTCTCTCAAGGTGAGGTATGAAAATTTGGAAGCTTAAGGGATGTGACTGGGATTTTACAAAATATACTAACTTGATAAATCAATTCCAACCATGATTAGCATTATACGGAGAGCGTATGCACTTGTTTTGTGTTCCCCATAGTCCCAAGCACTTTTGAGTTCAGTAGAATTCAGCGAATGAAAAAGTAAAGGTTTCATTTGAATAACTATGGTTGTATAATCACATTTATATTTATAAACACATTAACGTTTTTGTTTTTGCCTCTACACAACTTTGTTAGGTCATCCACGCTGTGAACTTGAATCTGATGGACTGAATTGTGAAATAAGGGGAATCCAAATGATTCCTTTCCCTTTGCTTCTTTGCTTCAAACAGCAAATATATTTGGAGCACATATTGCATATATGGATAACATACAAAAAATATAAGACAGGGTATTGAACCTAAAGGGAGATGGGATGAAATAATACAAACCAAATGAGTTAAAGAAATTCCCCTCCAAAGTGTGGTGGCCAGATAATGTTTTTACAGAAGGAGGCACTTGAGTTGGGGCTGTTCAAAATCCTTCTATGACTTCCTATCACCCTTCAGATAAAATTCGTACTCGACAGAATGGCACACACAGCTTTTTATGATCACCTAGGTTACCTGTTCAATTGGATTTCTCTCTACTCTCTTTTTCACCCCAGGGGCTGTATTCGGCCAATGAGGTGAAAGTCCATGATAATGTGAATTTCAGATTAACTGCAGTTGAAGATCCTCTAATAAGCACCCTCCCCATTTCTTAAATGGGGGCTGACTACAGATGTCTTTGGCGGGGGGTGTTGGGGAGGGCGACTGGGAAATGACTGCCTACAGATCAGTCAGTCCTTTGGCTGGTTAATTCCTCTCTTCCTGTTTATGTTTCAAAACCCACATCAGGTGCTACCTCCTCTCTGAAGTCTTCCTTGACCCTAGAGATCAGATTTGGGGGATAATAGAGCTTTCTTTGCACATTTTGTCTCAACTCTAAGCCCTGTAGAATAAGTGTTTAACTGTGAGAGGTGTTTATTAAATGCTGTGAAGAAAGGAGTCAAAATGGAGAGGCATCATGTAAGTAAAAAGAGGTGGAAAAAAGCAAGTCTTGTGCTGGCGACAGTAAGTGCTATCCTGCTTTTACCCTCCCCTCACACCCATAGGGAAAGACATGCAATTTTGAGCAAAAGATCTCAGAATAACTGGGCCTCAGTTTCCTCATCTGCAAAGCTGGGTTAATGACAGTACTTGCCTCATAATGAGGGGGGATTATACTAGGCACTTAGCATGGTTCTTAGCCCACTGAAAGGATTCAATAAATGTTAGCCATTATTTGCTGTATTAGATTATTTCTATGCTTTTATGGGGAGTGATACAGTTTGCTAAAGTGGTATTTCACAGGGATGTGAGAAAGTAATTGGGATCAAACCTATTACCCAGGTTTGGACCCAAAATCTCTGAAAGATATAGGTGGTACTTTGGGGCTTTTCTGTGTTACTGATGAGGCCAACAGTTGAACAGTCCCTCCCGGGACTGAGACTAACGCAAAGAAGGTGGTGACAAGGGGTGCATTATCTCTGTCTCCATAACAAAATGGCTTCATGGAGAGAAGCTGCTTTGTTTTGAGTTCTCCAAAGGGCATGATTACGACCAAATAAAGGGAAGTTACAGAGAAACAGATTTTTTAAAATTCATATATAATTACATGAGCAGCATTATGGTTACTAGACTCCCTCTATTATCAAGGCCTCACCACATACCCCATTGCAGTCACTGTTGAAAAACAGATTTTAATTTAACATTTGAAAGCTTCCCAACAAGTATAGCTGTATCAAACAGGCTGCCTTGTGAGGTAGTAAACTTTTTGGTAGCAGTTATCTGGGTCTGGATAAATCAAAAAGGGTATCCTAGGACCCTGAGTAGCCAAAGCAATCCTAAGAAGGAAGAATAAAATGGGGGGAATTACACTCCCTGACTTAAAGCTCTATTACAAAGCCATAGTAATCAAGACAATTTGGTACTGGCACAAGAACAGACCCACAGACCAGTGGAACAGACTAGAGAGCCAAGATATAAACCCAAGCATATATGATCAATTAATATACGATAAAGGAGCCATGGATATACAATGGGGAAATGACAGCCTCTTCAACAGCTGGTGTTTGCAAAACTGGACAGCTACACGTAAGAGAATGAAACTGGATTACTGTCTAACCCCATACACAAAAGTAAACTCAAAATGAATCAAAGACCTGAATGTAAGTCATGAAACCATAAAACTCTTGGAAAAAAACATAGGCAAAAATCTCTTGGACATAAATATGAGCAACTTCTTCATGAACATATCTCCCTGAGCAAGGGAAACAAAAGCAAAAATGAACAAGTGGGACTATATCAAACTAAAAAGCTTCTGTACAGCAAAGGGTACCATCAGTAGAACAAAAAGACATCCTACAGTATGGGAGAATATATTCCTAAATGACATATCTGATAAGGGGTTGACATCCAAATTATATAAAGAGCTCATGCACCTCAACAAACAAAAAGCAAATAAGCCAATTAAAAAATGGGCAGAGGATCTGAACAGACACTTCTCCAAGGAAGAAATTCAGATGGCCAACAGGCACATGAAAAGATGCTCCAGATCGCTAATCGTCAGAGAAATGCAAATTAAAACCACAATGAGATATCACCTCACACCAGTCAGGATGGCCGCCATCCAAAAGACAAACAACAACAAATGTTGGGGAGGAGGTGGAGAAAGGGGAACCCTCCTACACTGCTCGTGGGAATGTAAATTAGTTCAACCATTGTGAAAAGCACTTTGGAGGTTCCTCAAAAAACTCAAAATAGAAATACCATTTGACCCAGGAATTCCACTCCTAGGAATTTACCCTAAGAATGCAGCAGCCCAGTTTGAAAAAGACATATGCACCCCTATGTTTATCACAGCACTATTTACAATAGCCAGGAAATGGAAGCAACCTGATAAAAGGCAGCTATTTTTATTATCAGTTTCCATGTGTTTCATGTGTACTCATAAATTCATATCAATGTCTAGGATATTTTCACCTGTGGAGCTTAATTGTATATTACTAGTCCCTTCTCAGTGTTTGCATATCCCAGTTCACTCATTTTGGTTAATCTAGGCACCAGTCATTCAGCCATCCCCAGAGATCAAGCAGAGAAATTTACCTCTAAACCCAGGGAATGTGTGCTTTCTGGGTAGCTTCCAGAGTAGATGCCCTTTTCCTTTAAGTGACATAAATAGTCTAGTCACTGCTTCCAAGCCCTGTTAAGAAGGGGAATAGACCTGTTTCCTCTAAAGTCCCCGAGTGCCGATAACTGGATGCCAAAGAGTTGGCCAGATCATGTGGAATAGGCAGCTGTCTACATGGTGTAATTTGAGGGGTTTGAGGAAATCCCCCTGCTTAAAATATCATCCCCCAATAGCTGGGACACATGCCTAAAATGTATTATGTACTCTTCAGAATAAGGTGCTGCTGAAATGCAATTGTTATCCAGGAGTTGACTCAAATTCAACCATTGTCATTCATTAGCACCTCAGTTTAAATACAGTTATCAGATTAGTTGGTTAAGCAGAGTCCCAAGGATAAACAGGCACAAGACAAATAAGTTTTAACTGCGGAAGTTGATCTCAAAGGGTCAGAAGTATGGGGCACTGGCAGTCAGGTGAGGGGCTGTGAGGATGGTCAGGACAGTTTGGGGGCAGAAGAGAAAGCACAGTTGAAAGGCAGGAGAAAGAAGATGTAGAATTGGGCTGGATGGGCTCTGAACACTATTCTAGGATTTCTCTATTTTTGATTATTACTTCAGTTGAAGACATTTTTAAAGAAAATACTTTTTCCCCCTTTGGGATTATTTTCTCAAATTGTAGTAACCACACTGTTTTCATGTGAAACCTTCATAAGAGTGTATATCAATGACGCTATTTCCTCAAAGTGAAGTTCCCAGGTTAAAATCAAAATTTTGCTTGCACAATGCCAAAATGCTACAGGAGTGTAAGTATACTTGGGTTGAAATGTCTCTGTAATTTGTATAATCATCCTTGTTAGAAGACCATTCATTCTCTCATTCAACCAAAAGTTGAGCTTATAGTGCGTACCAGGTGCTGTATTAGGCTTTGGGGACACAAGACAAAATCAGCCATGCCTACCTTCATACAGTCCAGTTATTCATCAATTTGAGACCTTTAACTATCCTGTGTGTTACATCTTTCTGTTACATTCCTGACATTCTTATTCTTTTATCCTCTTTGACTCTTTAATTCATTTTTCTTGAAAAATACTTAATCTGTCATCATATATAGCCTTTTAAGAAGTCACCACAGTACTATATTGAACTGATTCAAGCATTACAGTAAAATTTCAAAGTAATTCCATCTCTTAGAAAAGGCCAATATGAATAACTTGATTAATTATCATTTTTAAGTCACTCTATACTGAGTGTCTACGTATACTTGCCAATTATTGAGTTACATCTAGTAGGAAACTATTATTAGTCCCAGATTACAGAAAAGGAAACTGAGTCTTCAGAGGTTTAGGTTACACAACTTCTGCAGTACAGCACGGAGAAGACAAGTCATGACCCTATACTATAACATCTTACTTTGCTAATGGACGGTGACTGCAATGGGGGGGGGGTTGTGGGGGACTTGATAATATGGGTGGATGTTGAAATCACAATGTTATTCATGTGAAACCTTCATAAGATTGTATATCAATGACAACTTAAAAAAAATAATAAAAAGATTACACAACTTCTGAGTGGCTGAGTAAGGATTCAAACTGACCTCTAACTCCAAAATTAAGCATGAGAGAGTAATTTCTTAAACAGTTTAATGGTTAACATCTAAAGATGGTTATAGAGTCATCTTGAAACAAGATCATCTTGTCACAGGATTGGATGGGAGTTCCTAGATTGCAGAACTGGTATTTTTGTAAAAATGTTTACAAAGCACTAGTATGCTAAGGCTGTCATAACAGAGTACCACAGTCTGGTGACTGAAACAATGGAAATTTATCTTTCTCACAATTCTGGAGACTGGAACTCTGAGATCAAGGTGTTGCTAGGCTTGGTTTCTTCTGAAGCTTTTCTTCTAACTTGCAGATGGCTACCAGCTCTTGTCTTTGCTGGCCTTCAGAGCCTTCTGCACCTGTGTCCTCATCTCCTCTCTTTATAAGGACACCAGTCATATTGGATTAGGGCCACCCTTATGACCTCATTTTACCTTAATGATCCTTTTTTTTTTTTTAAGGTATCATTGATATACACTCTTATGAAGTTTTCACATGAAAAACAGTGTGGTTACTACATTCACCCATATTACAGAGTCCCCCCCATACCCCCCTGCAGTCACTGCCCATCAGTGTAGTAATAGTAAGATGCCACAGAGTCACTATTTGCCTTCTCTGTGCTACACTATCTTACCCATGATCCCCCCACACCATGTGTACCAATCATAATACCCCTCAATCTCCCTCTCCCTCCCTTCCCCCCGCCCTCCCCATCCCTCCACTTTGGTAACCCCTAGTCCCTTCTTGGAGTTGTTGAGTCTGCTGCTGTTTCATTTCTTCAGTTTTACTTTGTTGTTATACTCCACAAATGAGGGAAATAATCATTTGGTATTTGTCTTTCTCTGCCTGACCTTAATGACCTCTTAAAGGTCCTATGTCCAAATATACATTCTGAGGTGCTGGGGGGTTAGAACCCAATTTATGAATTTTGGGGTGAGGGAGATGCTGTTCAGGCCATAACGTAAAGTGGACATAAGGTGCTAAACATTACGTGAAGAAAGTTGGATAATGGGATGCTGTGCCTTACTATGTTCTCTCCTACAGCTGTATCAAAAATATTTATGAACAACCACTATGTTCAAGGTTTGGTACTAAGCTAGGAAAACAAAAACTGGAGGATGTGCTCCTTGCCTTCAAGGTGCTTACAGTCTCTCTGCAGAATGAGTTAGAGAGACCAGAGGTTCAGAGGTTCTCAAGTGCAAAGGCACATCAGTGTCATCTGGAGGGCTTGTTAAAACACAGTTCACTTAGTTTCACTGCTGAATTTTATCAAACATTTAGTGAAGACCTTAAACTCATCCTCCTTAAAGTTTTCCAAAAAGTAGAAGAGGAGGGAATACTCCCAAACTCATTCTACGAGGCAAACATCACTCTAATACCAAAACAAGGCAAAGACACCACAAAAAAAGAAAATTACAGACCAATATCCCCGATGAACACAAATTCAAAAATACTCAACAAAATATTAGCAAACCAAATTCAAAAATACATCAAAAAGATCATCCATCATGATCAAGTGGGATTCATCCCAGGGATGCAAGGATGGTACAACATTCGAAAATCCATAAACATCATCTACTACATCAATAAAAAGAAGGACAAAAACTACATGATCATCTCCATAGATGCTGAAAAAGCATTCAACAAAATTCAACATCCATTCATGATAAAAACTCTCAACAAAATGGGTATAGAGGGCAAGTACCTCAACATAATAAAGGCCATATATGACAAACCCACAGCCAACATCATACTTAACAGTGAGAAGCTGAAAGCTTTTCCTTTAAGATCAGGAAGAAGACAAGGATGCCCACTCGCCCCACTTCTATTCAACATAGTTCTGGAGGTCCTAGCCACAGGAATCAGACAACACAAAGAAATAAAAGGCATCCAGATTGGTAAGGAAGAAGTCAAACTGTCCCTGTTTGCAGATGACATGATATTGTACATAAAAAACCCTAAAGAATCCATTCCAAAACTACTAGATCTAATATCTGATTTCAGCAAAGTTGCAGGATACAAAATTAATGCACAGAAATCTGTTGCTTTCCTATACACTAACAGTGAACAAGCAGAAAGAGAAATCAGGAAAACAATTCCATTCACAATTGCATCCAAAGGAATAAAATACCTAGGAATAAACCTAACCAAGGAAGTGAAAGACCTATACTCAGAGAACTACAAGAAACTCATGAGAGAAATTAAAGAAGATACAAATAAATGGAAACACATCCCATGCTCATGGATAGGAAGAATTAATATTGTCAAAATGGCCATCCAGCCTAAAGCAATCTGCAGATTCAATGCAATTCCTATCAAAATACCAACAGCATTTTTCAACAAACTATAGGAAATCATTCTAAAGTTCATATGGAACCACAAAAGACCCCAAATAGCCAAAGCAATCCTGAGAAGAAAGAATAAAGCTGGGGGGATTATGCACCCCAACTTCAAGCTTTACTACAAAGCCACAGTACTCAAGACAATTTGGTACTGGCACAAGAACAGACCCATAGACCAATGGAACAGACTAGAAGCCCTGATATAAACCCAACCATATATGGTCAATTAATATATGATAAAGGAGCCATGGACATACAATGGGGAAATGACAGCCTCTTCAACAGCTGGTGCTGGCAAAACTGGACAGCTACATGCAAGAGAATGAAACTGGATTACTGTCTAACCCCATACACAAAAGTAAACTCAAAATGAATCAAAGACCTGAATGTAAGTCATGAAACCATAAAACCATAAAAGACAACATAGGCAAAAATCTCCAGAATATAAGCATGAATGACTTCTTCCTGAACGCATCTCCTCGAGCAACGGGAAAAAAAAGCAAAAATGAACTCATGGGACTACATCAAACTAAAAAGTTTCTGTACAGCAAAGGACACCATCAACAGAACAAAAAGGCATCCAACAGTATGGGAGAATATATTTGTAAATGACATATCCGACAAGGGGTTAACATCCAAAATATATAAAGAACTTACATGCCTCTACACCCAAAAAGCAAATAACCCAATTAAAAAATGGGCAGAGGATATGAAAAGACAGTTCTCCAAAGAAGAAATTCAGATGGCCAACAGACACATGAAAAGATGCTCCACATCACTAATCATCAGGGAAATGCAAATTAAAACCACAATGAGATATCACCTCACTCCAGTAAAGATGGCCAGCATCCAAAAGACTAAGAACAACAAATGCTGGCGAGGATGCGGAGAAAGAGGAACCCTCCTACACTGCTGGTGGGAATGTAAGCTAGTTCAACCATTGTCGAAAGCAATATGGAGGTTCCTCAAAAAACTAAAAATACAAATACCATTTGACCTGGGCATCCCACTCCTTGGAATCTACCCAAAGAATATGACTTCTCAGATTCAAAAAGACATATGCACCCCTATGTTTATTGCAGCACTTTTTACAAAAGCCAAGATATGGAAGCAACCTAAGTGTCCATCAGTCGATGAATGGATAAAGAAGAGGTGGTACATATACACAATGGAATACTATTCAGCCATAAGAAGGAAACAAATCCTGCCATTTGCAACAACATGGATGGAGCTGGAGGATATTATGCTCAGTGAAATAAGCTAGGCAGAGAAAGACAAGTGCCAAATGATTTCCCTCATTTGTGGAGTATAACAACGAAGCAAAACTGAAGGAACAAAATGGTAGCAGACTCAGAGACTCCAAGAAGGAACTAGTGGTTACCAAAGGGGAGGGGTGTGGGAGCGTGGGGGGGGGAGGGAGAAGGGTATTGTGGGGTATTATGTTTAGTACACATGGTGTGGGGAATCACTGTGAATGAACTGGGGTATGAGTGGGGACTTGATAATATGGGTAATTGTAGTAACCACATTGTTTTTTCATGTGAAACCTTCATAAGAGTGTATATCAATAATACCTTAATAAAAAGAAATGAATCAAAGACCTGAATGTAAGTCATGAAACCATAAAACTCTTAGAAAAAAATATAGGCAAAAATCTCTTCAATATAAACATGAACAACTTCATGAACATGTCTCCCCGGGCAAGGGAAACAAATGCAAAAATGAACAAATGAGACTATATTAAATTAAAAAGCTTCTGTACAGCAAGAGATACCATCAGTAGAACAAAAAGACTTCCTACAGTATGGGGGAATATATTCATAAATGACATATCCAACAAGGGGTTGACATCCAAATTATATAAAGAGTTCATGCACCTCAATAAACAAAGAGCAAATACGCCAATTAAAAAATGGGCAGAGATGCTGAACAGACATTTCTCCAAAGAAGAAATTCAGATGGCCAACAGGCACATGAAAAGATGCTCCACATCACTAGTTATCAGAGAAATGCAAATTAAAACCACAATGAGATATCACCTCACACCAGTAGGGATGGCAGCCATCCAAAAGACAAACAACAACAAATGTTAGGGAGGATGTGGAGAAAGGGGAACCCTCCTACACTGCTGATGGGAATGCAAATTATATTGTGGAAAGTAGTATGGAGGTTCCTCAAAAAACTCAAAATAGAAATACCGTTTGACCCAGGAATTCCACTCCTAGGAATTTACCCTAAGAATGCAGCAGCCCAGTTTGAAAAAGACATATGCACCCCTATGTTTATCTGCCAGGGCCTGCCGGCAGGAGTCAAACAGTTCCTGAGTGGGGGCGTTGGGCTGTATATACAAGATGACAGGAGGGCAAACTGTCTGGTGCAGAATGCAAAGATGCTTTATTCTGGCATGGCTTATATACACATGTATTGCCTACAGATTGGATTCACACACCCTTTTTAAGGACCTTAATCCAATCACTTAAGTATTGCCTGCAGATTGATCCATTCAGACATTAATCCAATCACTTAAGTCACATATGCCTGGGGGCATCTGGTCCAGCGGGCTGGTCTTGAGATAAGACCTCCCTGCATTCCTGAGATATTTGTTTCTGGAATTTAGAAAACTTTTCAAGGTTTCTTTCAGAGTCAGGCCCGGTTCAGGCCTTAGGTGGAGACTAGGCACAAAAACACAATCAGTCCTGTCCTGGACTCTTGCTCCTTCTGTCCCAACTGCTCTCCACATCTCCCCCTTTTTTATTTTTTAAGATGCTTGAATGCATGGGATGACTGTGCCTGTCTTAGGTTGGTCAAGAATGGGGATGGCCTTACCCGTCATCGGGCTGAGGGTTGCATGACCCATTCCCTGTCTTAGGTTGGTCCTCTCCCCTTCTTGCCTTACCCATCACTGGCTATCCAGCCTCCTAAGCCAAAATTGGCTGGGGGAGGTTGAGTGATAAGTTTCTGCTTGTGGAGGCTTCAGCACTTTTTCTACCAAACGTAGTGCTGTAGGGACCAATATAAGTAGAAGAAAGAGCATTAGAGCAGACAATGAAGGAGCTCAAGAGCTCTTTTGGTAGAGGCCCAGGTGGGGACCATGGACCTTAATTATGTACAAAATCTGCAGTCTGAATTTCTGATAGAGAAGTTACACAGGAAGTAAAGTTACAATTATTGCAGCGAACACTGAATTTTGAATTATTCCCCACATTTATATAGACATCACCGATTAATAGAAGATAAGAGGGATTGACACAAGCAAGCACTGTAAAACTTTTGCATTATCATTAAAACCCTACTCCTCATTTTGATCATTCATGTTCACCCTTCATCCTGACACAGCTGCCAGCTTCCAAATATAAGTTTGAGGATGCCCATTACTAGACCACCACATTCCAGCCGTCAGCGGATGATCTGAACAGTTATCGCAGGTAGACCAGTCCCAATAGTGCCCTGTTGACACATTACACCGTTTTGCGGTTCTTTCCACACAATGGGTCCATAAGATTGTTGCATAAACCCTCCTATTCTCTGTGCCACAATAAGGCACTTGCTGAGGGGGAAAAGGATGTCCATGGTCATAGTCACATTTGGATTTACTCTTGGAATTGTTAGTCATCCCAGGATAGGACATATTCACTGTGGGCATGAGCACTCTGTTACCTTTGTTGTCCATAACATTGATAGAATTGTCAGAAGGCCCAGCACGGAAGCACACGGGCATTCCTTTTCCTTCAGCTGAATAATTCTGATAAGGGCTCAGGGCAGGCGAATTCCTGGAGGTGGAAGGATGGCCCAGAATCCTGGTATCATTGACCTGGACAATGAACTCCGGGCTGTCCCAAACCCTTGGGTGGAGGATCGGAGGGTCTGGCACAAACGCCCAGTGTGTGTGGTTGGCTCCTGCGGCGGTCAGCAGAATGCAGAGGAGAATGAGCTTCAGCATGGCGGACCAATCTTTCTGGGAGCCACCTGGCTCCTTCTGCATCAGACTGTTGGTCCTTTTCTTCAACTCCTGTCTTTACTACCATCCCCGCCCTTTCTTGCCTGCGTGCTATGGCAGAAGTGCTTCCGATCCGCAGCGCTGCGTCTTCTCTCTTGGTGGCTCCCTGGCGATGCTCCCCCGTACTCATGTCCCTGTTCGGGTGCCACTTTCTGCCGGGGCCTGCCGGCAGGAGTCAAACAGTTCCTGAGTGGGGGTGTCGGGCTGTATATACAAGATGACAGGAGAGCAAACTGTCTGGTGCAGAATGCAAAGATGCTTTATTCTGGCATGGCTTATATACGCATGAATTGCCTACAGATTGGATTCACACGCCCTTTTTAAGGACCTTAATCCAATCACTTAAGTACTGCCTACAGATTGGTCCAATCAGACATTAATCCAATCACTTAAGTCACATACACCTGGGGGCATCTGGTCCAGTGGGCTGGTCTTGAGGTAAGACCTCCCTGCATTCCTGAGTTACTTGTTTCTGGAATTTAGAAAACTTTTCAAGGTTTCTTTCAGAGTCAGGCCCAATTCAGGCCCTAGATGGAGACTAGGCACAAAAACACCATCAGTCCTGTCCTGCACTCTTGCTCCTTCTGTCCCAACCGCTCTCCACATTTATCACAGCACTATTTACAATAACCAAGAAATGGAAGCAACCTAAGTGTCCATCAGTAGATGAATGGATAAAGAAGATGTGGTACATATACACAATGGAATATTATTCAGCCGTAAGAAGAAAACAAATCCCACCATTTGCAACAACATGGATGGAGCTAGAGGGTATTAAGCTCAGTGAAATAAGCCAAGCCGAAAAAGACAAGTATTAAATGATCTCACTCATATGTGGAGTATAAGAACAAAGAAAAAACTGAAGGAACAAAACAGCAGCAGAGTCACAGAACCCAAGAACGGACTAACAGTTACCAAAGGGAAAGGGACTTGGGAAGATGGGTGGGAAGAGAGGGATAAGGGGGAAAAAGGGCTATTACAATTAGCACACAGAATGTAGCGGGTGTGGGAGTGGGGTGGGTGTTATGGCAAAGGCAGTATAACACAGAGAAGACAAATAGTGATTCTATAACATCCTTCTACGCTGATGGACAGTGACTGCCATGTGGTTTGTGGTGGGGACTTGATAATAGGGGGAGTCTAGTAACCATTATGTTGCTCATGTAATTGTATATTAATAATAGCAAAAAAACCACAACACAGTTCACTGGGCCCCACCCCCAGAGTTTCTGTATCAGTGGGTCTGGAGTGGGCCCAATAATTTGCATTTCTAACAAGTTGCCAGGTGCTGCTTTTTTGGAGACCACACACTTTCAGAACTAATGAGTTAGACATATCAAGATCACATATGATGCATGTGACTGAGGTGGCACAGGTGCTCAAAGCACCCAGAGGAGTGGCCGTTTTCTGTTTTCAGGCTGAAGCAGCTGAGGAGACAACCGGGAAAGTCCCTTTGCCCCTGAAAATTCCCCCAAAAAAGTTTTAGTATTTAAACGTTGACCTTGTAAACATATTATGGTAAGAAACAATGTATTACCTACACCATTATCTCTCCTTACTAATTATGTCTCTATGAGAAAATAGAGCCTGGGGTAGCAATCAAGTCTGGGTTCTATCCTTGCTCTGAAAATGCTGTGGGAACCTTGGGAAATCATTGTCTCTGAGATTTGGTTTTGGTCATTTACAGAACTAAAGAGATTAGATGAGAAGATCTTTTAAGTTTCTTTCCAGCTCAGTCTTTGTGATTATATATTTCTTGTCTTATCAGGAAAAAAAGATCTTTAAGCAGGAACAAGGACTATGTCTTTTGCCTCTATGTATCTCCATGGTACTTAACACAGTATCTTGAATATAGTAGCTATTCAGAAAATGTTTATTAATTGATTGAATCCATCAATATCAAGGTAAAATACAAGAGATTCTTGTCTTATTGCTATAAATTGTAGCTTCCCCTCACCCAAAGGCTAACCCTTACCCCATATGCTTTGCTGCCAAAGGCTGTCATTTTCAGCAGCCATTCCTCTTTGCCACCACTCACTTACACTGTTAACTTTTAACATTGTTCCAATCCCCATTCATTTCTCTTGGGCACAATATTGAAGGAAATTATCCACCGACTCTATTGTCTTTCCATTCATTACCTTGCTTCCTGATTTTATATAATCTGGCTCATGGCCGTCTGTGCTCTGAGTGTGACCTCTAGCACACAAAGAGCTACCCCATACATTGTTTATCTCCTGATCAGCGTATGGTCCATGAATTAGGGCTGGGCCTCTCTTACCTATGGACCTTGGACGAGTTATTTATCTTCTCTAGTATAATAATAATTAAGGATTAAAGAAAAGTATATCAATATGTGTGCCATATGAACATCATATATATAATATGTATGTGCCAGATATATGGCACATAAATCATTATTTAGAATAGTGCTTAGCATAAAGTAAACGCTCAATTAATATTAGGCACTTTCTCTATAAATGAGACTGGACCAATTTTTGTAAGCTTAGGAATTTGATAATCTTAATTCATAAAAACGTTTTTCTGAGAAAGGCAAACGTTTGCTCTGAAGTCTGTATTTTTAGAAGAGCAATCAACCACCTGTCTTTTCATTAGAATACAATAATAAAAGAGATAAGGGGCAAAGATTAAGGCAGGGGAAATTCAGAGGATTTTAAATATGTTCTCTTTGGTTTTAATTCAATTCAGCTTTTAAAAATGATCTGTTTAGTACTTGCCAAAGGGAGCTATGTGGTCTTAAAATTTACAATATAGTCTCTGCACTTGAAGAGCTTATGGTCTCATTGGGGGAACACCGGGGGGGTGGGGGTGGGGTGGGGGGGTGGGGGGGGGCTTCCATGATGGCCACTCAATTAATGTTTGCTGCTCTTAAAGATGATGCTGTGACAACAATGAACACTTAAGATGACAAAAGAATATGATTGTGTTAGATTAATAGTACAAATAATGGCTGGAGGTTTACAAACTATTGGCTGGAATGATCAAGAAAATCTGCAAGAAGTCCAAATAACCTTGAGTTGCTCTGAAAGGACAAACTGAACTTCGTATATATGTAATTTGGGCTTAAGTATTAATCTGTGTTGTCTTCATGGCCCTGCACAAGAGGACTGGCTATTTGCCAATATAACTCCCTATAAGTCCTACGAGTGACTTCAGAGATAACTTCGATGACTGCCAATGGTAAGTTTGATTCTCATCTAGTGAGTGGGTGTCTCCCTCATAAAGCAGCATTCCTGAACACGAAAGCAAGCTTAATTATCCAGGAAAAAGTAGCACCATTCTATAAAGAGGACAGCACAGCTCACTAATTCTCCATAGTGAGCAAGATTGTACTTAGACGTTCAAAGAATCTTTGACCAAGTTGTATGCTGAAGGCTATAAAAAATGGTTCCATATTCGTAGTATAATCGTTCTAGTTCTGGCTGTGGTGAGCTGTCCATGTTTGTTTTAGCAGCACCCAACCTAAAAAAGAGAACTAAAACAGAGTTGGAAAAGAGGAAGTATATGTTGAAAATGTAAGTTTCTCCAAATTATTGAGTGGATATCATGCAATAATGTTAATGCATACCTTGTCATTTGGATCTTGAACACCCTATGTGTTAAACACAATATAAGCTATTATTCCTAAACCATAAGCTTCAAGAGATTATTTGAATACAGAATCTTCCTAGTTTCTACTTCAATAAAGGCTGAAATAAAGTCTACCATCTTTTTCATCTCTTTCTGTCACCTTTTGCATCATGACATCAGGAGGTCCTACTTATTTCTCTGGCTTTCTGCTTTTGATTTATTTAAAGAAACTTTTATTCATTTATTTCCCGTGTTTTGGGGGAATACAAAGAACACAACACAAAGCATCTTTTGCTTCAATTCCTGACTTTATTCACCCTATCCCCTTTCTCCTTTCTGCGTATTCATATCTTGCTCATCCTTTAAGATCTAAGTTAAGTTCTGCATCCCCCACGGAGCCTTTCCTGGTTCCTTCACTCTCCTTTGAACCTTGCCCTTGTGGATGATATGCTCAGAACTTGTTCATGGAATATCTTGTTAAATCCCTTAACTTAAAATCATGTGTTATTTGGAAAACAGAATGGCATGGTGAGCAGGAGACAACTCTGCCACTTAGCTATATAGCTTTGGGCAAATTATCTGTTTCAGTTTATCTGAAATCCACTAAAGATAGTAAAACTGCCCATGTCATAAGATCTAAGGATCCATATTAAGTACTTTGAAGAATGCCTACCACATCTTTGATGTTCAGTTTGATGTTGGCTGCTGTGTCTCTTTAGTCCCTTTCACCTGATCTATTTTCAGCACTTAGGCTTTGTGTTCAATGAAAGGGTGGTTTCCGCCCTCAGTAGGTTTATAATCTAGTCTAGTTGTAGAGACTGAACAAGTACAGATAAGTAAGGCTGTGTATTATTAAATAATCAACGAGATCTACAATTAACAAATGTTTTCATTAGCATCTTTTTAGTGCCTAGCAAGATGTTCCATGAAATCTTTTGAGTGAATTTTTCCCATTTACCTAGTTGCACTTTGTGGCTTTTCCAAGTCTCACGTCAGCAATTTTATTCTACTTTGTGAAAGATGACAGACAATTCCCTGATCAACTCCCAAACATTTATCAGTTAGACATGTAGGATTTTTATTCTTGTGCCTGGTCTTTTTTATCTGAGGTATACATTTTCTGTCTTCTGTTAAGGTATTTTATAACAGTCTCCAGGCTTCCTGTAGACTTTATACACTCTCCTTTTTGTTTTTACCTCTCCAGTAACTACTTAGAACTATAAAATCTTTGTGCACAGTGCTTTCAATAAATATTGATTATTTTTGTCAGTGCTGAATATGTAAAATTCCAAAAATAAATCTAGGTTATTTTTGCTTCTTCAAAGAAAACAAATGAATTGGTAATGAATTTAAATATGCTTTACTGAATAATAAAAAACCTTTTATTTCTCCAACCTTGCTAAGGAAACTGAAAACTGGCTAAAAGAGATTTAAACAAATGTCACATCTTACCAAGGACAAGAACCAGTTCTAACTTGGCTACATAGATTCCCTGACCATTCTAAAGTTGGGACACTGGATTTCCTAACTGTCCACCACCATAATTAACACAACTTAAAAAAAGACTGTTTCATGTCTTAAAGTTTGCAGTGGATTGTCACATATATTCCATACATGTGAAATATATGTGAAATAAAAAATTTTCTAAATAACCTTACAACTCTTAAGGTAATTTGGGATATTTTAAGGTATAGAAAGGAGTGCATTGCAGTTGGCTTTCTCCAAATATTCCCCTTTTTATTTCACCAAACAAGAAAAGAGTAAGATTAAAAAAAGATCGTGAATTTTTTTAAATTAAACTTTAGACTTTAAAAAGTGCAGTAATTATTTTTTTTAGGGAAGAAATAAGAGATGCTGACCCAAATTATTTCCACTCCATTAATTGCAAATAGCTTATAGAGAAAAAGCTATACAGACCTAGTCATATAAGTGCATCAATTAGACTTGGACGAACTTTAAGTGTACAGGTATCCCTTTCAAACTTCTAAACTTCTGTGATTACAGAAATTGCTGAAGTTTCCTTTGACAATGATGTGATTAAATCCGTTGAGGTAGAATACGGAAACCACCTAAGGATTAATGTGGCTATTGTTCAAATTAACATTAACAATTCTCCCCTTTCTAGAGAATTGTTAGCATAATAATGACCTTTATCCTTCCAAAAGCACTTGCCATTTAATTATTATTTTTCTGATTCTTTGTTAGATTCTTTGAGACAGCACTGGTAATATTTGTTTTTATTATTAAAACTACATTTTGATGAATCAAAACATCAAGTTCCCTATCCTAGAAGAGTAATTTCTAGCGCAAAACATACTTGAATGTTTAGTAATTACCTTTAAAAGCAGTTTTAAGTAAATAAAAGCTCTTTGCTAAGCAAGGTCCCTGTTCTGTAACTTCCCGCTGTGAAGCACCCACCATAAAAAGCAGACATATTAAATGTTAATCACTTTAGCTCTAACTTATTAAATATTTAGTCCTACAAAGATCTAGAGAAAGTGGAAAATGATGAACTTGATTTAATGTTTACAACTGTTCTGATTTTGAATCCAATTCTTTCCCAAGATGATTAAAATCAAACTATCCAGCATTTCAGCCTTTGGACCTCCAACGTGCAAGATCATTCCAAAATTCTTCCTTTTCATCATCATTCTCATAATCTTAATCAACATTCTTGTCATCATAATACTTATTAGAAGTTTACTCTGTGCTAAACTTCGTGCTTTACATGCAGAATTTTATTTGCTTACAACAGCCTTATGTGGTAGGTGGTATTACCATCTCCATTCAGATTCTGAAGCTTGGAAAGGCTAAGTCACTTTACGAATGTCACATACCTAGTAGGTGTGGGAACCCAGACTTGAAATGAGGCTCAGTTTAACCCTTACTCTTAACCTTTACTTTATTTTGCCTCAGCCCACTTATTCACTTAAATTTGGTATAAATTGACCCGAATCTAAGTCTTTTAATCATGACCTTTTTGTTGGGACCCATTTTGGTCTTCCCCTTCATCACCCAATGTTGGATAAAGTATGTAGTCGATGACTACAAGGTATAAATAATTGAAAAATTAATTAACAAGGAGATTAAAAAAAAAACCCCAAACATGATTGTCAAACGACAATGGACATTTGGACAGTGGACAGTGAACGAATACTTGAAGTTTGTTTAGCAATCTGGGGCGGAACTACAACTGTGTGCTGAAGGCCGGAAAGGCTTTAAATAAAAGCGAAGTGAGGGGGTCACTGTCAGAATAGATGGACAGACTGCAAACGCAAAAAGTCTGGAAAGTGCTAGGTTGTGGGAACAAGGGGAACAGTGTAGCAGAGCTTGAGAAAGGAAAGGAGGGGGTCACAAACATTTATACTTGATGTCTTAGTACCAAGGACAGTTTTAGAGCCTGATAAAAGGAAAGCTTTGACTACTCAGGAGTTGAACTTAGGTCATTTCATCTTTCTCCCTTGGCTGTTGTATGACCCTGTGTCATTCTACTTATGTTTCATTTTCCTGTCTGTAAAAAGGGAATAATTCTTGTTCCCTTGGGTTTTCTCCTAGTCATCAAAAAATGAGTTAGGCCACTGTAACACAAATTGATTTTATAAATTTACAAAAGGTGTGAACTATCTGGGCATCTTTATAAAACAATCACTATAGAAAACTTTTAATGAAACATTTAAATTAATTAATAACTGCAGCTCTACAGATCCTGGAACCTCCTCGTTTTTCTTAGTGGCAGGAACTTGAAAAAATTTAAATGTACCTAGCTTTCAATTACTTAGGCCAATGACAACTCAATTTATGGATTACATGTAATTTTAATTCACTCATTTCACATGTCGTTTTCAACTCCACATCAGGTTGAAAAGGACAAAGGATGAAAAGTCGAATTGGTCACTTTTCCGGGTTGTTTCCATGGCCGGGTGGGAGAGAGGGGGATTTCCTTTGAGATAAGAGTCGGGGCAGCCAATAATTGCCAGTATTGCCTGCCTGGTAATAATAGGCTAACGAAAAGGTGAATACTGCGCGAAAGCTGACTAAACCAAGCCCACTCTCCCACCCTCGTTTTAGATGAGGAATTTTCCTCTCGCTCCCGCCCTCACAGAAGGGGCTGAGAGAGCATCTGGCGTCCTAACACTAACATTTGTTTCGTGATTTCCTCTTTATCGGACACTCTGACACACATCACTTCTTAGGAATCGGGAATCACCGGTACCCTTCTGCATTTTTTAAATAAAAAATTGCTTGTGAATTTGGGGGCCGATCTTTCCACAGGCTGTAAGTACCGCGATCCGGACTCCTCCCCCAAATAAGCGTTGTTCTCCCCCAGTTTTATTCCAGGCCTGTGACACCTCCACTCCTTCCATGGAACCGCCGTGACTCACATCTTGCAGAGCCTTCGCCCCCCACGCGCCCCCAACACACAAACCCCAACGATCCACCCCGAGCCCACAGCGCGTCGTCAGCCCGCCCTAGCCGACTTGGAGGTCTCGGGTCTGAGTCACACAGAAAGACCACCCTCGTCGGCATCCCCACACACAGTCCCTCACATGCCGGCGCGCCGGCCGCCCGGTCTCCCCTCCTGACACACCAAGGCCCAGCTTCTCTGCGCAACTTGTTATGCTCCAGCACGAGCCCTTGACCCAAAAACCTCCCAGCAACCGAGAGCCTCAGAGCCGGCCTCCAGCGGCCTTTGATGGCTTTGTTATTGTTTGGGTTTGAATCGATACGCCCCTCCCCATCCTTCCTCCCTCGCGGCTCGACACCCAGCTCCCGCCTCCCCTCACGCCCCGCGCCCCTCCCCCTCCATTTTGGCGCCTTTTCCTTCCCGCCACGTCGTGGCGGCGTAGAGACCATTCGGACCGCGAGGGCGGGGCGGGGCGGGGGCGGGGCGCGCCGCGTTATGCAGATAAGTCGGCTTCTGGTTGGCTGGAGGCCCGCCGGCGGGGGCGGGGCCGGGGCGCGGCGACAGAGTCCGCGGGGCGGAGGCCAACGGGAGTCACCCTGCCCCGCCGCTTCCCCACCCCCTCTCCTCCCACGGCCTGCCAGGCAGCCCAGCTCCCCGCCTAGGCCTCCCGGAGAGGCCCCGCCCCGTCCCCGCCCGCCCGCTCCCCTCCACCCCCCCCGCCGGCGTGCTCCGCCCCTTTACTCCTGGCGGCTGGGCGAGCCCGGCGTCTGCTGCAGCGGCCGCGGTGGCTGAGGAGGCCCGACAGGACTTGGCGGCGGCGGCGGCGGCGGCGGGATCGGCAGCAGCAGCCACGAGCTCTCTGTGTCGCGGCGCTGCCGCACGAGCCCCACGAACTGCCCACCCCGCCGCCCTCCGCGCTGCCTGATCCTGCCGGCGTGTCCGCCAGCCGCTAGCTCCGGCAGCGCCCCCAGTCGTCCTCCGACTTCGCCCTCGGCCTTCCGCGCCAGCCGCAGCTGCAGCCGCAGCCGCAACCGCAACGCCACCCGCAGCCTCAGTCCCGGCCATAGACACAGCTACCGGCCCAACCCCGGCCCCAGCTCTTTCTGCAGTTTCTCCAGACACAAGTCTCTGCGCTGACACCCTAGAGGTTGGGATGCTCTTGTCCAAAATCAACTCGCTTGCCCACCTGCGCGCCGCGCCCTGCAACGACCTGCACGCCACCAAGCTGGCGCCGGGTGAGTGCCCCCCCGCACCCGGCGATGGAGGAGCGGTTGGACCCCCTCAGGGTGGGAACTGGGGGCTCCGGGCCGGCATTGAGTTCCCTGTTCCTCTCTCTTTCCTAGGCAAGGAGAAAGAGCCCCTGGAGTCGCAGTACCAGGTGGGCCCGCTACTGGGCAGCGGCGGCTTCGGCTCGGTCTACTCAGGCATCCGTGTCGCCGACAACTTGCCGGTGAGTGGACCCCCTGCCGTGGGGAGGGCGCACGGGTATGTTTTGGCCCCGGCGAGGGGACTAACGGAAACTGGGGGGTTTCCAGGTGGCCATCAAGCACGTGGAGAAGGACCGGATTTCCGACTGGGGAGAGCTGGTGAGTATGCCCCGGAGGCAGCGACCCCAGGACGGGTGGGGGGCCCCCTCCGACTGCAGCCCTAACAGCTCCCTCGCCCCTGCAGCCCAATGGCACCCGAGTCCCCATGGAAGTGGTCCTGCTGAAGAAAGTGAGCTCGGGCTTCTCCGGCGTCATTAGACTCTTGGACTGGTTCGAGAGGGCCGACAGTTTCGTCCTGATCCTGGAGAGGCCCGAGCCGGTGCAAGACCTCTTCGACTTTATCACGGAAAGGGGTGCCCTGCAGGAGGAGTTGGCCCGCAGCTTCTTCTGGCAGGTGCTGGAGGCCGTGAGGCACTGCCACAACTGCGGGGTGCTCCACCGCGACATCAAGGACGAGAACATCCTCATCGACCTCAATCGCGGCGAGCTGAAGCTCATCGACTTCGGGTCGGGGGCGCTGCTCAAGGACACGGTCTACACGGACTTTGATGGTGAGCCCCGCCTGGGAGGGAGCTGCCCAGGTGACCTGGCCTGGCCTGGAGGCCTCGGCCGGCGTCCCTCTCCGGCCCTTTGTAAAGGTCATCGGGCCGCCTGGCTCGATGTTAGCAGGGCTGGGGCGAAGGAGAGCCTCCTAGCGTAGTAAAGCCGGGGGTTTCAAGCCAGTTGAACCTGTAATGTTTCTGGCATGGTTTTATTTTCTAAGTGGAATTCAGTGGGTTCCAAGCTTTCTCCATGGCCGTAGCCCAGATTTCTGAAGTCTGACCCAATTTCCCCGCCAGTAAAAGGATGGGAGTGGGAAAAGGGAGGTGAGAGCGGGAGAGATGAACATTGATGCCGGTTTTGTAATTTTTGTTTTGTCTTGTGAGGGAGTTGTCTTTAAGGTAGTTTCTAGAGCTGCAGTTTTTTCCTCCCTTTTAATCAAGGGACGGATAAAGAACAGAAACAGTAGTTTTACTAAGTAATTCATTTTGTTGGATTTTCTGTGTGCGAGGGGTTCGGGAATCGCGAACGAATGTTGTGAAATAAGATCTCTTGCTGCTTTGAAAATTAGTTGGGTGTCTCCTCAGGATGAAAACGTATCCTAGGGAGGGGCTTGGAGCGGCTTCTTTCAGAAAAGATGGGATGGAGAGTGTAAGATCAAAGCAAAGGAGGGTGGGTCATCATCTGAGCGGCTTAACCTAGCAAACGACAGCCTTTCACAACTTGTGACTGGGGCTTGTGGTTGGTGTTTATTTGCCCTTGGAGGACGCTGGGTTGGGCTGCATTTTTTGTATTTAACAGTTAATGGCTGGCTAGGGCCAACCATATTTTTTCCTTCGAGTCTATGCTGCCCCCTGGTGAGCACCAACGAGATGGCCCCCACTTTTTTTTTTTTACAACTCAAAGTTTGTAAACAGGAATCACGTGGTCTGAAACCAGCCCTGCAGCTCCTGCCTGCCCTTCAGTGTGAGGAGGAAGGGGTGTGAGTGTCTGCCTCCCAAAGGGCACCCTGACTTAAGTTGTTGTGCAAGTGTCCTCGCCTGAATTATATCTGAGATGAGAATCTCACCCCGGCTCCTGGGCAACATTTAATGCCGTTTAAGGATAATCTGTGGGATACCTTCCTTAACTGTGCAGACATTCTTCCCTGCATCCTATTGTGGGTGGTCCTAGGACATACAGGCCTCAGGCTTTGGGTCTCCGGCCAGCCCTGTTTGCTTCTTGGAGCAATTTGTAAAGAATTTCAGTTTATGGTCTGGGCTGGTAGAGAGGTGGGTAATGCTCTGGGTTGTAGAGGCGTCAAGTTGCACGTCCACTCCTTTTTTTACCGAGCCCCCGAGAGAAGTAAGGTGACTTTTTTTTGTGTGTGTGTGTGTCAGTTGCTTTGTGTTTTATTTTTGCTAAAATGTTGTTCCCTTCCTATTCCCCCGGCTCACAGGGACCCGAGTGTATAGTCCTCCAGAGTGGATTCGCTACCATCGCTACCATGGCAGGTCGGCGGCTGTCTGGTCTCTGGGGATTCTGCTGTACGATATGGTCTGTGGAGATATTCCTTTCGAGCATGATGAGGAGATCATCAGGGGCCAAGTTTTCTTCAGGCAGAGGGTCTCTTCAGGTAACTTCTGGGGAGCCCCTTGTTGAGGAGAAGCAGGAGTCCAAGGCTGTTATTAGTTCTCAGGGAACAGTATTTGAATTTTGGATAGCTTCACTCTCCACAAGACAACCATTGGCTTAGCAGGCTCCCTAGGCCAGTGATTCACACTTAAGAGTTGGCTCCCAGGAATTGGATTTGAGTATTTCTTGGGAGGTCAGAGGAAGAGCATGTGTGGGAATATCAAAAAGACCGTATAGTCGGGGGAAAAAAAAAAAAAAACCGTGTAGTCTTGTGATGTTTTTTTTTTTTTTTTTTTTTTAATACCAACAGCCCTCATCCCTCACCTCCTTGCCCAGGGATTAAAAATCTGAGGCCTCTTTGAGCCTTCTCCCCTAATGCAGGCTCTCTAAATATTGTGGTTCTGGTGACCTCATTGTGGGTGGTAGTCATATTTGTAAGTTGGTAGGTGAATTGAATCACCTCAGTGATGTCTCATCAAAATCCCTTATCATTGTCATCTTTCCTATTTCTGGTGAGTGGGTGTCATGGGAAAGGCCCCGGCTATTGAAGTTTGAAAACCACAGGTTTAAGAGGGGGGGAGCTGTTTTTAGCTGAAAGCAGACTGGAGGATCCAGGTGTTAATACCTTCCCATTGAAGAATGTGAGTTCTAGAAAATTCACTGTCTTTGTTGGACACGAGGCTTGCAGGCCCCTGAGAAGCAAATTAGGAAGACCTTTGAATTGCAAAATCAAGTTGAATCAGTCATAACCTGTGTCTGTTTTGTTTTCTGCAGAGTGTCAGCATCTCATTAGGTGGTGCTTGGCCCTGAGACCATCAGATCGGCCATCCTTTGAAGAAATCCAGAACCATCCATGGATGCAAGATGTCCTTCTGCCCCAGGAAACAGCTGAAATCCATCTCCACAGCCTGTCACCAGGGCCCAGCAAATAGCAGCTTTTCCGGCAGGTCCTCCCTTCCCTGTCAGATGCTCGAGGGAGGGGAAGCTTGTTTTCAGCTTCCCGAGTACCAGTGACACTTCTCGCCAAGCAGGACAGTGCTTGATACAGGAACAACATTTACAACTCATTCCAGACCCCAGGCCCTGGAGGCTGCCTCTCGACAGTGGTGGGGAGAGACTCCACTCCAGGCATCCTAGGCCTCAACTCCTCCTGTAGATGCTCTTTCCTTCTCATAGGGGTCCAGCATTGCTGGACTCTGCAAAATCCTGGGGGTGGGGGGTGGGAGCGGGTCAGAACCCTGCCATGAAACTGTTCACTTCATCATGAGTTCTGCTGAATGCCGCGGTGGGTCGGGTAGGGGGAAATGGGTTGGGGTGGGATAGGACTAGCACCATTTTAAGTCCCTGTCACCTCTTCCGACTCTTCTGAGTGCCTTCTGTGGGAACTCCGGCTGTGCTGGGAGAAATACTTGAACTTGCCTCTTTTACCTGCTGCTTCTCCAAAAATCTGCCTGGGTTTGGTTCCCTCTTTTTCTCTCCCATCCCCTTTCCCCATCCTTCATATGAAAGGTGCCATGGAAGAGGCTACAGGGCCAAACGCTGAGCCACCTGCCCTTTTTCTGCCTCCTTTAGTAAAACTCCGAGTGAACTGGTCTTCCTTTTTGGTTTTTACTTAACTGTCTCAAAGCCAAGACCTCACACACAAAAAAATGCACAAACAATGCAAATCAACAGAAAAACTGTAAATGTGTGTACAGTGGCATGGTAGTGTATAAAAGGATTGTAGTTGATCTAATTTTTTAATTTTGCCTTTAAGTTATTTTACTTTTTTTTGAAAGATGCGCATTCTAACCTGGAGGTCAACATTATGTATTTATTTATTTATTTATTTGGTTCCCTTCCCGCTCCAAGCTTCCACACCTGCTGCCATTGTTTTCTTTCCTCCTTTCCTCCTCTGACTTGGGGACCTTTTTGGGGAGGGCTACAACGCCTGCTCTGTTGGTAGGGTGACAGGACTTAGGCGGGACAGCTGCTGCAGCTCCCTCACTGCTGCAGGGCCCCTTGCCTGCTTACCCAAGTGGGTGTGGGTTCTGCAGGTGGCTGGGAGGCGTGTTGCTGACTTGTGTATATAGGATAGATATATGAAAAGCAGTTCTGGATGGTGTGCCTTCCAGATCCTCTCTGGGGCTGTGTTTTGAGCAGCATGTAGCCTGCTGGTTTTATCTGAGTGAAATACTGTACAGGGGAATAAAAGAGATCTTATTTTTTTTTTTATACTTGGCGTTTTTTGAATAAAAACCTTTTGTCTTAATGTGCGGCTTCTAAGTGTTGTCCATGCACAGACATGCTAATGTTCCTTTACTGAGCACCTTGTGAGTGCCAATATCCTACTGTAGGAGGAAAAGAGCTTTTAGCCTACATCCGGTTTCCTGCACCACGACTTTGGGATAGTCACCTTTCATGAAATGAACATTAGGAGTGCCAGTGTTGGATGAGATTTGGCCTGAGAAACCCGATGAAATCCCAGCTGCTTCCCACTGTAAATTCTGGAGCTGTGTTCAATAGACCTCAAGTGGCTTTTTCTCAGTTGGGCTTGTCATATTTCATGAACCTAGCCACTTGTGACCAGAGGCATTGGAACTATACAATGTTTCCATCATTGCAGAAAGCTCTATGGGACAGGGCTGACCTACAGGTATGAAACAGCTCTACTGCTAAAATTGAAGCTTTATTTTAACTCCCACTAGTAAAACATTTTGAGCATGTACCCTTGATACAGTTTAAATTTACTGGAAATCTATATACCTGTATTACTCTAGCATCAGTTTCTGATGGAAGTTCCTGTCTTTAGTGTGGGGGTTTAGTCATTAACAATAGTAGATGGGTGGAATTAAGGTAAGTAGGGGTTCCCCTGTCATGTGCTTGACAAAGGGTTTATGAGAGTAGGTGAAATGTTAGCTCTACTATTTTACTGTTGGGCTGGGATATTTAGTATTTCTAGTCCGTGGTTTCTTTGCAGGAATCTATTCAAGCCCTGTTCATTTTCTGAGTTTAAACTGGGTGGTAGAACCTGTGAATCCACTTAGTACACGTGGCCTGAATACATCTGATATGCTTGAAAGCACATTAAAGCGTGTACCACTCAATTTGCATATTAAGTATTAGTAAATGTTGGTTTCTTGTTTCTTTACAAGCAGCAGCGGCAGTTCAACCATTCTTCCTTCCCCGTGGGTCATCTTGCTCCCACCCTTTAGAGAATGCATACACCCCTTGGATACTGGCCTGGAATCAGTTGCTTGAGGGTCCAGTCCACAATACCCCTCAACTTCTCATTGTCTACCCTTAAGCTTGGACTAAGTCCCAAACCCAGATCAGCGCCCATGTGGCTGTGGGAGAGGAAGGAAGGATTTCTTAGTTCTGGGGGCTGATTTTTTGAGTTCCCCTTTTCTCTATCTCCCTCTCCCCACCCCAAACACAAACTCCCAATCTCTTGGAGTATAAGGGTTGCATACCTCATCCTTTCCAGTAAAGTTGACACTTGAACAATTAATAATTGCTTCAAACCTCTAATGAAATCTAGCAAGTCCCCACCCTTTTCTCCCTTGAAATGAGTTTCTGGCAGTTTCCCCATCCTCTACTGAGATTGCTAGGGGTGATGGAAGACTCTCTTTGAAGAAATACATATCATGTCCTACTAGATGCAAGATAGGGGCTGTATGGGAAGGGTGAAAGGTCATAATCCTCTCATAGGCAATTTATAATCCAGCATGGAAAGAGATTTGGATAACTAATATGACTGTGGCACAGGAATATAGAGGGGAGCAATGGTTAGGAGCACCAACTTGGAAACCAGTCTTGAGCTTTGAGTCTACCACCATTCCTTACCTGATTGCTGTTGTGCAACTTACACCCTCTGAGACTAATCTCCAAATATACTCCCTGATTGGATTACCAGAAAGATTGAATTAAATACAGGGTGTGAACATGGGATGTTGTGATTTGGGAAGGGGTATCTGCACAGGGCTCTTCAGTTGTTTGGGCAATGCTTTATTTCACACCTGGATGGTAAAGACTAAGGTGTTTGCATTATTCTTCATAGCTTTTGGTTTGTCTTAATATTTCATGATAAATTTTTTAAAGGATTGAACAAATTTGTGCTTATTACATAGGAGGCAGTTACTACTGCTTTCTGGCTGAGGTCATCTGGGAAGACTTCAAAGAGGAGGCAGCATTTTAACTGGACTTTGAAGGATGAATCTTAGTTTGTTCAGTTGTAAAGTGAGGCCCTGAACATGCAGATAGAGCAGAGAAATCCAGAGGGCAAATGTTTTCTCCGCCATGTAGACCAGGGGTCAACAAACTACGGCCTGCTACTGAGTCTGGCATACCACATGATTTTCTACAGCCTTCAAGCTGACTGAATTTTTCGTTTTTAGATTGAAAAAAGATCAAAAGAAGAATAACATTTTGTAACATGTAAGGATTATACAAAATTCGATTGTCAGTGTTCATAAATGAAGCTCATTCATTTCTGAATTTTCTAAGCCTGCTTTTGTGCTAACTGGCAGAGTTGAGTAGTTGCAACAAAAACCTTATGACCAGCAAAACCAAAAATATTTACTATCCAGCCCTTGCAGAAGGAGATTGTTAATCCTGTCCTGGTCTCATTGATCAGTCAGCATCATTCCTAACACTCATTTAGTACCTACTATGTGCACACCACTCTTCTGCATGCTCTGCATGTATTAACTTATTTGATCTTACACCAACTCTCCATGAGGTGGATGCTATTATTTATCCCCTTTCATAGATGGGGAAAACTGAAGTACCATGTCAAAGGTCACATGCCTAAAAGTAGCCAGGTCAGAATTTGGACCCAGGCAGTCTGTGCTCATTACCACTCTGCTATTATGCACTATAAATATTTGTGTGGAGTAGTCAACTCAAGTTCCTTCAGGGCCCAGGATCTGGAAGTCAGAAAGTTCTTCCCCAGACTCCAGAGCCTGGTAAGCAGTTCTGGTCTGTGGAATTATTCTGTGTTGGCTCTTGTGAGCTACCCTTCACTGGAGCCTGGGCGGAGAGGAAGAGTTGGAGGCGGTAAAGGGAGGAGAAAGGACAAGGGTGGGGGCGAGGGGTGGGGGCGGGGGTGGTTAGGGGTGGGGCAGGGGCACATTTCTTGTAAATGTTGCTCAGCTCCTTCAACTGCTCTGCTGGTTCTTGGAAACCCTTACCACAAAGGACCTATCGAGAACAGTGTTAAAGCAGATATGGCCTCATCCCCCAGTTCATTTCCTGCCCAGGCTTGCGCTAGTAACCCCGATTGCCAAGAGCAAGGTTGCAGTGACCCCTCAGCATCGCTGTGGGAGGAAGTACAAAAATAAGCAGAACTGGGGCTGAGCCGAGAGGACAGTCTTTGTTTTTATTTGTTGTAACAGGATATCCGACGTACAGAATTGGAGTAATCATAATCCTTGGTTCATGAGATATTCTCATCACCAAGTATGGCCTGCTGTTATTATTATGTTTTATTGGGTGATGAACATTAGCAGACGTTAACAAGAATACCCATCTGTCTATATGATCCTCACGCTCCTCACCTCTCCTAGGTGTAACCTGCTGTCCTGAACTTTGTGTTCAGCACTCCTACATTTCTTTTAAAAAGCTTTTATTTTATAGGCATGTCTTCTAAATTACGGTGTGTTTCATTTTACTTATTCTTGAGTTTTATAAAAAGAGCATCATGCACATATGTAGTGATCTGGAATGTGCTATTTTCACTCAACATTGTCTTATAAAGTTTCACGCATGTTGTAGTACATGGTTCATTTTCATTCTAAAATATTCCATTATACGGACAGGCATGTAGGTGGTGGCCGATGGCGGCCAATCTGTAGGGGCCCCCTGGGTTAAATAGCATTGGAGGTCAGCACACACAGCAAGGTGTAGCCTTTGCCCAACACCCCAGGGTGAGAGACACTAACCATGAAGCCATTCCAGATTTACCTATGGAATACCTACTTTGCACCAGTCACCATGCTGTAAACACCGAGAGCTCCTTTTTCGTGTAGGGGTAGATGAAACAAGGCTTCTCCCATCTGCCTCCTTTAGGGTTCAACGTGATGCCAGCAAGTAGAGAAGTGTCGCCGCAAAGCGAAGATCCGATGTGTGAATCCCAGTGAGATCTATGGACCTGGCAGTGACTGTTATGTTTGTGGTGTGACATGTTATGTGATGCGGGTGGTGTGGGGGTGATGGGTGTGTATGTATACTGTGTTTCTGGTGTGGTCTCGGGTGATATGGAGTGATGGTGTGTGTGTGCAGATATGCATGTGTTTGCTGAGCGGTGAAGCATGGTGGTATACATATGTTGACAGGTGTGCACTGGTGTATGTGGAGTGTGGGGGTTGTCTATGTGCATGTAGGTATGTGTGCCACTGTACGTACACACTCATTCTTGGAGTTACTACCTGCTCACCCCACCTGCACTCAAGAATCTATTGCCTCACTTCGAGGCCTGGCTGCCTCCTTTTCCCGCCTTTTCCCTGATTCCTCCCTTTGCCCTGCCCTTCTCTCACCTCTTTTCATCTCTTATCTTCTTCCCAATCTCCAACTCAGATCCCTCCTCCCATAATTCTCTTCATTCCTCATCCCAGCAACCCCTCCAGATGGCCCATGTCAATATACCTTTGAGATCTCATCCTTATTTGACCTCCCTGCAACCTTCATAAAACTGTTGGCCCCTCCCTCCTTCTTTTTTTTTTTGTTTAACATTTTAAAACGTTTATTAGCCTTTGTATTTCCTCTTTTCTGCCATCTACAGAATTTTTGTGTTTTTCTGATTAATTATGTATGTTTGTCATAGATTGCGGATGTTACCCTTTCTGTCATATTTTAAGCAACTGTTTGTTAATTTCATTCAAGTTGTATTTAAGTAGCTTCTTTTATACTGAGACATTTTGAATTTTATGTGGTTGAGTATTATATTTCCTCCGAAATTTTCATTGTTTTAAGCTTACACACGCCCCCTAATAGAAAAAGTTTATAAATGTCCACTCTTACTTACTTGTAGTTTTTGTTTTTCTTTCTTAAGGTTTTACTCTGTACATTTAGAGCTGCTTAAAGCTCCAGAAATTAATTTTGGCATAAAACATGAGGTGAGGATTAAAATCGATCTTTTTTTTATGGTTTATTCTGGTATCCCTCCCTCCTTGAAACTCCGCCCCTGGTTTCCTCAGCCCTGGTGTGTCTTTGGCGGCTCCGCTGCTTGGGCCCAGTTTCCTCTGCTGTCCTCCCGCCGTCGGCTGGTCACTCTCCCCCTTCTTCACCCCCAAGCCCGCCGTCGGTCGGACCTTGGCGGGAAAGAGACGGCGCCCTCAGAGTGGGGGGTGTGAGGAGAGTGTGAAAAAGAATTACTCACTACTGTGTAGGGCCGGGCGTCGGGAAGCCGCAGGGGCCGGGCTGTGCCCGGGGGCTGGCATCGGGTGGCAGTGCTGCTCTGGCACCTGAGGGGCCGTGGAGGGAGCTGGAAGTGGCCCCTTGTCAGCGTGGCGGACAAGCCCTGGCCCCTTACTGGGAGCCGTAGCCATCCCGAGGAGACCCCGCAGGCAGGGAGCCAGAGAAGTGAACACCCCGGCTTCTCTCTCTTCGCACCCTCTGACCTCCTCCCGGGGCCTCCCACCGGCTGAACCCAGCGGGAAGCCAGACGGCAGGGAGGCTGCAGGCCGCGCGTGTCAGCCTCTGGGGCTCGGGGCAGGGCGGAGACGGGTAGGCAGTCGCTCCGGAGCAGCGAAGGGAAGATGCCCTGCACCGTTGCTGCGGGACGGTGCCTTCTCCCTTGGCTTCCCTGACTCATGATTCCCGTACCTCCAGCACAGACCTCTCTCCTGAGCTCCAGGTCTGGGGATCCGTGGCCTCCTAGATACCACTGCCCAGGGTCTCCCGGGAACCCAGTAACTCAGTATCACTCTTGCGCCTGCAGGAAAATGATTGAGACCTCCCTAACCCTGCATCTCCGCCTGAATCCCACCTCTCAGATCCATTCATGAAGCTCCTGAGAAACACGGAGGCCCACATAGTTTCTATGTGAAAATAGTTTTTTTTCCCTGTTTATAAAAATGGCAAGTGCTTTTTAGTAAAAATTATGTATAAGGTGAATTAAAGTTATGTGATATAATCCTATCACACAAGAAAGAAATAATTTTTATCACACCCAGACATATATAAAATATTTTTTATATATACACATATATTATCTATATATAATTTTATAAGACAGAGCTCATATATTCGGCAAGCTGTTATTTTTTTCACCACTTACAATATGCTATTGAACTGTTTCCATTTCAAAAACTATGGAAAAACATGATCATTTGATATGGCCATAATATGGACATATATTACTAATTTGTATAATTTCCAATTTTTCCCATTATATATAAAATATTCTGTTACGAGGTGAGGCTTTGTGCAAAGACCAATTGTTGCTTATGCTCATACCCATTATACTTTTCTTCTTTGGTAATAGAACCTCTGGTTTTTAGCTGATTGTATGGTCTTCCTTAATAGTAAAGACTGAATTCCTCAGATTCTCTTGCAGCTAGCTCTGAACCCATGGCAGAGTTACCCCCAGTGAAATGTAAGCAGAAGTGCTGCGGGAGCAGATTCTGGGAAAATTCCTTAAGACATGTTGTACGCACCCTTCCCCCTTAGGGGAAGAGGGCTGCTGTTATGACAAGACTGTGAGGAAGATGGGGGCTGAGTAGACAAAGTGAAAAGCTCCCTTGGGACACTCCCTCACTATTATTTTGTTTCATGGCTTTTACTATTTCACCAGAAAAGTACATTTCACCTTTAAGTTAATGATTTTTGAAAAAGTATGGTATCTTTAAGTAGACTTTCACTGTATCATGATCACGGGGTCTGCCCCCTCCTGTCCCTCATGACACTCTCTCCAATTTACAATGCAAATCTGCTAAAAAGTGAGATTTGACATCAAGCAAATTCTCGTTTATTTACATCAGTCCTTGGGGAAGATTATATGGTCATATGAATACTCTAAAATGAAAAATAACTTAAAATGTGTATTTGGCTCTGGAATATATTCCTTAATCCAATCCATTTTCACTGATGGAGTACAGAAGGGAACGAACATTTCTTTTAAAACCAACTTGATGGAGGGATAATTTACATACACTAAATAGTACCCATTTTAAGTGCATGGTTTGATGTGTTTTGACAAATGTAACCACTCTCACAGTTAAGATATAGAACATCCTTGGTCCTTTGCAGTCAATCTCCCCATCCCACCCCCACCAGCCCCGGGCAACCACCGATCTACTTTCTGTCACCAACGGTTAGTTTTGCCTGCTCCAGAATTTCATTTAAATGGTGTCATTCAGCATGGGCTCATTTGTGAGAATGACCAATTTATTGGGTACCTAGCGTGTGACAGACACTTTGCAAGTGTATAATCATTTCCCTTTTAGAAATGAGAAAACCAAGACTCATTAAATAAGGTCATATGGCTAATAAACAGCAGAATAGAATTCTAAGTTGATCTGTATCTAAGTTTAGGGTTCTACCTTATACAGTACACTACCACTGCTTGTTTTCTGGGGGCCCAATAAGATGACTATGTTAGGGGCAGATGGAAGGTCAAGGTTTACAATCTTATGAAAAGAGAGTGGCACTTGGAGCTCCTGGAGAACAGACAAGAGGACATATACTAAAATACTAAGATAAATTATAACCAAGTACCGAAAACACAATGTCCCTGTTACAGACACAAATAGCTACTAGAAACCTTGAAGAGAATGTTAGCTGAAGGAGTCAAGTAGGTTCTTTTGTCCTAGGTGTTTACTTCAGACAAAATCATGAAGCTGGGCTGGGAAAATCTGACTCAGAGGGTGCCAATTCTCAGGGCTTCTTCCCTCCTGTCTGGTCAAACCCATGTTGGAATCTGAAATTTAGAAAATTGTAATTTAATAAGGCAAACACTGACTTGGTCCCCAAGTCCCAAAACAATAGTCCTAGGTGGGCTGCTGGGACATTTCAAGGAATTTAAGGACAAGTAAAAAGAAGAGGCAATTCTTCAGCTTCTACAGGGTCATATTTCAAAAGTTTGTTTGTGTATCATTTGTTTGGAATTCAGCACATCTTCCCAGAGAAACCGCATTGCAAATGTAGCATAGGCTCTCAGATCAGCCCTTAAACGCTGAGTTAACACATGAGGTGGCTGAAATGCTATACAACACTAAGAAAACAGTAGGGTGGCAATTCTAGAATTCAGACAAAACAACGGACTGGGGACTCACAGACAACTTGAGCTGTTGTCTAGACCTCCCTCCTACCTGGTCCAGGGATCTGCTCCATCATGTCCCTGTTTGTAGGCATTCTGCCTTAGCAAAGTCTGGCCCCCTTGCAAGACAGAAAATTCTTCCTTCTTTGAAGCTGAAGTGTGTCTTCTTCTCTCCCTTCCTAGGAGCTAGCTCCTCTCTCTGACTCTACATGAATCCGATCACTCTCCCATGTGACAAGTCTTTGGGTATTCATTTTACTCTTTCTTCAACTTTTCTGTATGTTTGAAATTTTTCATAATAAGAACTTGGAGGAAATTTTGGGGGAAAAAAAATCAAGCCTGCTACTTTGGTAAATATTTTCTTTCTGAACTTGGCAAGGACTGAATATAGTAAATTGTTGGCTTACTTGAGAAAAATGTGACCACAAAGTACCCAAGTAATCAGACACCTGTGAGGGGTGAGAAAGGGGCAGAAGAGCCAGCCAACTTCAACATTTAGATGGCCGGTAGAAGTCTAAGACAAAAACCTTTTTTCTAGGCTGTTGTAAGGAATATTTGAGACTATATCAGAGTATAGAGAGGGCCAGGCTCATAGAGAGTGCTACTAAAAACTGCTGATTCTCATTATTCCCAGTAGCTGAGTTCTGTAAAGTCGCTCTGAACACTGAACCACTGCTCCTAGGGGAAATATAGGGTTAAGTTCCTGAGAGCCTCTGGTCACAAACATTTTATGTTTCTGTTTAAAGACACCTTATTAACATATATTATTAACTCATTCACATTGAACTCACAGCCAACAGCACAAGAACTCACACCTGAGGGAAACTGATCTAATGCCGGTATTTTCTCTGTAAGACACATAACAGCCTTCTTGCACTTAGGAAGGCTAGACGGCACTTCAGCACTGTACTCGGGACAGTTTTAAACAGCAAAGTCACTAACAAAAGCATAAAAACGTGGAAACCGTGGCACTCAATATATTACAAAAAGGACACTTGTTTTTAGTTCGAGAACTGAAACAAGAAGGCAGAACATCACCTCAGCTGGCAGTATTGGGCATGTCACGCACATTGGGTGACTCAAAGCTTTGATGCTGTGCACATGCTGGCAGTGGCCATGAAAGCACTGTGAATATTGATTTTGGTTACAGATACATTTTCAGCTAGTAGGTAAATTCACATATACAAACAGAATCCACGAATAATGAAGATTAATTATAATTATAATATGGATGTTGGAGTATTTGGTGATTAAGGGACTTTTTTGTTTGTTTGTTTGCATTTAACCTTTCCTTTGTATACTTTATTTCTTTGGAGAAACATGAGATAAGCAAGTAAATTGTCTTATCTCCATTTTGTAGATGTACAGGGTGACAATACTGTTGAGGGACAGAGACAAAACTAGGACTGGGACCTTAACCTTCTGTTCCAGGACTTGTCCACTACAAGTGGATTTTAGTTCTGGTTACTACAAAGTATATTTATTCCGGCCTTCCCAGCTGCTACTGAATTTTGAAATCTTCATATTTCCAGTCATCTAGATACTCAGTTAAGGAAGCCATTTGTTTATGCAATTGTGTATTTATACCAGTATGGACTCATAGATATTTACTTTATTCTATGGGTTATAAAATCCAATAATATCATTACTTATTTTGTTGCTCAAACTGTTCCAGCATTGGCCATTGGGAGTGCTTCCAGGGTGGTTCTTGTGTCCTTTCCGTGGGCTCCATCCTTTCCTGAGCACTTTCTCACTTTCTGTCCCCACAGGGAGCTTCAGGCTTATTTTGTTCCTTTACTCTTCAGCCCTGGAATCAACCAGTTCTCCAAGGAATCTTGGTTCTTTTTACTGAAGAAAAGTATTTAAAAACGAAATCTGGGCTCTAGATGAACTCATTTGCTACTGGGGTGTCGTTGCTTCTAGTCCCTCTCAGGGATCTGAGCTAGGAAATATACACATATATATACTAATCCATGAATGAACACAGATCTATATTTACTTCTGTATCTATTTATGATACCAGTTAAGAAGCTTTTTGTGAAGGTCATTCCTAGGTCTTACAACCTAGCATAAAGTAGGTTTACAATAAAAATTTGTTGATTTGAATTGAATTAATTTGAAAATTAGGGGAATAATGTGATGTAGACAAGTGCTTGAGGATTGAAAGACGGAGCAAGTTGAATGATATTTGCAACTGATGACATTGAAGGGGCCCAGTCTTGGATTCAGAAATGAGGGTTCAAGCAGCTCTTGCCATTTAGCCCCAGGACATTGAATCAGTTACTTAACCTCTATGGCCCTAAATTTCCCCATGTATAAGAAGAGGGAATAACTGGGCTAAGTGATCCTTAAGATTCCTTTTAGCCTGGGAACACAAATCTTATCACATTACTCACTTACTTAAAATATCTTGTAAGGGCAGGAAGTTTCTCTATGTTTTTTTTTTGAAACAACAATCCATAGTAATAAATATAATTTACAGTATGGTCTGGGCTATGCATATAAACACATATGTTTATGAGCACATACACATACATATACATAAATGTGTATATATTAGGGATTAGTCTGAGATTATGTAACAGAAATGTAAGTGTGCCTTAAACAAGATTGAAGTTAAATTCTCTTTCACATAACTTTATTTCTCTTTTATAGTTTGGGGGCTCTAACAACCTCACTATATAGCTTCAAACTCTGGGCCCAAAATGACTGCTCCAGTTCCTACCATCACATCTGTATCCCAGTCAGTGGGAAGGGAAATATACAAATAAATGTATGCCATTCCTTGTACAAGCTTGACCCAGAAGTGACACATATCACCACTGCTCACACTGCATTGGCCAGAACTCAGTCACATGGCCATACCTGACTATAAAAAAGACTGGAAATTATAGTGTCTAGCTAGGAAATGTGCCAACACTTGGGGATCTGATTATGAAGATGAAGGAGAGGAGAATGGATTGGTGGAAAACTTGTAGTATCTGCCACAAAATGGTGCTTACTCTTAACACAAAAGGTATTGTATCTCTCTATTCTACTCTATTCCATTTCATTTCCTTTTCATTTTAAAAAATACTGGTCTTGACTTGCTAAACTGATGTCATGATTCTCCAATGGGTTACAACCCTTATTTTGAAAAAAATTTCCTGAGAGCGAAGTGCAAACTCCTCAGCACAGCACCGTGGTCTCTTCCACCATGCCAGCTGCTCACTCCGCAGCCTCCTCTCTGGCTGCTGCCCACTGGCCCAGCGGCTGCCCAACTGAGCCCTCACGTCCTCAGGCGCACCACCATGTTACCCATTTTCTTGGCTGCTCCCTCCATCTGGGATCCCCCTGCCCTTCCCTCAGTCCTCACCTAACCAAACCCACCCAAACTACTGGCTGGCAAACCATCTTGTGGTTCAAAGCCCAGCTGGTGTGTCTCCTCATCTAAAAGGCCTTTTCTTGCTTGCAAGTCACTCTCAGAGTTGATCCACCCTTTGGTGCTATCTCCAAGCCCCTCATCGCCCCATGTCACAAGGACAGTTCCTAGCTGTCACCTTCTCCTCCTAACTTGTGAGCCCTTCAAGGGCAGGTCGGCAGGTCTCATTCATCTTTGTATCATGCGTACCTTTCTCAAGGCCCAGTACAAAGTCCAGGTCCAGTGCAAATTTGTTGAATTGACCAGAAGATGAGAATTTCCTTCAGAGGAGGTGAGGCCTGCCCTGATTCGCTTAGGCTGAGTTACTTTTGCCTTTGCTCTGCCCTCTTTGCCCCTCACATGCTGCCTGGTTGTGATTAACGGCAGCAGCTCGGGAGCCAGGATGCCTGGGTTCAAATTCCAGCAGTGCCACTCTATGGGTGATTCAAAAAAGTGACTTTATCTTCCTGATCCTCAGTTTCCTCATCTGTAAAGTGAGGGAAAAAATACCATCTACTTCATAAATAGCATTGTTGTGAGAATTAAATTAGTTCATTCATTTAGGACAGTATCTAGTAAACGCTCAATCAGCATTAGTTATTGTGGCCTATCTATATATTTCTCTCTATTAAACTGTCAGCACCTGGAGGGAAGTGTTACATCTCCCTTAGTGCTCTTTGTTAACTTTTAATTGGTGAGTCACCTGGAAATCCAGACCAATATCATTTCTAAATCTCATTAGCCTACAAGAATTATAATAAAAGACAGGTCAGTGAATATCTAGCTAAGTGTAACCTACTCAGGAAAAGACAGCCAGAGGATATCAAGCCTGCCACATCTACTCAAACTTTTTGAGCAATTCAAAAAGCATGGCAGACAAAGGGAAACTTGAGAACTGTTTATTCAGATTGCAAACCATTCTTTGATCAAGTTTGTATTACCCTAAGGTAGTGAGGGAAATTTTTTTTATGAATGTGGAGTTGGCTTTGCCCTAAGAAATAGAAGTTAGGTGGGTACTTCTCTGTTGAACTGTGAAGTCTTCCAAGAGTGAGAACTGGGTCTCCCAGACCCCCATATCATTCAGTACCAGCTGCAGGAAACCTGAGACCACTCCAGTTATTTGAGGCAGAAAGGTATTGAATATAATGAATTGGTTCCTTAAAAATCTTTGGAAGGGTGCAAAGGCTTTGTGCTGGGCCTCTGGGATGTCTGCTGGAATAACACTGCTGAACTTGCCTCCCAGGAGACCTGCTGCTGTAAAGTGGGGATCAGGAAACTACCTTTGGAATGGTTGACTTACAGAAAACACCATCACCCCAGTAACCCAGGAATCAGGAAGTTACCGGTGCCCACAAAGCTAATGACCAAACCCTTGAACATTGCTGTAGGGAACAGGGTGACTCCATGACCTGGTTTGCCAGCCGCAAAGTCAAAGCCAGCAGGAACATAACCTCTGCCTCACTTCTCAAGTTCACATTCCATGTCTGGCCTCCAGGCCCATAGCTGCAAGGGAGTCTGGAACACTTGGTTTTAACTTTCCTTGCTGAGATATAGGAGGGTATACTAGAGGGTTAGAAGGCATTCTGGCCCAGTCGAGCTGCCATATCCTCCAGATCCTCACTCATTGTGCTCCAGTCACTGGCTATCTGACTATTCTTGGAATGTACTGAACTACCTGCTTGGAACTTTGCATTTGCTATTCCTCTGCTTGGAATGCCCTGCCCACAGATCTTCCCAGCCCTGTTAAGCATCACCTCCCCAGAGAGACATTCCTTATACAAAGGCCTCCTAAATGTTCCTTACCACTGGGTTTGGGCCTTCCTGTTCCTGAAACAATCAGTCATAAGAGGATGGAATTACTAGGACTGGCGAAGTCTTATTATCTGGAATAAAATTCTACTACATCACCACCTTTAATTTTATTCCTAGCACCTATCACTAGCTGAAGTTATTTTATAATTCACTATATATATTTCACTAGCTTATCTCCTATTATTTATCTTCCCTCCTGAGAATATGTTTCATAAAAGCAGGAGTTTTATCTATTTACTACTCCCATGCAGCTCCAACATCTAGACTAGAACAGCGCCTGAGGTATAGCATGTGCTCAGCAAACATTGGTTGAATGAACCAGTGAGAAATAGAGATAATACAGCACTTTGGACTTAACAGATTTATCATACGACATTGTAATTACTCCTTCACATGCTCCCTTCTTGATTCAGATCCAAGACTGCGTCTTCTTTTTTATTTTTGCTTCACTTCTTAGCACAATGCCTGTCATAATGCCAAACCATGCATTTTGATGAATTCATAAATGAAAGAAAGCAAGAAGGCACGAAGGCACATGTTTAGGAAGCATAGGTGGATGTCAGAAGGTGGGGAAGGAGGATGATTATTGTACAAAGGTGACCAAATGCTAGGTAAAATCACCTCAATCAGGCCAGAAAATGCAAGAGATCCTCAAATCAGAGGGGTGAGGCCGGTGGGGCCAGTCTGGGGTCAGGGTAGCTGGCAGGAGACACAGCGTGGGCAGAGGAGAATGCAGGGAGTTGGGAGTCATTGAAAAAGAGCTACCAAGTGCCTATGTGCAAACTGAAAGGGTCTCTCATTGCTTGAATATTTTTTGCAACTACTTCCTCCCAATTCCTCTGAAAGGGATCCTGTTGTCATCCTAAAACTGTTTGAGAAGCTGGAAGTTTTCAAGTTCCAGTCGCCACATTATTCACAGACTATACCTTGGCCATGTCACAGTGTTGGGGAGCAAGACAAACCAAACATCCCCTTTTAAGTAAGATGCATTCTAGGGTTTCTCCTCATGGAATATATTTCTGAAGGGAAAAGGCAGCCCTGATAGAAGGCAGAAGGAGATCTTAGAAAATACAAAGCCTGAAAAAAATTCTGACATTTTTATATTTTTAATATGCAAGTTATTTCTGACAATCACCAAATAATTGTTTAACTCAGCCTTTTACATATACACAAACACACAGAATATACATACATTACAGATATATTTAAATGAATATACATAAATGTACACATACTCAGAACACACATGCACATAAACAGAACATAAACACATCTACATCCACAAGCACACACAATCACATGCACACACACACACAAACCTTTGTACAGGAACAAAATTAATATGGTCAGAAGGCATTTATAAAACCTGTTTCCCAGGGAAGAAAATAATAATCAATATACACATAAATTTAAGATTTTAAACAGGTTCCTATTTTACTAACAACTGGTGGGGGGACAAAATGGAAGGGAAAGGAATCTGAGGAGGATTTCCTTGAGCAGCTGGCCCATGTGAAAAGCTGTCTCCAGAGCCAGGAGCTCAGCCTCGGTTGCCACGGCGGCCTCGCCCAGGGCCGGCTCTCAGGGGCCTTCCTTAACCGGTTGTTGGCTGGGCAAATTGATTGGGAAGAGAAAGCAAAATGTCAGGCCATATGCAGAGACTGATAGTCAGAAGAGACCGAAGACAGGAAAAAAGAGGGCTTCAAAGGCCAAGAGCAGTAGCAAAGGTTATGTGGAGGTCTGGGGGAAAGGAAGCCGGGGAGACGGAGGCCCAAGGCCTTGAGAAAGAAAGAAGTAGAACAGGTGGAAACATTTGCATGTCCTGAAACCAGAGGGGAGAAGTCAACACAGAATGAAGTCTGTCCTCCGTGGGACATGGCTGCTAGAAGAAACTTGGAGGGACAGGGGACAGCAGTTTGAGGAGGGAAAGGTGCTCAGAAACAGTGGTTGTATACCTAAGAGCAAGCACCTTCCTGGTGCAGCCCACGGAGGCCGTGGGAAAAGGGGAGACCTTCTTCTCTCTGGGGAAGTTTGTGCCTGCTTGCTTCCTCTTGACACCATCGTCCCCTGCACAGAGGCCCTTCCTTCACCCTGAGGTGGAAATGACACATAAGAGCTTACAGCTACTGTCCCAGGGTATCTGCACCTTCTCAGGCTCCCACCTTTCCATTTCCTCCCTTCCCTTCTCAAGGCTGAATTAGACTCTTTTCAAGGACTCAACTTAAAGGTCTCTTCCTCCAGGAAGACTTCCCTGACTCTCCACCCTCCAAGACTTGGCGCCTCCCCTGTGCTTCCCTTAGCACCTATCATACTAGCTCCAAATGGCCCTGAGGGACTTAGCCCCCACTAAGCTGGGAGTCCCTTGGAACGTGGGCTGTGTTTTAACTTTCCAGGATATTCCCTTGTTCCTAGCTCAGGGCCTGCTACGTAGGAGATACTCAGAAAATGTAGAGAAGAAGGAGAGGGATGGAGGGCCAGAGGTCTTCACAGGAGCGGGCGACAGCGCTCGGAGATTTGTCCTTCCCGGGGACAACTGTACTGTTTGAAAGGCTTGTCTTAGCCTTGGTGAGGTGAGAGTTGAGGAGGTACTTCTAGTGTTTTCCAGCTGGTGCAAGGGCAAAGGATTAGGGATGGAGGAAAGGGACAAGGAAGCTGAAATTAACTCCTTTGTGTGTATTTTCCCACCTGTAACTATCTAGTTTTCACCAGAGACACCTAAAGTGAGTAAGCAAAGAAAGGAGCAGGGAAGAGGAGTCTGAAAGAGCAGTAGGGATTTGCCACTCTCCAGCCCATCTATTGGAAAACACCCTCCTTGGGAAAACAAGGAATGAAAGGCCATTCTATTCTGCTGGAGGTCTGTGTCCATTCAGTCCAAATATTTATGAGCACCTGCTATGTGCTGGGTGTTGTCCTAGGGGCTGGGAATACAGCAATGAGGAAAATACTGGGCTCATATTTTTTGGGGTGGGGCAGGTAACTATATATAGTAACTCAGGTGATAATGTATTATAAGAAAAATACAGCAGGGTAAGTAGATTAGAGAAGGGTGGGGCGGGGAGGGGCTGTTTCACACAGATTGGTAGGGAAAGCCTTTCTGATGACTTTTGAGCAGACATCTGAAAGAAACAGGAGAGGAAGCCAGAGGATAGCCGGAATAAGAACATTCCTTCAGTCTGGAAAGACCCTGAGGCAGGAGCGTGCTGGTGTGCAAGAGGAACTGCAAGGGGGCCAGTGGGGCTGGGGAGGAGGGAGGGAGGGCAGGCAGGGAACTGGATCAGTAGCACCTGGCGCGACATGGTGAGGACTTGGGGTTTTACTCTGAGGGTGGCTGCGAGCCCTGGCAGGGTGTGAGCAGTGGAGGAGAGGAAAGATATGATCCGATTTAGGTTTCAGCAGTATCCCCTCTGGCTGCTGAGTGGAGAAGTGGTTGTAGATGGTTCAAGGGTGGTGTCGGAGACCAGATGCTGCTACTGCAATAGCCTGGGCAAAAGATGGTGACAGCTGGGGCCATGGTCGTGGCAGTAGAGATGAGAAAGGGTGGGATCTGGACCTATATTGAAGATGGGGCTGCTGGGACGTGTTGCGGGGTTGGATAAAGGCAAAGAGAAAGACCCCAACCTTGGCTCCTGGGAAGGAGCACTGGAATGAGGAAATAGAAGGGGGAGGTTGGAAAGACTGGAAGTCAGGGCAGCTTTCTGGAAAATCACGTGTGTGGGACACATTTTGAGATGGCTATTGGCACCAGTGTAGAGGTGTTACATGTGCTAGTTATCAATTGCTGTATAGCAAATTACCCCAAAACTCAGCAGCTTAGGAGAATGCACATTTATTATGCCATAAATGGTTTCTGTGATTAGTCTGGAACTGAGTGCAGCTTGGATGGGTCCTCTGCCTCAGGGTCTGTCACCTGCAGGCAAGGTGTTCAGCTGTGGCCACCCCAAGACTTGACTGGGGAGCACATGCTTCCAGGCTCGCTTATGTGGCTGTTGGTAGGATGCAGGTCCTTGGGGACTGTTAGCTAGAGATGTCACTTCCTAGCCATGCGGGGCCCTCCATCAGGATGCTCTCAGCCCGGCAACTGGCTTCCCTTGGAAGGCATGAGTAACACTGAATCATCATCTTCTTGTGACCTAATCTTGGGGGTGCCAGCCCATCAAGTTTTTTGTGTTTTATTTGGTAGAAGAGGGTCACCGGGTCCAGACTGCGTTCACGCGGAGGTGACGAGCGTGACTGTCCGTTGGCAGGGATTGTTGGGAGCCACGTTAGAGGTGCCTGCAGCAGCAGGGGAGCGACTGGGTAAATGAGTACAGATTTCAGGGGAGAAGTCCAGACTGGAGATGTCAGTCCTGAGGTCACCTGCGATGGGCCTGGGCGAGGAGAGCGAGTGACCGAGACAGAGAAGAGAAGGGGACCACAGACTGCCCCTGGGGTGCTCCAGTGTTCGGAGGTCTTGGGAGATGAGGAGGGCCAGAGAGGCAGGTGGTGAATGGAGAGTGGCAGTCCTGGTGTCCCAAAGAAAGAAACCCATTGTCAGGCCGGGGAGGCATCAGGTGGTCAAAAGCCATGGAGAGGTCTGGCGAGAGAAGGCTGAGTGAGGCTTGGACTGGGCAGTGTGGAGATCCCTTACCGGGCGCAGTCTCGAGGGAGGGGAGAGGGTCTGGGAAGTACGGAGGGCCAGGAAGCAGAGGTGTGCAGAAACAACGCTTTTGAGGAGTCTTGGCATAGAGGGACACACAGCCTTGTAGTATCCGAGCGTCTTAAGCTTTCCCACATCAGGGGTGACTCTTAGTTGAGCTGATTCCTGGAACTCTGCTCCCGCTTCCATCTCTTCTCCACCTAACTCTCCAGTCTCCCATCCTCCCCACAGCCCCTTCCCCCCAGCTGGGATGGGGGATTGGAACCCTGATGTCTGCCCATGTTTTATTTTTTGTTTCTGGTACCAGTGAGTCACAGCCAGTCAAGGCACGCCGTGAGAGGCCAGGGCGGGGACGCACTGCTAGTCCTCAGTCATCAGCTGGAGGCTCCCTAAATCCCAAATTAGAAGGCAAACAGCGCTAAGCCAACACTTATTGCTGACTGCCATCTGGTGGTCATTTTGGGAACTGTCTTGGGTCCAAATCTCCCAGATTTTTTCCCCTCCCAGCCAAGAATTGAGTGAAGTGGCAATTTTACGTGTTCAGTAAAAGTGGGCTACCGTCATTATGGTCACGTTTGGAGGAGTATGGTCAAAACAAACAATGTCCCTTGACTTCACCGCCATCATGTTTTGAAGGAAAAGGAAATATCCTAAAAGGGGGTCTCTCTTTTTTATCTTGGTAAAAGTAAGGGTGCTTTAGGGAGCCAAGTAGGACATTAATGTGTGAAGTCAGATGATCTAGACTGAAATCCTGCTCTTGCTGCAAGGGGACCTTGATCACATCGCTTAAGTCCCATGAGTCTCAGTTTTATCAAAACCCTGAAATGGGAACACTAGGATTAAAACTACACAGGTGGTGAATGTAAAGAGCTCTCAGTAAAAGATGCTCTCTGTTAGTAATAGTTGTGGCATATCGACTCTCAGGGCTGGGGGGCTATTGCTTTAAAGTTCAATTTCCCCCCCAGGGAACATTTGGCAGTGCCTGGAGATATTTTTGGTTGTCGACAGGCTGGAGGGGTGGGGGGTGCTACTCGCATCTAGTGGGTAGAGGCCACGGATACTGCTGGACACCCTACAGTGCACAGGACAGCCCTCTACAAGATAGAACTGTCTAGTCCATAATGTCAATAGTGATTAAATTGAGAAATTCTATAATTTTAAATGGGGATTCTTCTTGCCATGCTATGAACCAATATGAGCACCTCCTTTCTGAAAACACGAGGGAAGCAGTGTGATGCATGAATCTGGAGGGGTGTTCTTTCTACGATTAGATGCAGGAGTAAAATTAAGCTTCAGATTACTCTGCTCACCAGTGTGGTAGCCACAAACCAGCTGCATGCAGCGATTGAAATTGAAATTAATTACAATGGGAAAATATTTTCAATATGATGCCTGGATTGTAATAGTCTTGTTCTAAGTGCTCATAGCCACATGTATGTAGTGGACAGCCCAGATACAGAACATTTCTATCCGCACAGAGAGTTCTATTGGACAGCACTGTTCCAAAGGGACTCAGCAGAACCAGGCATCAGTGGGGAATCCAAAAGAGTAAAATTAGAAACTAAGTATTTTCAGAGAGGAGGGGACCATGAGAGACAACAGCATACACAAATGAGATGGTTAAGTAAGCACAAAAGCAGTATATAATTAAAGCACTAAGTCACAAACAAGCCCATGTTCAATAATTGATCCATGCACCCCTTCCTCCCCCAAGAATCACTCTTAAGTGCATAAAATTTGAGAGTCCCCAAAAGGCAAGCAGAATCAACACAAGGCAGGCAGGGAAAGGGGGAGCCATTGCTGGGGAGCACTGTTGTTCTCTCTCTCTTCTTTCTGGCACAGTTCAGTTTAAATTGCGGTGCAATGTTCCCAGCCCAACAGGCGGCCAAGAGTCGACTGTACTGACAGAGGAGCGCTTGCGATGGCCTTTCTTGCTTAAAATCTTGGGATCCTTGTAAAGGGTGTATGTATGCTTGATGAGGAAGGGCAGACAGAAGAAGTGCAGGAGCATGCGGGAGATTTGGAAGATCAAGTTCAGGTAGCGCAGCTCCTTGAACTGCTCTCTGATGACCCCATTAATGAGGAGGACCATGGAGAAGCTAATGAGCTCATAGGTAATGATCCACATGGCATAGCACAGCAGCCCCACGTAGTAGTTCATGCGGATACAATAGAGGAGCAAGATACTGACCGTGATGGTAATGGTGGATAGGCAGATGCTGATGATCTTCTTGTGGGTCATCACCCAAGAGACTGTTTCAGAGTTTGAGTCCATGTAGATGTTGAACTTGTCATTGTAGCCAATGTATATAACTTGGTTCAAGTCAATGAGGAGGAACTGGATGGTGTTGAGGATGGAGAAGATGCCCACCACGGAAGAGAACATCTTGTTCATTTTGTTCTGTTTCACCAGAGCATCTGATGCAAAAAAAAAATCGTGGAGATACCATGACAAGATGGCAGAGCAAACCCTAGACAAATTCCTCAAGCCACTAGATATAAATGTAGGAGCGAAAAGTAAACTTGGCATATGGACAGGCAATGGGCTGGAAGTCAAGGGACATGGGGTCTGATCTCTGCTCTGACATAACTAGCTAAAGATGACCGTGTCACTGGGAAAGGAGGGCCTCTTTGGCCCGGGATACTCCTTAGGTGACTTCTAGCTCTGCTGCTCCAGTGGCAGCTATGCTTTACGGTGGCAAAAAGGGAACTCTTATTGGTGTCAGGCTAGTGGAACTTAGGAAGTTATTATATCTGGAATAATAACAGAGTTAATTCTGGGTTCCTATCTAGGATATTTGTTTCTCTGAAGTCAGAAAATTTTAGCATGTCTCCTCAAGGGTCTGGAATCATCTCTGCCCCTCCCTCGGACTCCCCTTCCTTTCCTTCCAAGCCCTTAGAAATGGAGCTTCCCTGCTTTGCTCCCAGACTTGTCCCATCACAGAGTTTAGCCAGCAATGAATGGAATGGGGGAAGGTTTATGGATCCAAGACTTCCTGTCTTCTCTTCCCAGAGTGAAGATACCTTAATGATAATTCACTGCCATACAGGCAGTCCTGGCAGGCAGGCCTCCAGCTGCAACCTAGGTTAGTCTTGAACTCTAGAGGCTGGCCCCAGCTAGGGTGGGGAAGCCTAGAGCCAAAGCAGCCCCTGCTGAGGCTGTATTTATTATCGGGGGCCCAAGACTAGGATAGGCTGGGCCCCAGTGCAAACACCCCTCCCAGCCCAAATTGCCTTCTTACCAGCTCCCGATTCAGAGAATTCCAGAGCAAAGCTCCCTCCTCTTCATTCACCACACTGGCAAGCTACCACTGTGAGGGGAAAGGGGAGAGGAACAGTCACACATGAGGGGAACATGTGCAGTCCTCTGGCTGAAGTGTTTTCCAGGGGGGGACAACCTGGCATGGCCTCCTGGCACAGTGCCCCAGCTCAGTCCTGCCGAGTACAGGCAGGCTGCCATCAGCCTCCCGCCAGCCATCTCTTCACTCACTCTACCAACCCCAAATATTCTTTTTTCTTTTGTCAGTAGCAATTTGTTTTTCTTGGTAAAATATTAGATAACATAAATTTTACCATTTTAACCCTTTTGGAGTGTACAATTTAATGGCATAGAGGCAAAATTTCTAAACAAAATTTAACAAATCTAACCCAACAATATATAAAAAGGATTATACATCATGACCAAGTAGAGTTTATGCTGGGAATATCACAGTTGGTTTAACATTTGAAAACCTATCAATATAATTTACTGTATTAATAATTAACAAAATAAAGACTATATGACTATCTCGATACATGGAGAAAAACATTTGATGATATGCAACATTTATTCCTAGTTTTAAAAACCTTCTGCTAACTAGGAATAGAAGGGAACTTCCTCAACTTTGATATAGGACATCAGTGAAAAAACCGATAGCTAACATCATACTTAATGAAGAAAGATTGCTTTCCCTCTAAAATCTAAGGAAAAAAGACAAAAATATCCCTTTTCACTACTTCTGCTCAACCTTGTACTGGAGATGCTAGCCACTGTAATAAGGCAGAAAAGAGGAAGAAGTTGAATTGTATTTGTAGGCAACACAACTGAATATGCAGAAAATCTGACTGACTCTACAAAAACATTACTTGACTTAATATATGAGTTAGGCAGTATTGCAGGATACAAGATCGATATACAAAAAATAATTGTATTTCTATGTGCTAACAACAAACAACTGGAACTGAAATTTCAGAAACAATACAGTTTACAATAACATCAAACATATAAAATACTTAGAGATAAATCTGACAAAATATGTGAGAGATTGTACACTGAAAACAATAAAACATTGCTGAGAGAAATTAAAGAAGAATTAAGTAAATGGAGAGAGACACTGTTCTCATGGATTAGAAGACTCAATATTGTTAAGATGTCGGCTCTCCCCAAACGGATCCATAGAGTCAGTACAACATCAATCAAAATCCCAGCAGGTTTCTTCTTGAAGGGAAATTTTAAGCTGATTGTAAATTCATAGGGAAATGCAAAGGATCTAGAATAGCCAAAACAATTTTGAAAAAGAACACAGATGGAGGAATATGACTTAAGGATTTATTATAAAGCTGCCATAATCAAAATAGGGTAGCAGTGGCACAAAAATAGACAAATAGATCAATGGAATAAAATAAAGTCCAGGAACAGGTATATGTGTGTGTTTATATATATATAAAATAAACTTAGTAGAGAAAAGATAAACTTCTCAACAGTTTATGTTGGAACTATGGGATTTCTGATAGCACAAGGGGAATTTTGATCTTTATCACTCACTATATGTAAAAAAATAACTCAAAAGAGATTATATATCTAAGTGTAAAACCTAAAACTATGGCTTCTAGAACAAAACAGAAAACTTTCATGACGTTGGGTTAGGCAAAGATTTCCTAAATATAATAACCAAAAGTAAAAGCCATAAAATAACAAATTGATAAATTGGATTTCACTGAAATTAAAAATCTCTGTTCTTCAAAAGTTGCTGTTTAGTGAATGAAAAGATAAGGTCCAAACTGCAAAAAAATCTACAAATCATATCTGATAAAGAAAATATAAGTAATTCCAAAAATTCAACATAATAAAAGGCCCCTAATTTTTAAAAATGGGCAAAAAGTTTGAACAGATACCTTACCAAAAAAGATGTAAGGATACTAAGTAAGTACATGAAAAGTTGCTCATTGTCATTTATCATTAGAGAAATGCAAGTTAAAACCACAACAAGATACCACTATATACCTATTATAATGGCTAAAAGGGAAAACTTATTGTCTGTAATAACTGTTGGCAAGGATATAGAGGAACTGGAATACACATACACTGCCAGAGGGAATATAAAATGGATACAGCCACTCTGGAAAAAGGTTTGCCAGTTTCTCAAAAAGTTGAAATGGTATTTGTGCAAGATGAATGAAATTGTAAGTCCACACACAGTCTTGTACACAAATGTTTATAGTGTTTTTATTCCTAATTGCCCCAATCTGTAAACCACGAGATACCCTTCAGTGGGCAAATGGATAATCAAACTGGTACATTCATGCCATGGCTACTATTCAAAGTGTGAAGTATCAACACACAAAACAACATGAATGAATCTTAAAGGCATTAGGCTGGTGAAAGAAGCCAGACAAAACACAAGTACATACTGAATGATTCTATTTATGTAAAATTCTAGAAAAGGAAAACTAATATGTACTGACAGCAAACCTGTGCCTTGTGATGGTGTGGGGTGGTATAGGCAGCCGTAGAGGGCAGGGAGTAGGAGGGAACTTCTGGGGGGGAGACATATGTTCATGAATTCAGTTGTGGTAATGGCTCAGTGCGATATACCTATGTCAAAACCTATCAGCTTATACACTTTAAACATGTGCAATTTATTGTATGTTAATTACATCTCAAGAAAGCTATTAAATAAAACACTTAACCATAATATCTAATGCTTGAAGTAGAAGTTTGCTTAGTTTGTCTCCCCTGTTTTAAACTGCTTCCGACAGACTTGGAAACTGAACTCGGAGGGAAGTTTGTTGATCTCTGATGTGTGATCTTGTATTGTCCTATATGGTCAGCTAATTGGTTCATAGACTAGGATTTAGTTTCTCCCACTAAGCTGCAAAATCCTCAAGGTGAGTGAGATCTCACAGCTCCTACTTTTTTATATCCTCCTACAGTAGCCAGCATGTGACAGATGCAGAAAAGTTTAACGGGTACCTTCTAATTACCCAAGTGCCTTTCGTGCTCTTTGACAAATCTGGGGGAGGAAGGACTCAAGACAGAAAGTGAAGAATGATTTTTCTTTATTTTTATTCTTTGACTTATCTGGAATATAGCATAGAGGACATGAGGGAAACCCAAAGCATAAAGCTTCCCCTGAGACACCAGCAGTATCCTTTGTGCTGCAGCAATCTGAGGTATAAATACAGACTTGCCTGCCTCAGGGTTAGAGAGCCATGGGTTGAGAGTTGATGAAAGTATATCAAGGTGAGAGGATTGCCACCCTGCAATCCAGCTTCATTGCATTTCCTTATGCTCTTCATTTTGACCAATAAGGTGGTACCAACTAGAAAAGGAAGGAGAAACGCTTGACAAATAATATCTTTTAACTAAGCACTCTCGATGAGCAAGGTGTTCCTGTTGTGATTATAATCATTTTTTTCTCCGCATTCCCCCGAAAGTGTGCCAAGAGTCTCTACTTGATGAACAGATCAGCAAAGACCAAAGAGATGGAAACAGAACTTCCACAACAACCTGGGAGATTACGGCTCCCGGGAGAGGAAAGAATCGACATTATTCAAGACAGTGGTGGGTAAGCTGGTTATCTTTTGTTTCTGCCGTAGGAGCTCTCTGTTGACTGTAGAAATACGTCTGTTGTAGGAAATTATATTGCCCTGGCTTTGACTTTTGTAGATCATGTAGGCATATATGATGACAAAGAATATCCAGAAACAGTGCATGAGTATGCGGGACACCAAGCCAAACCAGCGTGTGATTCTGACCTCTTTGATAATAGAGTTACCATTGGTAAGGATCTGTAGCACAATGTTCATAGCTTCATAAAAAAGGATCCAGAAGATGTAGATCACCAAGCCCTGGTACACATTGGCATATACTGAGTATAGGAGGAAGCAGCTGATGATGACGGTGACGGACGATAGAAAGAGAACGATATTCAAACTCCAGCAGATGAATAGCTGATTGATCGGGACACTTGCACCCTCGTCCGTAGTGTTCATCTCAGAACAATTGCCTCTCCTTATGTACTTCTGTTCGAAGATGAGGTACATGCCAGTGGCCATGATGGTAAAGACCCCTGATAACACAGTGCCCACTCTGGGTGTCATCCTGCACCAGTGCTGCTGCTTCATGTGGAGACCTCCTCTGTGGGCAAGCAAATTCTGGGTCCTGCCAGTGTAGGGTGTCTGCCTCACTCCTCAAAGTCACCCTGGAGAAACGACAGAGAGATGTCAGGGTTTCTAGCTCTCCCTGTGACCCTCCTAGCCTGCGGAGGGAAAAAAGGGGGAAAGGCACGCTCGACAAAGCGAGTGCGGGAGAGATAAGAGCCGGCTGCACGCCCGGTCCGCAGCCGCCGTTCCCGGACACAATCAGACAAGACAGGGAGCTCAGTCAAAGCAAGAACTCCTTTATTGCAGCTTATAGAGCACGGAATATAGGGTGTGGTCCCTTCTGATTGGTTACACCCTATGCTAATAAGGTGAACTTCAAATGTCCAAGCACGCGCAGAGTTGTGCGCATGCGCAGTTGTCTCTGCCGTGAGCAGCGGAACTAAGTGGGAACACTCTGCCGGAAGCTGTGGCGCAGCAGAAATTCAAAAGGTTCTCAGCGGCCGTCTTCATGGCGCAGCTGAAATTCAAGGTAGTTCCCCACAGAGAGAGAGAGATCTGTAAACCACGAAGTATAGGGAGGAGGGCTAATGCCGTCTGGGGCTTGGCAGCCGTGAGCAGATGATGTGGAGAGGTGGTTCTCAGCCCTGGCTTCACATTAGAATCACTGACTAGAAAAGGGTAGTTTAAATTATGCTCTTATCTCTCCTCGTATTGCCTGGGCCATCATTGCTGCATTCTGATGAGGATGATTGGCTGCACTTTTCCAGACCCTGAATGCAGAAGTCTCAGGAGAAAAATCAGGACAGCACAATAGCCCTGCTGGAGTTGAGGAGTTGATGAAAGCAAGTGGACCCCAACTGGCTTTGAGCAATCACTCCTCCACTACATTTCAAAACAATACACTGAAAGGTGTACATCAGGGCATATTTAGAGCCTTAGGATAGAATAATCTGATAATAGCAAAGAAAAAGCAACAGTGAGCTAAGTGTTCAGCTCAAGAAGTTAGCGGGGAAAACCAACAATATGAACAACAAAAAGGAAGAAGAAAACAGAGTAGAAATCAATGAAAACGAAATGAAGATAAAGTAGAGGGACAACTTACTGCTAAAAACAACTAAAAATGCTGGATAAAATCATTTAAAAATATTCTTAGAGGCACATAGGTGCCGACAAGCTAGGAGGTAAGAGACTAAATTATATGGGAGATTAGGACCTGGGACAGGTAAGCAAACACGGAAGTCAGTTTTGCTCTGAGGGTATTTGCGAATCTCGGCAAATATGAAGTTCATGACAGCCTCTGTAGGGCAAGGAGGAAAAAAAAACAAATCTCAGGGTCCACCAAAGTGAGGAGTCTATTAGAAGGTCTTCCCTCCACTAGTTGTGGCCCCGCAAAAGGCTATGATTAAAGGTAAAGCAAAGAATCCTACATCTTTTTCCTAAGAGATGACAAGGAATGTTAACTTCTGAACATATGGGGAGAAAACTCTCCTAGAGACACCGTAACCATTGCTAGCTTTTTTGTGGATTTGTAGCCCAAAATACATGAGGAATTAAAAAAAAAACCTTTTAAGTGTAAGTTCTAAAACAGTCCTGAACTGGAAGTGTCTCTAAGTGCCTGACAGAAGCAAACTCAAATCCTCTCTGGAGGAATCCATCTTTGTGCTGGTCCTCAAAGAATCTCAGTCATTTTTCAGGGACAATGACTACTGTACAGTTAAAAAGAAAAAGAGCACACAAGAAACAAGGCACCGTGAGTTAGAACCAGAAAAACTGACAGCAGAAACAGAACTGCAAAAATACCAAATTACGAAACAACGATTACTATATATTTTGCACTATTTAAAAGCTTTATTTTATTTTTCATTGCAGTAAAATGCACATAAAATTAACATCTGAATAATTTTTAAGGTATCATTGATATACAATCTTATGCTCAGATTTCACATGAGCAACATTGTGGTGACTACATTCCCCCTATTATCAAGTCCCCTCCACATACCCCATTACAGTCACTGTCCATCAGCATAGTTGCAATACTTCCTTCCCCTTGCACCCCCTATATTATGTGTGCTAATCAATAAAACCCCTTAATCCTCTTATCCCTCCCTTCCCACCCAAAGTTGCTTCCATTTCTTGGCTATTGTAAATAGTGCTGCAATAAACATAGGGGCGCATATATGTCTTTTTTTTTTGGTATCATTAAGGTACAATTACATGAGCAAAATTATGGTTACTAGACTCCACCCATTATCAAGTCCCCACCACATACCCCATTACAGTCACTGTCCATCAGCGTAGTAAGATGCTATAGAGTCACTACTTGTCTTCTCTGTGTTATACTGCCTTCCCCGTGCCACTCCCATTACATTATGTGTGCTAATTGTAATGCCCCTTTTTCCCCCTTCTCCCTCCCTCCCCACAAATCCTCCCCAGTCCCTTTCCCTTTGGTAACTGTTATCCATTCTTGGGTTCTGAGAGTCTGCTGCTATTTTGTTCCTTCAGTGTTTTTCTTTGTTCTAATACTCCACATATGAGTGAAATCATTTGATACTTGTCTTTCTCCGCCTAGGTTATTTCACTGAGCATAATACCCTCTAGCTCCACCCATGTGGTTGCAAATGTCTGGATCTGTTTACTTCTTTTTTTTAATAATTTATTTTGGTATCATTAATCTACAATTACATGTGCAATATTATGGTTATTAAACTACCCCCTACATCAGGTCCCCCCCACCAACCCCATTACACTCACTGTCCATCAGTGTAGTGAGATGCTATAGAATCACTACTTGTCTTCTCTGAGTTGTACAGCCCTCCCCATGCTCCCCCAACATTACATCTGCTAATCGTAATGCCCCTTTTTCCCTCTTAGCCCTCCCTTCCCACCCTTCTTCCCCAGTCCCTTTCCCTTTGGTAACTATTAGTCCATTCTTGGGTTCTGTGAGTCGGCTGCTGTTTTGTTCCTTCAGTTTTTTTCTTTGTTCTTATACTCCACATATGAGGGAAATCATTTGATACTTGTCTTTTTCAGCTTGGCTTATTTCACTGAGCATAATACCCTCCAGCTCCATCCATGTTGTTGCAAATGGTAGGATTTGTTTTCTTCTTATGGCTGAATAATATTCCATTGTGTATATGTACCACCTCTTCTTTATCCATTCATCTACTGATGGACACTTAGGTTGCTTCCATTTCTTGGCTATTGTAAATAGTGCTGCGATAAATATAGGGGGGCATATATCTTTTTCAAATTGTGCTGCTGCATTCTTAGGGTAAATTCCTAGGAGTGGGATTCCTGGGTCAAATGGTATTTCTATTTTGAGTTTTTTGAGGAACCTCCATACTGCTTTCCACAATGGTTGAACTAATTTGCATTCCCACCAGCAGTGTAGGAGGGTTCCCCTTTCTCCACATCCTCGCCAACATTTGTTGTTGTTTGTGTTTTGGATGTTGGCCATCCTCACTGGTATGAGGTGATATCTGATTGTGGTTTTAATCTGCATTTCTCTGATGATTAGCGATGTGGAGCATTTTTTCATGTGCCTGTTGGCCATCTGAATTTCTTCTTTGGAGAAGTGTCTATTCATGTCCTCTGCCCATTTCTTAATTGGATTATTTGCTTTTTGTTTGTTGAGGTGTGTGAGTTCTTTATATATTTTGGATGTCAACCCCTTATCGGATACATCATTTATGAATATATTCTCCCATACTGTAGGATGTCTTTTTATTCTACTGATGGTGTCCTTTGCTGTACAGAAGCTTTTCAGCTTGATATAGTCCCACTTGTTCATTTTTGCTTTTGTTTCCCTAGCCCGGGAGATATGTTCATAAAGAAGTCGTTCATGTTCGTGTCCAAGAAATTTTTGCTTATGTTTTTTTCTAAGAGTTTTATGGTTTCATGACTTACATTCAGGTCTTTGATCCACCTTGAGTTTACCTTTGTGTATGGGGTTAGACAGTAGTCCAGTTTCATTCTCTTACATGTAGCTGTCCAGTTTTTCCAACACCAGCTGCTGAAGAGGCTGTCATCTCCCCATTGTATATCCAAGACTCCTTTATCAAATATTAATTGACTGTAGATGTTTGGGTTAATGTTTGGATTTTCTATTTTGTTCCACTGGTCTGTGGGTCTGTTTTTGTGCCAATACCAAATTGTCTTGATTACTGTGGCTTTGTAGTAGAGCTTGATGTCAGGGAGCATAATTCCCCCTGTTTTATTCCTCCTTCTCAGGATTGCTTTGGGTATTCGGGGTCTTTTGTGGTTCCATTTGAATTTTAGAATTATTTGTTTCAGTTCATTGAAGAAAGCTGTTGGTAGTTTGATAGGGATTGCGTTGAATCTGTAGATCGCTTTAGGTAGTATAGCCATTTTGACAATATTTATTCTTCCTAGCCAAGAGCATGGAATGCCTTTCCATTTGTTAGTGTCCTCTTTAATTTCTCTTAGGAGTGTCTTGTAGTTTTCAGAGTACAGGTCTTTCACTTCCTTCGTTAGGTTTATTCCTAGGTATTTTATTCTTTTTGATGCAATTGTGAATGGAATTGTTTTACTGATTTCTCTTTCTGTTAGTTCATCATCAGTGTATAGGAAAGCAACAGATTTCTGTGTGTTAATTTTGTATCCTGCAACTTTGCTGAATTCAGATATTAGTTCTAGTAGTTTTGGAGTGGAGTCTTTAGAGTTTTTTATGTACAATATCATGTCATCTGCAAGTAGTGACAATTTGACTTCTTCTTTACCAATCTGGATGCCTTGTATTTCTTTTTTTTTGTCTGATTGCCGTGACTAGGACCTCCAGTACTATGTTGAATAACAGTGGAGAGAGTTAGGCATCCCTGTCTTGTTCCCGATCTTAGATGAAAAGCTTTCAGCTTCTCGCTGTTAAATATGATGTTAGCTTGGGTTTGTCATATATATGGCTTTTATGATGTTGAGGTACTTGCCCTCTATATCCATTTTGTTGAGAGTTTTAATCATAAATGGAAGCTGAATTTTGTCAAATGCTTTTTCAGCATCTATGGAGACGATCATGTGGTTTTTGTTCTTCTTTTTCTTGATGTGGTGGATGATGTTGATGGATTTTCGAATGTTGTACCATCCTTGCATCCCTGGGTTGAATCCCACTTGATCATGGTGTATGATCCTCTTGATGTATTTTTGAATTTGGTTTGCTAATATTTTGTTGAGTATTTTTGCATCTATGTTTATCAGGGATATTGGTCTGTAATTTTCTTTTTTGGTGGGGTCTTTGCCCAGTTTTGGTATTAGAGTGATGCTGGCTTCATAGAATGAGTTTGGAAGTATTCCCTCCTCTTCTATTTTTTGGAAAACTTTACGGAGAATGGGTGTTATTTCTTCTCTATATGTCTGGTAGAATTCAGAGGTGAATCCTTCTGGTCCGGGGGTTTTGTTCTTGGGTAGTTTTTTGATTACCGATTCAATTTCATTGCTGGTGATTGGTCTGTTTAGTTTTCTGTTTCTTGTTTGGTCAGTCTTGGAAGGTTGTATTTTTCTAAGAAGTTGTCCATTTCTTCTAGGTTTTCCAGCTTGTTAGCATATAGATGCTCATAATATTCTCTTATAATTGTTTGTGTTTCTGTGGGGTCTGTCGTTATTTTTCCTTTCTCATTTCTGATTCTGTTTATGTGTGTAGATTCTCTTTTTCTCTTAATGAGTCTGGCTAGGGGTTTATCTATTTTGTTTATTTTTTCAAAGAACCAGCTCTTGGTTTCATTGATTTTTTTCTATTGTTTTATTCCTCTCAATTTTATTTATTTCTTCTCTGATCTGTATTATGTCCTTCCTTCTGGTGACTTTGGGCCTCATTTGTTCTTCTTTTTCCAATTTCAGTAATTGTGTCTTTAGACTATTCATTTGGGAATGTTCTTCCTTCTTTAAATAGGCCTGGATTGCAATATACTTTCCTCTTAGAACTGCCTTTGCTGCGTCCCACAGAAGTTGTGGCTTTGTGTTGTTGTTGTCATTAGTCTCCATATATCCTTTGATTTCTGTTTTGATTTGGTCATTAACCCATTGATTAATTAGGAGACTGTTGTTAAGTCTCCATGTATTTGAGCCTTTTTGATTTCTTTCTAAAATTTATTTCTAGTTTTATACCTTTGTGATCTGAGAAGTTGGTTGGTTGGATTTCAATATTTTTGAATTTTCTGAGGTTCTTTTTGTGGCCTCTATGTGGTCTATTCTGGAGAATGTTCCATGTGCACTTGAGAATAATGTGTATTCTGTTGCTTTTCGGTGTAGAGTTCTGTAGATGTCTATTAGGTCCATCTGTTCTAGTGTGTTGTTCAGTGCCTCTGTGTCTTTACTTATTTTCTGTCTGGTTGATCTGTCCTTTGGAGTGAGTGGTGTGTTGAAGTCTCCTAAAATGAATGCATTGCTTTGTATTTCCTCCTTTAATTCTGTTAGTATTTGTTTCACATTTGGTGGCGCTCCTGTGTTGGGTGCATATATATTTATAATGGTTATATCTTCCTGTTGGACTGACCCCTTTATCATTATGTTATGTCCTTTTTCATCTTTTGCTACTTTCTTCATTTTGAAGTCTATTTTGTCTGATACAAGTATTGCAACACCTGCTGTTTTCTCTTTGTTGTTTGCATGAAATATCTTTTTCTATCCCTTCACTTTTAGTCTGTGTATGTCTTTGGGTTTAACATGAGTCTCTTGAAGCCAGCATATAGATGGGTCTTGTTTTTTTATCCATTCAGTGACTCTATGTCTTTTGATTGGTGCATTCAGTCCATTTACATTTAAGGTGATTATGGATAGGTATGTACTTATTGGCATTGCAGGCTTCCGATTCGTGGTTACCAAAGGTTCAAGGTTAACTTCCCTACTATCTGAAAGCCTAACAACTCACTTAATATGCTATTACAAACACAATCTAAAGGTTCTTTTTTTTGTTTGTTTGTTTCCTCCTTTTTCTTCCTCCTCCTCCTCCATTCTTTATATATTAGGTATCATATTCTGTACTGTTTGTCTATCCCTTGATTGACTTTGGGGATAGTTAATTTAATTTTGCATTTTCTTAGTAATTAGCTGTTCTATTTTCTTTGCTGTGGTTTTATTACCTTGGGTGACAGCTATTAAACCATAGGAACACTTCCATCTATAGAAGTTCCTCCAAAATACACTGTAGAGATGGTTTGTGGGAGGCAAATTCTCTCAGCTTTTGCTTCTCTGGGAATTGTTTAATCCCTCCTTCAAATTTAAATGATAATCTTGCCGGATAAAGTAATCTTGGTTCAAGGCCCTTCTCTTCATTGCATTAAATACATCATGCTACCCCCTTCTGGCCTGTAAGGTTTCTGCTGAGAAGTCTGATGATAGCCTGATGTGTTTTCCTTTGTATGTGATCCTATTTCTCTCTCTGGCTGCTTTTAATAGTCTGTCCTTATCCTTGATCTTTGCCATTTTAATTACTATATGTCTTGGTGTTGTCTTCCTTGGGTTCCTTGTGTTGGAAGATCTGTGCACCTCCATGGCCTGAGAGACTATCTCCCTCCCCAGATTGGGGAAATTTTCAGCAATCCCCTCCTTAAAGAATCTCTCTATCCCTTTTTCTCTCTCTTCTTCTTGTACCCCTATAATGAGAATATTGTTCCATTTGGATTGGTCACACAGTTCTCTCAATATTCTTTCATTCTTAGAGATCCTTTTTTCTCTCAGTACCTCAGCTTCTTTGTATTCCTCTTCTCTAGTTTCTATTTCATTTATCATCTCCTCCACTGTATCCAATCTGTTTTTAATAGTGTTCATTGTGTTCTTCAATGATTGGATCTCTGACCGGAATTCATTCCTGAGTTCTTGAATATCTTTCCATACCTCCATGAGCATGTTAATGATTTTTATTTTGAACTCCCTTTTAGGGAGAGTCATAAGTTCCATATCATTTAAATCTTTCTCAGGAGTTGTATTCATAATTTTACTCTGGAACAGGTTCCTTTTGCGTTTCATATATGTGTATGGCGCCCTCTAGTGCCCAGAAGCTCTACTCTCTGGAGCTGCTCAGCCCCTGAAGCAATGTCGGGGATTGTAGGGGAGTGGTATTGGTGCCTTGGGGGAGGAAAGGGCTGTTTCCTGGTTCCTGGCTGCTATGCCTGTCTCCACTGTCTGATCCGGTGGACTGAGCACACAGGTATAAGCCTCTGTGCTTTGCGTTTTTAGTTGCTGTAGACAGATCTTCCCTCTGGCTGGCCTAACACCAGGGGAGGGTTTCCTGGTTTACAAGCCCTGTGGGGCTGGCCAGGAGAAAGGCACACTAGTCTGCCTGTCACAGAAGGGGTTCTTGGAGCTGTGTAGGCATCCAGAGAGCTGGCGCACCTGAAGATCATGAAAACTCCCAATCTGCTGGGCAGAGTGCACCCGGGCAATTTTGTCTACCTGTCCTTTCTCCTGAGCAGTAAGCTCTGTGCAATCCTTGCCCCTTTAGCAGCCCTCTTGCTAAGGGCTTCTTTGTTAGGAAGTCTCTCAGACTGCCCGCCTTTCTTTTGTCCCAGAGCAGCTGGATATGGATCCCTGCTTTCACAAGCAGCTGGAATCTTAGTCTCTCCAGGAATTCTGCCTGTCTTAGCTTTCCAACCTCCTAATTACAAGAGTATCATGCAAGCACCATGAAATGTAGGTTTGTGCTCCCAGAGCAGATCTCTAGAGTTAGGTATTCAGCAGTCCCAGTTCTCCACTCCCTCTCTGCTCTGTTCCTGTTCCTCCTGCCAGTGAGCTGGGTGGGGGAAGGGCTTGGATCCCGCAGGACCACAGCTTTAGTACAGTTACCCTTTTCCGTGAGGGCTGCTCTTGTCTCCAGATGTATGCAGTTTGTTGCCGTCCTCTTTCCCGTTGCTCTTTCAAGAGTAGTTGTAGTAGCTTTATTTTCATATTATATGTGGTTTTAGGAGGAAGCCTCTGTCTCACCTCTCACGCCGCCATCTTTAATCCCGAGTCTAACTTTCTGATTCTTGATCAGGACTTTGAAGCAAAGTTCTGATTTATCTCCCATGTAATCTACAATTTTATAGAAACTTTGATCCATTTTATTATTTGGCTCTTTCTAAGTTAATGGCACCTGTGGATTTAATTTCTAGTAGTTTCCCTTAAGTTGTGACTAGTTAGTTGGTGTTTCCTATTGCTGCTGTAACAAATTACCACAAACTTAATGACTTAAAACAACATAAATTGATATCACAGTTCTGTAGTCAAGTGCTGGTTGCTTGAAGACTCAGTTGGTTTCTCTGCTTCAGGTTTCACACAGAAGAAATCAAGTTGTCATTGGCTAGTTGGATTCTTATTGGAAGGCTCTGGGGAAGAATATACTTCCAAATTCTTTCAGACTGTGGCCATATTCAGCTCCTTGCAGTTGTAGGAATGAGGTCCCCATTTCCTTGTTGGATGTCACCTGAGGGCCCCCCTCTGCTCCTAGAGGTCTCCCTCTGGGTTACTCTGATTAATATTACTTGTGATGCTGTAGTTTTGATATAGCTATGGATGATGATACAGCCACATTGGGAGTTTGGGAAGAAAGGCAGTGGGTAAATATGTAAGGGATAAGAAGCCCTCATCTAGCAGGATGGGAAATCAATAGATAATGTCTGAAAATGATTAATCAAGAAATATCAGTAAAAAAATATATAATTTAGAGATAAAAAGGTAAGCAGGAGGGGAAATAGAATTGAAGAATAGAATTGTTGATGTCTGACTAGGGGTGATGGTGTGGAGGACTGCTATTTTTATTACTATCTGTAAGTATTATTACTACACATATACATAAAGTTTTAATAAAAATAATTTTATGAAAATACACTTATTTCATGAGTTCCTGATAAGTTCAGATAATTAAATAAATCCCATTGGTTCCCTTTATGCTGGTGTGGCTTTCTTTAATATGCTATCTTCATAGCCCCAGAAATGGTTAAGTTGGCATCATGGAAACAGCTGGATAACTCTATGGTAGTCTAACCCAAGAGCTAAAAAAATGTTATTATGAAAAGTAGTTAGTGACAGTGCAGTCTTTTCTTTTTACTTGCCACGTTTTCTGAAAATGACACATTATTTCAACTACTACACATCTAGAGGTGATTCTGATCCCATCTTTGATGATTTGTAGGTTTTTAAATGGTTTTCAATTAAAGGTATCTATACCCGGATTTTAAAATAAACTATACTAGAAAAATAAAAAAAAGTTATACATAAAAATAGCAAAATATTGTAAAAGAGTTGGTTTTTATCCTTCCACTTCACATTAACGTCAACTTTTTTGAACTCAATAGAAGTGTGTAATGTTTATTTCAAAATGTTATTTGTGTTTTAGGCCCTGAACTAAGCTCTCATCATAGTTGGGCAGGTCTTATCTAGATCAGTCTAGTCCTTTCTGAGTGGCTACATTTGGGCACTGACATGTATTTTTTGAAAGCACTACCCTCCCAGATTCGATCCCAGGATTGGGAGAATGAGTTGAATAGTCATGTTCTGAGCCATCCAGGGTATCCTGAAAATGTGAGAAAAGAAGTAGATGATAGACAATTGTAACGGAGACATCAGGGTTCAGAACAGCAAATTTTCAAGGCAGATGGCCAGAGTTCAAATCTTGGTTTCTCCATTTTCTGTGTACTATTCTCTGCAGGCCTCAGCTTTCACATCATTGAATTGGGAGTACCAGTTCCTTTTTTTTTTTTTTTTTTTACTAATTTTACTAGCTTGCATTACAAATTACCCTAAAATTTAGTAGTATAAGACAACCTTTTATTCCGCACATAGCTTCTTTGGGTGAGGACTTTGGACACAACACAGGGGGTAGCTTCAACACTGTGCGGGATGAGGAATTTGGACGAGGCATATCTAGGATGACTCGTCACCACTCACAAATTTGGGGGCCTCTCCCTGAAGACTTGTTCACTCACATGTCTGGCAGTTGTGGCTGGCTGTTAGGTGGAGGCGTCAGTTCCTCTGTAGGAGGCTTGCCATGTGGTCTGTCTGCGTGGGCTTGTTTGGGCCTGCTGACTGGCTCCCCCAGAGCAAGCATCCAAGAAAGAGCGAGCCTGGCTGCTATATTACTTTTTCTTAATTTAGCCTCACAGGTCCCACAGTATCGCTTCTAATGCGCTCCATTCTTTAGGAGTGGTCAGCCCATAGTCAAGGGGAGAGGAATTAGAGTCAACCTTTTCTAGAAGGAGTGTTAAAGAATTTGCCAAAGCACAGGGGGTTCTGGTTATCTCAGTGGTCATGATACAAGTTCCTGCATTTGCCAGGTTGCCCGGGGAAGATAACAAGAATATTATCACCAATGAACTGACATTCCTCACCCCTTCCCAAACCCTGAACATTTCCTCTTGGCTGAAGCTAAGGGCTCTCTGTGTGCACTAAGCCCATCAAATCAGTCTGTATAGGTCAGTTTCTCTCTGTTAGTCCAGTGTAAATAGCTGACAACACAAGACAAACATTCGCCAAGCATGATTGCAAGTCTTGCAGAAGAGGCAGCCCTTAAATAGAATATAGAAAAACCGCTCGAATTACCTGATGCTATTAGCAAACTTGGATGTGACAGAGTTAGACCAGTTAATAGCCAGAAAAGAAAATATCAGTAAGAATGTAATAAGTGCTTCAATAAAGAATGGCTCGCGGATGAATACACTGCTACATATTCATTGGATGTTAAACGGTGGTCAGAATGGACTGTTGCAACACGCAATATGAATTAATCCCCACAATGTAATAGTAAGTGAAAAAGGATCAAGGAAGACACAGTTAAAGACAACTACAGATAGAAACCAATACATCATATGTCAAGTACACTTCAGTTAAAAAAAAAAAAATTAAAAATTCCACCTCCCCAAAAGAAAAAAACCCAACTACAGATATTATATTATACAAACACACAGATACACACACACTTTTTAGGACTATACAGATGCAATGACACTGTAAAACTGTATAAGGAAACAATATAAGAAAAGGAAGGATGAACTGAGGATTCTAGATGATGATCACCTCAGGCCAGGGGTGGAAGTGAACTGGGTTGGACAGATGTACAGTCAGATCCAAATTACTGACAAGATCTTAATGTTACTTAAGATGGAGAACTTGAGGGTACCTATTACATTATTAAAAATAACTAATATTTAAAAGGCAAATACAAGAGGCGTGCATGGACAATGAGAAATATGTTATGCACCAATGATTATAAGTCTAATTGCCAGCATATGAGGTATAATAAAAACACCAAATAAAACAAGAATAACTACATTTACCTCAAAGTTGCAGTGAGGATTAAATGAGATAATATATTTAAAACAATCAGAACAGTGCCTGGAATATAGTAAGCATTGTAGTATAGTAAGTGGTTTTTAGTAAATATTTTTGCTATTTGTAAGTCTGGGTAGAGGAAATCCTGGGCAAAATACTTCTAAGACCGAAATCAGTCAAAGGGAGAAATAAAGTTTAAAATCCCTTTATTGCTTACAAACTACAGTCTGGAGCGGCCCGTTTATCTCTCCTGCTCCAGCAGAAACAAAACCAGCACTCCTCTCACCTCTCGGGTACAGATAAACCCTTCTTGCCCAGGTAATTACGTATTGGTATGGAGATTAACCTCTCTCCACCTCTGAGGAATGCCTATTGATATACTAATGCACAAAAGCCATACTTCTCTCCACCCCTGAGTACTAAAGCCAGACGAGATATTCTGGAAATGTTACAATTTTACCCACACTTGCATAATAAATAGTATTATCCCTTTGCATAAAGAAAAAATAATAATAGTGTGGGTTAAATTGTAATATTTCCAGAATATCTTGCCTGGCTTTAGTACATCTGCATATCAATAGGCGTTCAGAGGTGGAGAGAAATATGGCTTTAGTACATTTGCATCATTCCTCAGGAGTGGAGAGAAGTTCATCTCCATATCAATGGGTAATTACCTGGGCAAGGAGGGCTTATTTGTACCTGAGAGGTGAGGAGGGCCGGTTTTGCTTCTGCTAGAGCAGGAAAGAGAGAAGGGCCCGGACTGCAGTTTGTGGGCAATAAACAGATTTTAAACTTTATTTCTCCCTTTGACTGGTTTCGGTTTTTAGAGGTATTTTGCCCTGGGATTTCCTCTCTCCGGACTTACAGCAAGTAAAACTACTGTTTATTAAGATGTGTTGCAGTGGTCACCGTTAGCTTCCTTCCTGATACTCATTTATTTCCTTCTTTGCTAATAGCAGTCTGCTTTTCTTCAGATGGCAATGAACCTATACAGAGGCAAAATATTTGCTTTTCTAGATAATTGCCTGTTTCAAGGGTGTTCATGGGACACAGTTCTAGCAAATGAGATACAAGCAGAAATCTTCTGGGGGCTCTAGGGAGACTTTTACTTTTCCTGGTAAAAAGAGATGATGTGTCTGGTACCATCCCTACATCCTCCTTACCTTGAATATGGTGTAATGCCTAGACCCTCAGCAGCTATTTGTTACTATTAGGCAACAAGAATGAAGACAGGCAACAATGCTAGGGATGTCAACACTGAGAGAGAGGAAGTGTCTTTTTGCATTTTATTGATCACTACTGACACTGAGTATCCTTATAAGTAATGACATGCAATTTAAAAATCTATGTCTAAATAAGTCTAAAACAACATTTTGATAAGTAGAAAATAATGCAAACTGATGAGAAAGTACTGAGGCATAATTTAATAGTATTTTTCTTTCGGTTGTATCTGAAATATTCAGTGCATCGTGCAGTTGATGGCACCTTAGATTTACTTAAGTAAAGTAGGAATTTAGTATTTTCAGTTCCTCTCACAATTCGACTTGTGGTCCCAGCAGATGTTGCTGCTAGATCCTTTTAGCTGGATCTCTTGCATTATTGGGTCAGGGGTAGGAAAATAACAATGACAATGGGCACATTATAAGGCTTTACAGCCTAAGGCACCTCTACCAGTTAAAAGTGCATTTGGCTGCAGGCAACAGAGACTCAAACAATAGTAGCTTAAACAAATAGAGATTTATTATTTTTTTTTATAAGGAAGGGTCTGCCAGTGGCAGTTCAGCCTTTGGGCATCAGTCTCTGGGTGGCTAATTAGTGGTGGGACAGAAGACTTTTTTTTAAGCCTCTTTAAGTATATATTACTAGTGTCCCCCCACAGCTAGGGTATTAGTTATCTACTGCCTCAAATTTATTATCTCATAATTCCTGTGAGTCGGGAATCTGGGAGTGGCTCAGGGTGTCTCATGTGGTTGCAGGCAGCTATTGGCTGGAGCTGTGGTCATCTGAAGGCACTACTGCCCTTGTCCGAGCTCAACCACATAGCTGTGGCAGGGAGCCTTAGTTTCTTGCTGGCTGTTGGCCCAAGACCTCAGGTCCTCACCCTGTGGGCCTTTCTAAGGCTGCTTGAGTGTCCTAACAACATGGCAGCAGGCTTCCAACAGAACAAGTGATGAGAGACCAAAATGGAAGCTGCAGTACCACCTGTAACCTAATCTTAGGAGTGACATTTATCATTTTAGCTACATGCGATTTGTTATACGCACCAACTATGGAGGGGATCCCAGGGAAGGGGCTACACAAGATGTAAACACCAGGAGGCAAGGTTTATGGAGGCCAGCTTGGAGTGCTTACCACAACTATGTGTGTGCATGTGTTTTTGAAAAGCAGAAAGTTAATTTAAAACAAGAAAATAAAAAATTTCAAAAAATATTCGATATGAACAAAACACCAAATGGGTGTTACTAATTCATTCTTCTATCAAAAAAACACGTGCATACATATTTTATGACATACTTGCCCTCGTTTGGTATCATTATTTAAAAATTCTGTTTGGATTTATTCCCATTTAACCAATGTAGTAGGTGAAATATTACAATTTTTGAATCTTATTCATTTCTCCTAAAGGTGAATATACAAAAAATTATTTGTTAACCAGTTTTATTACTTTTGTTACAGCTACTTATGTTCTTTATCTACTACATTTGTGTATTAGGATGTTAAGGATTTTTTCCATTTTTATGAATTTCTTATATAATAAATGTATTACTTTGTCAAAAAAGAAAAAACAGAGGTGCTATCTAGGAGATGGGGAGTGTTGAGACCCTGAAATCCTCACTGGCAGAGCCTCAGGGAGGGAGCAGGACCTCCAAAGGGATGTCTGGGCTTTGTGCCTAGGGAGAGACTAGACCCCAAGCACTAGGCACTCCTTCCTATCCAAACTCGACCGAGTCAGGCTCCTGAGTCTTTTTTTCGACTAGGCCCTGACCTTGGGCTCTGTCTTTGGCCTGATGGTCCAATATTAGCAAGAATCTTGTCAAGTGAGTTGAGTGAAAATTCCCTACCCTTGATATCTGATCACCCTGGTCTGCCTCCAGCAAGAATCCCCTGAGCCTAGATGTTTCCTCTTGGTAAGTTTTCATCCACTACCCCCCAACCTGCTACAAGCTGTGATCTCCAGTTGTGCTTGTATCTGGAATTGGGCCCAAACCCTCTCCCATAGTATGGAACCCCCACTGCACTAGTCCTTCTTGAATAAAGTCCTTTCTCAAGTGTCATGAATAATTTTTTCTTTAACACCTCAGTAAAGATTCCCATGTCTCTTTGGGGCTAGAAGCAGCAACTGGGGGGGGCTCTGGGCTCTACTCTGTGGGCTTGGTGAGGTGGCTGCCAGCACCCCACAAGATGGCCACAGGTGAGAGTCTGGACCCGTTTGTGGCACCAAAATCATTTGGCTTCTGAGGCCCTCCTGAGAGCCAGAGGAGCCCCAGTGATAATAGAGATTGGATTTCCTTCTAGCCTGGTGGTATCAGTCCCATTTAATTAGATTGTTAGAAAAGAAAACTGGATACTTTGAGTTTATATGAGCTTGAGTTCTTAGAGACACATCTATATTCTCTTGTAAAAAAAAAAATTCATCAACTTAAAAAAAAGCTACGGAGATCATTTCTGACCTCTACTCATTTCCTTTCCCTTGGCTTTGTTTACCACAGAATGAATTTGCACCACAATTGAACACTAATGCAAGAAGTAGCTTTATTATTTTATCTTTACTTTAAAAAAAATAAAATAAAATCGGACTCAGCCCTCTTCCTCAAGGAGTTAGGGAGAAATTCTATCTCAATCCGTTTTGTTTTTTTACTTCCCTCTTCCCCATCATTGTTGGTCATTTAGAACTCCCAAATTCACCTAATCCAGGAATCTCAGGGACGGGCTCTGGACTTCAGGCCACTCGATGTCCAAGCCTCATTGGTCCCACTCCTCCTCTGCCCCAAAGGCTGTGGTTTAGAGCTCAGTCGCCAGCCCAGTGTCCATGCAACCAACCCCTCAGACATCTTGTAAATCCATAGTCTTGGAGGGAATCAAACACAGGGCAGAACCAGGCATTGCTCCATTCCCCCGAGGTTGGGGAAAACCCACTTGCTGTAGGTGTCAGGGATCATTCTCTTCTCCCCCAGCTTTACAAATCAACACCCCCTACCCACCCACATAACCTAGATCTCTGCCTTGAAAAGCCTAGATTTTCCAAAATAGAAGTCTCTTCATTCTCCAGTGGGGGACGAAATGGGCAGTCTTTTTAGACCTACAAAGGAAAAATGCCTGTCATGGTTTGGTGGTAAACCAGATGACAAGCAAGGAAACCCGCTCCAACTCTGAATGAGGTAATTCTGAAAATAAACCACAGAGCTGCACACAGAATCCTCACAACCTGATTTTGATCCAGCTTTCCAGGGGTGTCTCTAAGCATTCCTTCTCATGTATGTAATGCTCTCACTTCCCCAAATATCTTTTCTCCCCTTCTCCACCTGGCTCACCCCTACTCATTCCTCAAGGACATTGGAATCCTCCAGGCTCTACGATGGCATCTGCAGTTCTCTCGGCCTTTCTTTTGTGGTCATAAGCTGACTGCCACAGCACCTCACACCTGTATCCAAGCAGAAGCATGCCAGTAGCTCTCTTCCATGTTTGTCTCTTCACAGGAAGGAAACCATTTCCCAGAAGGAAACCATTTTTTAAGTCTTCCCCTCCTGGCTTAGCTCCTTGTTCAGAACTGGGTCATATGGCCATGCATGTGGCTGCATCCTCCCCAGAGGAGGCCGGGAAGCCAGTTCCTGGCGAAGTTGAATAGGACTGCCACAATTGGCTTAGGCATATCATGATTTATACCCAGACTGGGAACTCAGTTGCCCTACCGCTCCAAAAAATGAGTCCTCTTAATATGAAGATGGGAAGAAATGGCTAATAAAGTCTACCATAGAGATCTTGTTCCATTAATATCCCTTCTTCTCCATTGACATGGCAGGAACTACTACTATCTGTTTTTGCCTTCTTCCATAGAAGCAGACATTTTAGATAAACGCATTTTAGATATACACATAGTTGACCAGAATAAGGTTTGCCTTTCCCAGAATTCCTTGCAGCTGGGCATAGTCATGTGACCACTTCCTGAGACTGGATTGAAAGAGGAATAAATGAATGTAAGTACCCGGTATTAAGGAGAAAGTCATGTCCTCTCTTTCCCACTTCCAGTGGCTGTACTGTGGGCATGGTGGGCAGCCATCTTGGACCCACTGGGCAAGGACATGATGGAGCATAGAAAGAAGGAGCCTAGGTATTTTTTTTTTTTACAGATTTTAGAGCAGAGCTGCCACACTAACTTAGGCTTTTATATGAGAGAAAAACTGTAAACGTCTATCATGTTAAAAACAGTTATTTTGCAGGCACACTTATATCTTAATAAATATAGTCGCCATCGTTTGCCTATATTCATGCTAAAATCTCTCCCACCTCAATCTGTCCCTTGGCCCTGTGTTTCTCTCTAATTGGCATCAGTCTTTCTGTGTCTTACAGCAAGCAGATACTGACTCTTGGCTAATGTAAGCAGAAAAGGCAGTTTGAAGACTGGTGGGGTGGGTTAGAGAACTGTCAGTAACCTATTGCCACAATAATGCCATGTTAACAAGCACAAGACCTCAGTGGCATATAACAGTGAACAGTACTTAGGTCATGGTCTGTGGGCTTCAGTTTATCTGGGCTGGGCTGATCTCAGCTGGACTCACCTGAGAGACTGGAGTCCACTGTTAGTTGACCAGACACTTCTGTTGATTTGAGCTGGACTCATTCATACGTCAGAGGCACAACTGACTACCGGCTAATCTAGAACGGCCTCAGCTGGAGTAACTCAGGGAGACTCGGCCTAGTGCTGCATGTCTCTCCTCATTCATCAGGTTAGCCTAGGCATACTCTAATGGCAACGACAGAGAGCGACAGTGAGAGTGTTATAGACTGAATGTTTATGTTCTCCCCAAATTCATATGTTGAAAACCTAATCGAGTCTACTATTAGAAGGTAGGAACTTTGGAATGTGATTAAGTCATGAGGGTGGAGCCCTCATGAATGAAACTAGGGCCCTTATAAAAGAGGTCCCAGAGAGATCCCTTGCTCCTTCCATCATATGAGGACATAGCAAGAAGCTGGCAGTCTGCAGTCCAGAAGAGGGTCTTTCCAGAACCCGGCTATGCTGGCCCTGATTTTGGGCTTCCAGCCTCCAGAACTGAGAAATAAATTTCTGTTGTTTATAAGCCCCCCAGTCTGTGATATTTTGTTGTAGCAATACAAACAGACTAAGACAGACAGCAAGCACAATCACACAAGGGCGTTTCAAGCCTCTGCTTGTGTAAGGTTTGCTAGCATCCATTGACCAAAGCAAGTCGTAAGGGTGAGTCCGGAGTCAGAATGGGAAGGCCCGACAAGATGGCCTGGATGCGGGCCACTGCTGCATTCAGTCTCCCACACCACATTCAGAGATTTTGCTTTCAGGGAAGAAGCCAACATCCCACCACAGAGCTTGGCCACTGAAAACACTGCTACTGAGCGATCTGAGTGGGGTCCAGGTGGCAGAACTGGGGCGTCTGAAATAACCCGGGGCCCCATGGGGAGGCCCTGTGGCCAGGCCTCAGAAGGATCCCAAGGCCCGGGCTGCCCCAACTGACCGTTTGGGCGCCCACAGCACTGAGCCGTGGCCGCCGAGGCCGCCACGGGGACCCTGCTCTGGAGCGACACCATGTGCCTGGCGCAGTTCTTCCTGAAGGCCGGCCTGGCCAACCGGGGCCTCAGCACGCTCGGTGAGAAGGGCCGGGTGCAGTTCTGAGACTGATGACGTGAGGTGGTAAAATGCCTGCGCGACGGGATGAAGGGAGGGGAGTGTGCAGGCGCTGGGAGGCAGTGTTAGGCCACTGCTGACCTGACAGCGTCAGAAGGAGGGCATCTGCTTCCTGACTGTGGTTGCCTGCAGCTCAACCAGAATGTAAGATCTTTCCAAAGAAAACCCATTGGTGAGGCGAAGAGGCGTGAAGTACTAGAGCAGATATGGGTGAGGGTGAGAAGCATGTGTACACCCTGGAGTTGCCAGTTGAGGACCATGACATTCTTTACTGTGAGAGCCAGTTGCACTGGACATAGTTCCCCATGGGAAAGATCATGGGCAGAAATCCTGATGTGAACCCGGAAGCCCTGGAAGAATGTAAGAAATTCTCGTGGCACAAGGAACTGCCCCAGGAGAACATCTTCATGTCCGTCCAGACAGAAATCATGGCTCTTATTCCTAACCAGGTAGATCAGCCCCTCGGTCCTTGACCTTGTAATGTAACAGCTTGGGCCTGTGATGTTGGCTGCTTGCTGCTATGACAGGGAATGGGCATCAGGTTTAAGAGAGCTGTTGGGAGCGTGCTGTTTCATCTGTGTCGTTGGAGAAGACATGACTCCTCTTTTTGATCAACTCTGCTACGCTCGGAGGGCACGTGGAGCCCCAGGCTGGTCTCTGCTCCTGCGTGTGTGGTCCTCATTTGCCAACTCACCCACCCTTCCACGGCTCTGTTTCCTCTCGACAACTTGCTTCCTGTGAGGTATATTTGCCTCTGATCCTCAGACTTTGGTACAAACAAGGGGCTCCAACAACTATGACTGTAGATAACTTATATTTTACTAAACCGCAGGTGTCCCTGGTTGGACAGCGCATGGAGGAAGCCCCACTTGCCTTCCTTCCGAATTTGGATTTTCAGTGTTTTACTGACTTGGAAGTACACCAGCAACAAGGTGGGATTATCAGTTTGAAGATAAAGAATTTTGCCATGTGAGAAACACTTTAAAGTAATAGATCAGCCTCCAGAAACATGCATGTAGAAGAACATTACCTTTGCAGATGGAACAATAATACAATCAGTGAAACAGCATCAAAATTTTTAGGGCAGAAATTAATGCCCACCAGAAAGGAATCATAACACAGAGATTTACAATAAAATGTTTAAGCTCTGACAGTGGTAATGAAAAGGAATCATCTGGAAATCCAGGTTACCAACTTGGCAGGCCTGTTCGAGCACTAAATGTCAAAAGCATGAATAAATAATGCTATGACTTTATGCCTTTGGCATTCGGCTGGAAGGGGTTTCTGTAGGTCAGCCACTCTCAAACCCATTTTATTTGGAGTAAATGTACTATCAGGGTGTCTTAGAAGTTGGGATGAATGAAAATTGTACTCAGCTCAGGTTCTCCTCCAGGAGCTGGCAGCTCCCGTGTGGGCTCAGCTGTGAGGACGAGGCTGATTTCTTTCACGTTAGTGTGGCAATCCAGTTCACTGAGATACCTGCACGCTTACCTCGGCCACAGACGAGATTCCAGATCAATTTTTCCAATGGTGCGTGTAAAAGAAATAAGGTGTGTTGGCCACAACTTCTATATCCATTGACATGGTTTTATCAAGGAGAGCCTTATTGTCATCAGCATGTTGCCAAGTGCTTCTTATTGGTATCCTTCTTGACATTAGCTTTATTCCTTAGAAACATCTGGATCAGGGTATGGAAATCTTGAATACAGTGACCATCTGACTTCTTACAGACCACAGACTTTTACTTCCCCAATTCTTTTAGTATTCCTGTGTGCCCCTCTGTAACATTTTAATAAAGTGTTTTATTTTTGTGGAAGTTTAAAAAAGAAAAGACAAGAAAACATTGCTACCGTCACTGATGAGCATTTGACGCCAGAGTTACGCTGAGAGACCTTCTAGCACCGGGGCATCACTGCAGCCAGGGCTATTCCCACAAACTGGGTTTTGCTGTCACAGCTGGCACTGCCCACCAACAGCATGGATTCTTCTCTTGCTACCGTTCCTTTGCATCATAAGCTCCTCCTAGTTCAAAGTCTAGGTTGGGCAGATTTATTAACAGAGCCTATGGCATGTGCACATGACTTATTTCACAAGGAAGGATGGGAAAGTGAGTAGCTGGCACTTTGAGGGATGATACTGGAAGGTGGGCTGTGTTCCCCACAAGGTTTCAGGGTGTAAAATTCTCCATACATGGGAAAGGGGCTTATATCACGGGCAGCTAAAGTACCAAAACAGAACAACAGGGAAGAGGAAGAAGACATTAGCTTCTCGTTCTCTTCACACCTAAGCTTCTTGAAAGAGTACTCCTGGCTCACTTTTCCCTTCTACTTCTCTTCCATTTCATTTCTATAGTAATCAGCTATTGTCACACTAATGTCGTAAAATCAGTGGTTTACAACCACCAGCATTGATTTTTCTCATTCATGCTTCAGGCTATAGGTCGTCTGGGTTTGCTCCCTGACTTTGGTTTGGGTCTTTGCCTGCTCCACTGCCTCTTATCCTTCTTGGAGCAGCAGCTCCCAAGATATGTTCTCGTGGTGAATGGCTGGCATGTCAGAGGGTGAGTGGAAACATCTGATGTCTCTGAAGACACACGGTCACTTTTGCTCACATTCCACTGGCCAGAAGAAGTCTAGCAGGGAAATACCCTCTATCCTCTCTCGTGTACTGCAAGGCCACATGGCAAGAGGGAATCAAGAACTGAGAACAATAACCTAGTTTACCATAACTCTACATCCGGCTTCTGACCTTGCTGAACCACTTGGGTCAATAATAACTCCACAGTTGCCAAATCAAATAGTTTCCAGAGGATGAGGAGATAAGCAGGTGCCAGGTCACACAGTATATTTTAGAGCATGATTAGTTTGGATTTCATTCTAAGTGTGATGGAAGCCGTTTAATAGCTGGATATGAGACTGTGTGGTCTTTCTATGGTGGAAATCTGGTCATATCATGACCCTACTTAAACTTTCAATGAATGTACCATTACCTAGAGGAAAAGGTAACATGATCCTTATATGACATTAGAAGTCCACTGTGATAGACTCTTGCTTCAATATCTACTATTACTGCACCCCTTTCTTTGCACTCTTATTCTTACCATGTAGTGCTACTTATGTTTTATTTTAGTTTGGATTCTTCCAGGAGACGATCCTGAGTGCGAGTAGATTATTTAGGAAGTGATGGGAACAGCAGAGGAAGAGGTAGGAAATAATACAGGAATATGACAAACCTACAGCTAACATCATACTCCATGGTGAAAAGCTGAAAGTTTTTCCCCTAAGATCAGGAACAAGACAAGTATGTCCACTTTCACCACTTTTATTCAACACAGTACTGGAGGTCTTAGCCACACCAATCAGACAAGATAAAGAGATAAAAGCCATTCAAATTGGTTAAGGAAGAAATTAAACTCACTATTTGAGGATGACATGATATTATTATACATAGAAAACCCTAAAGATACCACCAAAAAGCTATTAGAACTAATAACTGGATACAGCAAAGTTGCAGGATACAAAATTAATACACAGAAATCTGTTGTATTCCTATTCACTAACAACGAACTAGCAGAAGAGAAATCAGAAAAACAATTCTATTTACAATTACATCAAAAAGAATAAAATACGTAGGAATAAACCTAACCAAGGAGGTGAAAGATCTATACTCTGAAAACTACAAGACACTCATGAGAGAAATTAAAGAAGGAACAAATAAATGAAAATCTATCCCGTGCTTAAGGATAGGAAGTATTAATATTGTCAAAATAGCTATCCTGCCCAAAGCAGTTTACAGATTCAATGCAATCTCCATCAAAATTATAACAGCATTTATCAATGAACTAGAACAAATAATCCTAAAATCCCTATAGAGCCACAAAAGACCCTGAATAGACAAAGCAATCCTGAGAAAGAAGAACAAAGCTGGGGGGATTATGCTGCCTGACTTCAAGCTATACTACAAAGCCACAATAATCAAAACAGTATGGTACTAGCATAAGAACAGACCCATACATTGATGGAACAGAATAGAGAGCTCAGATATAAACCCATATATATAAAGCTCATATATAAATATATAGTCAATTAATATACGATAAAGAAGCCATGAGTATACAATGGAGAAATGGCAGCCTCTTCAATAACGTGTTGGCAAAACTGGACAGCTACATGTAAGAGAATGAAACTGGATTACTGTTTAACTCCATAAACAAAAGTAAACTCAAAATGGATCAAACACCAGAATGTAATGCATGAAGCCATAAAACTTTTAGAAGAAAACATAGGCAAACATCTTTTGAACATAAGCATGAGCAGTTTTATCCTGGACACATCTCCTCAGGCAAGAGAAATGAAATAAAAAGTGAACAAGTGGGACTACATCCAACGAAAAAGCTTCTGTACAGCAAAGGACACCATCAGCAGAAAAAAAGGCAACCTACAGTATGGGAGAATATATTTGTAAATGATTTATCTGATAAGGGTTAACATTCAAAATATATAAAGAACTCATACTCCTCAACACCCAAAAAACAAATAACATGATTAAAAAATGGGCGGAGGACCTGAATAGACATTTCTTCCAAGAATAAATATAGGTGGCCAACAGGCACATTTAAAGATGCTCCACATTGCTAATCATCAGGGAAATGCAAATCAAAACCGCAATGAGATATCATCTCAACCAGTCAGGATGGCCACTATCCAAAATACAATAAATAACAAGTGTTGGCAAGGATGTAGAGAAATGGGAACCCTCCTACAATGTTGGTGGAAATGTCAATTGGTGCAGCTGCTGTGGAAAGCAGTATGGAGGTTCCTCAAAACTAAAATAGAAATACCATTTGACTCAGTAATTCCACTTACAGGAATTTACCTGGAGAAAACAAAATCCCTTATTTGAAAAGACATAAGCACTCCTTTTTTTTAAAAATCACTGTATTATTTACAATAGCCAAGATAGGAAGCAACCCAAGTGTCTATCAGTAGGTGAATGGATAAAGAAGAGGTGGTACATAGACACAATGGAATATTATTCGGCCATAAAAAAAAGAAATCCTGCCATTTGTAACAACATGGATAGATCTAGAGAGTATTATGCTAAGTGAAATAAGCCAGGCAGAGAAAGACAAATACCACATGATTTCACTTATTTGTATAATATAAATACAAAGCAAAATAGAATGAACAAAACAGCAGTAGACTCATCAACACTGAGAAGGAACCATGGAGGAAGGTGTGGGATGGATGGTTAAGGGGGATTAAGGGGCATAAAAATTCTCAAACATAATGTAGGTTGGTCATGGGGATATTAGCACAGCATGGAGAATATAGCTAATGATTCTGTAACATCTTTCTATGTAGCTGTGCTAGCGGGGGTGAGGATTTAATAACATGGGTATAACTGTTGAACCACTGTGTTATATTCTTGAAATTAATATAAGATTGTATATCAATAAAAAAGTCTAATTCAAATACAAAAAATTGGAAAAAGAGAAGAAATTGTAAGTAGAGGACTCTCAATGTTGTCTGCTTGCAAATTTTTAACTTTTCTCTCCATTTTCATTCAAAGAAGAATGACAGTTTATACTGGGACAAAGTAGAGCTAAGGGAATGAGCTACGTATGGCTTGAATGTGGACTCAAAAGGGGTGGGTGTATCCCTGTTCTTAGAGAAAGTTCTACGGAAGAGATAAGCCCTGAGTAGAGACAGGTATGAAAAGCAGTAGAAAGTCATTTCAGAGCAGAAGCTCCGTGGGGGAGATACAAATCAAAGAAAAAAGCATTTGGAATTAGTTGCAAAGATTTACTGGCAGACTTTAACCTCAGGAAAGGAGGTAGGAAACTGGCTTAGATGTAGAAAACAAAAAGTAAGAATAATAGGGCTTCTCTGGGTTGAATAATGTTAACAGCATTCACTATTATTTAACATTTCATAAATGATTAGGAAAAAGGAATACTTGGAGACACTTCTAGGTACACAGATTATACTCTGCTTTCCTCATAGTAAAATGCCAAGTCAATAGGGAGCATCTTCTGGAACACTTCTAAAGCCATGTGAGTAGGCTGGAAAGTGGCAGGTGACTTGCCACGTGGACAGGTGTAAGGCAGCTCACTTAGGGGGAGATGATTCAGATGACACCTTTAAGATAATAAACTCTGAACTGCCAGTTGCTACCAAGGAAAGGGATCTAGAAGTCACTGCAGATTATGCCTTCAGGATATCAGCTCTTGTAAAGTAAAAAATGCCAGCAAAAGTTCTGGCTATCCGGAATAAAGACAAAACATCAGCTGCAACATAAACCCCTCCTGGAGCTCAGTGTAGTGCTGGTCACTGCATCCTAAGAAAAAGAAGAGCCAAAGAAAGGCAGCTAAAATGATTTAAAAGATAGAGGGGCTTTTGTTTGACGGATTAAATGTCCATAAAAGTGACTGAGACAAGGTAAGATGAAAATCTATAAAAGCATGAAAAATTAAGAGAAAGTAAAAATAGCCCTTTTTATACAATCTCATGATTGTGAAATTAGGTAACAAAAGCAGCTTGAAAATAGAGTAATGTCTATGTAGAAAGAAGGCATGGAGGACATAGGTCCTTTAGACAGGGGTTCCTTACGTGTTTTCCAGTATGTGGACGGACTATGATAGCAGTAAACAGGAGTAGGGGTGAAGGAAAACCAGCCCACTTCAACAGTCCTTTGTTGGGACAAAAACTCTCTGGAATAGGGTGTGCTCCCTGCCTTCCCCACCAACTGTCACTGTGGTAGGTATACAACTACAGAAACTCAGAAAGAGCAAAAAACACTGATAAGACATTAAAGGGACCCAAAATGCTACTACTAAATCTTATTTTGAGCTAAAACTAGATTGAAAACAAATCCAAGGGTAATAGACTTCTAACAGATTAGTAAGGGACATTAAGTTTGAGGGCACACCCTTAGTCTAGTGGATTCATGCCTTGGAAATATGCCATGTCCTTGCAAGAAAAGCTACTTGGTAGTCTGAATGGGATGGACAAAATAAGAGTATTTCCTAAACACTGCCAGTATCTCGGTTCTCATAGTCAGAAACTGCCAGTTACTGATTGAAAATGGGATTAGATCATCTGAATTTCACCCACAGCACAAACGCTTTAATAGTGATCAACTATCCGAGGAGAGGGAGACGCTTTAAGAACCAACCGTTATTCACGCTTTGAACAGTTAGCAGCCCTCGGCTCTCGGATCCGTGATGATCTTCCTTCACAGACTAAAAAAAAAGTGGGGTCCAAACGGAAATGGGAAGTGGGGCGTGGGTAGTAACCAGAGGGTCATTGAGTTGGGAGATGGTAAAAATGGGCTGTAATCAACACATGGGCCCTTATTTTTAGGTCAAAGATTTATGTACATCAATACATATGCTCTCTCAACAAAAAATATTAGATTCAGGAACCTCGTTCCCCCCAAAGAATACAGTAGTACCCTTCCCTCCTTCCCGTAGGTCCCTTCTTTACCTGCTTTTTCCACTCCCGGGGTGAGGAACTTTCGGCCCCGCCTCCCTGCTGGTCCTCGGCTCCGCCTCCTGGGTCCACCTGTGTGCCCGACCCCTGACGTTACCGTTCGGCTTCAGCGGGCTGCAGGATTCCGGCTCTCGATTGGTCCGTTCGACAACGGCCTGAACAGCCCACCAATGGCAGCGGCGCTGAGTTGAGGGGTGCCCACATCCAAGATGGCGCCCCCAGGAGCTGGGAGCGGGTGACCGGCGGCGGGGAAGCGGCCTGGGTTGGCCCTCTGATTGCGGGGTCTTGGGGGCATCTGGCTGGTATCCCCCTCGACCGCCTGCAAGGCCTTCCCCGGGCCAGAGCAATGGCCGCCGAGAACAGCAAACAGTTTTGGAAGAGGAGCGCTAAGCTGCCGGGAAGGTGAGCCCAGAACGCTTGAGAGGAAGAGGGGACTGGATCAAACCCTTCTAGGTCCTAAACCCTAAAACCCGCGGGCCTGGGGCCCCACTGACCCCGGAAGGCTGGTTTGGGGAACCTGGACTGGGGGATCTGGAGTTGTCTGGAGGCGGAAGGGTAGCTGTCAGGCAAAGGAGCGGGCAGCAAGCTTTGGGGATGGCTGCATGTGGAAGCCGACTAGGGGTCTGGGAGCGCAGGGCTCTAGAGGGGCAGCATTCAGTCTGGAGGTAGTGGAGTCCGAGCGTAAGGGGCAGTGTAGTTGGGAGAGTGGCCACTGTTGGTTCTGGGTTCGGAGGGCATCTCTAGAGATGCTTCTCACTTTATACGGAACTCCTTCCTGGGGGTCTCCAACACGCACAGGTGGTTGCTTGCACAAGGATGACCCCTGCCCTTGCTCCCCCAGCGCAGCACGTACGAATCTTCCTCCTGGACTCCCCCAAGATTGTGGTGGCAGCTTGGAACTGTCTGCGGGGGTGAGGAAAAGTGAGGAAAATTCCCAACCTCGACCTCACTTTATCATGAGTTTACCCTTCCCATTAGGAATTATTCCAGGGTGACCCAAGAATCGAGGTTATTTCCTTAGCATTTTCTAAAGATTTGTTCAACAACACGTGACCTCTTACCCCCTGCATTGTAATGTTCTTCTTGTGCGAATGCACTAGATTCTCTCATTCTTCAGTCCTTTAGTCGGAGAGCACACCTTCTAAGCTATTCCCCCTTCCCCCTGCGCGTTTTGGTGTGTGTTGGGTTGCTTGGCAACTGTACATCCATCAATTTGATGTTGGTTTATAGTTTCAGTTTGTTTTGGGTGAAGTCCTGAGAAGTATAAGGTGTGTATGATTCAGTAGTGAATTTAAGTTAATTTCTTGAGCCACAGTCTACTTGGTGACGAAATTCATGTTTGGTTGTGCCCGACACAATACCTATCCTAATTGATTCAGGTCTTTTCCTTCTGGCATAATTTTTGAATTTGTGGCTTTATTTTTAAAATAGCAAGAGAGAAATCATGGTCAATGGTGGCTATATAGCAATCTTATTTTATTTAGGATCCTATTAGACATGTGGAGAGCAGAGTGGGATTCAGCTTTTAGTAATACAGTATTAAAATAATGCAAAGGAATGCAGAGATAGCTTCAGATTAAGTGCTCTGGAATTACAGTGTAAGCATTAATGCTAAAGATTTCTATGTTTTTAGATAGGCACACTTCCTGTCATCTGATTACTTTTCCTTCCTGGTCTAGTGAGCTCTCCAGTCTGGCTAACTGCTGTTGTCTGGGGTTTTCCATGGTGAGATCACTACAATTTCACATGCTAAGATTATAATCAGAATCAATGGGAAAACTGTTAAATCAGGAAGCAGCATTTGAGATATGGGACATGGCATGGTCCTTTGTGGCTCCTGATTGCTGGTGTTATTAACAATTTTTGTTTTCTCTATGTCCTCTTTCGGACTAAAGGAACAGTCAACTTTTTTTCAGAACACTACTTTTGTGAGATAGGAAGAGGAGTCTTTAAATTCTTCAACTTTCTGGCTTTTTCATTTTGAAGAAGAATATAGTGAGATAGAGGAGGGAACATTACAGTTCAGAAAAACTTGGGTTATTATTTGGACTTTCTTACCTGTGTAATCAAGGACAAATGATTTACTCAATTTCTCTCTAGGGCTCAGTTTCCTTACCTATGAACAATACTTTCCTGAGGGTTACTGTGAGGACCAAATTAAACATCCTGTTTGTAAAGAACCAAGGACAGTGCTTATTTAGCACATTAGAGTTGCTCAGTAAATACTAGTTATTAGTATTATTGGTTGTATTACTAGTTATAGTTCTTATTAGAGGAAGTAAATGTTTAAAAGAATGTCTCTCAGATCCTTAACCCAGTACTAGATATTTATGTTCATTATTTATCTTAAGGCATTAAAATGTTGCTACAATTCACAATAGTTTTTAGTACCTTACTTGTTGAAAAGAAATATTATTCAGCTGTTGCTTTTAGCAGGGAAGCCCCAGGAGTCCTTCTGGTGATGGAAGAAAACTAAAGTTCTTTTAGACAGAGAGTGCTTTGGTTTAAGAAAAATATTAGGGCATTTTCTCAAGAATAGGCATTTTGCATGTGTATTCTTTCAGTCTTACTGAAGAATAACTTTCTCCTGAGTGGGGAAATGGCATACATGACTGTGTCTTGGTCCACTGTTACCTAGAAGTGAAACTAGCTTGCTTTTCTTTGCAAATTGAAAGGCAAAATTTCAAAGTGATGGCAGGTTACTTTCAGTTTCTTTGATCATGATCCAACAACCTTAATGACAACAAATAGGAATTTTATTTAGTAAAATAGCCCAAGTTCAAAAGGAATTAAACATCCTTTTTTAAATTAACAGCTTTATTGAAATAGACTTCACATACTGTAAAAATTCACCCTTTTAAAATGTACAATTCAGTGCTATTTAATATATTCATCTAGAGGATAGATGGTTTTGTGCAACCATCACCACTAAATTCAGAATATTTTCATCATCCCAAAAAGAAAACTTGTATCCATTAATAATCTCTCCCCTCCTCACCCTCCCTTCAGCCCTGGCAACTGATCTTTACATTTGTATGGATTTACCTATTTTGGACATTTCATGTAAGTGGAATAATATGATATGAGACCATTGGTGCCTGGCATCTTTTATTAAGCATAATGTTTTCAAGGCTCACCCATGTTGTAGCATGTGCCACTATTTCATTCCTTTTAATGGCTAAATAATATTCCCACTGCATGGATATTCCTCATTCTGTTTCATTCATCAGTTGATGGACATTTGGGTTGTTTTTTCCTTTTGGCTCTTATGAATAATGCTATGAAATTCATGTGCAGGTTTTTGTGTGGATGTTTGTTTTCCATTCTCTTGAGTATATGTAGGAGTGGAATTGCTGGGTCATATGGTAACTTGTTAGAACTAAACATCTTTTCAATTATTCTCAGTTATTCATAAGAGCCCCATGTACTTAATACATCAAATGGTCCTTGTATAGCACCTAGGAAGATAGGAGGCAATATGAACCATGTGGTTAGGATGTAGGCTCTGGAAACTTACAACGAGTAGATAAATAAGTTCTGGAGATCTAATGCACAGCATAGTGATTATAGTGAACAACACTATATTATAAACTTCAGAGTTGCTAAGAGACTAGATCTTAATTGTTCTCACCGCAAAAAAGATATAATTATGTGACTTGATAGAGGTGTTAGCTAATGCCAAGATGATAATCATATTGTAGTATATCAATGTATTAAACCAACACATTATATGCTTTATGTTTTCACATTGTTCACTTTAAACTCACACAATATCATATGTCAGTTATAACTGAAAAAAAGAAAAAGAAAGAAAAAGAATGCAGGCACTGGAAACTAACCTCCAAAAAATCCGAACTCTGTTATTTTGTAGCTGTGTGACCTTTTTGGGCAAATTACTTGACCTCTCTGTGCCTCAGTATCCTTATCTGTAAAACAGGGACAGAGTATCTACCCCATAAGACTTATGAGGATTAAATGGAATAATGCATAGAAAGTGCATAGGAGGCACACAATAGTATTAGCTATTACAGAAATGATCGTTGTGATTATAGTAGCGCCTGTTTTATTTGTTTCTCCCCCTTGCTTTAGTTTCTGAAACTGGAATTGGAAAACTTTGCTCAGTGGTGTGTCTGGAGACCCCAGTGAGCCCTGGGCAAAAACAAAAACCCACACCGCCTGTTGTTAAATAGGCAGAGGGTTTATGGAGGTACAAAGAAGTCTAATATAGGGTGGCTGTGGCTATCAGGTCTTTATTAGTGATGAGGAGTATGATTTGGAGTAGTGGTTCTCAAACTTTAGTGGGTTGCATGGAGGGCTTGTTAATATAGAGATTGCCACGCCCCACTTCCAGAGTTTCTGATTCAGTAGGTTTGAGGTGGGACCTGAGAAGTTAACTTTTAAGAAGTTCCCAAGTGATGATTGTGGCTGCTAATCTGGGGGCTGCATTTGAGAACCACTGAATTAGATGGAAAGAAACCTTAGTTCTTGTGCTGGGAGCTTTTGCCATATGGATCTTGGAACAATTACTGCACTTCCACTTGGTTATCTAATAGGTGTCTCACATTTAACAAGTCCAAGCAGACCTCCTGATTTCCACATCTGCCCACCCCTGCAAGCTGCTCTTTCCCTCTCACTGAATGCTCTCACGGTTCACCAGGTTCCTCCGACCAGATATCCTAATGTCTTTGATTTTTTCCCTTTCCCTTCCTGCCACATCGATTAATCGGCAAGTTCTGTTGGCTTGTCAAAATATATCCCGAATCTAAGCTGTTCTCTCCACTTCTACCCCTACTAGCATGGATCAAACTGAGTCCTTTCTTGCCTGGATTACTGCTTTAGCTCTGTAATTAGTTTTCCAGCTTCTCTTCTTGTCCCCTACAGACCTCATTTGTAGTTAGAATAAAATCCAAAATCTCCAAGCCTTCTGGGCCCTTCCTTGGAAAGATAGGCTAAGTTAAGGACTTTGATCTTTATCCTGATAGTGGTGGGAAGGTTGGTGGTAGCTGTGACATGATAGGATTTGCATTTATAAAAATATTATACCCGCTGCCCTGAGGAAAATTGCTTGGACCAGTGTTTTCATCTGTTAGGGGTGGGAATGCACAGTTGGTATTTTGGTTGGGTTAATTCTGGGTTGTACTGGATTTGACATCCCTGGTCCTTGCCCACTAAATGCCGGGAAGGCCCACCAGTTACTGGGACAAACACCCTTTCCACATACACTTACATATTTCCAAACCCTACAGCCACCCTTGCTGGGGATCAGAGTGAGTATAGTTGGGAGGCTACTGAAGTCCGTAGTGGGAAAGATGATAATGGTTTGGACTAGGGCAGTGGTGAGTAGAGGTCAGTTTTGGGAATGTGTACAGGACTTGGTAAATCTTTGGATTTGGGGGAGTGAGGGAGAAGGAGGTGCTGAGGAGATGTCACTCCCAGGTTTCAGGCTTAGGTGGTCAGGGAAGATGTAGTGCCATATACTCAGAGAAGAAACCAAGTTTTAGGGCAAAGTACTTAAATACTCCATGCTTGATATCCTTTTCTTTGAAATGAGAGGTTTGGATAAAGTGACCTCTAAGGCTTTTACTTTTACTAGTTCTAAAGTTCAGTATTATGTTTCAGCTTACCAACTCCAACTGCAGTCAGTGGATATTTCTCTTTTGCTCTATCACTCCCACCAGGCATGATTGATAGGTAAGAGCACATGGTGGCAGGGTGCTGAAGGTGTGCATTTCTCTCCTGAGGTTTTGAAAGTAGCAAATTGCTGGCTCCAGGGAACATCTGAGTTTTAGGAAATTATAGAATGTTAGGATTGAACTCCAAGACTACTGCAGATGAGGAAATGGAAGCCAGGGAGGGGGAAGTGTCCTGCCCAAATCACACTGCAGATCTGCAGATTTCTTGACTTCTGGACTTTCTGTTTGCCCCTTCCCTCATTCTCTGCTAAGGCTAAGACACTGTCTGTCGAAGCACCTCATCCAGTCCAAGGGTGTGGATTCTTCCTGTGAAAAGGTACAGGTGAGACCTGGAATAGGAGAGATAAATGTGAACCAAAGCCTGGCTCATTTCCCACATTCTGATTTCCAATCCTTCTGGGAAGGGCTTTTCCCTCTTTTTAAGCAAAAGTGTTTATTAAAGTCAAGGAACTCTTTTTAGCATTAAATGAAGCTGAGAAAAGTGTCTAATTACTTGAAATACTTAGGAGCCTGTAGATGTTTTACTAAAACTAACTCTGTCATTTGATCATTTTTCATAGCAGTAATCTGACAGCAGACTCGGTGTAATGGTCCCCGCCTGTCTGGACAGGTACATTACAACCTATTCTTAGTTTGGAAATGTTTTACTAATAAAGTAAGTGACTGGAAGATACTAATTATCACTGCTGTAGCATAGATCTCCAGTTCTGGCAGACTTCCATCAGTGAGTGTATGAACCTGACCCAGTTGCCAATATGTCTGGCTTTAAATTGGATAGCTTTATTCCCATATTTGCTTTTGCTCCTTTGTCAACGCTAAGCAAAAACCTGTTGATTTTTCTTACCAGCGTTTTCCAACTACGTAAACCAGCTAAGGCAATACATCCTGTGGTGTTGGTTTTATTAAAGAGAATCCTGTGGCATTCTTTTCTCTGCGTATGCCGTGTGAGTTCCCTGAGATGCCATGTGTTTGCCTCTAGTTTTTAGGTCTCGCTAAACAAGAGTCAGCTTAAGCAGAGGCCTGGAGTTTGTAGCGTTCCAGTCTTTGCTCACTGAGTATTGTTAAATGCCTGTTGGTGTGTGCCCTGCTCTGCCAGGTGGTGAGGGGACTACAGAAAAAGGCAGTGCTACCGCTGCTCTCTAGAAGCTGAAAGTCCGCTTGGCAGGGTGGCTTCCCGTGGAGAGCATGCTGTATAGTATTGACTCTCAGGTTTTTCCACTAAGCATATGTTATTTTGTAGTCAGAAAAACTTAAAAGTGCAGCTGGGTGAAAACACATTGTTGAGTGAGAAAAGCAAGATGTGGAACAATATGTACAGTATGCTGTCTTTTAGGTACAATTTTAAAGCAAAAAACATTGTATGTTGTTTGTGGATACATGAATATATGTAAAAGTGTAAAAACAGATGGGAAGGATTTCATACCCAATTCAAGATGTGGTTTTCTTTTCAGGAGAAAGGGGAGTGGGGCTAAGGGCTGCATTTGGGGCCTCAGTATTTCTAATGCTTTATTTTCTTAAAAAAAGAAATGGGACAAATGTTAACATTTGTTAAATCAGAGAGATGGGTTCATGGATGTTTTTCCTGTGTACTTTTCTTTGTGTTTGAAAATGCGAATTAAGTGCTTTTTACACTTGTGCAGAGCATACATTAAAAAAATTTTGTGTTGGAGAGATCAGCTAGCCATAAAATGAAAGAATATTTAAAGCAGAATTGAAGATTTAGAGTCAAAACAAGTCTTATATACAGTGTGATGCCAATTTTATAAAAGTTTTAGAAACATGCAAGACAATACTATCTACTGTTTAGGGACACATAAATGGAAAATGAAAACATAAAAACAAAAATGAGGGTGAAAAATGTCAGATTCAATAAAATGGCTTCCTAGGAAGCAGGGGAGGGGCATGTTGGGGTTTTAACTCCATAGTGTTTTATTACTTATGTAGGTGCTAAGTGTCTGCCTGGTTGTATATTATGTTCTAAATCTAGTGGGTTTTTTTTTTTTCGGTAGTTTTTTTTAAAGCCACATAAGCCCAGATTTTTGTATTTTTGGAAATCAGATAAGGCATGGGTTAGTGAATGCTGGGGGAGGGCCGGGGAAAGTCTCATGGTGGGGTGGTGTAGAATTTGAAGGGAGTGTTTCCGGATCAATGTGCTTTTGAAAAAGGAGTAGGGAGAAGAGTCCGATTTAATAATAAGGTATGTTTGGAAGGCATAGTGGAGACTCATCTGCTCTAGAACTGAGTTGGGTTTTGGGAGCAGGAGGGGCGGTTCTGGCTGGTGGGTGAAGTGTAAGTGCCAGGAAGTTGAGCGTAATCACCAGGCTCTTCCAGTCTGTCTTCACTTGGTCACTGTGACCATCTTGATTTCTCTTCCTTTTCTAACTTCTTGCCTCTCCCTTTTGAGATTCAATAAACTGATTAATTACACAAAGTGTTCAGGTGCACACTCATCATGGTTCATTCAAGAACATGTCAACAAATTCAGTTTGGACACTGATCCCTCTGCTGATGAAACCCATCGCTTATCTGACCTTTCTGGCTGTGCCAGCACATTGGGCTGACAACTTTAAAAATAGTCTATCGTGATTTTAAGGTCCCTGTCCTGGATAGTAACTGATGGCCATTGGCCCTTAAGCCAGCTCAGTTAGGATTGCTTTATTGATTATTTTGTTTATTTATTTTTGTGTTACACTTGTGGTTTCAGTTGAGAGAAAAAAACGTGAACTTTATGATCAATATTTACATATGGAAATTTAGTTTGTTAGATTTATAAAGTTTTAATTTACAAGTTATTTTTAGTAATTTTGACTATCTGGAGGTTTTTGCTTTTTTTGATTAGCCTTTTTTTTTTAATTGAAGTATCATTGATATACAATCTTATATTGGTTTAAAGTATATAACACAGTGGTTCAGCAGTCCCCCATATTTTTAAATCCTTACTCCCCATTAGTGCAGTTACTATCTGTCAACATAGAAGATTATGGAACCATTAGGATTTTTTTTTTCTTCATGGATTACTGGCAGTTGGTAGTACTCTTAGGGACTGAGTCTAAGGATACTCTTCAATTTTTCTACCATCACCTAACCTAACCAGCCCGTTGAGATCTTCCTGCAGAGTTTATCCTTTGATCTTTATATTTTACTATAAAGAGGCTTGTGGATTTAGAAAGTTCAAGTGTACTCATCTTAGAGCATTTGCAAATGTTAAAGTACAAATCCATGGCCCCTTTGGTTTCTGTTTGTGTTTTAATTTTTGTTTTGTCTAAGCCTTCTCACTGTAAGCCACACTTTCCCATTATTCTTTTATCTTTCATTTTCTCTCTCTCCTTTTCCTCTGCCTAGGAAGCTCTGTAAGCACATTAAAGTGGTTTACAGATTATTTAATAACCTTCCAGAGAAGTTTAGGGAATAAAGATTCTTAGAGCTAAAAAGTTCAGGCCTGTATCCATAAAGATGGTACATAAGAACATTCCCTCTAGAATCTTAGTGAAAATGATTGAACTGGCTACATTTTTATTTAAAAGCAACAACTTTAGGATCACTTACATATGTCAAACAAGGTACTTTGTAAACTTTTCTATTTTCTCAATGTTGGATAAGGAATAAATTACAAAAAATGGGAGGAAGGAAGGAAATCAACATTTCTTGGGCACAGAGTGTGTGCTTAGTTGCAATCTAAGGTTTGACCTGCTAGTATTACTGTCTGCCAGGAATTGTGCAAAAGGGCTTTTTACATGCTGTCCCATTTAAAATTTCCCAACCCTCTTAAGATTGCTTAATTGATTTTATTTATTAAGGTATTATTGATATACACTCTTATGAAGGTTTTGCATGAAAAAACAATGTGGTTACTACAGCTTAATTGATTTTTTAAAAAGGTAATACAGGAAAACTAAGTCTCTCTGTAGCCAGGTCCTGCAGTCACCCGGCCCCTTCTAAACCACTGCTGCTTGTGCCTCGTGTATTCTTTCCGAGGCCCTTGGTAAATACATAGACCTAATCATGTGTAAATATGTGGCTGTGTTTTTATTTTAAAGATTTTTACAAAATGGTGGCATACAAATATGTATACACTTCTACATCATTTGTTAGTTAATGTTTTAGAGTTTGTTTCATGTCAGTGGCTATAGAACTGCTTCATTCTTTTTAATAGATGTACTGTAATTTATTTGACCATTCCCCTGTTGATAATAATCCTTTTTCTTTTGATAGGTAAGTTCAGCCCTTTTATATTTGTTGGAATGATTGATATGTGTGGTCTTGGTTCGAATTTTGATATTTTCTTTTTAAAAATCTTTCTCTATAAGGACTATACTTGCTTTGGGAGGTGATTGTGCACATGTATATTCTGATCATTAAGTAGATTTATCTTTTTACTCTAGTGATTGTGTTTATAAATATAACTTTATATCGCATTTCTTCAGACAATATCTATTAACTCCCTACCATGAACAATGGTGAAATTAGTAGTTTTCTGTTCCCTTTTTCCACCTGTAGTTGATTTATATTATTTATCTTAGTTTGATTTTATTATCTTAAAACATATTTAAGCCCCTATTACTTGAGCTATCAGCCTTAAATATCTTTTGAGCCTAGTCAGTAAAAGATGAGGAGCTCAGTGTACTTATTTGTCCTCTCTTTCCTCTGCCCTGTTTTAGTATTTGCCAGTTACATTATTTTTGCATTCTTTTCTACAACCATAAGGCCTCAAATTTAATACTGAGTCAAGGTTAAGTCAGTTAAATGCACTTTACCCATCCGTTTGCTATAGTTTCTCCATTTAATTCATTGTTAATTGAAGTTTTTCCTTTAATAGTTTCTTCAGGAAGAAGTCAAGGAAACTATATTCCCTGAGTTCTTTCATGTTGAAGCATGTTTTTCTGTCACCTTTGTACTTGAACAATAGTTTGGCTTAATATATTCTCAGGTCCCTCTCTTTATTTTTTTAAATTGTCAACTGTTACAGAAAAGTACATGAAACAATTGTGTGGTATGATTACTTGATGAATTATCACAAAGTGACCACCCCAGAAGCCCCCTTGTATCTGCTGTTTACCACACCTCCCTCCTTCCTCCCCCAAATAACCACATTCTTTTATGTTAATCACTCCCTGCTTTCTTTACAATATTACTACTATGGATGCATCCCTAAGCAAGGGAAATCATTTTTGCCAGTTTTTGAAGTGTATATAAGGAGAATCATACAGTATTCATTTTATCCTTTGCTTGTTTTGTTCAACATGACATTTCTAAGATGCAATCACATTATTACTTGCAGCCCTACTTCACATATGTATGTTGCTGTAAAGTATTCTATTATACAAACATATTATAGTTGATTTCTCTGTTGATGGACACTTGAATATTTCTAGTTTAGGGCCAAAGGGAACCATAATGCTCTAAATAGTTTTATATGTCTCCTGATACACATAGGTACATATTTCTCTTAAGATATATATTTGGGTGTGAAAATACTGGGTCTTAGGGTATGCATATTTTATTCTTCCTGAATAAGGCCAAATTGTTTCTTTGAGTGGGTTGTATTACTTCATACCCCCACGAGCAGTGTGTGAGAGTCCCTTCAGTCACTTTCCCCTTGATATGTGGTGTCACTCCACTGTCTTTTAGCCCAAGTGATCCTTTGAGGTAGGTGGCATTCCCATTTTACAGATGAGAAAACAGGGGTGAAGTGGTCAAGTAATTTAGTGCAAATTTATAGAGGTGGTAGATGCCAGAACTAGCATTGGAACTCTGCTCTCTCTAACTCTCAGCACATTGTCTTTCCAGGCTGATTTTTTCACAGGTAAGACTTCCCGATAATCAGGTATGTAAGGCACTGACTGAAACCTCACCGGGGAAATGAGCATTCGCAAAGACTTTTTAAAAGGAGTAGGCTGCTATCCTTTGGCTGGGATATGTGTGTTCCTAGAGGTAACCTGTTCCTCAAACCTTTCCAATTTCATCCAACCAACATATTTAGTTTCCTCACACCTTGATTCTTCCTTTTTTCTCACTTTTAGCATCCAGCCTGTGTATGGAGCACAGCACCCTCCTCTGGACCCTCGGCTCACCAAAAAGTAAGTAAAGATATTTTTCCTTTCATGCATGTACTTCTTCCAAAACCTTTAACCCACAGCTTCCACTTTGACCTTTTCTAGCTTCTCTTCTGCTCTATTTTGGATGAGAAGATGAGCAGTCTTCTTACCTCTAACCAGTCCATACTAAGTGGGAAATTAATTCATATCAGAGTCTTTTTTCCTACATTGGAAGCTGGTGATATGTAGGGCTTGGTACTGGGTTTTCTGTTCTGGTGTAAAGGTCTTTATTGATGAAGTATAGTCCTGAAATTGGATGATTTATGACCTTTTCTAGCAGGAGATCTAGTATCCTGGGCTCATTGCTTCTGAGTATATGTAGGCTGCCACCTTTCCCTCATTTATGCTATGAGGACTAAGGCAAAGAGAATATATAACTCTAGGGCTGGCATTCCTCAGGTCCTCTTGCTCTTTGACATGTGCAAGGCACCAAGCCATAAAACCTCCCTAGAGGCTACTCCTCTAGGAAAATTCTAATTATCTTCAAACACAACAGAATCCCTAGTTAAATATAAGATGTGTGCGTGTGTAAACATACCCCCAATTATCGCCTTGTCACACCTTTCTCTCATGGGCCTCACTCAGCCACAGTGAACTTAAATGAGGAGATGGGTAGTCTTCTCAGATATTCTAAGAACTTTGGTCTCTGTCTTTTGGCATGCTTAATCTTAGAGACTTATTTATCGGAAACCTGTAGCTGGGAGTGAAATCTGAATGATTTGAGCAGTACAGGAGATATAGGTTCACCTGCGAGGACCTGTGTAATAATACCCACCTTTTCTTCCTCCACAGTCATTGGGGAAGTGAAGATAAAATGCTTTAAAATATTTTGAATAACTAGAAAAGTGCTGTTATTATCAATATTTTAATTTTTTAAATGACTTAGCTGAATGTGTGGTGAACTTTCAGGAATTCTACCAACTCATTCTTTTTTGAGATCTGGCCAGTATGTAGAAGGTACACCGTCTTCTGAATTACTATGGAAGCATGACTGCTGTTACTTGTAATGTATAATTTTCATATCAGAAACCAAAGGAGTGTAAATTCTTTGAGGGCAGGGACTATGTTTGGTTCGCCACTGTACCTTTAGTACCTAGAACAGCATGTGAGTAAACATTTATGGAATGAAGTGAAATCATGGCATTTAAACAATGGGCTTTTCTTTAATGTTTGTTAGTTTGTTCTTTGTATTAGCTCACAAAGAAAGCATATTGTCTGTGACATTTGTGGGATATTTTCATTAAGTAGAATGAATACTACTGTTTTCTGGTTTTACCAATAATTGGCTATCTGATCTGTTGGCTGGTATAGTAGGCGCTGTTGGTCATCTGCCTAACAGTCTTCCCTGCCCCTGCTTCTTCCTTGCTCAAGAACCATAATTGTATTCAGCTATTGAGCAGGTGATAAGTCTTTAGCAGGTATCTGTATTGGTTTAAGCCAGTAATTCCTTGGTAATCCCAGTAACTGGTCTATGATGGGCTCATCTCATTGGTTCTGGACAATGAGATATGGAAGAAAGTCTTTGGAGGGGGGTTCTTGGAAAGATTTTCTTTTTTTGATCAGAGAGCAGTCATTTTGTGAAGAAAGCCTCTTTTTGCCTCCGCTCACATTTCCTGCTTTTAAATGAGGTAGTGTGAGAAGAAGATGCTGAAAGCTATGGCAGCTCACCTGTAACCTGAGGGAAAGGCCAACAGAATTGCAGAGATGCCAGCTCAGTGCCCTGACATCATGGGCTTTATAATTTAAGCATCATAGTTGGGCATTCTGTTCCTTGTAGCCAGTTCTGTTCACAGCCAAAATTTGCTGATTGGTAATAGATCCATTCCAGCATTTTTTATAATGGCCTTTGATAAACACATGGTTAACATAAATCTGTCCGTCCACCCATCCATAAGGCCCTGGGTGTATCGTCCTATTTTATGTTTAGGTCAGAGTCACCATACCTCGTCTTCACCTGTCATCAACTGAATTTTCCCCGATTCTCTATTTAGGACAGGTCTTGAGGAATATCACCGTATTCCAAACTGCCAAGATAAACTCTATATACTCTTGTTTTCCCACTTATTAATGATGTAAAACCATGAGTGTTTTCACTGCTCACTCAGCAAAGTTGCAATCATATTTTAAATAGAAGTAATCACTTACCTCTATAATTTGGGAGGAATATAATTGTTCCTGAATAAATTGCTTCCCCTTTTCATGCACATGGTGTTTGTTATTAGTACTCTGTAACATGGGACATCTAGGTCTGCACTGGACCATTTTACTATTCCAGATTGTTACTATAAAGCATTTATTGCCCTTACTTTAGTGTCTTTGTTGGGACGTTTTTATTACTTTCTCTGCTACATAATTGTTCCACTTCAGACCGCCATTAATTACTGGGTGGTTAATCTCCATCACAGCAGAAACCTTTACATTGGGCTTTCAATCATCTAAACTGCACGAGCACAGTAAGTCGTTCCCTATCTGTATATATTGACTTCCATTTGGCAAATTATTACCATTAGTGATAATACTGCTTGCAATAATTTTTATAGCTCAGTTTTAATTTTAAAACTAGTCTTACTGCAGAGTGGCCCTGTTGCTACTTGATGGTATGACAAGCTTTTAAATTTGTTTTCTGAATTGTTGTTGAAGTGTGATAGGCTTTTGTTCCCAGTTATAAAGCTGGTTCACATAAAGCCACACTAGTTATTGAGATGACTGGATTTATTTGAATGTTACTAAGTTCCCCCACTTGCTTCATGTCTCTTACCAGTGTTAGACATTGTTTTTCTAAATAAATTTGTGTCCTATTTCTGTTAAGTGAACTGATGTATCAGTAAAACTGTAGTAGTAATCAAATTACAGAATGATTGAGCTTTTGTTTCCTAATCAGTATAACCTGTAGCCACTCTTTTCAAACTATCCTTAGGGGTTTGCATTACCATTGAACAAGTTAACATTCATCAAACAATTAAGTTTCTCTCAAATATGCCATTTATTATGCTTTTGTGCATTTCTAGTGTCACCTGCACTTCTTTTTTTCTTTTTACTTTTTTTTTTTTTGGTATCATTAATATACAGTTACATGAGCAACATTGTGGTTACTAGGTTCCCCCCATTATCAAGTATCAAGTCCCCACCACATATCCGCATGACAGTCACTGTCCATCAGCATAGTAAGATGCTATAGAATCACTACTTGTCTTCTCTGTGCTATACTGCCTTCCCCATGCCCCCCCAGCTATGTTATGTGTGCTAATTGTAATGCCCCTTATTCCCCTTATCCCTCCCTTCCCAACCACCCTCCCTAGTCCCTTTCCCTTTGGTAACTATTAGTCCATTCTTGGGTTCTGTGAGTCTGCTACTGTTTTATTCCTTCAGTTTTTGCTTTGTTCTTATGCTCCACAGATGAGTGAAATCTTTTGTACTTGTCTTTCTCTGCCTGGCTTATTTCACTGAGCATAATACCCTCTAGCTCCATCCATGTTGTTGCAAATGATAGGATTTGTTTTCTTCTTATGGCTGAATAATATTCCATTGTGTATATGTACCACATCTTCTTTATTCATTCATCTACTGATGGACACTTAGGTTGCGTCCATTTCTTGGCTATTGTAAATAGTGTTGTGATAAACATAGGGGTGCATATGTCTTTTTCAAACTGTGCTGCTGCATTCTTAGAGTAAATTCCTAGGAGTGGAATTCCTGGGTCAAATGGTATTTCTATTTTGAGTTTTTTGAGGAACCTCCATACTGCTTTCCACAATGGTTGAACTAATTTGCATTCCCACCAGCAGTGTAGGAGGGTTCCCCTTTCTCCACATCCTTGCCAACATTTGTTGTTTGTGTTTTGGATGTTGGCCATCCTCACTGGTGTGAGGTGATATCTCATTGTGGTTTTAATCTGCATTTCGCTGATGTTTAGCGATGTGGAGCATCTTTTCATGTGCTTGCTGGCCATCTGAATTTCTTCTTTGGAGAAGTGTCTGTTCAGTTTCTCTGCCCATTTTTTAATTGGCTTATTTGCTTTTTGTTTGTTGAGGTGCATGAGCTCTTTGTATATTTTGGTGTCAACCCCTTATCAGATATGTCATTTATGAATATATTCTCCCATACTGCAGGATGTCTTTTTGTTCTACTGATGGTGTCTTTTGCTATACAGAAGCTTTTTAGTTTGATATAGTCCCACTTGTTCATTTTTGCTTTTGTTTCCCTTGCCTGTGCAGATATGTTCATGAAGAAGTTGCTCATGTTTATATTCAAGAGAGTTTTGCCTATGTTTTCTTCTAAGAGTTTTATGGTTTCATGACTTACATTCAGGTCTTTGATCCATTTTGAGTTTACTTTTGTGTATGGGGTTAGACAGTAATTCAGTTTCATTCTCTTACATGTAGCTGTCCAGTTTTGCCAACACCAGCTGCTGAAGAGGTTGTCATTTCCCCATTGTATATCCATGGCTCCTTTATCATATATTAATTGACTGTATATGCTTGGGTTTATATCTGGGCTCTCTAGTCTGTTCCATTGGTCTATGGGTCTGTTCTTGTGCCAGTACCAAATTGTCTTGATTACTATGGCTTTGTAGTAGAACTTGAAGTTGGGAAGCAAGATCCCCCTGCTTTATTCTTCCTTTTCAGTATTGCTTTGGCTATTTGGGGTCTTTTGTTCACCTGCACTTCTTGAACCCCTCTTTACCACTTAGCTCTGTGATCTTGGGCAAATTACTTAACCTCTCTGAGCTGTGGTTTCCTTAGCCATGATGTAGAAATAACAAGACTGACTTCACAGAGTTGTGAGGATTAAATGAGGTGTCTGTGAAGTGCTTTTTAAGTGTAATTTGGCATATGGTTGTAAGGAGGTATGGTGACGGTACTATCAGAGGCCAGTGTGGTTGTAACTTTGATGTAGTCTATTTAAATAATCTTGGCTAAACATCAGGCCACACTGTGGCATTATTATACCTTTTTGGTTACACAGTAGTTGCAAACATGTTAAAATGAGGTGGCTTATAAATCAGAGGTTTATGAACTAGCTAGAATCACCTGGATTGATTTATTACTGTGACCACTGGGGTCAGAAGGGAAGAGAGACATTGGTTCTCCAAGGCCCAAATCCCTAGATGTGTCTTCTTCTCATTCTGGCTCCTTACATACACAGCTATTCCATGTAGCTAGGAAATTATTCCTACAAGGTGAAGGAGTTAGGGCTATCAGCTGTGCACATTTGGAGACATTATAGCTTGGCTTATGAGCTGTTTGCTTGGCAACTCCTTTTCCCAGGCTGCAGATCCTCCTGGTCCTCAACCCTCTGCTTTTTAGCCAGTTTTTATAGGAAGTTAGATGGTGCATGCAGGCTCTTAGGTCAGGTAGACCTGGATTTGAGCCCAGACTTTGCTGCCTGCTCATAACCTCAGTGAGCCTCAGTTTCCCCATCCATCAATTGGAATAATAATAGTAGTAGCTCATAGTTTAATTTTGAGCATTAATAAAAAAAGGTGTATATAAATAATAGCACAAAGCCTGGCACCTAATGAACAACCAATAGATAAATGTGTTAACTATAATGTATGTGTGAATTTATATTGTCTCCTCTGGAGAAAACAAAATTAATAAACATGGAAAAGCTTCAAAGCCTTAAATCTTCCACCACTTTTGGTGGTCTATAGATTTTTCTGCTTTCTTTTTATGATAACCCATGTGCCTTTTCACTCTCCCTCTCTTCTGTGAGTGGCTGTTACCAACCTCCTTCTTCCCTCAGCCTTCCCACCCCTCTAAGTGATACCATCCCCTTCCTCCATGAAGGCCTCGTTCCTCAGGAGAGAGCATACTTTTTTAACTGGCTGGTTGAGTTTTGGGTATTGTAGGGTAGGTATCCCTAAAACAATTTCTCACAGCCTGAAACGGTTTACTTTTTTGAGTCTTACGTCTTTCTCTCACAGGGCGTGACAGCCTTTCCTCCCTTCTCTCCTCTTCATTGTGTTAGAATACATCCTTCCCCTTCCTATCTGCAAAAATCTCTATTTGGGTAAATTCCAATTCTTAATCTGGCTTACTTACATTGAAGCTTTATCTCCTTAAAAAATAATGAAATTACTTTAAATACATTAAAAGGTATAAAGAAAAATATAAGCGACACTCATGTACCCACAACTCCACTGATTTACCTTCATTAGTATAAGAAGCTCAGCATCTGTTAGAACCTGACACTCAGCATGGCCCATCTCTTAGTGTGCTATTTTAATCCAATCCAGGGGGTGCATATGCTTCACCCAATGTTAGACTAACAGTATGCAGTCAGTTCTTTCACCTGAGTTAAAATTCAGCTTCTTGATTTGATGGCTTATTTAAATAATTATCAAAACATCAAGAGGTGTTTAGGAAACATCAACTAGAAAAAAATAGTTGTTAACCTTGATATTTAAAGTACTCCCTGTCACTCTGTTGGATTCATGTTGTGCAATCTTGAGGTACATGTAACTTCCAAGGAGAAAACCAGTAATGAAAACCACGTACTCCTATGCAGTGTTTTATTGATGACACACCTTTCTTACACCTCTGCCTCCTTGTTCTTCACAGTGGACCCTCTGAGGTGTGTACTTCAGGTAGTGGATCCTGGATCCGCTTTTACAGAGGAGAAGCAGTCATAGTGATGACTCCAGAACATGCAGCCTTAGCAGGTCCGCAGAGAAGTAATTTACCTCTTCTGGCTCATGGACAGATTTTTTTTTTTTTAATTTAAGTATAGTCGATGTACAATATTGTATCGGTTTCAGGTGTACAACATAGTGATTTGACAGTTACCTGCATTATTAAATTGTCACCCCAGTAAGTGATTTTTTTTTTTTTACAACTTGAAAAAACATTTTATTTTTCTCTAGTTTTATTATAAGAATGCAGTATATTATATAACATACAAAATATGTGTTTATCAACCATTTATGTTATCAGTAAGGCTTTTTTCTGGTCAGTAGGCTATTACTAAAGTTTTTGGGGAGTCAAAACTTATATGGGGATTTTTGACTATGGGGGGGAGTCAGCTCCCCTAACCCCCACATTGTCCAAGGGTCAACTGTATACATAAAACTGTCCTTTTTGCTAGAGCACCCATAAACAAAAAGATATACCCTAAACATGTCAGAATGATTTAAGGTGGGCAGGAGAGGGAAAAGGGGGTGAAAGGTTAAAAAACTTATTAAATGATCTAATCTTTTAAAATTGATGTGATTGTCCTGTGAAACTGACAAGGCCTGATGTTTTGGAGGATTCATTCTTTGAAAGGTTTCTTCTATGGAAAGGGTTTTTTTTGAGATATGGAGATTGGCACCCAAGGTCCTATGGCCAATCTGGCCCACTTCCTATTTTTGTAAGTTAACTTTTACTGGAATACAGCCTTGCCTATTCATTTTACGTTGTCTATGGTTGCTTTTATGCTACAATGGCAGAGTTAAGTAGTCACAACTACTCAAATGGTCCTTAAAGCTTTAAGTAATTGACTATCTAGTCAGTCACAGAAAAAGTTTGCTGATCCCTGGTTTAGATTTTCCATTTCTTCTGGAGTCAGTTTTGATTCTAACTTGTTAAATTCTTCTTTTTAAAAATGAATCCCTTTTTCCTGTGATAACTTTTCAGTCTTTCCTTGTCTCATGGCCAGTAATTTTGTAGAATGTGTTTGTCTGCTGTTTTCTCATGTGTGAATGGATTTTTGATAGCAGATATTTGTACTGTGTTGCCTGTTTTATTTTCTATGACTTGGGCTCTTGTTCATTTCTGATTGTTCATTCAGTACATTTGTAAGGTTTATACTTACTTTGGAGATTGATGAAAGCCAACAAAACAACCTTTTCCACTGATAAATTAAAATAATCTGCTCATTGTAGGAAACATGAATAATTCAGAGAAGTATAAAAATGAAATGTCACCTATAATTCCACAGCCTAGAGATGAGCACTGTTAATATAATGATGTGTTTTCCTCCTGGTCTTTTCTGTGCATATACTTTTTTTTTCTTTTTTTTTTTCTTTTTTTTTTTTTTAATAATAATTTATTTTATTTTAGTATCATTAACCTACAATTACATGAGCAATACCGTGATGATTACTTTTTTTTTTCATTAAGATATCATTGATATACACTGTTATGAAGGTTTCACAAGAAAAACAATGTGGTTATTACATTCACCCTAATTATCGAGTCTCCCCCATACCCCACTGCAGTCACTGTCCATCAGTGTAGTAAGATGGCACAGAGTCCCTATTTGTCTTCTCTGAGCTACACTGTCTTCCTGTGACCCCACACACACCATGTGCACCGATTATGATACCCCATGTGCATGTACTTTTTAAAATACAGAGATCATAAAAATATATATAATCTTCATTCTGATTTTCACTTTGTTAAGATCTTTTTCTAGTTGTTATTAAATAGCCTTGAAGATGTGAATTTCAGTGGCAAGTATAACTTCCCATCTAGCAGCTGAACCATAGTTTATTTTGTCATTTCCAATTTCTAGATGTTTATGGTATTTGCGGTTTTTAACCAAAATAAGTAACATCATTATAAACTGTTTTATGTCATCTTTGTCTGGCTCCCCGATTATTTTCTTAGGGTCAGAGATTATGAACTTAATTTTAAGGCCCATGTTGTGTATGTTGCCAGATTGTTTTCCAGACATTGCACAACCTGTACCCTCCACCTGCTGTATTAGAGAGCTGGTCTCTCTAAGCCTTGGGCAACACCTCCATGTCAACACTTGACGAGAATACACATCTGTAAATCTTAGCTAATTTAGTGGGTGGCAAGTGGTATCTTATTTCCATCACATTTGAATTGCTACACCTTGTAATATTGTCTTCTCTCTCATAGTTTGTGTGATGTATTTTCCTTTACTCTGAGGTGAATGAAAAAAATGCCTCAGTGGTAATAATAGGGTCATTGCTATGAGCAGTATGAATTATCAGATTGTATTTATCAATGTTGTATCAGAATAACTATTGGACTTATGTAGGGAGATAGGATGGCTTATTGGACCACCCGCATCTACCCAAAAGGAAGAAACATTGCTTAGAAATGGGGGAACTGCAGCATTTCTGGCAGAGCCTTTTTAAAATTTTTTGCTCTAGAGTCGCCCTGCCTGGCTGGGGGAAACAATGAGGCTTTTTTTTTTTTAAATATATACAATTTTTATTTTTCAATCATACTTTAATAAAGCTAGGGGGAAAAAGCAAGGGAGAATAAGCACAAGATTCAGGATAGTGATCACCTTATGTTCAGGCTGTCGAGGGTATCTACTGAGTGAGAAGCAGATATGTAGACATAAATTGTTATCAATGTTTAGTTCTTCATTTGGGTAGTGGATTGATGGATGTTTTTTATTTTGCTATCATTAATGTACAATTACATGAACAACATTGTGGTTACTAGACTCCCCCTTTTATCAAGTCCCCACCACATACCCCATTACAGTCACTGTCCATCAGTGTAGTAAGATGCTATAGAATCACTCCTTGTCTTCTCTGTGTTATACTGCTTTCCCCGTGTCCCCCCCTACATTATACGTGCTAATTGTAATGCCCCTTTTCCCCCTTATCCCTCCCTTCCCACCCATTTTCCCCAGTCCCTTTCCCTTTGGGAACTGTTCATCCATTCTTGGGTTCTGTGAGTCTGCTGCTGTTCTGTTCCTTCAGTTTTTGCTTTGTTCTTATACTCCACAGATGAGTGAAATCATTTGATACTTGTCTTTCTCCACCTGGCTTATTTCACTGAGCATAATACCTTCTAACTCCATCCATGTTGTTGCAGACAATTAGGCATTTTAATAATGTTTTTACCCCATTGCATTCCTGCCCCCAGGTGTAATCTTACACAAGGGTATATCCTCTGCTTCCCTGTTTGGGGTGTGAGGGATGCTAGATTCAACTGCATTAGAAATGTCCCAGCCACATAGTCCCCTGGAACCAGAATAAGGGCCCCCAGACCTTAAGGAGGTGACATAAAGAGGAAAAGTTCAAGAAAGTGGGAATGGTCTGCATGACTCTTAGGACTAGGCTCTATCTCCTAATGAGTTAATTGAGTGTTTCCCAAACTTCAGTCATGTACCAGCCTCACAATTTTTGCCATATTCTGTACTATTATTTACTAAGTGCACTTAAAAAAAAAGCTCATTTTATTTATTCAGTTAGATCTATTTTTAAAAATAAACTTTATCACTTCTATAAATGGAAAGCGAACATCGTTTGCCAAAAATAGAAAGTATCCTTAAAAATAAACACAGTGAGTGTAAAGCAGTGAGGTGGAGGAGGGAGAATTTTAAACTACAGGACATGAACCATATCCTAAAGTAACTTAAATCCTGGTTGTGAAAGGCTAGAATTTAATATATAAAAAGATAATCCTACAAAGCAATATATGACAAGTGCAAAATAAATGGTACAAATGAGAAATGTTTTCTTTCTATATATGAGATTGGTTGCAAAACATATTGAGAAAAATGGATGAAAGGAGGAAATATGGACTTTTAAATTCTGAAGAAAATAATAAACACAGTGAAAAACAAAACAACCTTACTAATTAACTTCTAAACCAGATCCTGTTGTTTGCAAATATGTCAATCTTGAGGCTGCCCTTGTTTTGTTAAAAAACAGTCTTAAAGGCAGAGTAGCACCAAACTGAGACTGTCTCCACAAGGCTCGCAGAAGGCCTTCAACAGAGTAGAAAAGGAACAACATGTTCATTTTGGAACTCAGTGTTGAGTGCTGCATATGGACTGCCTAAAATTATCTCTTGTTCTCCCAGTCGCTTATGTCCTAAGGAATAGTTTAGGTGATGTCGCTGTAACAGATGAACTGTGAAATCTCAGTGGACTGACAAAACAAAGGTTTATTTCTTGCTCGTGCTTCATGTCTGGAGTCACATGGGAGTGGAGGGCAGGCTGTGCTCCATCTATTTCCTCTGTTATCTAGGCTGAGGGAGAGGCCAAGACCTGGAGCCTCCCATTGCCACAAGAGAAGAAAGCTTATCAAGAACTCACACCTGTTCTTTTATACTTGGGCTTAAAAGGCATTACCTAACTTTCCTCCTCGAACCATTGGTCCAGACTAGTCGTATGATCTCATCTAAGTGCAGAGGGGCTGGGAAATATAATGGAACACATGGAATATTTGGTGACATTGCCATCTTTGTTACATCTGTCTCTGCACCAGAGGGCTGGTCTAGTTGCATCTAGATGAGGAATGGATATGGCTGTGTTTCATTTGAAGATGCTAGTGATTGTGGCTGAGCTAGTTTGTAACAGTATTAGTGCTAAGCAAGTGAAGGTGGTCAGCTGTGTCAGCCCATTCCTTAGTAACGGTGTCTCCTTTCTTAAAGCTTCATTAAAGAACGATCAAAAGTCAACGCAGTTCCTCTAAAGAATAAGAAGGCCTCCAGTTTTCATGAGTTTGCCCGGAACACCAGTGATGCCTGGGACATTGGCGATGATGAAGAAGAGGACTTTTCCTCCCCTTCTTTCCAAACTCTGAACTCAAAAGTTGCTTTGGCAACTGCAGCCCAAGTCCTGGAAAACCACAGCAAGCTGAGGGTGAAACCAGAACGGTCCCAGTCAGCGACATCTGACGTCCCTGCCAGCTATAAGGTCATAAAGTCCAGCAGTGACGCCCAGCTGTCCAGAAATTCCAGTGAGTTCCTCCTGCTCCCTTCCATAGCCTCGGTCTTTTCAGCAGAGTGCATTTCAAATAAGAACACTTTCTCCAGGGCCTCACTCGGGTCTTCCTTTGGATGATAAATAAGCAAGCCCAAGCCTGCGGTAGGGCATCAGTGAGCCTAAGCTGTGCCTGCTCCTCCCACCTTATGGCTGCCTGGCCCTGGGCCTGGGCTTCACTTGCTGACACCCATTGTCCCCTGCCCTGTGGTGGGGGCCAAAACTTCTGTGGTTTGGTTGCTTCACATAGCTTAGGTCTGGTCAGGTTAAAGAATATGAACCCAGTGTATTTAAAGTTGGTACTGGCTGAATTTCACAGACACTTGGTACTGTTGGTTGGCCTCCTCCGCCCTGGAGAACAGCCTCTAGTGTAAGGGTGTGAGGCCGTCTTTTTCCTGTTCCTGAGGGACGGAGCAACATGTGCCTGAGGGCCTGTGGCACAGCTCCCTGCCCATCGGGTTCAGTCGGCGGGAGGAGACACCCCTTCTGTTTCTTTTCAGGAAACTGGCTTCAGTAACTGGGTGAGGTGATGGTGGTTTTAACAGATGTTTGAAGACTCTCCATGTGCTTTTAACTATCCATTGCTATATTTTATGTTGCCCTGAAGGGTTTTATGGAAGCCAGTTATTCTGCACTGGAGAGGGAAGTGCCATCATTCTAGTGAAAGTTAAAGCAGATGACTGGTCGAGGGTGAAAAGGAAGCAGGAGAATGTCAGAGCCCTGGAGTGTGTCCTGGCTCATGTTCTAAGAGAACTTCTTTTACAGTTTCAGACTTAACATGTGGTCATGAGATTAGGCTACAAGGCCTTTAAAATCATTTCACAGTCATTTTCCATCGCTGATTCAGTCCTCAGCTTGACCTTTCAGTGCTATGCCCTGACAGGCATTTAGTGTTGATTGACCGAGGGGCCCTGGCTACAGGCTATGGAAAGAGTACACCCACTGTGGTCGAGGGTCTCCAAGGGTCCCAGTGTGAGGAAGGTCCCCACTACAATCCCTAATCAGCTGTCCTTGTGCAGCCAGGACCACCCAGAACATTCCCTCTCTGAGGTTCCCTCCTGTGAGCATCTGTCTGTTAACCACTGATACCACAGGTACATGGCAGTCTCAGCTCTGCAGGTTGTGGTCTGCATTTTCTAGGCCCCATGTTACACTAGGTGTCCTGCTGAGCACCCTGTGGCGGTCATTCCTGTAAACCTTCTAGGTGTGCTGGTTGATTAGCATTCGCCACTTAATCCTTGCTGTGATTACTACTTTTTAAGGCCAGGTAGGTAAAGAATATGAAACACCACAAAAGGACAGTTGGAATTAAAACCGAGTTTGCGGTAGTAAAATAAGGGTTCTGGGGTTAGACCTAAGGTGGCATCTCAGCTCTTCTTGCTGATTACTTAACTTCTCAGAGCTGCAGTTTCCTCATCTGTAAAATAGCAATAAATTCCTGCTGTATGTTGTAAAGATCAAATTAGAGATCATATGTAAATTTGAACCAGCACATGCCTCATACATAGTAAGTGCTCAATAAATGTAAGTGCTATATTGCTCATTTCTCCTACTTAACCATCTAGTTTAGAAATGTTTAGAACCAGACATAGAGGTCAGCTTGAGTCTTTGTTCCTGTTACTTCAATGATATCCTGGCAGAATTAAAGCTTGTTCATTTTGGCAGGAAGTGTAGAGCACAGAGGATCTGCAAGAAGTCCCAAAGCAGGGTTGCCTTCGGCCAGAGCTTCATGCCCGGTGCGCAGGGCACATTGGTGGGTGAAGACCAGGTTAGAGTTGTGCCAGGCATATTGATTCCCTCAGGCCTTGGGGCAGCTGGGTGGGCGTGGAGCATCAAGAAAGCATTACCTTCTTCTACTGCAGTGTGTTTTACTATGCCATTGTTTCTTACAGCCCTGGGATGTGGAAATGGAAGGCAAACACTGCCTTAGACTACGTTGCCCCCAAAGTCACTATTAGGCACCAAGAAAAGTTCAGGTCAGGTTAGAAAGAAAACATTGTACTTCCCTCTCAAGTCGCCAAAAAAATTCTCAATGTTACTACAGCATCTGGAGTCTCTGTGAGCACATAAGGTGCCTTGGTATGTACAATAAAAGCACAGCCCTTCCTCTGGGCAGATGAGTGGAGCGCAGTTGGGGTTCCGTCCCCTGGCTGCTCCCAGCAGGGCACCTTCAGGCAGCGCCCAAGCTGCAGAGCCAGGGCTCTGGCAGACAGACCAGCACTGAGCAGTCAGGCTGAGGGTCCTGCCACAACGCTGCTCTGCACACAGCCTGCTGTCGTTCTCTTCCAAATTATCTCAGGTGATACATGCCTGAGGAACCCACTCCATAAACAGCAGTCACTCCCTCTCCGACCCATCATCCCCCTGGTTGCCCGGATCTCAGACCAGAATGCTTCTGGGGCACCCCCGATGACTGTCCGGGAGAAAACCCGCCTAGAAAAATTCCGTCAGCTTCTCTCCAGCCACAACACTGACTTAGGTAAGTCCCCATGAGCCCCAGGCAAGGTAAGACCACTTGGGTGACTGGGATTCTCAGAGACCTGGAAGCTATTTCTCTTTATTCTTCCTTCTTTTACTTTTCCAGCATCTCCTGATCTGGTGCCCATTGCAGTGACATGCGGGAATTAAGTCAGAAGTATGTTACCAGAAATTAGGGACCAAATTCGGTGGGACTGGATTCTGTGGCCTGTAGACCATAGTGCTACTATTCTGGTTTTGGTCTCCCCTACCTCAAGGCTATTCTTACTGAAAGCCACACCACTAAGCTTTCCTTCCCTCTGACTCTAATCTCTGAGCTGACTGGGTCACAGCTGCAAAGCCGTGTCTTTGGTACTTTGCTGCTCAGGGCTGTTGGTTGGGTCTTTTACCCCTGCTTGTTGGTAGCTGGTGGTGGTGGTGTCCTTACTTGAATGGTGGGAAGCATCAGGCAGTGCTGGCTGCTTGTTTTAGGGTATTTCTGGGAAGAGCTAATCCCCTAAAGCTGTTATCTGTTTGCAGATGAACTGAGGAAGTGCAGCTGGCCCGGGGTTCCCAGGGAGGTTCGACCTGTAACCTGGAGACTTCTGTCGGTGAGTTCTACCCACTCTGTAGAAAAGCGTAAGCCTCACGTAGTACTTCTTCCCTGAGAAGGTTAGTCTGGGTACATTGGTTGTGCTCCATAGACTTCTCCAGTCCTACAGGGTGACTGTTGTCTTACTTCTGTGCATAAAGGAACACATTCTTGAGAGTTTATCCGCACACATAGAAGAGCACAAACGTGTTCCTGTAGTCACAGCTTTACTTTTTCAGTGGCAAGGAGAAAGAATGTTGGATGATCCCAGCTTTTGTGTGGGAAAGCTCCCGTATTCCCAGTGCCTCACTCCTTTTTCAGTAGGAATAACTAAAGTGGTTGAAACCCACTTTGCAACTGTGAAGAATTGATAAATGGGCCTCCCTCAGAAGCCTGCTCCTTTCATCAAGTGCGAGCGCTGTGCCAGCCACTGCAATAGGAATACTTGGGTTTCCTGAGCCTGTAAAGTGCATTCATTCTTCTAGTAAGGAACTGTTGAGGGCCTGCTGTTTGCCAGGCATAGTGCCAGTTGCTGAACACATAAGGTGTCTTGGTATGTATGATAAAAGCACAGCTCTTCCTCTGGGCAGATGAGTGGAGCACAGCTGGGGTTCCATCCCCTGGCTGCCCTCAGCAGGGAACAGGAGATGTAAGGATTGAGAGGGATCTAGACCAGGGATAAGAATGGAAATTGGCCTGGAGCTTTGGCCAAGAGAGGGCTGCTGCCAGCAGTTCTGTGTCTGGGGTTGTAGCTGCTATGACACAGATTCCATTCAGCTTTCTAAGCTAGTAATTCTGAATATTACAGTAGAAAAGAATGTGTAGCTGGCATGAACTTACATGGCACACGGCTGAGATGTACTGGGGAGGTGACTGTATCCCTGTGATTTTCAGAAGTGTTGCCTTGCACACATGCAGCCCTCGGGGGCCCTGACTTGGATCCGGTTCCTGCCCACTGACCTACATTCACTGTTGCCCTGTGCCAGCTCTGGAGCTCTGGAGCGCTCACCAGCAGCATGAGATCCAAGTGCATCACAGGCTCACGGGAGTACGCAGCCTGGGGATGCTGGCCTTGCTGCATCTGCCCACACGTGGATCTTACTGACTGGGGAGAGGGTACACACGGCGTGGCCAGAACCCAAAAGGGATTATCCTTGTCCTGTTGGCAGTTTTCCTTCTGTCCCTTTGAAAGTTCCCAAGCCTCCCCTCAAGCTAAGATAAAAATTAAGGATTCATTCAGCCAGCATCTGTCCCCATCTGACTAGTCATCCTGTCTGTAGGGCTATCTCCCAGCAAACACTGAGAGGAGGAAGTTAACCCTGCAGAGGAAGCGGGAGGAATATTTTGGCTTCATTGAGCAGTATTATGACTCTCGAAATGAAGAACATCACCAGGATACATACAGACAGGTACAGTCACCACCTGCTGCCTTTTTGCTTACTAGTCATGGTTTTCATGCGTGTCTCCTGGTACTGCCATTGTGGCATAGGTTTTCCAAGTCTTCAGGCTGTGGTGCGCTGGTTAGGAGTTAAATTTACTCCCAACACTGCTTTCCTTCCTAATTAGGAGTTCTGATTCCAGCCATTTTAAATACAGGCATTTTGGGGGGCACTGGTCAGTGGCAGTATTCTCAAACTTTAATGTGCATACAGATCATCTAAACTCTTGATAAAATCCCCCCTAGGGATTATGATAAAATGCAGGTTCTGATTCAGTGGGTCTGGAGTGAGACCTTTACTTCTAACGAGATGCCAAGTGATGCCAATGTTGCTGGTCCTCAGACCACACTGTGAGTAGTAAGGGTTATGGGACAGAAGGTAAAAGACAAATTCACTCCGGGGTGGTCCAGTCCCTGGGCCATCAGTGTGTTCTGGCAGCTGCAGTGCCTGTTCAGCACCCGTGTCTGTCTGTCGGCCAGACCTGAAGTCATCAGCACCCTGGTAGGGAGGGTTGCATCATCACTCACAGGGGTCCCCCCGCCTGCAGAATGGCAGAGGGGGAGAAGAGGAGTCTGATAGTTACAGAAGCCGGGAAAAGACCGGGTACGGGCAGCTGTCTACAACAAGCCCGGGACCTGAAGCAGCCTGTGCTGCTGCTAACACAATCCTTGGGATTGTCATACCGGGCACAGGGAAATCCTAGGCAGAAACCAACTGTGGTGACCTCTTTGATAACAGAAGTAAGAGTTTTCAGTGCCAGTTACTGAAGGCCAGCCCCCTCTGGTTCCCTGTTCTGGCATGTGTGTGCAGCTGTCAGGGCTCTTTTAGTTCTTGGGAACTGTTGATGCGTAAGATTCTGAAAGAGGGATACACATTTTAATCATGCCTGTTAAGTAAGTACCAGCCCAGAGTGAAACAGACTCCAGAGCAATAGGAAGAAGCAGTAGATGCTTTTTGGTTGTGAAGACTGTTTCTGTTTCATGCAAGTGGTTTTTTGGGGTGGTTTCCTCACTGTTGAGAAAGCTATGGCTACCTTGGAAATGTATTCCAGATGGACAGGTAGGTTTAACCAGACTTCATTTGTATGTCAGTCAGTTCTTTCTAGAGATGAATTGTGCTCTCTTACTCCCTTGCTGCTCAGTTCTTAAGAAAATAACTTCTCAAAAGAAAGACCTGGCATTTGTGTTTTTGGACGTGGCTTTTCTTTTTCAGATTCACATTGACATTCCAAGGACGAATCCTCTCATTCCATTGTTCCAGCAGCCACTCGTACAGGAGGTGAGGGAAGTACTTAATGTTCTCGGTCCTTCCCCCCCATACCTCTGCAGCACCGTCACATGGATGAGCACAGTAGCCCTCGCTCCAACCAGGGGCAGGTTTACAGCTAATTGGGATAGTGCCTTATGTTCAGATGGGGCTTTGGTCCTCTTGGACCACTTTTCTTATGCATTTTCATTTGATCTTCACAAAAGCCTCTGGGCCAAGTCACTCTTTGAGAGACCAGGGGACTTGCCCAGACAGAGTCTTGAGGCCATGTGGTGACAGAATGAAGACTAGAACCCACATCTTAGAATTCATAGTCCTGTGTTTGCCCTACTTTATCAAGCTGGGATAGTGATTTTTTAATTGTAAATATATACAACATGAAATTTACGATTTTTAAGTGTACAGTTCACTGGCATTAAGTGCATTCACATTAAGTACATTGTTGTATAAGCATCACCATCTTCCCAAACTGAAACCCATTCCCCTCAACTTTCTGCCTTTGAATTTGGCTACTCCAGGTACCTCAAATAAGAAGGATCATACAATATTTGTCCTTTTGTTGGTGGTTTATTTCACTCAGCATAATGTTTTCAGGGTTCATCCATGTTGTAACATGTGTTAGTGGTTCCTTCCTTTTGATGACTGAATAATATTCCATTATATGTATATAACGCATGTTACTGATCCATTCATCTGTTGATGGACAGTTGGGTTGCTTCCATCTTTTAGGTATTATAAATAATACTATAATGAACATGGGTATGCAAATATTTGTTTTAAATCCTTTTGGTTATATACCCAGAAGTAGAATTAGTAGTAATATCTTGAGACCTAACAAGTTAGTGAAGTATATGGGAGGTCTCAGTCAGACTTTTTTTTTGTTTAATTCTCTTTTTATATACAGGCAGTAATGATAATCTCCTTGAGCTGAGGGATTTACTTTGCAGCTTCCCTGTGGCTAGGGCACTGGGTGTAAGTACTCTTTGAACTGTGCTTTCTGTTATCACCATAACAGAGAGGGATGGTGACAGAAATGCTCAAAATAATTTCTATTTAACTTTAGATTATATTCATAATTCTGTTTAAATATAGATTTCTCTACTGGTGGGATCTCTTCTGACTTACCAATAGCATAGTGACACCATTATTTTATCTATAAGATTCAGCTCAGAGGAAGCTAAAAACCCACTCTGGATCCCTTTGTCTTCCATTGTTTACCACAGCTCAGCCCTCCTTATTCCTCTTGGAATAACTTGGAGATGTTCATGTACTTACGTTCTTTTACCTATGCATGCTTACTTTAAACTTGGAGACAGGGACAGTATCAGAGGCTTCTCCTCGTACTGGACCCTAAATACAAAGAATCAAACTATATTCTTTCCAATTTTTATTAAATCATCTTTCCTTCTAGAAGGCTATAATCATCTTAAAAAAATTTTTAAATACATTTTATTTGATCCATTATATGCAAAATATTATCAACTCAACATGTAATTTTGTATAAAAAATTGAGATATCTTACCTTTTTTCAGTTAGAGATTTTTTAAAAACCTTTTATTAAAGTATAGTTGATATATAACATGTTAGTTTCAGGTGTACAACATAGTGATTTGACATTTGTATGCATTATGAAGTGTTCACCACAAAAAATCTAGTTACCATCTGTCACCATACAAAGTTATTACAATATTATTGGCTGTATTCCCTATGCTGTACTTTTCATCCTTATGACATTTATTTTTATAACTGGAAGTTTGTACCTTTTAATCCCCTTCACCTAATTTGCACCCCTCCTCCCACCCTGGCAGCTACCAATTCTCCGTATTATGAGTATGTTTCTAGGTTTTTTGTTTGTTTGTTCGTTTCCAGTTTCCACATCGAGGTGAAATCATATGGTATTTGTCTTTCTCTGACTTATTTCACTTAGCATAATACCCTCTAGGTCTATCCGTATTGTCACAAATGTCAAGATTTCATTTCTTTTAATGACTGACTAATATTCCATTGTATATATGTACCACATCTCTACCCAGTCATCTATTGATGGACTCTTAAGTTGCTTCCATATCCTGACTGCTGCAATAAACATAAAGGTGCATATGTCTTCTCAAATTAGTGTGTTCATTCTCCTCAGATAAAGACCCAGAAGTGGAATTGCTGGGTCATATTGTATTTCTATTTTTAATTTTTTTGAGGAACCTCCATACTATTTTCCACAATGATTGCACTTGTTTACATTCCCAGCAATAGTGAACAAGGATTCCCATTTTTCCACATCCTCTACAACACTTATTTTTACTATTATTATTTTTAATTAAAGTATCATTGATATACAATCTTACGAAGGTTTCACATGAACAACATTGTGGTACATACTTATTTTATGTCTCTGATACTAGCCATTCTGGCTGGTGTGAGATGACATCTCATTGTGGTTTTGATTTGCATTTCCCTGATGATTAGTAATATTGAGCATTTTTTTCATGTATCTGTTGGCCATCTTTATGTCATCTTTGGAAAAATATCTATTCAGGTCCATGGCCTAATCTTTAATTGGATTATTTGCTTTTTTGTCATTGAGTTGTATGAGTTGTTTATATATTTTGGATATTGACTCCTTAACAGATATATCATTTTGCAAATCTTCTCCCATTCAGAAGGTTAACTTTTCATTTTGTTGATGGTTTCCTTTGCTGTGCAGAAGATTTTTAGTCTGTTGGCCCCTACTTGTTTATTTTTGCTTTTGTTTCCCTTGCCTGGGGAGATGTAACCAGAAAAAAGTTGCTAAGGCTAGTGTCCAAGAGTTTACTGCCTATGTTTTCTTTTAGGAGTTTTATGGTTTCAGGTCTTATATTTAGGTCTTTAATCCATTTCGAGTTTATTTTTGTGTTTGGTGTAAGAAAGTGGTCCAGTTTCATTATTTTGCATGTAGCTGTCCAGTTTTTCCAGCACCATTTATTGAAAAGACTGTCTTTTCCCGTTATATATTCTTGCATCCTTTGTTGCAGATTAATTGACCATATAAGTGTGTGTATAATCATCTTGAACAGAATAAAATGCTAACCGAGAGGCAGTGAACAAATATGCCACTGGATACTGAACACTTTATTTGCAAGCCTGAAACATACTTGAGTATTGACTACAGTAAGTCAATTACCCACACAAGAAGAAGAGGTATAGGAAAAACCTCCAGGGATTACCCTATCCACTCCTCTGTACAAAACAAGATTATCCAAGACTTTTTCTGTACTGACTACTCCATGGTCTCCCCTGGTAACCAGGCTTGGTGCTCTTCAATTTCCATCTCTTTACAGTGTGCCTGCATTTGCCTTGTCCCATCATTACTAGAGGGGATTATTCCAGGTCTCCTGACTCTGAACGGCTACCTGCTATGCACTAAGCCATTATTAAAACCAGTCACCAAGGATCTGTGTGTTCACAAGGGGCCAACAGCATGGAGTCGAAGCTCTGGCAAGTCCTTCAGTGGGACTGACCTGGAAAAGCTTTTAACAGAGATGTCCAGACAGGCATAGGCCGTAGGAGGTGTGAGGAGATTGAGAGGCAGGGATTCTTTGAGATCTTCCTGAACATGGTGGATCTAGCTTGAGCTATAGTTTCAAGGGAAGGAGGGGGTCATTTAGCAACAGAGAGGAAAGAATGTACAAGGGCACCTGTTAGAGTGTGGGGCCTCACACAAACGGGGATGCCATACCCTTCCCTCAGCCCCAGAAACAGGTGGCAAGTCTAGTGGAATCAGAGAGATCCGCTCGATTCCAGGCAGAGCTTTGGTCTCACTGCCTGTAAGGGCAGGAGTGTTGACAGTGGAGCTGTTTCTCAGCTCTCTGCCATCTGGTAGGCAGACTCAACAGAGGGGCTGGTAAATATCCTTTATTGTGTCTCCAGAGTTTTTACTTCTATACTAGCTAACCAACTCCAAAAACATACAAGCATTTCCTTGTTATTGTTCTCTCTGGGAGACTTTTTCTCCCTTGCACCTGACCTCCTAGAGGGCCTCATCAAACCGCTCCCAGAGCCATTGGTTGGGGCTCTGCAGAGCCCATGTGCTATGGAGGCCCTCTCATCTCCCATCCCATTGTGTGTGATCACCGTCACCTCTGCCATCCCTCTGGTATGGTTCACAGAGACATGAGGCAGCCCAGTCAAAGGGAGTGTAAACAGTGTGTCAGCCCCAGGGGTTGTGGTCACCAGGGTGAAGCCAGGGAACGGGTGTTATCAGAGAAGATGGGGGGAAAAGCTCAGGGGACCTCAGGAAAGCAGAAAGGAGCTGATGGGACAGGGCCAGATCGGAAAAGGGGCCAAAGATCTTTTCTTTCTCCCCAGTCTAGGTCTCTGGCCTCTTGTGGCTAATATACTTAACCCCAACGGGTTTCCCAGGGAAGCCCTGGCTGATTTATCTGTTCTCAAACCCCCAGCAGTAGAAGTCCATAATTTGGCTTATTTGACTTCCTGTTCCCTGCACATGTTTGGGTCACATCCTGACATATGAAGTGACTTCCTGCATTTATAGTCTGTCACTAGTTCCTAATCAAGCTAAGTAGGTTAGAACTAAATCTAGATCTAGTTCTCTTTCTGTCTGAGCAGGAAGAAAGGGGAGAGTGGTAGGGAAGGCGTTTCTAAATCCTGAATGACCAAAAAAGATTTAGAAAAAGTGTCAGAACTTAGATATTCTGCTATCTTGTTCCTGGAAATAGAGAGGCAGTATCTACAAGTGAGAATGTGGTGGCCTGAATTAATGGCATCTATAGCAACCCCCTTCCTAAGCCATTTGTGTTGTTCTCCTTTCCTTTTCCTGATTTTATGTCACAGTACCTGGGTCCTGCAAAGATAAATAAAGGGTGAGAAATATCTACCCCTACTTAAAAACAACTAGCATCCTAGAAACCTTTTGCATTTATATGCTTCTTTTGTCCCACAGTATCTAAAAACTCTTCTAAAAACTCTGCAGCTACTCTAAGGTAAACTGTGAGGTAGGTAAGTGGAGAGAGTATCTCCATGCTCTAATAGTCATGTCTTCTTTCCTTCTCATTTTCCTAGGTCTTCGAAAGAATCCTATTTATTTGGGCCATCCGACACCCTGCCAGTGGGTATGTCCAGGGAATTAATGACCTGGTCACTCCGTTCTTTGTCGTCTTCCTCTCAGAATATGTGGGTAAGAAGCCTGAGTACCAAGTTGAACAAGCTATTGCTCTTTCTTATCTGCAGTCTGTTCTTCCCAAGAGTGCAGCCAGTAGGCATGTCTTGCTAAAAAAGAGGTACGGCTTTAGAATGCACAGCAAAACCAGTTTTAACAGCAGTAGCAGCCTGGAATTTATTCTTGAGATGGCCACAGATCTCACCTAAAAAGACCTGCTTGGTCACAAGAGTGACCAAATTGATATATTTATGTTGTTCTGCCATAAACATGGCTTGATGGTTTATTTGAGGTCATTTTAGGATTATTTTGAACTTGTCTCAAACACAGGCCTTCGTCCGTGAAAGCTGGAATTTTAGATTGTGCATCAGCTCCACCCTTCAGCTTACACGCTGTATCTTAGGAGTGGGATGCGGACATGTAGAGGAGGAAAGGTTGTGGCACCAGAAGCCAGCTCACATTGGAGGTGATGGAAGAGGCCGAGCAGAGCTCCAGGACCTTGACCTCTCCCCTTCCTCCTTCACTTCTTCCCCCACGAGGTTTCTGTCCCTTTGGAGGGAGTGATTAGATGTCACAGTGGCAGTTAGGTTTTCTTACAGCCCAGCTTCCTCCTCCAGCCAGGCCTAAGTTAGGCAGAATCTTAAAAGGAGTTGAGGCTCCTCCCCTTCTCTTTTTGGTTTCCTTAATCGCTTGTGCTCAGAGATTCACAGGCAAACCCATTGTGGCCTGATGATTTATTTATTCTCTAAGTTAAGGAGAAGCTCATATGTGAATCAGAGCATTGAAAGGGGTCTTAGAACATCACTCATCTGATTCCCTCATTTCAGATGGGTTGTGAGATTCCCTAACTCCTTATTGGTGGCAGAGCTAAGACTAAAACCCTTTTCTTTGGACTCTGGAGGTGGTGAATTATTGGGGTTTTTGGCGGAAGCCATTGCGGGAGGTGAGGAGGGTAATGAGAAGTGGACCAGAGTGGAGCCTCTTGGAGGGGAGGGTATAAGGAGTGTCTCACTTGGTCCATCCCATTCAGGCTTTCCAATGGGGCTCAGTGGGTGGTGGTCTGGTCTTTCACTGTCAGTCTCAAAAAGTCAGGCAACCGAATGGCGCCAACCCCTCTTCCCCATAGGCGGCAGCAAGCAGGGCAGAACTGGGAGTGACAAACTATATGTGTACATATTAGCTTTTGTTTCTTTTGTGATCTGCTTATTCAAATTGTTTACCCTTTTTTTTCTATTGGATTGTTGGTCTTGTTATGAGCTTTTTGTAGACTAGACATATTCATCCTTTACCTGGTATGTGTTAAAAATATTAGGTCTTCCCACACATGTTCAACCATTTTTGACCCCCAAAATGGGAATTTTGTATGGTCCGATCTAATATTTTTTTCTCTAAGGTCATCATTTGTCTTTTAATTTTAAAGCATCTCCTTATATAGAACCCCCTTAATTTTTATGTTGTCAAATCTGCCCATTTGACAGGTATTTATTGAGCTCCTACTCTGTACCAGGGGACAGAGGGACTAAGGTGACAGATACGGAGCTTTCCATCTGGTAGAGGGGTTTGCAAACAAGTAAACCAGGTTTTGCAAACCGTGATAAGGACAGGAAGGGAGCAGCTCCTCCTCTGTGGTTTTGGATTTGGTATCTTGCTTAGGAAGTCTTTCCTTCCCCTCCCCAATATTATAAAAATACTCTCCCATGTTTCCTTCTAATATTCTTGTAGTTTTGTCTTTTCACTTAGTTTTTAAAATTGCATTACTAATTTATTTTCCTGTATGGTGGTGGTTGAGATTTAAGTTACTATTCCAACTGGATAGTTGTTTCAACACCATTTATAAATAGTATATCCCTTTCTTCAGTGATGTGAAATCACTGATGCTTTATGATATAATATAAATTCCTCTGTTTATATGGTCTACTTCTTTATTCCATTCCATTTATTTCCATTTTTCTGCAAGTACCATACCACTTGAATTTTTGAGCTTTATAGTGTGCTTTATTATTATTCCTAGGCTAGTGTCTTTCATCATCCTTTTGAAAAAATTGTGTTGTTTTTTCTTCCAGATGAACTTTAGAATCAACTTGCCAAATCCAGAAAGTGGGAATCTGTTAGAATTTTTATTGGAGTTCTAGTAAATTTATAAATTAAATTCTGTGGGTTTTTTTTTGTGTGTGTGTGAAGGTGCATTATTGAGATATAATTCATATACCATATAATTCACCCATTTAAAATGTAAAATTCAGTAGTTTTTAGTATATGTAGAGTTGTGTGACCATCACCACAATCAATTTTAGAACATTTTTATCACCCCAAAAAGAAACCTTGTATCCCTCAGCAGTCATCCCCTAGATCCCCATCCCTCTGCCCTTGGGTAACCAATAATCTTTCTGTCTCAATGGGTTTTCTTTTTCTGGACATTTCATATAAATGGAATCAGACAATATGTGAACTTTTGTGTCTGGCTTCTTTCACTTAGCATGTTTTTGAAATACATCCATGTGGTAGCATGTCAGTACTGCATTCCTTTTTATGGTCAAATACTCCACTGTATGGATATACCACATTTATTTATGTATTCATCAGTTGATGGATGTACATTAAATTTTAAAGAAATAAGACATACAGATTCTCCCTGCTTCAAGGCCCTTCCTGAACACAGATACAACAGTTTGTGGGCTTCAAATCTGCTTGTATGGGTCTAGTGCTTCCTTTCTGTCCGTCTCTAACGGTGACATATCTTAATAAGGCAGCTGCTGGAAAAGGCTTTTTGCTAAGACACTCACTCCTGCATGAAGCATCAGGTATCCTTCACCCGTGGAATAGGCCAGGCTATTGGATTTGTCACCCTGGATGGGTCTCACCAGGCAGCCCCACTGCCCCACCTCACTGTCCTGCAGCACAGGGGATCTACCCCATGAGAGCTGTGGGGTCCACCTGCCATCCGGACATTGTTTGGTCTTGTTTATCTCTCCATCTATGTCACTTTTGTAAATTAGGGCCTGTGCTTGCTTCATGTTTTGTGTCATGTTTGTTGTAAAATAGTTGAGAACAGGAAGGTCGAGTGACTCCCTCTGAGTTGATAGAGAAGTTGTCTTACTGATAGTGTGGCCCCCAGACAGCTTTTTTATCTGCTGAAGCCAGCTGCTGGTATTAAAGTGGGTTGTCTGTGAGGGGATTAAGGGGTGTTATGATTAGCACACATGATGTAGGGAGGGCATGGGGAAAGCAGTATAGCACAGAGAAGACAAGTAGTGACTCTGTACCATCTTACTAAGCTGATGGACAGTGACTGTAATGGGGTATGTGGTGGGGACTTGATAATAGGGGCGAATATAGTAACCACAATGTTGCTCATGTGAAACCTTCATAAAATTGTATATCAATGATACCTTAATAAAAAAAAAAGTAGATTGTCTGTAGATACGCCAGCTGTGTCTGAGTCCAGGGGTGATCATGCGAAAGGGTCACCTCTGAGGAAATAATTCTGGATTATGATCCCTAAGACTGTGGAGAATGTAGACTCTCATCTATAAGACCATTTGGGCTTAGACAATATTATTGATCTATTCTGAATATGTTATGGTCCAATATAATTGATAGCGTGTTCATCATCAAGATAGGCTGCTAATAGCAACTGTTTGTTAGCTGTGAAGAAATCATGTAGATGAGCAGAGCTTGTGACACATCTATTTTCACAAGAAGAGTGGTACCTGGTGATTTCTTCCAGTACAAAATGAAACAGTATCAAATGACTTTTTCTCTTTTCTTCTTCATGAAGCAGCACAATGAGATTTTCATTTCAGGTTTTACTTAGAAGTATGAGGGCAGGAGTCCAGCTCAAGATGGTGGTGTGAGTAGGGTGGTGGAAATCTCCTCCCAAAACCATATATATTTTGAAAATACAGCGAATACAACTGTTCCTAAAAGAGTGACTGGAAGATACAGTACACGAGCCAGGCTACATCTGCGAGAGCCCAACGTCTCACGGAAAAGGTTAGGATACATAGCCGTGACCCGGCAGGACCCGAGCACTCCCCCCACCCCAGCTCACTGGTGGGAAGAAAATAATCAGAGTGGGGAGGGAGTCAAAGCACAGGACTGATAAATAACGAGCCCTAGTAATCTCCCCCAGGAGCACAGACACACATTGCATGATGTTCTGGATATTAGAGGAGTAGAAAAGCAAAATCTGAAACTAAGACAGTGAAAAGGTTCCCACAGCCAGCTGCCCTGGGACAAAAGAAAAAGGGGCACCTTAAAAGTCTTAAAGGGAACACTTCCGGGAAGATGGCGGCATGAGCAGGGCGGTGGAAATCTCCTCCCAAAACCATATATATTTATGAAACTACAACAAATACAACTATTCCTAAAAGAGAGACCAGAAGATACAGGACAGCACCCAGCCTGCATCTACACCTGAGAGGACTTGGCACCCCACGAGGCAGGTAAGATACGGAGCCGTGACCCGACAGGACCTGAGCACTCCCCCACCCCAGCGCACCGGCAGGAGGAGAGGATTCAGAGCCGGGAGGGAGTGGAAGTACAGGCCCGCTAAATAACCAGCCCTGGTGATCTGCACCGGGAGCACTGACACACATCGCGGTGTGTATCGGAAATTGGAGAGACAGAGGGTGCAGGATCTGAGCCGGGGAACGCACCCGGGTCCTCGCAATTGGCTCCCCAGGACAGAAGAAAAGCACACGCTTTTTTAGCAGTCTTAAAGAGATAGGGGCCCAACGGAGGAGCAGGATCATCCCAGCACACTCAGCCCAGCAGGTTGGGAGTCCTGGGGAATGTCGGACCCCTTGGCTAGTGACTGGGAAAAAGTAGCCGCACTGAGACTTCCCACAGAGATCAACTGCCTCCCATTAGTTCCCGCCCCGGCCAGAGCTACAAAGGGCCCTGCGGAGCGACGCGGCTGTGGCTGTGGAATAGTGGAGCAACAGCACCACCTACAGCATCCTCACAGAATCCACTCCTGGTGGGTGTTTTTTTTTTCTCTTTTCTTTTCTTTCTTCCTTTTTTTCTCTTTTCTTTCTCTTTTTTTTCTTTTTAAAAGTCTTAAAAAGAGCCCAGCTGACTTACGTGGCACCTACCAGTGACCACTTCTATCGCCATGAAAAGACAGGAATATGGTACAAACAAAACTTACCCAGACCCAGACAACACTAGAGAGGGAACCTGAAGGGATTTAAATGCACAATCTTCCTGAAAAAGAATTCAGAACAAAAATCATAACCATACTGATGGATCTACAGAGAAATATGCAAGAGCTGAGGGAGGAAGTGAGGGAAGTGAGGAAAGACAATGCAGAAATGAGACAAGCGATCGACGGGCTTAACAGCAGACTGGACGAGATGCAAGAGATAGTTAATGGAATAGAAATCAGAGAACAGGAATACAGAGAAGCTGAGGCAGAGAGAGATAAAAGGATCTCTAGGAATGAAAGAATATTAAGAGAACTGTGTGACCAATCCAAACGGAACAATATCCACATTATAGGAGTACCAGAGGAAGAAGAGAGAGAAAAAGGGATAGAAAGTGTCTTTGAAGAAATAATTGCTGAAAACGTCCCCATGCTGGGGAAGGAAATAGTCTCGCAGTCCACAGAAGCCCACAGATCTCCCAACACAAGGGACCCAAGGAATACAACACCAAGACACATAATAATTAAAATGGCAAAGATCAAAGATAAAGACAGAGTATTAAAGGCAGCTAGAGAGAGAAAAAAGATCACCTACAAAGGAAAACCCATCAGACTGTCATCAGACTTCTCAACAGAAACCTTACAGGCCAGAAGAGAATGGCATGGTATATTTAATGTAATGAAACAAAAGGGCCTCGAACCAAGAATATTGTATCCAGCATGATTATCATTTAAATATGACGAAGGGATTAAACAATTTCGAGACAAATGAAAGCTGAGAGAGTTTGCCTCTCATAAACCACCTCTACAGGATCTCTTAAACGGACTGCTCTAGAGGGAAGCACCCCTAAGGCTAAAAAGATGTCACCAGAGAAAATAAAATCATAGCAAAGAAAGCAGACCGACCATCCAAATACTAACTAAAGGCAAAGAATAAAACACCTAGTATATAAAGAATGGAGGAGGAAGAATAAGAAGGGAGAGAAATAAAAAAACATCAGACTGTGTTTACAATAACTTAACAAGAAAGTTAAATTAGATTGTTAGATAGTAAAGAAGCAACCCTTGAACCTTTGGTAACCACGAATCTAAAGCCAGCAATGACAATAAGTACATATCTACCGATAATCACCCTAAATGTAAATGGACTGAATTCATCAATCAAAAGACACAGAGTAATAGAATGGATAAAAAAGCAAGACCCATCTATATGCTGCTTACAAGAGACTCACCTCAAACCCAAAGATATATACAGACTAAAAGTGAAGGGATGGAAAAAGATATTTCATGCAAACAACAAAGAGAAAAAAGCAGGTGTTCCAGTACTTGTATCAGACAAAATAGACGTCAAAACGAAGAAAGTAGCAAGAGATAAAGACGGACATTACATAATAATAAAGGGGTCAGTCCAACTAGAATATATAACCATTATAAATATATATGCACCCAACACAGGAGCGCTGGCATATGTGAAACAAATGCTAACAGAATTAAAGAAGGAAATAGAAAGCAATGCATTCATTTTAGGAGACTTCAACACACCACTCACTCCAAAGGACAGATCAACCAGACAGAAAATAAGTAAAGACACAGAGGCACTGAACAACACACTAGAACAGGTGGACCTAACAGACATCTACAGAACTCTACACCCAAAAGCAACAGGATACACATTCTTCTCAAGTGCACATGGAACATTTTCCAGAATAGACCACATACTAGGCCACAAAAAGAACCTCAGTAAAGTCAAAAATATTGAAATTCTTCCAACCAACTTCTCAGATCACGAAGGTAGAAAACTAGAAATAAATTTTAGAAAGAAATCAAAAAGGCTCACAAATACATGGAGACTTACAACATTCTCCTAATTAATCAATGGGTTAACGACCAAATCAAAACAGAAATCAAAGAATATATGGAGACTAATGACAACAACAACACAAAGCCACAACTTCTATGGGACGCAGCAAAGGCAGTTCTAAGAGGAAAGTATATTGCAATCCAGGCCTATTTAAAGAAGGAAGAACATTCCCAAATGAATACTCTAAAGACACAATTACTGAAATTGGAAAAAGAAGAACAAAAGAGGCCCAAAGTCACCAGAAGGAGGGACATAATAAAGATCAGAGAAGAAATAAATAAAATTGAGAAGAATAAAACAATAGAAAAATCAATGAAACCAAGAGCTGATTCTTTGAAAAAATAAACAAAATAGATAAACCCCTAGCCAGACTCATTAAGAGAAAAAGAGAATCTACACACATAAACAGAATCAGAAATGAGAAAGGAAAAATAACGACGGACCCCACAGAAATAGAAAGAATTATAAGAGAATATTATGAGAATCTATATGCTAACAAGCTGGAAAACCTAGAAGAAATGGACAACTTCTTAGAAAAATACAACCTTCCAAGACTGACCAAGCAAGAAACAGAAAAACTAAACAGACCAATCACCAGCAACGAAATTGAATCAGTAATCAAAAAACTACCCAAGAACAAAACCCCTGGACCTATTGGATTCACCTCTGAATTCTACCAGATATATAGAGAAGAAATAACACCCATTCTCCTTAAAGTTTTCCAAAAAATAGAAGAGGAGGGAATACTTCCGAACTCATTCTATGAAGCCAGCATCACTCTAATACCAAAACCTGGCAAAGACCTCACCAAAAAAGAAAATTACAGACCAATATCCCTGATGAACGTAGATGCAAAAATACTCAACAAAATATTAGCAAACCGAATTCAAAAATACATCAAGAGGATCATACACCATGATCAAGTGGGATTCATCCCAGGGATGCAAGGATGGTACAACATTCGAAAATCCATCAACATCATCCACCACATCAAGAAAAAGAAGAACAAAAACCACATGATCATCTCCATAGATGCTGAAAAAGCATTTGACAAAATTCAGCATCCATTCATGATTAAAACTCTCAACAAAATGGGTATAGAGGGCAAGTACTTCAACATCATAAAGGCTATATATGACAAACCCACCGCTAACAGCATACTTAACAGTGAGAAGTTGAAAGCTTTTCCTCTAAGCTCGGGAACAAGACAAGGATGCCCACTCTCCCTGCTTTTATTCAACATAGTACTGGAGGTCCTAGCCACAGCAATCAGACAACACAAAGAAATAAAAGGCATCCAGATTGGTAAGGAAGAAGTCAAACTGTCCCTGTTTGCAGATGACATGATATTGTAGATAAAAAACCCGAAAGAATCCACTCCAAAACTGCTAGGACTAATAACTGAATTCAGTAAAGTTGCAGGATACAAAATTAATACATAGAAATCTGTTGCATTCCTTTACACTAACGATGAACTAGCAGAAAGAGAAATCAGGAAAACAATTCCATTCGCAGTTGCATCAAAAAGAATAAAATACCTAGGAATAAACCTAACCAAGGAAGAGAAAGACCTGTACCATGAAAACTACAAGAAACTCCTAAGAGAAATTAAAGAGAACACTAATAAATGGAAATTCATCCCATGTTCTTGTGTAGGAAGAATTAATATTGTCAAAATGGCCACCCTGCTTAAAGCAACATACAGATTCAGTGCAAACCCTATCAAAATACCAACAGCATTCTTCAACGAACTGGAAAAAATAGTTCTAAAATTCATATGGAAGGGTTGGTGGGGGGGGACCTGATGAAGGGGGTAGTTTAATCATCACAATATTGCTCATGTAATTGTAGGTTAATGATACTAAAATAAAATAAATTGTAAAAAAAAAAAAAATTCGTATGGAACCACAAAAGACCACGAATAGCAAAATCAGTCCTGAGAAGGAAGAATAAAGTAGGGGGATCTCGCTTCCCAACTTCAAGCTCTACTACAAAGCCACAATAATCTAGACAATTTGGTACTGGCACAAGAACAGACCCATAGATGTGTTGAGGCTCCACATCGCTAATCATCAGAGAAATGCAAATTAAAACCACAATGAGGTATCACCTCACACCAGTTAGGATGGCCACCATCCAAAAGACAGTGGAACAGAATAGAGAGTCCAGATATTAACCCAAGCATATATGGCCAATTAATATACGATAAAGGAGCCATAGACATACAAGGGGGAAATGACAGCCTCTTTAACAGATGGTGTTGGCAAAACTGGACAGCTACATGTAAGAGAATGAAACTGGATTACTGTTTAACTCCACACACAAAAGTAAACTCGAAATGGATCAAAGATTTGAATGTAAGTCGTGAAAACATAAAACTCTTAGAAAAAAACATAGGCAAAAATCTCTTGGACATAAACATGAGCAACTTCTTCATGAACATATCTGCAGGGGCAAGGAAAACAAAAGCAAAAATGAGCAAGTGGGACTATATCAAACTAAAAAGCTTCTGTACAGCAAAGGACACCATGAGTAGAAGAAAAAGGCATCCTACAGTGTGGGAGAATATATTCATAAATGACATACAAAGAGCAGCTCACGCACCTCAACAAACAAAAAGCAAATAAGCCAATTAAAAAATGGGCAGAGGATCTGAACAGGCACTTCTCCAAAGAAGAAATTCAGATGGCCAACAGACACATGGAAAGATGCTCCATATCGCTAATCATCAGAGAAATGCAAATTAAAACCCTAATGAGATATCACCTTACACCAGTTAGGATGGCCAACATCCAAAAGACAAACAACAACAAATGTTGGTGAGGATGTGGAGAAAGGGGAACCCTCCTACAGTGCTGGTGGGAATATAAATTAGTACAACTATTGTGGAAAGCAGTGTTGAGGTTCCTCAACAAAGTAAAAATAGAAATACCATTTGACCCAGGAATTCCACTCCTAGGAATTTACCCTAAGAATGCAGGAGCCCAGTTTGAAAGATATATGCACCCCTATGTTTATCACAGCACTTTTTACAATAGCCAAGAAATGGAAGCAACCTAAGTGTCCATCAGTAGATGAATGGATAAAGAAGATGTGGTACATATACACAATGGAATATTATTCAGCCATAAGAAGAAAACAAATCCTGCCATTTGCAACAACATGGATGGAGCTAGAGGGTATTATGCTCAGTGAAATAAGCCAGGCAGAGAAGAGAAGTACCAAATGATTTCATTCATCTGTGGAGCATAAGAAGAAAGCAAAAACTGAAGGAACATAACAGCAGCAGAGTCATAGAACCCAAGAATGGACTAACAGTTACCAAAGGAAAAGGGACTGGGGAGGGTGGGTGGGAAGGGAGGGATAAGGGGAAATAAGAGGCATTACGATTAGCAGACATAATGTAGGGGGTGGGGCAGGGGGAAGACAGTATAGCACAGAGAAGACAAGTGGTGATTCTGTAGCATCTTAGCACACTGATGGACAGTGACTGTAATGGGGTATGTGGTGGGGACTTGATAATGGGGGGAATCTAGTAACCACAATGTTGTTCAAGTGATTGTACATTAATGATACAAAAAAAAAGATATATGCACCCCTATGTTCATTGCAGCATTATTTAAAAGAGCAAAATCTCAAGTGTCCATCAATAGATGAATAGATAAAGATTTGGCATATATATATATATATACACATAATATAGTCAGCCAGAAAAAAAAAACAAGTACGAGGGCAGTGGAACTCCCAGAAAGTAGGTCTTTCCTAAACCTCTGACTTATGAGTCCAATTCCCTGAGTGACATTTCCTCTTGGATGTCATAGATCAGTTAGGATAAGCTTGGCTGCTTGTGACAGGGAACCCCATATAATAGTAACATTTGGCAAGAGAGAAAAGCTTATTTCTCTCACATTCAAAGTCAAGAAGTAGTCCGGGGCTTATGAGCTGCTCTAAGATATCACGGATCAGACTCCTCTCATTCTCCCTTTCTCAGCGTGTGGTTTCCTTCTTGTGATCCAAGATAGCAGTTGTGCTCCCACCATCACATCATATTCCAGCCAGCATGGAGGAGGAAAGGAAGAAAAGCATACTCCTTCCATCTAAGTACACTTCCCAAAGCTGTGCATGATGCCTTGGTTTAAATCTCTTATGTCTGGACTTAGTATTAGGGCCATATGTACCTATAAGTGAGGCCGGAAACTGTCTTATATCCCAGGTGGCCAGTACCTTAAAGGCCCCTTCACCAAGAAGGAAGGAGGAGCAGTTATTTGTGGACAACCCACAACCTTTGCTACCCCTAGGCTCCTCAGTGTTTTACTAACTCCTCCCTTATCTCTCAGTTAGCAACATTTCCTGTCTCTTAAGTCGGAAATGCTAAGAATTGTGTATGATTTTTTTTCTCACTCCTTTATATCTAGTAAGTTACAAAATGCTGATGATTTTGTATCCTAAATCTTTCTTGAATCTGCTTCCCTTTCCATTCTTATGACTGCCCTCAGCCAGGCCTGGATTGCTGAAGTGGCCAATTGTGTTTCCCACCTCTGGTCTGATCCCTTTTCAAACCTGTCTTCTGCAACATTCAAGCACAGACTTGCCCGTGCAGCTCCTCTGCCTGAAACCCTTCAGTGGATCCCATCACCTACAGGCTAAATGTCCAGGTTGTCTAGCTTGTGGTACAAGGCCCTGTGTGACCTGCTCCCTGCCTTATCCCTGAACTCAACAATCCCAAATTGACAGTTTTAACCTAAAGCCTTGTCCTGCCCCATCTCTTTATCCCCTGGGTTGATTCTTGCACGTCCTTTACAAAAGGGAGCCTGTCCTGGCAGCCTCCTACTTCCACCCCTACCACCTCAATAGTACTCTTTCCATTTCTTTTGTAGCACTTTTATCACACCAGTTACTGTCTGTGTTGCCTTCCAGCCCTCTGCCACCAGACTTTATGATTCCTTGAGATCGGAGACTACCATATACATCTTTATGTTCCCAGTGCCTTAATTTTCATTCCAGAATAGGCATTCCATAAATGTCTAAATGAATGGGAGAATGAAAATGTCATGATAACTTTCCAAGATATTCAGAAATTAGTGTAGCTTTGCTGGGCTTGGCCACTGGAGGGCAGTGAACTACAGTATTTTGAAACTGTGCTGAGTCAGCCAAAAGTTCTGTCTCTTCTAAGGGATGGAGATGGAGTACCGCCACTGAATCAGCAAGTATTTACTGAGCACCTATACTGCTCCAGGCACTGCTCTATGCACTGGGGATCTGACCATACACAGGGTCGACAGAAACCCCTGCCTTTTACTAATAGGTATTTATGCAAGGAAAATAAAAGTTTACCATCCCCAAAAGATTCTATAAATATTCATAGCAACTTTATTCATATAGACAAAAACTGGAAACGACCCAACTATCCTTTAACAGGAAAATGAATATTCATATGATGGGATAGGAATAAAAATAAAAAGGATATTTTTTATTTGAGCAATAAAAAGGAACAAATTATTGATAAACACAACAACATGGAAGAAACCGTCTCAAAAACTGTTTTGTTGAACAAAAGAAGCCAGATACCAAAAAAAGCATACCTTGTATGATTCCATTTAAATGGAGTTCAAAAATAATCCAGTGGTGATAGAAATCAGAACAATGGGTGACTCTGGTGGGAAATTAGGAAGAGGCATGAGGAATCCTTTGGGGTGATGGAAATGTCTGTTTGGCCTGGGGCATTTTTTTACACAGACGTATACATGTTTCAAAACGGAACTGTGTGCTTGTGTGTAGTCTACTGCATACAAATTATATGTAAAAAGAAATCCCTCCAGAGCTTAAATTCTGATGGGCAGAAAGAGACAAATAGAAAAATAGGTAAAGTGTTTGTTGGCTTGTGATAAGTGCTGTGGAGAAAAATGAATCAGGAAAGAAGAACAGAGATGTGCTCTGTTGGTGAGAGCGGGAACAGGAGCAGGTTTCAAACAGGGTAGTGAGCCAGGGTCACCCTTAAAAGAGAACTTTGGAGCCAAGTCCTGAAGGTGAGGGGGCTAGGCATGCAGTTCATTTATTTTTTTTATTTTTTTTTCCATTTATTTTGGTATCATTAACCTACAATTACATGTGCAATATTATGGTGATTAAACAACCCCCTTCATCAGGTCCCCCCCACCAACCCTATTACAGTCACTGTCCATCAGCGTAGTGAGATGAGAATCACTACTTATCTTCTCTGAGTTGTACAGCCCTCTCCATGCCCCCCCTACCTTACGTCTGCTAATCGTAATGCACCCTTTTACCCTCTTATACCTCCCATCCCACCCTTCTTCCCCAGTCCCTTTCCTTTTGGTAACTATTAGTCCGTTCTTGGGTTCTGTGAGTCTGCTGCTGTTTTGTTTCTTCAGTTTTTTTTTTTGTTCTTATACTCCACATATGAGTGAAATCATTTGATACTTGTCTTTTCGGCTTGGCTTATTTCACTGAGCATAATACCCTCTAGCTCCATCCATGTTGTTGCAAATGGTAGGATTTGTTTTCTTCTTATGGTTGAATAATATTCCATTGTGTATATGTACCACATCTTCTTAATCCATTCATCTACTGATGGACACTTAGGTTGCTTCCATTTCTTGGCTATTGTAAATAGTGCTGCAATAAACATAGGGGTGCATCTGTCTTTTTGAAACTGGGCTGCTGCAGTCTTAGGGTAAATTCCTAGGAGTGGGATTCCTGGGTCAAATGGTATTTCTATTTTGAGTTTTTTGAGGAACCTCCATACTGCTTTCCACAATGGTTGAACTAATTTGCATTCCCACCAGCAGTGTAGGAGGGTTCCCTTTTCTCCACATCCTCGCCAACATTTGTTGTTGTTTGTGTTTTGGATGTTGGCCATCCTCACTGGTGTGAGGTGATATCTCATTGTGGTTTTAATCTGCATTTCGCTGATGTTTAGCGATGTGGAGCATCTTTTCATGTGCCTGTTGGCCATCTGAATTTCTTCTTTAGAGAAGTGTCTATTCATGTCCT
>JAQQAC010007890.1:30972053-31105472 GCA_029783875.1 Phataginus tricuspis | reverse complement strand
GATGCAATTGTGAATGGAATTGTTTTTCTGATTTCTCTTTCTGTTAGTTCATCATTAGTGTATAGGAAAGCAACAGATTTCTGTGTGTTAATTTTGTATCCTGCAACTTTGCTAAATTCAGATATTAGTTCTAGTAGTTTTAGAGTGGAGTCTTTAGGGTTTTTTATGTACAGTATCATGTCATCTGCAAATAGTGACAATTTGACTTCTTCTTTACCAATCTGGATGCCTTGTATGTCTTTGCTTTGTCTGATTGCTGTGGCTAGGACCTCCAGTACTATGTTGAATAACAATGGAGAGAGTGGGCACCCCTGTCTTGTTCCTGATCTTAGATGAAAAACTTTCAGCTCCTCGCTATTAAGTATGATGTTAGCTGTGGGTTTGTCATATATAGCCTTTATGATGTTGAAGTACTTGCCATCTATACCCATTTTGTTGAGAGTTTTAATCATGAATGGATGCTGAATTTTATCAAATGCTTTTTCAGCATCTATGGAGATGATCATGTGGTTTTTGTTCTTCTTTTTATTGATGTGATGGATGCAGTTCATTTTTGATAGTTAATGCTTAAGTTTTCATAGAAAAGGAGTTGTTAGTAACTCCCCGCATGCCCAGGTACCATGGACACAGTCGCCATGTCTTGTTCCTGGGCTGCTGCGGATTATCCTCTGGCTCCATGCTCTCAGTTCCTGGGAGGCTTCGTTCTCCATCTCATAGCCAACTCCTCGCGAGATAGCCGCCCTGTGGGCCTGTCATTCCCTATCTGGCGAGGTGTGGAGACCAAAGATGAAGCTGGACAAACATCCATAGTAATGGTGGGTTTTCATTTTCTTAAGAGGGCATTCTTTTTTTTTTTTAATAGTTTATTTTGGTATCATTAATCTACAATTACATGTGCAATATTATGGTGATTAAACTCCCCCCTTCATCAGGTCCCCTCCACCAACCCCAATACAATCACTGTCCATCAGCGTAGTGAGATGCTATAGAATCACTACTTGTCTTCTCTGAGTTGTACAGCCCTCCCCGTGCCCCCCCAACATTAATCTGCTAATCGTAAGAGGGCATTCCTTTTTTGCTCCTTAAAATGTAAACTTTACATTGAAGTATAATGGACATTTTTTAAAATTAAAGTATCATTGACATACAATCTTATGAAGATTTCACGTGAACAACATTGTGGTTTCAACATTCGCCCATATTATCAACTTCCACCCACCCCCACCCATTGCAGTCACTGTCTATCAGTGTAGCAAGGTGCTATACAGTCATTGAAGTATAATAGACATTTTTAGAAGTACATATATCATGCGTGCACAGCTTGATAAATTTCTCCTGCGTACCCAGCACCCATATGAAGACATGGAACATTTCGGCACTGCCGAAGTCCCCTGTGTTCCTTTCTAGCCCTTCCATTCCCTACACCCATCAGGGTAACTACTGACTTCTAACCTTGATTAGTTTTGCCTGTGTTTAAACTTTATATAAATTGAATTGTATAGTACAGATATTCCATTTTCCATTTTCATGCTATTGGTTTGGGGGAAATCAATTACCACTCACCCTATTTGGGACTCTAACCCTTTCCTCAAGATGCCTCCTGGGCCCATCTTCATAGATGAAGCAGCCTCATAGGCGATAGATAGTCAGTTGAGTAATATTTGCGGCTCTTCCCAGCAATAGACATAATATATGGAGACAGCCCAGCCAGAGTGCTGAGCTAAGCCGCTTTCACCTGACCCTTGAGAGCAGTGTGTACATTTGGCAGGATGTCCAGTGCTGGATTCCCTATCATGTAGGAGGCAAGTTGTGGCTGGTCCCCTCCGGGGCTCTAAGTCCTAGCCTGCTCCCTTCCTGGCAGTGAGCCGACTGGCACATGTGTGCTCGCCTGCTCGCTGTCTCTCATCTGACCCAAGAATAAGTGAGAAATTGTAGCGGAGGAGAAATTGAGACAGCTAACGTAGTCAAGATGTTTGAGCCTGGATGCAGAGCCGCTGGGCAGCTGACAGTGGCCCTGGGAACTCTGGCCTCCCTAGAACCTGTTCGCATCTGCAGTGCCTTGGTGACGTGCTGCCTGCCTCTGGGTGGTCTTTGGGTAGGTCCTCGAAGGCCAAGTGTGTGCTAGACCTGGCCTTTCCCTTGCCCCATAACCTGAATACTCATGTAGTTTGAGCCTATGTAATTTGGGGTCCTGTAGCCAGTATCAAGCAGCTAGGTCAACCAGCAGTGAGCCACTCATGTTTGTTAAATAAGCGTTAAAGTAGTACAGGAACCTGAGGAAAATAGAAAAAAGTGATGGTATGTTCGTTTTTAAAATTTAATTTCAACAAGGGTATCCTGTCACGTGTACATCCAGGCTACCTCACACTGAGTAGTGTACAGTCAGAAGTCATGTATCACTCTGAGTTAATATCTGCCTTTTGGTCACTACCCTGATTGACAGGTGGAGTGTCAGGAAGGTCATGGTCAGCAGCTCCTGTGCATCTTTTAAACAGCATGTCTCCTCTCTCACGGTCTGGAACATGGTCCTCATGAAACAGAACTGCCTCCCGGTGGGTCTCTACTCTGTAGGAACCTCAGAAGAAGTCTTCCCTCTGATTTTGTCCCTGGAAGAGGCCAGCTCTCCTTACTCTCTCTCTGTCAGTGGCTGACATTCCCAGGATTAGCCTCGTGCCCTCCCCACTCTAAGGCCTGCAGCAGTGTCCTTGTCCTGGCTGCTCCGTCAGACACCGGCCTGAAAATGCCAGACGAATAAAACCCCGTAATGCATTTATAGAGCCCTTGAACCACTGCAGCATTATTACCTACAGTGATCAGATGAACTCCTTGACACTTAAAACTATGTTTTTCTTGATGAAATATTTAAGTTCCTATTTTGTGAGGTTCTTTAGATTGTGGCCTAAAAAATTAATTTTGTCCTATTCTCGGTCAGTTTACTTTTGAGATCAGAAATTATTAATATAAGCTATTCTTATGAGTCCAGTTTTTAAGAAACAAGACAGGAATCAGAGGCTTTGTTTCCAGAGCTATAGAAAATAGAAAAGCTGTCTACAGCCTGATGCCTTGAATCCTTTCATGCCTGTCCATCGGGCTGAATCATTCCAACCCAATCGATCACAAAATCTAGAAATTACCCTGTGATCACAGGTGGTCCTGGGAGATGCCTAGAGCAGTGAATAGACAAGTTATTCTTGTCAGTTTAAGCAAAACAAGTGCTTCCCAAAGCTGTTGGGGAGTTTCCAAGGCATACGTGAGGCTAATTTTAGACCCAGGATTTGGAGTTCTCTGAAAAATAAACACTTAACTGGAGCCTCCATTCAAGTACATTTCATCAGCTAATAAATGGGCATGTTCTTATCAAGGCCAGAGTGGGCAATTTGATTTTTATAAAGAGCTTTTGGGTTCCCTCCTTTTGGATGTTTGCCTCTTAAAATAGCCATAAATATCCTTAACATCTCATTCCCTCCAGTGTGAGTCCTGGCTGCTGTGTGCTGTGTAATGACAACCAGAGATGTTGCCCTCATTCGAGACTGTGTTGCTGGCATGGTTTCCCATTCCAGCTTCAATGGTATGCTGAATTTTCTCAAGTGGGGTGTCTAATGATCCTTCTGAACAGACTGTTTATGCTGAATGAAGCCCTTCAGAGAGCATTTGGGCCTCCCTTTCTCTGCTGCTTTTTGCTGGTGTACTCAGCTCACAGTTTTTGACTGAATGTGTGAATTTTTTCCTCCCAGCAGGCAGAACGGCAGACCTAAAGTCTCCTCTTGCTCTCTGCGTTGCTGGTGAACCATCCCACCATCTGTGAAAGCCAAGGGTGAATGAGCAGGCCAGGCGTAAGGGCAGAACCTGGGGAAACAATGGCCCCTGACTGCGGGCTCCCAGGGGTGGTTCAGCATCCTGCCTGTTGACCCCGTGCACCCTTGGCAGCTCAAGGCTTGAGTGACATCTTACCAACTTGAGACCTCATGTGTTAGATTTTCCTCTTTAAGACCAAAAGGTGGAACTGGAAAGCTTTAAAAATTGATTTATTTTTAAGCTGTGTTTGGGGTTAGGTTAGGTTTGGCAGCAAATAGAGCAATCCAGAATAACAGTGGCTTAAACAAGATACTTTATTTATTCCTCATTTAGTGACAATAATACTAGCTAACATTTACATAATGCTTATTTTGTGCCAGGCCCTGTTGTTCGCACTTGTCACATATGAACTTATTTAATCCTTACAATATCCTATGACACTGGTAGGTTGTCACCACCTTAACAGATGAGGAATTGAGGCACAATAGGTAAAGTCATTGGCCTACAGCCACGTAGCAGGTGAGTGACAGAGCCAGGACTTGTACTCTTTAACTGTATACGTTCTGTCTGACAAAAAAGCCACAGGCTACCAGGGCTGATACGGCAGCTGTGTCCCCCATTGTCCTTGGGCACCCAGGCTCTTTCTCCCCGGTTATTCCACGGCGTGTAGTTTCCATTCCCAGTCATATTTCCACGGCAGTGTTCTGTAATTGTAGAGTGGCCACCTTGGACATGTATGTCCAATTGGGAAACTCTCTGAGGAATGCAAGCAGCCTTTGTCTTGAGCCTCCCTTGTGGGTCTCACATTTTTCTTACGATCCTGTTCTCATAAACAGGGAGTAACAACAGTAGATCAGCAGCCACGCTCCCTGGAAGGGACAGTGCTCTCCTTGCTGCTGCTGTGCCGGGCCTACAGCGTGGTCTGCCGGAACCTGTGGCCCGTACGGTTCTTATACGGGGTCAGAGGGAACAGTTCCTTGGGGCTCTGTTTGTGGCTGTAGGGACTGGGGGCACCTGGGTATCCGTCTCTGGGGAAATGGACATGTGAAGTGATGGAGACACGTGGCGCAGTAAACTAGAGTGTGAACAGCAACACAGAAGGGTCTTAGAAACATAATATGAAGCAAAAAGAAAAAGGAAGACTCTGAGCTGGGTCCTAAAGCCCAGAATCATTTAACTAAATTAATAGTATATATATGGCTGCCCCCAAAACACCCTATACCATAAGTGTTTTAAGTTAGGGAAAAAAGAAAGGTGATATTTCTCGGAAGGGTTTTTTTTTTAATGTGATTTCTCAAATGGACCTTTACATATTATCTAAAGTCTTACTTTCTGAAAGCTTAATGTTATTTTGCAAAATCTTCTTTATTCTTTTTTTAGTGATAAAAGGCAGTAGTCAATCGTAGTCTTTTTTTCCTAAAATAATGTACATTTTTCCCCTGACTATAGAAATCATGCTTATTCTAGAAATTCTGAAAAGTCTAGTAAAGCTTAAAGAAAATAAAAATCCTTTATCCCTATCACTTAGGGAATAAATGCTATAAATCTTGTGATATGTGTTGTCTTTCCTCTGTGCTTGTATAAACACACATAAATATTGTATGTACAGTAGTTGGGAGTACACCATAAATAAATGTGTACCTTTTTCCTGTAATGCTGTGACAGGCTTTCTCATGTCACTACAAATTTCATCTAAAATAAACTGTATTGTGCCCACTGTGTGCCAGGCGCTGCTGTTAGCACTCTACGTGTGTTAACTGGCCCCAGGGCTGGACTTTCAGGTTGTTGCCAGGGTCACAGCTTTTCTGACAAAGTACCCCACCTTCCCCAAAAGCATTCTCACAGCCCTTGACGTCCATTAAAAAACACTGTGTATATAGGATGAGAATCTGTGAGTTGCTACATGTTGTCCCAGGGAGGTTCAGTTGTAGGTCTTATAATAATTCTCATAAATGAAAAGGCTGAATTCTGAATACGTTCGGTTGGGTATCTGTGTCTCTCTGAAGCCCCAGGAACCTCAGTGAACATCTTGTTTTCAAAATAGGGTTTGTGGCCCTAAGGAGAAAAGCTGCCTCTGGCACAGAACTCCAGGGCCTGAACATTTCGTGTGTGGCCTCTGACAGACATGCAGGGGTCTATGGGTTGAGGTGGCCTGTCTTGTGGGGCAAGGAAAGCCTTCGTGGTTCTTCCACTTCTCTGTGGCAGGAAGGAAATACCTCGTGGCCTTTTCCTCCAGGTTTGTAGATGACTTCTCAAGTTCTTCCCCCTTGGCTCTCAGACCAGCTAAACAGCTTCTCCTGTTACTTAGTGTAGGGTTTCTATCTGAAACTAATACGTAGTCTTCTTTGAAAGAGGACTAAAGAAGCTTGGGAAATGCTGGCTAAGTGAGGTTAAGCAGATTTACTTAATGCAGAGTTTCTTATAACTCCTCCGGTCCTGTTGTATGCTATGATCTATGTGGCTCTTCAAGGTGAGTTTATATGCAGCATTTCTCAACCATATTTGTCTCCAGAACCCATTTTTTCTTGAGTATCCTATAGGATTGAAGTTTTACAGAGCCCGTCTTAGGAACTGCCACCTTGTTGACATTAAATCCTAGAAATTCCCACAAGTTTGGGCTCTCCTCCTTCACATACTCATCTTCACTTCTGAGTGGTGAGGCCATTGGTGTGCCTCGTCAGAAGATGGGAATTCTATCTTTAAATGAACTATAGGAGCTATCCATCCCAGCTGTTCTTGCTACATGTTGATGCGAGCATGCTCGACAGCTCACTGTAGTTCTTGAAATCAAGGAATTTTTCCAGACACTCTCTAGGGGCCTGAGTATAGTTCTAAAGTAACTTTTTCTAAAACTGATTGGACAAATGCAAGGGAAGAGAAAGATGTGTTGGACCCAGCAGAATGGGCGAGAGAAATGACCTTCTCAGTGTTGTGATGAGAACTTTCCTGGGACATGCTCGCGTACCCGACAGTGGGAGGAGGAGGGCCGGCCTTGATCCTGGCATCAGCGTAGCCTGGCTCTTCCCTGGCTTTAAGGACCCTGTTGAAGATACTAGACTTTTTCTTTCTCTTTCCATTTTTTAGAGAAGACCTCTGGACTTTCTTCACCTTTTGTTTTACAGAAGAGGATGTGGAGAACTTTGACGTGACCAGTTTGTCTCAGGACATGCTGCGAAGCATTGAAGCCGACAGCTTTTGGTGCATGAGCAAGCTGCTGGATGGGATCCAGGTGAGCCAGTCCTGCCCTTGTGGAATGCCTGGGTCTGGGGGCATCCTGCAGGCCTTTGAGCTCCTTATTTGCATTAGGCAGGACCACACCCCCACCAGCGAACCCAGCATGGTTCCTCCTCTGTTTGGTTCATCCAACTTTACCTCTTGCATTAGCTTTACATCTTTCAAAAGGCAATGGTCTAGTGTCCCCTGGAGACTAAAGAAGTCTCCATGCTGCCCTGGCGTTGTCATCAGAGTATGCCCCTCCTTTTTGCTACATACCTGGAGCCACGTGGTCTGCTTCCACAGTGCAGGGCTCTCTTAAGCTTTCCTCCCACTCTGCTGGTCTGTAGATTCCTTTGTTCCCCAAAACACTGGCCCTGACTTTGAAAAAGCAGCTTGTGCTTTTAAATGTATTTCAGTGACCTTGAGGGGTTGTAGCATGAGTGTTTGGCATCCCTGGCCATCCTGGGCTCTATGTCATTTACAGGATAACTACACCTTTGCACAACCAGGGATCCAGAAGAAGGTCAAGGCACTGGAAGAGCTTGTCAGCCGGATTGATGGTAGGTTCAGAGGAAAGGGAATTCTCTAGCAGCAGCACTGGTGGTTCTCACACAAGCCAGTCATGCTCATGGGTCCTCTCCTCTGCCCCCTTGCCAGCCATGACCCTTTCCAACCCTTACCAGTTCACTCTGAGCTGTTCACAGTTCCACATCTCAACAGCAAGGAGAGGTGAGAACTCTACTGTTACCTTAAGTACTTTTTTCTCCTTAGTTTCTATCACCAAGTTCCATCAATTTTCCTTCAGCATCTCTCCTTGAATTCACCTTTTCTTCTCCATTTCCCTAGACACAGCTCTGGTCCAGCTGTGCCTGGATTTCTGCAACCTTCCCCTAGAAGGGCTTGCCTCCTCCGTATTCCTTCCTCTTTCAAACCTTCTGTCGCACAACTGCATCTTTCTAAAGCACTATTCTGGTCACATCCCTCATCTGCTCTGAAACCTCCTGCAGAGCTCTCTGTTGTTTTTAGCATCAAGTCTGCAGTCTGACCTTGTCCTTCATGTGGTGATGTAACTCAGGACTCCTAGCCTGATGCAGGCTGATTCCCTAGCAGGACTCTCCATAGCTCCCTGGGACCTGGCTGGGCCAGGGAAATGAGATGTGGCTCTTCTTGAAGCAGAAGGTATTTGAGAAACAGGGGCCTTACAGTAATTCTTTGGCTCTAGCTTGGAGTCATGGGATGTTAGAACTAAAAGGCAATTCAGGAAGCCCTGCTGTTGACTGAAGGAGAAACTGAGGCCCAGGGTGAGATGTCAGAATTAAGTTTTGTGAAGATCACACAGAACCTAATAGTGAGGTGTTCTGTTAAGCGGGATCTCTAGAACCAGTTAAGTTGTAAAGCTTCTTTTGGCCTCTAGCAGTTACAACACAACTAATAAACCTCATTCCCTGGTTTTTCTATCATGGATTTTCTGCTTCACCAAAACATTGCCTTTCTCTCCCATACAAAAATTGCATACCTTTCTCTTTCCTTCCCCAGGTGTTCTCATCACAGAAACATTCCCTGATTTGTTCCGCTTGCTCCAGCTTCCTTTTATGACTTCGGATTTCAATCCTCCCAGATTGTTTACTTATTTACAGTTGTTTCCTATCCACATTGTATGTGGGATGCTTTTTCCTCTTTGTCTTATTGTCCTGACCCTGCTGTTAGCCCCACGGTGGGCCCCCATCCAGCTCTCTTGCACCCCTCACCTGGATGCTGGGACAGGGTGCATGCTGCCACTGGCAGAAGCACAAAGCTGTTGACACACCTGTCATCAGTCAGGTTCCAGAGGGCAGAGGCCATGGTTTCTGCCCCTGTCAGCCCCATCCTTGTTTTTTCTGCCCTTGCAAATACCTGATAAAGGTATGGTACTTTAAGATGGTGGATTTTTAAATGTATAGGTCTTTATTGTTTCTTTGAATTATAGAATTAATATTCATTATAAAAATTTAAGCAATTCAGAAAAGACACAAAAAGTAAAAATCTTCCCCTTCCTTAAATTCTACTCCCCAGAAATAACCATTGTTAATAGTTACTCTTTCAAAGGTACTTACCACATGCCAGGTGCTTTGAAAGCATTTTTATTTTCTCATTGTATCCTCCCCCAAACCTTCTGTGGTATGAGTGATTATGTCCATGTTTTATAGATTTGGAAACTGAGGAGGACAGTTAAGCATTATATGAAGGATGGTCATGTGGAACAGGGATCAGGTTTGTTGTGGATTTCTCCACAGAATGCCACACAAACTCCTAGGAGTGGGAGTTAGGAGGGATGTAGTTTGTGTTGAATATGGCGAAGCACTTTCTGGTGGATCACTTAGTATATCATTGGGAGAGGCTGCGCTTGCGTGCAGTCAGTGAACCGCTTTCACCGGCAGTGTTTAAGTCCCTGCTGGCAGCCATCTGTCAGGGATGCTGACGAGGAAGTCCTCACTGGTGGGAGGATGGCCAAGGGGACCCCCGTGGTTCTTTTCCATTCTGGCTCCTTCTCTGATGAGTAATAATAATAAGGTCCGGCAGCCAAGTGAACTTTATGTCTCCTGCTTTATGACTAGAGAGGCCCCATGAAGGAAGAAAGCTTCCTAGAACACCACCTGGGATGTTAACTAGTTCTGTGTGTGGGACTGAGTTAACCATAGTGTTGCCGTGAGATGGTGGAATCAGACCTAAAGGGCACTCAGAGGCTGGTTTGGCCTCTCTGGTTGGGCTTCTCCGGGTGGGTGTGGGGTGTGTAAACAGAAATGGAAATTGCCCTTTTGGCTTATGGGATTCTTTAAGAGTCCAGTCCCCTAGGTTTGCCCTTGGGGCCGATGGCACTTCCTGTTTCAGAGCAGGTACATAATCACTTCAGGAGGTACGAGGTCGAATACCTACAGTTCGCCTTCCGTTGGATGAACAACCTACTTATGCGGGAGCTTCCCCTTCGCTGCACCATCCGCCTATGGGACACGTACCAGGTATAGAGATCCTCTGCCCCCTTCACACCAGGCTGTCCCCAAGGCACCCAGCTCCCTGCCCTGAGTGTAGCTGCTCGGGAGGTCCCCCAACCTCCTTTCTACTCCTGTGTCTCCCTTAGCCTCATGGGCAGGGCCTCTGCTAAATCTTCTCAGGCCTCTGCTTGCCCAGCTGGAAAGGGCTGCTGTGCTGCTTTCCCACCTTGTGGAAGGATTGGAACTGAGAGAACTGGAGACCTAACTGTTGTTTCTCTTCCCAGTCGGAACCAGAAGGGTTTTCCCACTTCCATCTCTATGTGTGTGCAGCCTTCTTGATCAAGTGGAGGAAAGAGATCTTGGATGAGGAGGACTTTCAGGTGAGTGGCCAGGAGCTCAGCCTGGGTTGGGGGTGAGTGGGCACCAGGACGGGAGTTACCCCATTAGTGGGCTGCACAGCTAGAAATGCCACAGCAGGTAGCTTGCTGGAAGAGGAAAGGAGATGGTGCCCAGAAGCGGTTGCCCTTCCAGCTGGGGAGTCATTAGGGCCCAGAATGCCTCAGTATGAAAAGGGTCTTAGTTCCAGAAAGACTGTAGCATGGCTGGACAGGCCTAAGAGACCTTTCTTTCATCATCAAGCTAGGCGCAGCTGAAGGCATGGGATATGTTGGAAAGTAAAACAGACAGAGATCTCTAACCTCACAGAGCTTACACTCTAGTTGGGGAGAGACTTACAATAAACAAAAGCATAGTAAATTAAAAAGGATATTAGAAGATAAGTTTTTTTCCTAAGTAGAGCAAGATAAAGGGATTCTTAGGTAGTAGGGAAGGAACAGGTTGCAATTTCAAATGAACTAGTCAGCTCTGAGAAGCTCACTGAGAAGGTGACATTTGAGCAAAGGCTTGGGGAAGGGAGAGAGCCATGTGGACATCTGGGGGAAGAGCATCCAGGCAGAGGGAACAGCCAGTGCGAAGGGATCAAGACGGTGACCATTGTGGCTTGGAGCAGGGTAGTCTAGGGGAAGAGTAGGACGAGGGGAGGCCGGAGAAGTCACAGGGACCCAGATCATGGAGGACTTTGTAGCTACTGTAAGGACTTTGACTTTTACTCTGAGGGGAATGGAAGCCCTAAGAGGGTCTTAAGCAGAGGAGGGACATGATCTGACTTATATATTCAAAGAATTGCTCTGGCTTCTAGGTAGACTGTAGGTCTGGACGAGGGTAGAAACAGGGAAACCACCCAGGAGGCTGTTCTCGTCTTCTAGGTGAGACATGAGGGTGGCTCGGACCAGGATGGTGGCAGTGGAGGTGTGACAAGTGGCCAGATCTTAGATATGTTTTCTAAGTAGAGCCAACAGGATTTCTTGATGAATTGGGTATAGAGTATGACAGAGAGGTATGAGTCTGCATGACTGTAAGAGAAGGACCATAGGAGGGCAGATGTACAAAGGGAGACCAGGTTGGACATCAGGCATCCAAATGGAGATGGAAGGGAGGGAACTCAATCTTATGAGTCTGCAGTTCAAAGAGAGGTCTGGACTGGGCATATATGTTAGGAGCCTTTGGACAGTGGATGAGATCCCTGAGGAAGCGAGAGGAGAGGACCAGGCCTGCTCTCCGGCACACTCCTATGTGAAGAGGCCAGGGAGGAGGTGTCAGAGCAAAGGAGGCAGAAGGGATGACCGGTGAGAGCAGCTTCCTGGGAGCCCTAGGTGGGGACTGAGGAAGGACATAGGTTAGGAGGAAATGGGAATTGAGGAGACTGCGCACTATACAATGTTCATGGTTGTTATCTCGGCGGGCAGAGTGGACCTTTGTTTCTCTGCTTTGTGTAGTTCTAAACTGAGGGGTTTTCTTGGTTTCATTGTTTTGTTTTAAATGGGCCTGTATTTCTTTTAAAAGCAGGGAGAAAAGCCAGAGAAGATTGTGTGTTTTTCTCAGGTCTAGCTAATTACATTGGTGTTCTCAAGAGCGGCAGCATCTCTGTGTGATCCCTGAGCAGTGCCCCCTGTGATTAGTGTTAGGTGGTTAGGGAACAGAAGCCTGTTCAGCAGAGAGATGGGAAGACAGGACCCAACCTGCCCAAGTACGAGTCTTGGGAGGAAAGGGTAAGAGTGGGCGTCTGTGAGGAGACTGGGGCCCAGGCTGCAGGGAGCTGATGAGGGGCCCCAGCTTCCGCTGACAAGCGGCATGTGCGATGTCCTAGAATAAATGGATACGAGGGACTGGAGTGGCCTGTGCTGGGGCAAGTTATCAATTTTGATAATATGGTGGAGGTGGAACAGGATTTCAAGAACTTGAAGTCTAATTTAGCGATCATGAGCCAGGCTCCGAGGGCCTGTCCTATGTGATAAAAGTGCTTCCCAGATTAGCTTAGGGAGGGGGAGATGATTCCTGGAATGGCTTTTAGCAATTCACAGTATCGACAGAGCACAGGGCAGTAGTCTATGACTTTAAAACTATGTTAGACATAGAAATGTTCTTCTTTATTGGGTAGCATATTCAATTATCTGATGGATTTGAGGTCTTTCTATAGTAACCCACAGAATAACAATGAGGTCTTCTGTCTGCTGCTCTGTTACCACCTCTGTTAGTCCTTCTGCTGGAGTCTCACCTCTTCCTTTTAGACAAAATAGAAGGGGTAGTTAAACTGGATAATCTGCAAAGTTCCTCCCAGCCCTGTAGTTCTATAATTCTGTGAGTAACAAATGGAAAAATGTGCCTGGCTGTGTTAGGATAGGCAGTCCATGTTAGGAGACAGAGGCACGGCCCAGGCTTGAGGAGCAAGGGCACAAGAGCACTGAAACGCTGTGACACCGGCCTCTGGCCTCGGCGGGAAAGAAGGCACGTAGGTCCTCACTGCGGCAGGGCCACCTGTAATTAAATTGCTATGAAGGAAGTCCCGTAAAGGAATGCAGGTATCCCAGAAAACCAAACTGGTCCAGCCTGGGAGAGAAGTTTTAGAGCTAAAAGCGGCAGAGAAAAACCAAGTGAAGTACCTGCAGAAATAAAAGTTAGAATTGTGGCAGTTTCAGCAGCCATTTGTCACCCTTAAAGAGCAGGGAAGAAGAGCCAGCTGTAAGGGGTGACAGTGGAGGGCTATAGGGGGAGCAGCCCCCCTCCTACAGTTGGGGACTATGCAGAATAATCCAGTGGTGCAGCCACAGTTTGTGAAGCTGGACTGCCTGAGGTCAAACCCTAGCTCTGTCACTTCCCTAAGTGTGCGACCTTAAGCAGGTAACTTGGTTCTCTGTGCCTGCTTTCTTTTCTGTAAAACGGGGATAAGAATACCTACCTCCTAGAGCTAGTGTAAGAATTAAATACACGTGAAACAGTGAGAACGGTGTACTTGGCATATAGCCCCAACACAGCAAGCTTGTTGTCAGTGATGTTATTACTCCCTGCGGTGTGCTTCTGTGTCTGCGAAGCAGCGACATGAGACAGAGCTTTGGGAGCCCAAGTCTCTAAGTGGTTTTAACTTACCTGAGGAGACCATGCTAGGTTGACGCTGGATGAATGGCCCCAGGCTGGAGAGGAGGCATCGGAGGGTTCAGAGGGCATGCGGCCAAAGGGCAGTGCCCCAGCTGTAACAAAATCCCCCAGAAGGAAGGGCCCCCGCCTCTCCTGGCTGAGCAGGTATCTGGGGTCACACTACCTGGGAGGGGGTACCAATAACTGATGACAACAGAGTCACATTAACATGTTTCCTTCCTGAGACCCTTGAGCAAGGAAACCCGAGGCATGTCTGTGCACAGGTGCTGTCGGAACAGAGTGGCCCCATGGGCTGCTGGGAGTGAGAGTGCCCCTCCCAGGGCTGGGCCAAGGCTCCTTTGTGGAAGAGGGGCCTTGGGCAATTCCGGCCCTCAGCCTGATGATAATGTTAGGTTAAATTTTATGAAATTGTTTGTGTAGGTCAGAATGGTCAAATAACGGCAATTTCATAAGGTTAAACCTAATAATAACTAATTCTTAGCACTTTTAACATACAGGCACTATTATAAATGCTTATCTGTGTTAATTCATTTAATCCTTGCAACAGTCCCACAAGGTAGGTCATAACGGGTACCACCACTTGACAATGGGAAGCTGGGTCACAGCAAAATTAAGAAACTAGGCCAAGGTAACCCAGGGAGTAAGTGATGGAGACCCGGAGTCCATCCTCTGGGCTTGGCTGGCGCTCCTGCCCCCCCTCCAGGCCTGGCCAGCCGCTTCCCAGCCTTTGGAGCTAAATTCACACAGTAGCTGCTCACAGCCAGGGATCTGCTTCCTCTGCTCCTCTCCAGATTTCCCCTACCCTCTGCCCTCCACCACTCTTCCCTCCCATTGAGGTCTGCTGGCAGGCTTTCTTATCACAAAATCAACGGTCAAAAAAACATGGGTTGTTGTAAAACTGAAAGAAAGTCCTCCAAGGTCCTCCCTTTGATCTCTGGCTTTTCTTGCTCATGGGTGTTTTTCCTTCCACTGCCAAAAGGACCTGTGACCTCTTGACTGCCTTTGATGCTCTCCCTCCCAGGGAGCTCGAAACCACCCCCACTCCACGTCTCTGTGAGAGGAAGGGGCTGAAGAGCAGCTGGCCTGACTGCAGCAGGGAGCTGGGGCAGAAGTGCAGGCCTGGGCCCCAGGCACCAAGAGCCACCGGCTTCAGGGCCACTTTGCATTAAGAGCTGAGTGGACCTGGAGGAGGGGTTCACTCAAACCAGGTTTTCAAAAAAAAAACTGTTCCTCTCTCTCTTATTTCTTACTTTAAAGTAATTTTACTCCTAGAAAAATGGAAAAATAGCAGGCTCCCATATACCCCACCCATATCCACTTGCTGTTTACATCTCACACACCATGCTATAATGAACCAGCCAGGAAATTTGAGTTGATAAAATACTGTTAATCTGTAGACTTTATTTGAATTTTACAAATTTTTCCATTAATGTTCTTTTTTCTGGACCAGGATCCAATCCAGGGTCCTAATCTAGGACAGTTCCTTAGTCCGTCTTTGTCTCCCATGACAAAGAAAAATTTCAAAACTTTTGAAGAGTACTGATTAGTTATTTTGTAGAGTGTCCCTTAGTTTGGGATTGCTTGATGCTTTTTCATGATGAAATTGAGGGCCATGCCTTTTTGGGAAGAAGTTGCAGAGGTGACGTGCCCTCCTTGGGGCATCTTATCAGAAGGGTGTGGTGCTGGCATGTCTCTTTACTCAACTACCTTAGGGGGCTCTGCCAGGTTTCTCCAGTGCAAAGTTACTGTCTTCCCCTTGGTAATTAATACATATTTTCTGGGTAGACACTTTGAGATTATGTAATTATGCTGTTTCTCAGCATTCTTTCACCCACTAATTTTAACAGCCATTAATGGGTCTTGACTGTAACACTCATTACTGTGATGTTTGCCTAATGGTGATTTTCTCTTTTCATCATTCCTCCTGTATTTATTAATTGGCATTCTACTCTTAAGGGAGAGCTGTGCTTTCTCTCCCATTTATTTATTCCAGTATTTACTTGTATCAATATAGATTCATGGGTAGTTATTTTATGGGTTATCTGATACTGTCATCATGAAATTTGTTATTTAAATTGTTCCAGCTTTGGCCCTTGGGTACTCCATAAAGCTGGCTCCTGTGTCCTTTGGCCCCATCATTTTTTAAGCACTTCCTTACTTTCTGGCATCACAAGATGATCCCGTCTTACCTTGTATTTTCTTTGCCCCAGCCTAAGAATCAACCATCTCTCCAAGGTGCCCAGGGTAGGCCAGTTTTTTTGCCACTAAAAAACATGTAACTATGTCATGATAACTTTGGAAGTAAGATTATAGGAAAGCATTGACGTGAAGTTCAAGAACAGGCAAAACTACTTGATGGTTCAGATGAGGTTGGTGGTTGCAGTGGAGGTTGACTGGGGAGGAACATGAATCTCCTGGGGCACAGGAAGTGGTCTGGGTTGTGGTTACATATGTAAAAAGACATCCAGCTGTACACTGAAGATTTGTGTTGTTCCCGTACGCAAGTCAGGCCTCATTTAAAAAGTTAAAAACCGACAGGAGAGAACATAATAGAAGAAGGGCCCAAGATTCAGTCTGCATGAGGCCATCTTTGAAAAGCTGGGAGGAAAGTAAATGGTGAAGGAAAGTGCAACGACACAAAAATCTACCTACTACTCAAATCAAAATGGATAAATGCTTCCTTTCTCACATAGGAATCTTGGTCTTAAGTGAGTATCTAATGTCATTCGCATCCTGGGTCCTGGAAGGGAAAAGGGTGACCACTAAGATTCAGGGTTGCCAACTCATAGCCATTCGGTGGTGGTGGCTATGCAAGAGACTGTGTGGCATTGAGTCTGTTGGGGGCATGAGCAGTAATGGTGGAAGCCCTCTTGGCTGAAGGGACTCTTCAGTGATGGTCAGATAGAGGACATGAGCACCCTAATTCATAACCAGCAGGTCCTCCATATCTTTCCCCCAGCTGTGAGCCTGCAGAGGGCTGTAGCTGCCCAAGGAGGCCTGTCAATGCCTTTTGTTTCCGCTACAGGTCTTAGAAGGAGGAGGTAAGCCAAGGGGACTATTCCGAAAACTAGTCTGAGCATGTGAGAGCGAAGAGGCCTGCTTTCCCCACTCAGATGTGAGGCCACACCAAGAGCAAGCCCTGTGTGGTACCTGCCTGTGGCCCACACTTTGCTAGGTGCTGTCTCCCTGATGGCAAGGTAGAGGAGAGGACAGTGCAGCCATGCAAAGATCTGCAGATGATCAGCCGGAGGCCCTCCAGGGGTGAGAGGTTGAGGTGTTGGGGGAGGGAAGAGGCAAAGAGAAGGCAGTGTGGCTACAGCATCACAGGGTGAGCCGGGAATATTGCACAGACTGACTTTGGAGAAGTCCATGGGAAGGAGATTGGCCATAAGTCTAAGTCAGAGGGAAATTTTATCCCCTTTCCTTGTCTTAGCAATAGTCCCAGCCCTGAAGCCTGTCCCAATAGTATCTGGGCCTTGACCTGCACCGCTGGCTCTTTGAGGATGGACTGAGGAGGGATGGCTTGGTCCCACCCCAGAAAGCCAGCAGAGTCAACTAGGAGTGGCAGGGTTGTACACTTCATTGTGAAATAACAAAATCACAGCAGTGAGAGGGGACTTTCTTGCCCTCTGGCCAAGGCTAAACCTGAAGTGTTAAATGAGACTGGGAGAGCTGCAGAATTAGGTCACTGGAAAACATGTTTTTATTCCTGATACCCAGTGCCAGGAATATTGAGGCAGACTGTGGGTGGCAGACTTTGGGGGAGACTTTCCTAAGCAGGTTAATGTCAAATCCAGAAGCACAGGGAATCACTGAGTGGGTTCTGTGAGTGAGGGAATGTGTAGTGGGCGTTATGTGCATCAGCGCACCACCACACAGTCACAATCAAAACTGGAGGGGCTGCGGGGAGGGGGAAGGGAAACACCTCCAAAGATCAAATTCAGTGTGCATTTACAAGAGCGTGAGCTATGCCGAATTGTGGGCACTCAGAAAAACAACATACAGAAAATTTGTACAGGCTGGCAATGCTCCCCTAGTGGTGGGCAGCAGCAGTTGGGGGGGGCAGCCTCCTGCCAAGTGCTGACCCCCTCATCTGTGAGCGCTCTCAGGAGCAGCTGGTGACCATAGGCAAAGAGGACAAGCGGGTTCCAATAGTGTTGGCATGTGCAAGACCATCAGTCTGATTTGCTGCATCGGTGACCTAAGCCAGAAGAATCGAATATAGTAGCAAAAGCCTGGATTCAGGTGAGCAACCCGAGTCCACAGTGGCCACAGCCTTCACACCCACCGTTCCACATGTAGCATGACTTACCCTTATTGGCCTGTCCATCAAGGTCAAACTTCTGCGATCCCTTCAGTGTTTCAGGATGGTTGTACACATTACACCAGGGACCCACACCTTGGAACATAGAGTGTACAGGTGTCGTGCAGATGAGCAGGTGGCAGCTGCCCTGGAGAACACCCATCTCCTGGAGGCTGTAAACTAGTACCTGCTGGTCCTCTCCTGAGCCTGGCTTTTAGTCCCCAGCCCCATCCAGGCAGAACACACAGCCATGTAGTCTTAAATCACTGACAATGAGAAACTAACGTTTTGCATTAAACCTTTAATTTATATTTTTAAAAAATTGTATAGAATACAGTAGTCCATAGGAAGCCTGAAAACTGTTCAACTAAAAATAACGTCTCTAGGGAAAGTATGCGTGCCTGAGTCAGAGAGAAGACGCCTGAGTAAATGCTTGCCCACTTGCCCCCCAGCCTGAAAAGTCATCTCCAGAAAAGCAGCATCTGTGAGAGCCCAGAAGAGCAAGGGACCCCACAAAGATCTGGGCTGCTGCCAGTAAGGCCTCAGATAGCCCAGAACTGATTTCAAGAAGCACCATGCAGGGGACTGCAAGCACTAATAATCAAAATTCCTTTAAATCAATAAAAAGGGAACTGGCAGGGGAGTCAGTGGAGCTTAGCTGATGACTCTAAACCAGTGTGAGCTGGCCTCAGAATCCTCTGCTTTCATTGTGCGGAGGAAAACCTTGGAGAGATTCCCACTCTGAAAGCATCTTTTGTAGGAGATAGGTCAGAGTTATTAAATGAAATAGTGCTAAGCCTGTGGGATATTCCAGGCCTAAATAACAAATGAAGTGTAATAATCCCTTGAACCAGATGGCATCCGCCCACCATTTCTGTAGGAACTTACGGGCGGGACCGTGGAGTGTTGCCCAAACGTGGGCCCTGCCTTTATAGACGTCCGGTGAGCTGCCAGTTTGAATCCTGCCCAGGAGAAGGGTTCAGAGGGAACCCTGGGAACGGAAGATCTTCCACCCAAAGCAAGCTGGTGTGAGAAAGGGCAGGATTCCTAGACAGAAAGAGAAAAACCAGCCATTGAGGGCGACTTAACACTGCCTTCTCTGAGGGAAACTTGCCAAGTGGTGTAGGTACTTCAACATGGGGGAAACAGATGAGTTAAGTTTGACTCTCAAAAAGTTTACATACAAGGACATGTGTTTGAAAATTTATTGAGACCAGGGGAATTGTTTTGCTACCTCACTGATTCTCAGAGCAGGAAGGATTTGTTTTAAAGTATTTATTTGACTAAGAAAGTATTTTTACCTGCCTGAATACACTTTACATTTGCAAAGAATTTTCCTATAATGGTAAGTAAGTAAGTCTGGACATGGTGTCTTATTTAACAATTTATAGTTTATGTGGCCTTTAAGTTCTTTTGCTGTTAATTATTACAAATCCTGTCTTTGGTTGTGCTCGGCTGTTATCCCTGAGTAATAGTAATCAGCTCTTCTAAATTTCCTTCAAACAGCCTCTTTTTGTTTTGCTTTGTTTTGTTTTTTTAGTAAGGTATCATTGATATATGCTCTCATGAAGGTTTCACTGTGGTGACTACATTCACCCATATTATCAAGTTCCCCCCACACATACCCCATTGCAGTCACTGTCCAACAGTGTAGTAAGATGCTATAAAGTCATTATTTGCCTTCTCTGTGCTATACTACCTTCCCCGTGACCCCCCTACATTATGTGTGTGAATCATAATACCCCATAATCCCCTTCTCCCTCTCTCCCCACCCACCCTCCTCACCCCTTCCCTTTGGTAACCGCTAGTCCCTTCTTGGAGTCTGTGAGTCTGCTGCTGTTTTGTTCCTTCAGTTTGCTTTGTTGTTACGCTCCACAAATGAGGGAAATCATTTGGCACTTGTCTTTCTCCGCCTGGCTTATTTCACTGAGCATAATACCCTCTAGCTCCCTCCACGTTGTTGCAAGTGGTAGGATTTGTTTTCTTCTTATGGCTGAATAATATTCCATTGTGTATATGTACCACCTCTTCTTTATCCATTCATCTACTGATGGACACTTAGGTTGCCTCCATATCCTGGCTATTATAAATAGTACCAAACAGCCTCTTTTATAGCTTCTTTTCTTTTTGTTCTGTTATGCCCCACTTCTCTTCTCACTCCAGCGCAGGCAGTATGTATTACAGTGGTTAAGCGCACAAGGTCTGGAGCCACATCGCCAGGGTTCAAATCCCAGTGCAGCACTGATCTGTGACCCTGGGCTGGTTCCTTAATTTCTGTGCCTCAGTTTCCTCATGTATAAAGTGTAGGTACTAGTATGGATCTCACAGAGTTGATGTGAAGATTAAATGAGTTAATACACAGAGTTGATGAGAAGATTAAGTGAGTTAATACAGGGTATGCATAAAGCATTTAGAGCCCCATCTGGTAGTGAGTACTCAAAAAATAACCACTATTATGATGATTATTATCCTTGATCCACCTCTTACTCTTCCATCTACTGGACGTTCTGTAATGGGTTTCCTGGTGCCTTTTCCTTACCAGGCTCTCTTCGGTGACTACCTACTATCTCTTCTTCTCCCTTGCTCCCTTATCTACTCGTTGTCTCCCCCTCTCCCCCACTCCCCTACCCCACCCCACCAACACCATAACACAGATTCCTTTTCTGCCATATGCCATTTCCTTTGGGGTCCAGGTTTTCAGCAAGTTCCTGGGCCAGGCCTGTTTTTGCTATTTCAGCTCTTTCCAGCTTTTCTTTTGTGAAAGCCATTGCCCCTTTTCCGTTAATTTGGAACTGCTCTCTGCTGCATGCCTCCCAAGCTGTCTTCCCCTCACAACCAGTGTTTCATCTGACTGCATGTCATGCTTAGTGCTCCTGTGAGCTGGTTTTGTAGCAAATCTTCAGTTGTTTCCTGCCGAGCAGTGTCTCTTCTGTACCCCTAGATAAAAGGGCCTGATTTGTGATTAACACCTTCTTCCCCCAGCCGTAATTATTTGGCTTCTACTTTATTTCTATCCCAAATTTGTAAGTGCTTTGGGCAGGGTTTCCCATTGTTAACAGCACTATGATGGGAGGGGTGCAGTTCCCAAGCATAGCCATCAGGTGGCAGAACGGTTCCTCACAGCTGGGCCCCACTGTCCTCTTGGGAAAATAGGGAGGTTAATTGGGCCAGGGGTGGAATTATTTCGAAGCTTCAGGGAGGTTTCTAGCAAGGCCTGAAGAATTGGAAGTTACAGGTAGATCCTATACCAGCAAAGAATATTCTCTTCTAGAGAGATCACTCCTTTGTTGTTTATATGATTATGCACAAGTGTCTGTAACCATTATAGAAAAGTTAGAAATACCAATAAGAAAAAAGAAAAAAGAATCAGGTACCTGAAATCTTACCACACAAAGGTGATATATCTCCTTCCAAACATATCACCATGCAAATCTACACAAATAAATATATAATGTATCTAATAGCCATTAATAGAACCAATGGTGTACTTTGTTTTGTTTTGGGTTTTTTTTTTTATGTACTTTGTTTTGAATCCCTTTATCACTTTACAAGATATAGTGGACTTTCTATAATGTCAAAAACTATAGATCTATATAATTTCTCCCAGTTTTATATTTTTACACATTACATGTGTACATGCTTACGTAAAAATTGTGACAAGATTAATGAATTGATAGCAGAATATTCCATTTTATAGGTTTAGATACATTTATTTAATGAAAGGTCACTCTCTGTGCCATCTGGAGTTTCCTTCCTTGGAATCTCACTATTAGGTTTGCATCCCAAGTATGCTTTTATTCCCTTAAGAGTTTTTAATCCCTCTAGCATAACCCCACACCTGACTGCCCATTGGAAATATTGGAGAAGTTTGTGAAGGGTGTAATGGCCGGGTCCCTTCCCAGGTCTTTAGAATCCAAATCTCAGGGATGAGGCTTGGGTCTGTGTACTTCTAAGAATTTCTTCAGTCAGTTCAGCTTTTGGAGTCTGGTTGGAAGCCCTGGCTATGATGACAGGTGGGACAATCACCCGAAGGCCTAGGAATTTCACTGAAGCTCCAGGGCCCCAGGATCTTCTTATATTCTAGATGAAGCTAAGCAAGTGTCTTTCCCTCAACTCCCTTTCCACGGAGGGCTAGTGCTGGTTCTGAGGCAACGAGGTGTCCTTAAGAAATAGGATAGTGATTTGACGTCACCCAGCAAGCTGATTGAAAATGAGAATGAAATTCTATGTTGGCAAAAGCAATTTTTACAAAAAAAAAATGTTTTGCAATGAATAAATTAAGTTTAAAAATTTAATATTAGTGTTAAGATGGATAGGTGGGTGTTGAAGTGGCCTCTGAAGGGAAGTGTAGTAATTGTTTGCTGTGGATCAAGAGAACAGCAAGCTACAAGAGTAAAGGATGTTTACTTATCTAGGGTGCATATATAGAAGTCAGGCATGAATGGAAAAGTAACTGTAGTTTATTTTTAATGACCCCTAATTCAAAGTTAGCATTTCCTACAATAATTAATGTAGTCAACCAAGCACAGTAATATTAGCATTACCTTTCTTTGCTACTAGTTGCAAGTATTTTCATATCTACTAAGTCGTTGCAGATATCTCAAAACATTGTTATGTTCATTACTACTTTGTAATAATGGTAGGTATTTAATCTGCCATTCGATCTTACATATAATGTGTTAATATAGTACATATATTACAACATCACAAGTTTGCTTTTAAAATATTTTGGTAACTATATTTCAGTTTAACTGGTCTCCTTTGTAATACTTTGTACTTTATTTTATGTATTTAAAGCCATTATTCTGAGAAGGGGTCCACAGGCTTCACCAGACAGCCAAAGAATCTGAGGTACAGAAAAGGTTAAGACCTCTATAGTAGAGAGTCTGCCAAAGTTAGAGTAAAAGTTGACTCCCTGGGGAGGATGCTGGCAAGAAGAGGCACAATACCTCTTCCAGTTTGGGTGGGGTGGAGGCACTTGGGGAGAGGAATAGGAAATAGGAGAGAAGAGTCAAAGGGACCAGAGGTCAGGGAGTTCATGGAAAAGGCTATCATATTCCATGGGCAACATAAAAAAAAAATAAGAAGTTGAGATAGAAATAGTGGTTCTGTTTTTAAAGCCTGAGGCAGACATAGAATCATGGCCAAGACAGAACCCAGGGAGAATGTTACCATGAGAAATGAGCCCTCCAGAGATGTTCAGATCAGCTGAAAGCAGGGTTTTTAAAAGCAACATTAACATCTGGTTGGGTTGAGTGAATATGGGTAACTGCTTGAGTAACTGGTCTTGGTTGAATGAATTTCATTAACAATGCTGTGATTCGAGCAGGTGTTTACTGGAGGGTGTGGGAAGGAAAGTGGATGCCAGCCGCCACGGAGAGGGAGTAAGAATGCACAGAGAAGCTTGCAGCCTGATTCCTTTCTCATTGTGTCTTTTCGGCAAGTTCACCACCATTTGGAGATCTCAGGGAAAGGGGTTCGGTTAAAAAAGTTTGTTTAAGGAGAGTATTCAGTGCTGGTGATCTAGGAAAATGAGAATTTTTCTGGAGTGCATTTTCTATATGAGTGTTAAGTACTTCCAAAATGTTCATGCCCTATGACACAGTAATTTCATTCTTAGGAATTCAGTCCAAGGAAATAATCTAAAATACGGCTTTATTTTAAGGCTTCTCATTATAATTTTATTGTAGTGAAAACCAAAAATAAGTGCTTAAAACAGGAAGATGTAAAGTAAATTATGTTATAGCTGCATCATGGGAAGATCTTTGGCCATTGAGAAATCTATAAGGCCATTGAGAAATTCTCTTCTAGAGAGATCACTCCTTTGTTGTTTATATGATTATGCAAATGTGGGTAACCATTATAGAAAAGTTAGAAATACCAATAAGAAAGAAGAAAAAAAAAATCAGGTACCTGAAATCTTACCACACAAGGGTGATATATCTCCTTTCAAACATATCAGAGGGAACGCTTATGATAATTGCTAAATAGATTCAAAATACCAGCTGTGGAAAATGTGCAGGAAAGGTCTAAAAGGAAATAAGTCAAATGTTTAAAAGTGGCTTCTCCTTGATTATGAAGTTACAGGTAGTTATTTTCTACTTATTTGCTTTTTACTAAAAAAAACCATCACAGAATGTTTAGTGACATTACTCAAGAAAAGAAAAGCTGTATCACACAAGTAATATACAAAAACTTTATTGTAAAAATTGAAAGCAAGGGGCTCAAAGATACAGAGGTGGAAAAATAGTGAAAGTCTCCCATCCCTGGTAACCATTGTTAGTGGTTTAGTACTAGCCTTCTAGAATTTGTATATACATCTGTGCATATACAAATATATTGTGTTTTCTCATTTACCTAAGTGAGATCATACTATAAGTATTTTTCTGCAACTTACTTTTTTTTTCACCTAAGAATGTCTTAGATGTCTTTCCACCTTCGTACGTGCAGCCCTTCTTCATCTGTTATAGGTGCAGCCCTGTATTCTAACTATATAACTAATATATATAGTTAGAAAATATATATATTTTCTAACTATACCCTTACTGCTGGATGCTTCCCCAGTGTCCTTTGCCCCACTATTTGAAGCAGTGTTGCAGACAGTGAACACCTTTGTACAGCGTGGGTCATTTCCCTAGGAGAGGGGCATAGAAGTAGAGTTGCTGAGTTAAAGGCCATGCGCGTTTCTGTGCTTGTTAAGATGATATAAGCTTGTCTTATATCAAGAACCTAGCATAACAGTGGCTTAAAGCAAGGCCGTTGTTTATGTCTCTTCAGTGAGCAGTCTATGTGTGAGCATCCAGGGCTGACCTTGTGGCTGCAGAGCAGCAGGAGCTTGGATTTCTTCTACCTTGTTGCTCTGCCACCTTCAACCCGTGGCTTTAATAGGATAGTCTAAGATGACTGTGTCCACTTCTCTATTCATATCCACTTTTCTGGGAAGGCAAGAAGGAGAAGTTTAGGGCAGAGCCCAGAAGTTCACCGTCCCAGAACTGGCCAGAACTTAACCATATTGACCACACACAGCAGTGATGTGATGTAGGCAACTTTGTGCCCAGCTGAACTTCTGATACTAAAGGAAGAAATCTGCATAAAAGATACGCAAGACCTTCACATGGAAAACTACAAACACCGCTACATCAGTTAAAGCAGGGTTTTTAGAAGCAATCACAGTGTGAGTGGGTGGGTCGTGGGCCATTGGCATTCTGTACGTCACCTAGTCCCATCACTCATCCATTTTTCTATTTGGTGATTTTCCTTTCTTCTTACTGATTTGTAGGCATTCCTTTTTGATTAAGGATATTAACCTTTTGTCTTTTGTAGATGTTATAAGTATTTTCTTATGGTCTGTTTCTTACATTTTAACTTTTTTGTGTGTGCTTCTTGACATATTGAGGTTTCAAAATTATGTGAAGCTGTCAGTCTCTTTATATCACTGGGCTCTGTCTTGCTACTATTACTTCTCCTATCAGAAAAATAAGATGACTATCCCGTTCAGACAGAGAGAAGGAACACAAAGCAGCAGCAATAGCTTGGGTAACGAAATTGCAGAGATAACCTAGACTCTCACATTCATTGTTTGTTCCAGTATCCACTTTAATAGGCTATCTCCATGGAGCTGTTTGAGGGACCTGGGCTTTGAAAACTGAACAGGATTAGATAGGAGGAGAAAAGAGAAGGTGTCCAAATTGAAAGGAACAACAATAAATTAAACCATGGAGACACAAATCTGGCTGAAGGGGATCTGAAAGGATGAGGTGTGTACGTTGGGAACAGTAGGAAATAGCTAGACAGGAGGACAGTCTTTGGAGAAGAGGGCAGAGGATAAATCAGTGGTTACAAGTGAACACTGAGATTAGGAGACTGAGGTTAAATGCAAAAGGATATGCAGCAGTCTTGCCAGTGAAGGTTTTTTAAAAAGGAAGCAAATTAAGTATCTAACAAAAGGGAAATGGTTGCGTAAATTAGGGTATAGCCACATGATAGAATACTAACCTTGACAATAATCACTTTTGAAGGCTGCATGGAAAAACAACGGAAATTATAGTAAAAAGAGATAATTCAAAAGCATGTAAAATCATAGTTATGACCACACTAAAGAAATAGGCATGTGGAAAAAGGCTGAAAAGGAGTACTTCAGAATTAGAGGGATATTTGGATGATGGGTGATTATTTTTCTCTTTTAACTATCCTTATTTATTGTCATCATTCTCTATTTATAATATTTTTAAAGAGGCAGGTGGTAGTGGATCAGAGAATCAGCAGAGGCTTTTCAAAAGTTCCAGAAGGTGAACCAGGGGCCAAGGGCTGTGTGGCCGCTTGGGAGGAGGGAGGCCAGGCCCTCTGGGATGTGTGACCCAGGAGAAAGGGGTCCCATTCCAGGGCCTGCTGGTCCCTTGAGCTGTCGTTCCAGGATGATAAAAGTTCTTTCTGGCATTCCAGGGTCTCCTTATGCTGCTACAAAACCTACCTACGATACACTGGGGCAATGAAGAGATCGGGCTGCTTCTCGCCGAGGCGTACAGACTCAAGTACATGTTTGCCGATGCCCCCAATCACTACCGCCGATAGGTGCTGTCTCCCCGTGGGGACTCAGACTGCCCCCATCTCTGATGGCAATCTGATCACTGTGGCCACTGTGCGAGCCGTGAACTCCGGCCAGGAACCACTCCTGCTGTAAAAAGCTCACATCCGCCACCCAGGTCTTAACTTTTTGGCACACCTGTCTACACTCCACGTCTCTGGATGTGTCTCTTGGACCACATCAGTATTCCATGACACGTAGGTGGGCCCAGCTCTGGGAGAGGACAGGAAAGGAGGTACAGGGTTGTCTGCCCCTTTAAAAGGAACTGGACAAAAGAAGGGGAAGGCTCAGGGTCTCACCTCACACACCATCCCTACATGGACGGGCTGCCTCTTGCCTCCCAGCCCCACCTGAGGCCGTTGTTCTTTGTGACATTGTTTATTTGATCACGGGTCAAAAACGCCTTATGTTTCAAAAAGCCCCTGACCCCTTTCCCCAGCTCCCAGCCCTTCCCCTTCTGTCCTAGTCTGAGCCAGTGAGGGGCAGCTCTTTCAGACCATGGTTCTCAGATGGAAGAGGCACCGATGCTTATAACGCTGGGAAAAGGCCTGCATCCAAGGGCTAGGAATTTTATTTTCCCTATTCTCACAGACGTTTGTATGTGTGCTGCATCTGTGTGTGTGGGTATGCATACCCATCAGTGTTTAGTTAAAGGTCTGAATTTGTGTGTCTAGACTAGCCCCTCACAACCAGCGGGGAAGGGCCCCAGTGACCAAGTACTCAAGCATCCCTTGAGAAGGATCAGGACAGGGGAGGGAGAAGGGGCTTTTTACCTCTCCAAACCCTTTTTCCATGATGACCCACTCCAAGATATTATGTGTAAATTGTGTTATTATGTATATGGGTACAGATGTACAAATATATGTCCTCTTTGTAGCAGATATGATTTTATATTTATAATGTGCAACAACATGTGAAAGCAATCTAGGTCACTAGCACCCATGAACTTGCCAGGCAGGCAGCTGCAGAGCCTCCGGGTTGGCTTCTGGGGGCCCTGCTGTGAGGGAAGGGAGCAGGTGGCTGCAGGAGCCGGCGCAGCTGCTGGGGGCAGGTGCAGCAGGTGCAGCAGGTGGAGCGGCTTGGAAAAACTGCTGAGCTGTGCAAGCATCCTTGTCTCAGAGATCTCCTGTCCTCCCGGCCCCTCTCTTCCCTCCCCAGGCCTTTGTGGAGCCCGTCCCTGCCCCTTCCCCCTGCTCAGCCAGCGGAGCTCCCCATCCCTCACTCCTAGCAACCCCTCCGAAAGAGGACTACAGAGGCAGAACCCCTCTGCATGTTTTTAGCCCCTGCCTTTCTCCCAAGTCTGGGGAGGGCTTTTGTTTTTACGTTTCTAAGTCAGCATTGTGTTCAAGACAGAAGCTGTGACTGACTCCTCAGTGCCAAGGAAAGGAGTTCCCTGTGTGTCCTGGGGTTGGGGGCTCTTCCAGAGAGAGGCAGCCTGTGTCCCCAGCTGTCGCCATCACACCCCACACAGATCATGAGATGTGTGACCCATGTTCAAATTTTGGTGTTTGGTAGTAGACAGGTGTATGTGTGTTTGGGTGTGGGGGGGTGGCAAGCAGCCACCATCCTCCTAGAAAGCCCGGCAGTGTCCTCAGTGGGTGCCAGCCCTGAGTCTCTGGCAGGGAAGCCCCACCACCCTGGCCTGTTCCATTTCTCACCTGGAGCTGTTTCTCAGGCATTCTTCCCGACCCTCCCCGTCTTCCCCTTCAGTGTGCCTCAACAGTCTCCTTCACAGAGCGGGAGGGCTGTGACCTTCCCTCAACTGGACTAATTAAAGAAAGACACTTGTGTTCCCAAGTGGTGGTTTTATTTTTTTAGTTTTTATGTTTGTATGGAAAATTGTGGATAAAGTGAAAGAATTGTAAATAAATAGTGTACTTCCTCCTCCACTGCTGGTTTTTCTCCCATGGATTTCTATAACCCAGAACCTAAGGAGTCCCTTTTTCTGAGGTTTTTCTTGCTGACACGAGTAAGTATGGGGGACAAGCTTTCTGCAGGGCAAGCAGGGGACCAACAGATGAAAAGGGAGCCTCAGAAGATGTTAGAAAACACTGAGCACTGTGAGAGGCACACTCACTGGTCCACGCTCAGTAAGTGGACACGGAGACAAAGAGAACAGCAGAGCGAGGCTTAAAGGATGGTCTTGCAAGATCGGGTGTCTGGTGGGCAGGCACACCTGAGGCCGTTGGCGCCAAGTAATTTATTCCCTAGTACGTGAGTCCCTCCCCTGGTCCCTTACTGGCTGAGGACTACAGGGTCCACATTCTTTCCGGGATGTTGCCTAAGCCAATTATATCCGCATTGGGCCTTCTCTTACATTTGTCTTAATTTCACTGGTAGGTTTAAAAAACTCAAACAGGTATAGCCAGGTTGTTACCAATTCCCCCACCCCCACCCTCACTCTCAGCCTGAGCAGCTTCCTGGCATATTTTCCATCACGTGGCCCTTTGCGAATACCTTACTGTTAAAATGTTTAAACTTCCTGGTGGGAATAAATCACATTTAGGTTTTATGCTTTTTCTCACAGCACCTGCTCTGTGTGGAAAATAGAGCAACACAGTCCCTAACAGCTGACATTTATAGAGCACCTTGCTGTGTGCCACGCACTGTGATAACCACTTTAGGATTATTTCATTTATCCAAAAGGAGCATATCATCTAATGGAGGTCAGAAAATGGACTACAGTTTCCATTTGCTGGACGAAAGCCTAGAGATACCTAGTTCAACACCCTCATTGTTCACAGAGGAAAACCCAACCCAAAGCTGAGAAAGGGAGCGTCAGAGTGAGAACCAGAGGCCAGGCCTGCTTTTTTGCCTGTACAGTGTTTTTTCCACCAAAGTGTAGACAGCTAAAACGTCTTCAAAGACTGGTCCTCCATTTAGGGTCTCTATTGAGGGTTGGGTTTGGTTTTTTGGGTTTTTGGTTGTTTTTTTCTCTTGAGAACTTCACTGTGAACTGTCTCAAGAAAGGCTGTTGACTTCAGTTTTCATCTACAAAGAATGGATGGTTTGGGATGGTTTCTGCACCCAGAACTTCTTCCTGGACTCATTGAGAGAGTACTTGGTTTCAAGTCACTAGGGACTATATTAGGATTAAATTCTGCTACATGTAACAAAACCCAAAAAGAACAGTGACGTACACAATGTGGGGATTCACTTCTCCCTCTTGTGAAAGTCCAAAAGTAGGCAGCCCAGGGCTAGTGTGATGAGTGTGTTTCACCAAGTCATCATACTAGGAACCTGGATTCCTTCCCTAGGCCTTCATAGGCAGGATGGCAGCCAGCACTCCAGCTACTCCAGCCACTTCCCAAGCAACGGGGTGGATTACAGAAGGGACAGAGGGAAAAGAACGAACGCCCCCTAATACCTCCTCTTACAACTCACAGACCAGAACGTAGTCCCGTGGTAGGTCACACCTAGTTGCAAGGGAGGTTTTAGGATTAGACTGTTCCAGGCAGCTCAAAATCAGGATTCTGTTACCAAGGGGGAAGAGAACAGAATTAGGACTCAAGCAGCAATCTCTACAATAAGAACTTAGGAAAATAAGTTGGAAGTAGAGACCAGGTTTTACCATAAGCATACAGAGAGGGATCTACCTTCAAAATTCAAGTGAGTGTTCACAATTAACCTTGAAATTTTACCCTTATCATAAAACATGAGCAGCATTTCAACTTGATATTATTTGGACTGAGGCCATTGATTGTTCCTGAAGGTAGTAGAAAAAAATAACTAACCTGAAATTGTCTTCATCCAAAAATTTTTCCACTTATGTAGGAAGTCAGATATTTTCTGAAATATGTTTGGTCATGATCAGAAAATTAATGAAACTATCCAGACTAATCCTGGCATACTCTGACCTGCAGTTTATCCAACATTTCTGCAATTTAAATCACAGTTCTACTTCAGTGGACCCTACCTCTGTTTCCATTCTTCTGAGGAAGGATAGCCGCACAGACTCCTCCAAGAGGGACCTCATTTGCTTCTAGAGGCACAAGCATTTGGCTTGTCTTGAGCTGGACTTGGCATGTCAGACAGCTTTGTAAACCTTCGAGGATTGGAGTGAGAAACGAACACCCTGTTGTTGAGGCCTTCCTACCTCCCCTTGGGACTTCCAACACTCACTCGCTGGTTGGAGACAGTTTTGGAAGACACCAATGAGAGGATTTAGACTCATAATGAAGAAGATGAGAGAGTCACACAGAATCAGAACATAAAGCACATTGTCACAAAACCAGAATTGAGTCGGGGCTGACTTGTCGGATAGCTGCAGCCCACCCACAGCTAGAGCAATCAAAGCATCCCCTGATTCTGGCAAAGGCTGTATTAGAATCCTTCAAAGCAGAGAGCAGATCACCCCTGTTCCGTTTGCTTCGTATGTGGTTTGTGAGCTGTGGCTTCTGGGTGGACAGTGTGAGTCCCTGCTCGGGATAGCTGTGGTGACGTCTGGGAGCCAGACCCAGAGGGTCTCAGTAGTGGCTTGTCTCAGTAGTGGCCCCACCCAGGTGTCTGAGAGAGGGAAACCCTGACCTTCTCTTCAAACTGCTTTTCTTGCATCCTTGTAATCTATGTCTTTACATTTATATGGGTTTCTTAAACACTGGATATAGTTGGGTCTCATTCTCCAATCTCTTTTTTAATTGATGCATTTAGACCATTTACAATTAATACTATTAATAGGGTGGGATTTAGGTCTACCATGTTATTTTCTGTTTGTTCCCTTTGGATTTTGTTCTGCTCTTTTGCCTTTCCTGCCACCTTTTGGATTACAGCTGACCCTTGAACAATGCAGGGGTTAGGGGTACTCATCCCCTGTGCAGTTGAAAATCTGTGTGTAACTTTTGGCCCCCCCAAATCATCTGTCTACTGTTACCCAGAAGCCTTACCAAGAACAAAAACAGTTGATGAACACATGTTTTATATGTTATATGTGTTATATACAGTATTCTTACCATAAAGTAAGCTAGAGAAAAGAAAATGTTTTTTAAAATTGTCACAAATCTCCAAAAAGTTTTCCAATATATTTATTGGAAACAATTCACATATAAGTGGACCCATACAGTTCAAACCCATGTTGTTCAAGGGCCAACTGTTTCTGAATATTTTTTAGTATTTTAATGTATTTATTGACTTTTGGTATGCTTCTTTTATTTTTTTAAGAGGTTGTTCTGAGGATTATAATATACATGCCTAATTGTGTACCACCTGCTATGATCAGTATTTTATCACTTCAAGTAAATGTAGAAGCCAACATGGAATATTCTTTAGCCTTAAAGTGCCATTGACAGAAGGATGACTCATTATAAGTACTTCCCAAATATAATAAGCTTGATTAAAGGTATCAGAAATATCTTATGACTCTACTTGAAATCCTGTTTACATAAAATAACACTTAGTATATAAGCTGTCCAAAGCAGATGGCCCTTTCCCCCTCATCACCTGCTCCTGGTTTTCTAAAACATTTCCCTTTCAAAAATAAAGGACATCATTCCCTGATGCCTTTACCATAGAGTCTTGCATTTGGGGGTGGATGGAGAAGAGATGGTGGTGGAATAAATGGGTAGGAGAAAAGGTAGAATGAGAATGTGGAGCCATCGGCCTCACCTTCCCACCCCGGTGCCCCCCGACCCCCCGACCCGTACACCCTCTGGGATTTTACCTCCCCCCCCCGTCACCCGGAATTTCTCCAAATCTAGGAAACCCCTCTGTGCACTCACTGCCACCCCCTACCCCAGGATGATTAAGTGCAGCAGCCTGCTGAAAAGTTGGCCTGTGACCTCAAGATTAGAGAGTGCTTAAGGAGAAACACAGGGCTTCGCTGGAGATGCTGCATCAAGACCCCTTTCTTCTCTGCCCAGTCTTTTGAAAACATAATGAAAAAGTTTCACCTCCCCTTTATCGAACTTCACACAGGGGAACCATGTTTCAAGTTAATTGACAGAGCTGTGGCCCCCAGAGTGGATCAACCCTTGCTCACAGAGAAAATTATTTGATTTAGATATTTTTAAAAACCCATCTTGCTTGAAGACAGGTAATAAAAAGTCTAAAATTGGTTGAAGGGATTTCTACTTTATAACTTCTCCAGTTTAAAGAGAGGAAAGCATCTTGTTTCCATGTTTCTTAGGCAAGAGAACATAGAAAAGGCACAAGGAGATAGAGTTTATATTTGCAGAGGGTGTCTTCTGCAGAAGCTGACACTCCATTCTTCTATAACATTAGCTAATAATTATTGAGTATTTACTATGGACCAAGCATAACTATCTTACAGGAATTAACCAAATTAATCCTCATAACAATCCTTTCAGTGCTATCCTTATTATCACCCTCATCTTACAAATGGTGAAACTGAGACTTAGAAAGGTCAAGTGGCTCAAGGTCTCATATCTAGTAAGTAGCAGAGCTAGGATTTGAACTCAAGGAAACTGGCTCCAGACTCCACTCATATTACCATGCTACAGCAGCCTCCAGTTTACCAATGAACTAAGCAAAATGTGATCACTCGTACTCCATCCTTGTAATCACCTCGATTCCAGGGAGGGAGAGAAAGAGACAGCTTTGTCGTGATCATCATTTTAATTCATAAACTTGAGTTCCAAAGCCTGCCAGAGACAGCTGACTGTCCACTGAAATTCATGTTCCCCTTTTCATCGTATGAAGTTGTTTCTGGGAACTGGCTGATAAACCAGGGACTACATTTCCCAACCTTCCTTGCATCTAGGTGGCGTTGTGTGACCAGTTCTCTCCAATAAAATGTGAGAAGAATGCATGTAATTTTGGGGACCCTATTTTCTCTCTCTTTTTTTCCTTCTCTATTTTCTCTCCCCCTGTTTTGCTTTCTGGATGCAGAGGACTCCAGGCCGTCGGGAATAGAGAAGTCACAGGATGAAAGTAAGTGCATTCCTAAGTGACTTCATTGGAAGGCCACCCACTGACCAGGAACAATGCACTGAACAATTATGTGGGTAAGAAATAAACTACTGTTGTGTTTAACTACTGAAATTTGGCGTGTGTGTGTGTGTGTGTGTGTGTGTGTGTGTGTGTGTGTTCCAGCAGTTAGCATAACCCTAACTAATATGTAAATCAGATAACCAATGACTGTCCCCGCTCCTCCCCACCCTTCCTGTTCCAGTTCTTGTTCCATTGCTGCATAACAATCCCCAAACTAAGTGGCTTAATACAACTGTGGCTGTAAGCTCACAGACTCTGTGGGTCGGGAACTCACTTGGGGCACAGGGATGACAATTCAGGGGTAACTATTTTACCATGTCTGGGGCCTCAGCTGGAAAGACTCAAAGCCGGGGGCAACTCTTGTTGGGATCTGGTATCATCTACGGACACCTTTTCCCAGGTCTGGCAGTGGATGTTGGGTGTCATTTGGGACCTCAATTGGACCCAATGGCCAGAACATCTACATGCAGCCTCTTTGTGTTTTCTCTCTACTTTCTCGTGGTGACGGGGTTCCACAAGCATCCCCGAAAGGCCAGGTGGAAACGATGTCACCCTCTGTGGCACAGCATTACTTCTGCTGGAGTCACATGCCCACCCAGATTCAAGGGGAGGAAATGCAGCCACCGTCTCTCAATGTGAGGAGTGTCAATGTCCTATGGTAAGAACATGTGGAGACCTTGTAATCACCTTGGAAAACAATCTGCTCATTTCCTTTCCATAGCTCTCTGTCTCCATTTCCTTTCTTCTTGCCCTGTGCTTCTTCCTCTTCTTGTCATTTTCGTTCCCCACTCCATTCTCTCTCCAATGTCAACTCTTTGTAACATTCCTCAATTTTGTTAAATTAACCTTAATTGAGCACATGTAATGGGACAGATGTTGGATCCACAGATATAGATAACACCCCACTTCCTTTTCTGCATCCTCCTCCTCCTTCTCCTTCATTATTCCCTCTTGAAATGGATATAAGGCAAGGTTTCTCACCCTCACCACTATTGACGTTCTTGGGTGTAGAATTCTTGTGGTGGCTGGCTGCGGCATCCCTGGCTTCTACTCAGTGGATTCCAGTAGCACCTCCAGTCCTGTTATGACAATAAGAAATGTTCTCAGACACTGTGAAATGTCCTTGGCAAGGGCAGAATCATCCCAGTTGAGAACCTCTGTTATAAGGGAATATATAAGGGAGGTGGAGTTAATAAAATCCCCAAACCTTAGAAGGCAGTGTCTTCAAACTGTTTTGATCCTACACTCTTAGCAGCAAAACAAAGTCTCAGTAGACAGCCCAATACATGCATATTTGTTTATTCATATAAAGTCTATACATATCCTCTATGCTGTTCTTTTATGTAAGAATAAAATATTCACAAAAGTGAACACTTTTTAAAGGATAGGATAAAACCCTGATTAGACATCCTAATATATTCTCTCCACAAGCAAACAGGTCATCCTGTATATTCCTGGGGGAGACCGCGGCTACCCTGTAACAAATGCAGCCTGTGGGGCTAGAGAGGTCCAGGCTCACAGCTGTGGCTTCAGTTCCCTGCACTGCCATCTACCAGTTGAGTTACATTCAGTCATTCAATAAAAATGTCAGAAATACAATGGAAAACAGGACATACCGTGAAGAAGCTCATGCTAAGGAGACCTTGGGCAACCCAGTAGTCTCAGGTTCCTCAAAGGGCATATCTTGCAGGATGGTGGTGAGGATTAAGTAGATAATATAAGAAAAACATATAATAGGTACTCAAATGTGGTCCCTACTAATTCATTATAGGGCTATTTGTGATCATGTAAGACCAGAAAGAACCAAGTATATCAATAGGGGACTGGTTGAATAAGCAATGGTACATCTGCACAAGGGAGTGAAGAGGGAAGAGGAATGTATGTATATACTCCTATCGAGTGATCTCCAAGATATACTGCTAAATAAAACAGCAGGGTGCAGGGGTGGTGCAAGGTTAAATAGGGGAAGCATTGGGGATCGTTGTTTAGGATGAGATTATTCTCTATGATACTATGCATGACACTGCATGTGCCAAAACTCATAGAATTTTACATTAGACAAAGTGAGCCTTAAGGTATATTAATTTTTAAAAATAATTTAGGAGGTCAGGAGATCCAAGATTGAATGCAGATGGTGAGAAAAGAATATAACTATGAAATGACCTCTTTGAAAGGAGGTGGGGTAAAAAGGTGCTGGCCTAAGTAACTTTGAACATGAGTGAAGTCTGTAAGACTGAAAGCAAAAGACATGCACTTAAGTAGTATATAATCTAGTTGATGCCACTGTATCCCATGGGTGTGTGGGTTGACAATTCTGAAACCACTATCCATGCATACTGGAAATAATGATTAATTAAATGGATGGCAGATGGAAGGAGTCAGGTTTCTGACCTCTGGAGTGTAAAGTTACAAATAAACAAGGGGAGAGGAAAACTAATAATCTGGGTGCCAGGCGGTAATTCATTAGAGTCATAAGACATCAGTAGGCACACATTTAGCTTACAGATGGAGAGAGATAGATGTGTGTATGTATATACGCATGTTATTTCATACATACGTTAATATTCATAGATAGGTGGATGTAGGGGGGTTGTTAGTATTCACACATATATTTACTTGCTCTGTCAGTTGAAAGACCTAGATGCCACAACATTCCAATGGCAACAAGCACATCTAGTGCCCAGACCTTGGTTTCTAATACCATTTTCCCATAACAGAAACCAGAACTCTTTAGAGAAATGACTGATTCTAGATCTAGAGCATCTTGTACCCGAGAGTTAGGAAGTGTTCAATAAAACACAATGATGGCAGACGGTCATCAGGCTTCTCAACAGACACCCTACAGGCCAGAAGAGACTGGCATGATATATTTAACGTACTGAAACAGAAGGACCTCAAACCAAGAATATTGTATCCAGCACGATTATCATTTAAATATGACGGACGGATTAAACAATTACCAGACAGGCGAAAGTTGAGAGAGTTTGCCTCCCATAAACCACCTCTACAGGACATCTTAAAGGAACTGCTCTAGAGGGAAGCTCTCCTAAGGCTAAAAAGATGTCACCAGAAAAAATAAAATAATAGCAAAGAAAGCAGACCATCCAAATACTAACTAAAGGCAAAGAATAAAACACCTAATATATAAAGAATGGAGGAGGAAGAATAAGAAGGGAGAGAAATAAAGAAACATCAGACTGTGTTTACAATAACTTAACAAGAAAGTTAAGTTAGATTGTTAGATAGTAAAGAAGCAACCCCTGAACCTTTGGTAACCACGAATCTAAAGCCAGCAATGGCAATAAGTACATACCTACCAATAATCACCCTAAATGTAAATGGACTGAATGCACCAATCAAAAGACAGAGTAACAGAATGGATAAAACAGCAAGACCCATCTATATGCTGCTTACAAGAGACTCACCTCAAACCCAAAGATATACACAGACCAAAAGTGAAGGGATGGAAAAAGATATTTCATGCAAACAACGAGAAAAAAGCAGGTGTTGCAGTATTTGTATCAGACAAAATAGACTTCAAAACGAAGAAAGTAGCAAGAGATAAAGAAGGACATTACGTAATGACAAAGGGGTCAATCCAACAAGAGGATATAACCATTATAAATATCTATGCACCCAACACAGGAGCGCCAGCATATGTGAAACAAATACTAACAGAATTAAAGGAGGAAATAGACAGCAATGCATTCATTTTAGGAGACTTCAACACACCACTCACTCCAAAGGACAGATCAACCAGACAGAAAATAAGTAAAGACACAGAGGCACAGAACAACACACTAGAACAGATGGACCTAACAGATATCTACGGAACTCTACACCCAAAAGGAACAGGACACACATTCTTCTCAAGTGCACACGGAACATTTTCCAGAATAGACTAGGCCACAAAAAGAACCTCAGTAAAGTCAAAAATATTGAAATTCTACCAACCAACTTCTCAGATCATAAAGGTATAAAACTAGAATTAAATTTTAGAAAGAAAACAAAAAGACTCACAAATACATGGAAACTTAACAACATTCTCTTAATTAATCAGTGGGTTAACGACCAAATCAAAATAGAAATCAAAGAATGTATGGAGACTAATGACAACAACAACGCAAAGCCACAACTTCTCTGGGACGCAGCAAAGGCAGTTCTAAGAGGAAAGTATATTGCAATGCAGGCCTATCTAAAGAAAGAAGAACATTCCCAAATGAATAGTCTAAAGACACAATACTGAAATTGGAAAAAGAAGAACAAATGAGGCCCAAAGTCACCAGAAGGAGGGACATAGTAAAGATCAGAGAAGAAATAAATAAAATTGAGAAGAATAAAACAATAGAAAAAAACCAATGAAACCAAGAGCTGGTTCTTTGAAAAAATAAACAAAATAGATAAACCCCTAGGCAGACTTATTAAGAGAAAAAGAGAATCTACACACATAAACAGAATCAGAAATGAGAAAGGAAAAATAAGGACAGACCCCACAGAAATACAAAGAATTATAAGAGAATATTATGAGCATCTATATGCTAACAAGCTGCAAAACCTAGAAGAAATGGACAACTTCTTAGAAAAATACAGCCTTCCAAGACTCACCAAGCAGGAAACAGAAAAACTAAACAGACCAATCACAAGCAATGAAATTGAATCAGTAATCAAAAAACTACCCAAGAACAAAACCCCCGGACCAGAAGGATTCACCTCTGAATTCTACCAGATATACAGAGAAGAAATAACACCCATTCTCCTTAAAGTTTTCCAAAAAATAGAAGAGGAGGGAATACTTCCAAACTCTTTCTATGAAGCCAGCATCACTCTAATACCAAAACCTGGCAAAGACCTCACCAAAAAAGAAAACTACAGACCAATATCCCTGATGAACGTAGATGCAAAAATACTCAACAAAATATTAGCAAACCAAATTCAAGAATACATCAAGAGGATCATACACCATGATCAAGTGGGATTCATCCCAGGGATGCAAGGATGGTACAACATTCGAAAATCCATCAACATCATCTACCACATCAACAAAAAGAAGAAAAAAAAAACCGCATGATCATCTCCAAAGATGCTGAAAAAGCATTTGACAAAATACATCATCCATTCATGATTAAAACTCTCAACAAAATGGGTTAAGAGGGCAAGTACCTCAACATAATAAAGGCCATATATGACAAACCCACCGCTAACAGCATACTTAACAGCAAGAAGCTGAAAGCTTTTCATCTAAGATTGGGAACAAGACAGGGATGCCCACTCTCTCCACTGTTATTCAACATAGTACTGGAGGTCCTAGCCACAGCAATCAGACAAAACACAGAAATACAAGGAATCCAGACTGGTAAAGAAGAAGTCAAATTGTCACTATTTGCAGATGACATGATATTGTACATAAAAAACCCTAAAGACTCCACTCCAAAACTACTAGATCTAATATCTGAATTCAGCAAAGTTGCAGGATATAAAATTAACACACAGAAATCTGTTTCATTCCTATACACTAATGATGAACAAGCAGAAAGAGAAATCAGGAAAACAATTCCATTCACAACTGCGCCAAAAAGAATAAAATACCTAGGAATAAACCTAACCAAGGAAGTGAAAGACTTTTACTCTGAAAACTACAATACACTCCTAAGAGAAATTAAAGAGGACACTAACAAATGGAAATGCATCCCATGCTCTTTGCTAGGAAGAATAAATATTGTCAGAATGGCTATACTACGTAAAGCGATCTACAGATTCAATGCAATCCCTATCAAAATACAAACAGCATTCTTCAATGAACTGGAACAAATAATTCTAAAATATGGAACCAGAAAAGACCCCGAATAGCCAAAGCAATTCTGAGAAGGAGGAATCAAACGGGGAATTACGCTCCCTGACTTCAAGCTCTACTACAAAGCCACAGTAATCAAGACAATTTGGTATTGGCACAAAAACAGTCCCACAGACCAGTGGAATAGAATAGAAAATCCAAACATTAACCCAAACGTATGCAGTCTTTAATATTTGATAAAGGAGCCTTGTATATACAATGGGGAGATGACAGCCTCTTCAGCAGCTGGTGTTGGCAAAACTGGACAGCTACATGTAAGAGAATGAAACTGGACTACTGTCTAACCCCATACACAAAGGTAAACTCAAGGTGAATCAAAGACCTGAATGTAAGTCATGAAACCATAAAACTCTTAGAAAAAAACATAGGCAAAAATCTCTTGGACATAAACATGAGCAACTTCTTCATAAACATATCTCCCCGGGCAAGGGAAACAAAAGCAAAAATGAACATGTGGGACTATATCAAGGTTAAAAGCTTTTGTACAGCAAAGGACACCATCAGTAGAACAAAAAGACATCCTACAGTATGGGAGAATATATTCATAAATGATGTATCTGATAAGGGGTTGACATCCAAAATATATAAAGAACTCACGCACCTCAACAAACAAAAAGCAAATAATTCAATTAAGAAATGGGCAGAGGACATGAATAGACACTTCTCTAAAGAAGAAATTCAGATGGCTAACAGGCACATGAAAAGATGCTCCACATCGCTAATCATCAGAGAAATGCAGACCCAAAACTGGAACTGCAGCCCAATCCTGAGAAAAACGTAAGACAAACCCCAACTAAGGGACATTCTACAAAATCCCTAGCCAGTACTCCCCAAAACTGTCAAAGTCGTCAAAGACAAGGAAAATCTGAGAAACCGTCATGACCGAGAAGAGCCTAAGGAGCCAGCTAAGCGCCAGGGTGGCTTTGACATAAAGCAGGGAGTGGGCCAGCGTCATGCCGTTGTAAAATCTACTTAGCCTGCGAAAAAGGAAAAAGGCCCAGTTTATTTATTTATTTTTTATTAAGGTATTATTGATATACACTCTTATAAAGGTTTCACATGAAAAAACAATGTGGTAACTACTTTTACCCATATTATCAAGTCCACACCCATATCCCAACCCAATACACTCACTGTCCATCAGTGTAATAAGATGCCACAGATTCGCTGTTTGCCTTCTCTGTGCTACACTGTTTTCCCCGTGATTCCCCCACACCATGTGTACTAAACATAATACCCCTCAATCCCTATACCCCTCCTTCCCCACCCACCTTCCCACACTCCTCCCCTTTGGTAACCACTAGTCCCTTCTTGGAGTCTGTGAGTCTGCTTTTCATGTGCCTGTTGGCCATCCGAATTTCTTCTTTGGAGAATTGTCTCTTCATATCCTCTGCCCATTTTTTAATTGGGTTATTTGCTTTTTGGGTGTTCAGGTGTGTGAGTTCTTTATATATTTTGGATGTTAACCCCTTGTTGGATATGTCATTTACAAATATATTCTCCCATACTGTAGGATGCCTTTTTGTTCTGTTGAATTGTGTCCTTTGCCATACAGAAGCTTTTTAGTTTGATGTAGCCCCATATGTTCATTTTTGCTTCTGTTTCCCCTGCTCAAGGAGATGCGTTTAGGAAGAAGTTGCTCATGCTTATATTCAGCAGATTTTTGCCTATGTTGTCTTCTAAGAGTTTTATGGTTTCATGACTTACATTCAGGTCTTTGATCCATTTTGAGTTTACTTTTGTTTATGGGGTTAAACAATAATCCAGTTTCATTCTCTTGCATGTAGCTGTCCAATTTTGCCAACACCAATTGTTAAAGAGGCTGTCATTTCCCCATTGTATGTCCATGGCTCTTTTATTATATATTAATTGACCATATATGCTTGGGTTTATGTCAGGGCTCTCTAGTCTGTTCCACTGGTCTATGGGTCTGTTCTTGTGCCAGTACCAAATTGTCTTGAATACGGTGGCTTTGTAGTAGAGCTTGAAGTAAGGGAGTGTAATTCCCCCAGTTTTATTCTTCCTTCTCAGGATTGCTTTGGCTATTCGGGGTCTTTTGTGGTTCCGTATGAATTTCTCTCATGAGTGTCTTATAGTTTTCAGAGTATAGGTCTCTCACTTCCTTGGTTAGGTTTATTCCTAGGTATTTTATTCTTTTTGGTGCAACAGTGAATGGAATTGTTTTCCTGATTTCTCTTTCTGCAAGTTCATTGTTAGTATATAGGAATGCCACAGATTTCTGCGTGTTAATTTTGTATCTTGCAACTTTGCTGAATTCAGATATTAGATTTAGTAGCTTTGGAGTGGATTCTTTCGGGTTTTTTATCTACAATATCATGTCATCTGCAAACAGGGACAGTTTGACTTCTTCCTTACCAATCTGGATGCGTTTTATTTCTTTATGTTGTCTGATTGCCGTGGCTAGGACCTCCAGTACTATGTTGAATAAAAGCGGGGAGAATGGGCATCCTTGTCTTGTTCCCAATCTTAAAGGAAAAGCTTTCAACTTCTCACTGTTAAGTATAATGTTAGCTGTGGGTTTGTCATATATGGCCTTTATTATGTTGAGGTACTTGCTCTCTATACCCATTTTGTTGAGAGTTATCATGAATGGATGTTAAATTTTGTCAAATGCTTTTTCAGTACCTATGGAGATGATCATGTGGTTTTTGTCCTTCTTTTTGTTGATCTGGTTGATGATGAGGATTTTTGAATGTTGTACCATCCTTGCATCCCTGGAATGAATCCTACTTGATCATGATGGATGATCTTTTTGATGTATTTTTGAATTCGGCTTGCTAATATTTTGTTGAGTATTTTTGCATCTATGTTCATCAGGGATATTGGTCTGTAATTTTCTTTTTTTGTGTTCTCTTTGCCTGGTTTTGGTATTAGAGTGATGCTGGCCTCATAGAGTGAGTTTGGAAGTATTCCCTCTTCTTCTACTCTTTGGAAAACTTGAAGGAGAATGGATATTAGGCCTTCACTAAATGTTTGATAATATTCAGCAGTAAAGTGATCTGGTCCTGGAGTTTTGTTCTTAGGTAGTTTTTTGATTACCAATTCAATTTCGTTGCTGGTAATTGGTCTTTTCAGATATTCTGTTTCTTTCTGGGTCAGCCTTGGAAGGTTGTATTTTTCTAGAAAGTTGTCCATTTCTTCTAGGGTATCCAGTTTGTTAGCATATAATTTTTCATAGTATTCTCTAATAGTTCTTTGTATTTCTGGGCTGTCCATAGTGGTTTTTCCTTTCTCATTTCTGTTTATGTGAGTAGACTCTCTTTTTTTCTTGAAAAGTCTGGCTAGGGGTTTATCTATTCTGTTTATTTTCTTGAAGAACCAGCTCTTGCTTTCGTTGATCCTTTCTATTGTTTTATTCTTCTCGATTTTATTTATGTCTGCTCTAATCTTTATTATGTCCCTCCTTCTACTGACTTTGGGCCTCATTTTTTCTACTTTTTCTAGTTTTGTTAATTGTGAGTTTAGACTGTTCATATGGGATTGTTCTTCTTTCCTGAGTTGGGCCTGTATTGCAATATACTGTCCTTTTAGCATGGCCTTTGCTGCATCCCATAGATTTTACGGTGTTGAATTATTGTAGTCATTTGTCTCCATATATTGCTTGATCTCTGTTTTTATTTGGTCATTGATCCATTGGTTATTTAGGAGCATGTTGTGAAGCCTCCATGTGTTTAGGGGATTTTTCATTTTCTTTGCATAATTTATTTCTAGTTTCATACCTTTGTGGTCTGAGAAACTGGTTGGTACAATTTCAATCTTTTTCAATTTACTGAGGCTCTTTTTGTGACTGAGGATATGACCTATTCTTGAAAATGTTCCATGTGCACTTTAGAAGAATGTGTATTCTGTCTCCTAGAGTTAATGCATTGCATTCTATTTCCTCCTTTAATTCTGTCAGTATTTGTTTCACATATGCCGGCGCTCCTGTGTTGGGTGCATATATATTTATAATGGTTAGATCCTCTTGTTGGACTGACCCCTTTATCATTATGTAATGTCCTTCTTTATCTCTTGCTACTTTCTTCGTTTTGACATCTATGTCATCTGATACAAGTACTGCAACACCTGCTTTTTTCTCCTTGTTGTTTGCATGAAATATCTTTTTCCATCCCTTCACTTTTAGTCTGTGTATATCTTTGGGTTTGAGGTGAGTCTCTTGTAAGTAGCATATAGATGGGTCTTGCTTTTTTATCCATTCTATTACTCTGTGTCTTTTGACTGGTGCGTTCAATCCATTTACATTTAGGGTGATTATTGATAGGTATGTACTTGTTGGCATTGCAGGCTTTAGATTCATGGTTACCAAAGGTTCAAGGTTCACTTCCTTACTATCTAAGAGTCTAACTTAACTCAATATGCTATTACAAACAGAGTCTAAAGGTTCTTTTTTTCTCCTTCTTTTCTTCCTCCTCTATTCTTTATATATTAGGTATTGTATTCTGTACTCTTTGTCTATCCCTTGATTGACTTTGGGATAGTTGATTTAATTTTGCATTTGCTCAGTAGTTAACTGTTCTACCTCCTTTACTGTGGTTTTATTACCTCTGGTGACAGCTATTAAACCTTAGGAACACTTCCATCTATAGCAGTCCTTCCAAAATACACTGCAGAGATGGTTTGTGGGAGGTAAATTTTCTCAGCTTTTGCTTATCTGGAAATTATTTAATCCCTCCTTCAAATTTAAATGATAATCTTGCTGGATAAAGTAATCTTGGTTTGAGGCCCTTCTGCTTCACTGCATTAAATACATCATTCCACTCCCTTCTGGCCTGTAAGGTTTCTGTTGAGAAGTTTGATGATAGCCTGATGGGCTTTCCTTTGTATGTGATCTTATTTCTTTCTCTGGCTGCTTTTAACAGTCTGTCCTTATCCTTGATCTTTGCCATTTTAATTTCTATATGTCTTGGTGTTGTCTTCCTTGGGTCCCTTGTGTTGGGAGATCTGTGCATCACCATGGCCTGAGAGACTATCTCCTTCCCCAGATTGGGGAAGTTTCCAGCAATTACCTCCTCAAAGACACTTTCTGTCCCTTTTTCTCTCTCTTCTTCTCTACCTCTGTAATGCGAATATTGTTCCATTTGGATTGGTCACACAGTTCTCCCAATATTCTTTCATTCTTAGAGATCCTTTTTTTCTCTGTGCCTCAGCTTCTTTGTATTCCTCTCCTCTAATTTCTGTTTCATTTATCATCTCCTCCACCATATCTAATCTGCTTTTAAAACTTTCCATTGTATGTTTCATTTCTGATACTGTGTTCTGTAATGATTGGATCTCCGACTGGAATTCATCCTGAGTTCTTGAATATTTTTCTGTATGTCCATGGGCATGTTAATGATTTTTGTTTTGAAATCCCTTTCACGCAGATTCATAAGGTCTATTTTATTTGAATTTTTCTCAGGGGTTGTATTCATAATTTTAGTTTGAACCTGGTTCCTTTGACAATTCATATTTTTATATGGCGCCCTCTAGTTCCCAGAAGCTCTACTCTCTGGAGCTGCTCAGCCCCTGAAGCAATGTTGGGGGTTGCAGGGGAGCGGTGTTGGTGTCTGGAGGGAGGAAATATCTGTTTCCTGCTTCTTGGCTGCTATGCCTGCCTCCATTGCCAGAACCAGTGGGCTGAGCACCGAGGTACAAGCCTCTGTGCTTTGCATTTGTAGTTGGTGTACACGGGGTTTCCCTCCAGTGGCCTAATGCCAGGGTAGCATTTGGTGATTTGCGAGCCAGGTGGGGCTGGCTTGGAGAAAGGCTCAGTAGGCTGCATATCACACAGGGGGTCCTTGGAGCCCTGTAGCCAGCCAGGGAGCTGGAGCTCCTGAAGATCGTGAAAGCTCCCAATCTGCTGGGTAGAGTGTACCCGGACAATTTTGTCTACCTGTCCTTTCTCCTGAGCAGTAAGCTCAGTGTAATCCTTGCCCCTTTAGCAGCCCTCTTGCTGTTAGGAAGTCTTTCAGACTTCCCACTTTTCTTCTGTCCCAGAGCAGCCAGATATGGATCCCTGCTTTCCACAACTGGCTGGAATCTCAGTCTCTCCAGGTATTTGCCTGTCTTAGCTTTCCAACCCCCTAATCACGAGAGCACCATGAAAACACCATGAAATGTAGGTTTGTGCTCCCAGATCAGATCTCTGGAGTTAGGTATTCAGCAGTCCCAGGCTTCTGCTCCCTCCCCACTCTGTTTCTCTTCCTCCCACTGGTGAGCTGGGGTGGGGGAAGGGCTTGGGTCCTGCCAGGCCACAGCTTTTACCCTGTTCCTGAGGTTTATTCTTTTCTCCAGGTGTATGCAGTTTGGTGCAGTCCTCTTTCCTGTTGCTCTTTCAGGATTAGTTGTATTAATTATATTTTTGTATTATGTGCAGTTTTAGGAGGAAGCTTCTGTCTCACCTCTCAAGCTGCCGTCTTTAATCTGAGTCACTCGGCCCAGTTCATTCTTTAACTTAATCTATGTGCTCTTCTTCCTCTTCTTCCAGGCCCGTTAGTCAATTAAGTAACTTAGTAACCAGGACAAGAGATAGACCTCCAAGGTGTAAATGAACCTATGAAGATAAAGAAAGCCAAGATCCAGATTAACACAATCACCTAAATAACCCTAATCTTAAAACAAAACTTCAAAGGAATTATGAATCACCTGTATGTATCATGCCTTAGGCTGACCCCTACCCAAAAGGCCCTATAAAAATCCAAGCTTTCTACACCCCAAAAGCAAATAACCCGATTAAAAAATGGGCAGAGGATATGAAGAGACAGTTCTCCGAAGAAGAAATTCAGATGGCCAACAGACACATGAAAAGATGCTCCACATCACTAATCATCAGGGAAATGCAAATTAAAACCACAGTGAGATATCACCTCACACCAGTAGGGATGGCGACCATCCAAAAGACTAAGAACAACAAATGTTGGCGAGGATGCGGAGAAAGGGGAACCCTCCTACACTGCTGGTGGGAATGTAAGCTAGTTCAACCATTGTGGAAAGCAATATGGAGGTTCCTCAAAAAACTAAAAATACAAATACCATTTGACCTGGGAATACCACTCCTTGGAATTTACCCAAAGAATAAACTTCTCAGTTTCAAAAAGACATATGCACCCCTATGTTTATCACAGCACTTTTTACAATAGCCAAGATATGGAAGCAACTTAAGTGTCCATCAGTAGATGAATGAATAAAGAAGATGTGGTACATATACACAATGCAATACTATTCAGCCATAAGAAGGAAACAAATCCTGCCATTTGCAACAACATGGATGGAGCTGGAGGATATTATGCTCAGCGAAGTAAGCCAGGCGGAGAAAGACAAGTGCCAAATGATTTCCCTCATTTGTGGAGTATAACAATGAAGCAAAACTGAAGGAACAAAATAGTAGCAGACTGAGAGACTCCAAGAAGAAACTAGTGGTTACCAAAGGGAAGGGTGGGTGGGGAGGGTGGGAGAAGGGGACTGTGGGTATTATGTTTAGTACACATGGTGTGGGGGATCACGGGGAAAACAGTGTAGCACAGAAGGCAAACAGTGAATCTGTGTCATCTTACTACACTGATGGACAGTGACTGAATTGGGGTATGAGTGGGGACTTGATAATATGGGTAAATGTAGTAACCACATTGTTTTTTCATGTGAAACCTTCATAAGAGTGTATATCAATAATACCTTAATTAAAAAGAAAAGAATAAACATTCTGCTGTTATTAAAAAAAAAAGAAGTCCATCCAACTCAAAAAAAAACAAACTCAGCCTTAACCCTTCAGGGCACCTCCCCTCTGAGGTCACCCGCACTCTTGTCTGAGTAATGTACTCTTATATCAAATACTCTTGTTGCATAAGCTGATTGCACTTGTCTCTGCACTTGTCTCTTCCATGATAAAAACAAGAACTCACCAACCTCTACCTCTGGTGGTAAATGTCTTTGTCATTTTGCTATTTCATTCAGCTTTCTAGTCTTAACACAATCCTTTCTCTCTCTCTGTTTTATTTCAGACCAGTAGAAAGTGGAAGTTCTCAGAACATAATCTCACTCCATCCATGCTCTGTGGCTCCCCCAAATCCTGGGGTGGTAAGGGCTTAGTTCCCATGCCATGCAGACTCAAGCAGACACTGGATGCCAGGTAACCCTGGCTTTAGGAGGTGGCAAGGGATTTGCCCTATACAGAGCAGGAATTCAATGAACTTCCCTTTCCTCCCTCTGGTCTTCCTTGCTCTCTGCAGCCTGCATGCCTGCTGCCATTCACTGCTACTCTTGCTTCAATGAATTCCTTCCTTACCTACACTGGTCCAACCTGGTTGAGAATTCTTTCTCTATCCAAGTCAAGAATCCTGCCCTGTCCAGGTTAAGGTTTCCCCTAGTGCGCAAGGAGAGACATTCCCAGACGCAGCTACCCAACAACAGCTTCTAAGCACAGTTGCCAACAAGACACCCATCCAAAGCTTAGGGAAGCATCTACAGAAGTGCAGCTGTGGCTCCCACCAATTTTTTGATCTTCTGTGACATCACAGATCAAATTCTTGGTCTGAGAGTGCCATCCAGATAAAACATTCCTCTCCAGGCTAGGGTTGCAACTGCGGTTAGGACATTTGAGTGCTGGAAACAGACCGGAACTGGCACCCTGCTCTACATTTATCTTGTTACTTTGGGAAGATTACTAACCTTCTTTGTGCCTCTTCTCTCATTAGTAGGAATCATAATAATTGTAACCACTGTCAAAATATTGTTTGTGAGGAGCAACTAAGATGAAGTATATAGGATGCTTGGCCTAGTATTTGGCGTTAGCTCTCAATAAATGTTAGCCATTTACTACTGTACTTTGTATGATTCATTTCGTGTGTATTTCCTCCTGACAGAATTAAAGGAAATTGTTAATTAGGGTGCGAAAATTGAAAAGACAGAAGGGGCACTGCCATACTACAAAGTTACTCCGTACAGGGAGCAGCTACCACACTGTACCGGAGGATCAAGGCAAAGAGTTTTGACGCCAGGGTTCTTGTTCGCGGAGTCGAAGAATGAACTTCGTGAACAGACAAGCAGGAGATTTACAGAGGGCTTTTATTCAGATACAGAGTGGGAACTTTATTCAGGATAAGAGGAAATATGGAACTCCCCGCAGGTGCAGTGAGGGGCAAGGTTGCCGCTTGGGGTCTCGGTGTCTAGGGTTTTATGCTTGGTGCAGCGGGAGTTTTCTATAGATTCAGCCAGAATTCTAGTTATATTTTAACCTATTTCTGTGAAGGTTTCCCGGATACCCTATTGTAAGCTAATGGGCCTACGGGACTATGACCCATGAGCTGTTCTATACCACTGGGTCCCAATGGGGAATAAATCGTTGCAGTTTCAATTTCAAGCACCCTGTTTTGTAAGACTTTGTCCTTTTCCAGGGCCCACACTGTACTCTAAACTGGGCAGGAGTTATGCTCTGCTGCCTCCCTATCTCAGTTTGAAGGGTTTTTTTTTTTTTTAATTAACAGCTTTATGCAGGATAATTTACATACCATGAAATTCATTCACTGGGAGTGTAAGTATGCTTCACTGATTTTTAGCAGATGTGTACAATCGTATAAAAATGATTACAGTTTTAGAACATTTTTATCACCTCCCCAAATCCTCATCTGCATTCAATTCCTCTTCCACACCAGCCCCAGGTAACTGATTTCTGCCTCCGTAGATAGGTCTATTGTGGTAAGTTTTTAACAATTCGGGAGTAAAAGGAGGTCGTGCAAAATAGAGACTGTGTAGGAACAGACTTAACAGATTTAAAAATGATCACGTTTAAAGTTGCTTAAAAGTTGGTTACAGTTTTAAGCAACATGGAACCCATCAAGAAGCAAAATTAAACAAAAAAAGAGGGAACTTTGAGAAGAGGCCCCAGTTTGGGGCGGCGCGGGCTAGGGCGTGGTTCTAGAGAAGGTGAGACGGTGTGACGCGAGAGCTCCGAAGCCTCCGGCCAACCTCTGCCTACACGGTCCGGGATCCCGGACTCCGGCGCTGCTCCGACCGCGGCCTTCCTCTGGCGCAGGCGCGCTCGCAGTAGTTCCGGCTTACGGCCGGGGGCGGGCCGGGCGCGGAGCCCGAGCGCGGGTTCGCATCGATTCCGCGCCCGTAGCAATTGCTTGTGTCTGTTGTTTAGGTATGGCGGCGGCGAGGAAGTGGAGAACCGGTGTGAACACGGGTCGGGGGCTCGCTTTCTGCTAACTGCGACCCAGAGCAGAGTGGGCTATGGGGGAGCCCGGCTCTTTGGCCCCGGGAGACGGCGCCGGTGGCCCGACCTGGTGCTTGCGGCGGGTGGGGATGGACGCCGAGCGGGTGCTGTTGGCGGACGGAAACGAGGTGAGGGGGCAGGGCTGCTCTAGAGGCGAGGGGTGACCGGGAGCGGAGAAGCCGAGAGGGACGCGCAGCGTGGGTCCCGGGGCAGAAGAGGGAAGGGGGTTCCGGCGCGACGGCTGGGCGGTCTGAGGCGCAGGTATTGCGAAGCAGGGACTGGTGGGAGAAAAGGGGGCCCTTGAGAGAGGCCCGGGGCAGCTGGGCAGGGGTCCGGCCTGCGGGAAGGAGCCTGGCAGAGGGGCCTGGAGGCTGTTGGGACCGGCTGGGGTTTCTTGGGGGGAGGGGGCGACGGGGTTGGGGAGCGGGCTGGGACGGCCCCAATTTGGGTCGCCGGGAGCCCTGCGGTGCTCGGCGCGCGCGGCAGAGCCGCTCGAACTTCCATTGAGTCACGAACCGCCTTGTTTGAGGTGCGGGAGCCGGAAGCGCTGCCGAGACCGTGAACTTTCTCGAGTTTATTTTGAAAACGATTGCGAGTTTTGGGTCACGTTCCTTAAAATACTCAAACTTTAAAAAATGTCTTCCTTTCCAACTCTTGAGGGAAATGGACGCTTTTGAATGGGCCCCATTTATCCTGAGAGTCTCGGCACTGCCGAGTGGCACCCCCTGAGATGGGTTGGGGATAGAGATTAAGAAATACTAGTTTTCCTCTTCAGGGGCTGTTTTATGTTTTCTAATGAGGTCATAAATGCAAAATTTAAGGAAAAATAATTTAATTGGGAAGATGAGGCACAGTTCCAGTTGAGGGCTGCTTGGACTGGAGTGGTGGTTCTAGAGAGAATGATAGAGGAAAGGGGAGAGAGAGTGCGGTCAGCTTGGGCAGGAGAGCTGGTTCAGGGACCACCAGCTGTGGTCGCTGGAAGCCATTGGGTTTTTGGAATTAATCTGTATGAAAGATAAAGTCTTTTGACTGTTATGTATGTTTAGATTTTTTCTATAAGCTATATAGTTTCAATTCTGTCTCCTAGGTATTTATTATTTATATTGTTGGTGTACTGTGAGAGGGACAAATAATAATGACTTTTGCCCTCAAAGAATTTACTCACTTGAATGGGGAAAAGGGATTTACTACAGTGAAGTGATCCGAGAACATCCATGCAAGCTGTATGATCAAGTGCCAAGAATATGGGTTATTTACTACTGTCCTAGAGTAGTGGTTGGACAGAGTCAGGTCCAGGCGTAAATGTTGCTACCTTAGGGTGCTTTAAAGGGCTACTTGTATGCTGTGATTTGAAGAACAATAGGAAGACACCTCAGCCCCCAAATCTCTCTGCTATCCCGATACCACTGACTAGAAATCTACATTAGGCATTCATTCTTTTAGCTTGAGCATTGACCGTTCCCTGCATGGCCTTTTCCAAAAGCATATACCTTTGGGAAGATTAACATGTGAAAATACTAACAACTTAATAATATGTGAATAATACATGAATTATAATATTCATAATAATATGAGTAATAGTAACTATATTTCATATAGGGTTTGGGCTTTCACATACATTACTTTATCTGAGCCCTGCACATGTACCACACTCTCATGTACAACTCTGTAAGGTAGCTTAGTGGTCAAGTATTAACTTAATTCTGATTTAATTGCTGTGAATTAATTAATTACTTCTGAATAGGTTGGTTAGCGCTGGCGAGGTGGGGTGGGGGCAGAAAGAATTCAGCTTCTGCAGCAAGGGAAAGGGGACTATAAAAGTACTTGTTCACATATTTTAAATTATTGGTTAATTTTGTGTGGGGATACCTCTATGGGGAAAGACCTATACATACCAGAGAGAATAGTGGAGACAGTGGCAAGACTGGCTTGCCTTGGGGGCCACTGTGGAGGAGAGGCCTGTCAGGTCTGGCCATCCTGCAAGGTCGGGTCTTAGGAAGTAGTTGGAGCATAGCTTGCAGTGTGGATGAAGAGAGGTCTGCATCAAGGCAAAAGATGAAGTCTTTCTTATTGTAGTGGTTCCCAAGCCATAGCACAGGCTGGTGTGCACAAGATTTTAGGAGGTGTGCTAAATATTTAGTTTTAACAGCAGAGTAAGATCAGTTTCCTGCCTTCCCAGTTTCCCTTAGAGTCTCAAATTTCTGAGGTAAAGCAATAAAAAAGGTTCCTCTCATTTCACTGAAGGGAGTTCTGTAGTAAATTGTCTGCCTGCATGGGTGTATTTAAGCTTAAACCAACGCAGAGCATTTGGTAGAAAAACAAATTGGAGATTTATTGTAAGTTAGCTAGCTCCCAGGCCCTGTAAGTAGCTAGAGCTTTGGGAAAACCATAGTACCTTCATTTTTTCATTTTCTTTTCTCATATTTGGTTTTCATGAAGCTTTCTGCCCTAAGAGGGTTGGAAAAAGGGAAAGAGTGGTTCTAGAGTATTTGCTGATCATCTGGGAGACAGCAGGAGTGGAGTCATGGGATAGCATTAGAGGAGGTGGGATAAAGACTAGATGATCTTGTAGACCAGTAATATCAGTAAGCTCAAAGGCTTGCAAAACTGTGGCGTAGAATCAGCCTCCACTGTATGGGTTGGTGGTTTGTTGACACTCAGTTTCCATGGGAAATTAGTTTTATGTTACAAATGATGCTGGGATATCTAGATAAGCTCACTGCAGACTCCTTAACCATGGTGACCAAGGTAAATTCTAGGACCAGACAATAAAGGGAAGGATGAAAGAGAGTGGTTGCTTCCTTTTCTGGATTGAGAATTCAAGGCAATTTCAGAAAAAGGGATTCTTCTCCCTTTTCTGTAGTACTTTCACAACAGCAATCTGGCTATCTCCCCCTCAAGTACTAAAATAAAATATGGAATGTTTCCTTAATTAGAAATAAAGCTGCCTAAATTCTTACAGGATGTGGATGACATGTAAATCCTTAAAAATCCCAATTTTAAAGGGGATAAGTATTGATTCAGAGGAACTTCTATAATTAATGGGATTTCTGGTAAACTGTCAAAGAACTGAAAAACCAGACTTGGTTTTGTTGGAGGTGGTCACCACAACATTTTAAAGGGGAAGAAGTCCAACTGTAAGAGTTCCTGGCTGCTACTTCATGATTTACAGTGGTAGTAACCCAGTTTCCAACTTCTGACCTAAAAAGACGCCCATCCTAGAATCTGGGAGGACTCATAGAAGATCTCTTTATTCTTTCATTTCTTCACAAATATTTACTAAGCACTATGCCAGGTACAGAAATACGGTGGTACAAAGACAGATAAATAAAGTCTCTGCTTATGAAATATATTGGTAAGGGGGAAACAAAAATAAACAGCTAAAACAGATTTTGGCTTGTGACAAGTGCATGCTACTAACAAGAAGGAATGTAATGGAGGTGGGAGGGAGTAGGCAGCAAGGAGGCTTCTGAGGAGCTGACACTTGACCCATGAGTAGAGTGTTCCAAGCAGAGGGACAGGTGAAAAAACCCTCAGGTAGATCTGAGTGTTTCTGACTATGGTATAAGACTAAAGAGGTGAGGGGGTTAGGACTTTCAGGTCCTTACAGGCTGTGGAAGGAAGTTTGGATCATTAGAGAATTTTGGAAAGAAGAGAAGTGGTCTGATTCAAAATGTTTACCACTCCATCTGCTGGGTGAAGAATGAAGTTTAGCGGGGATAGTACAGAAGCAAAAACAGCCTAACGGGAGGAAGCCAGGCTGTTTGGACTAAAGTAGTAGCCAATAGGGGTAGAGAGAAGCTAACAGATTTAGGACATACTTGAATTATAGCCAATAGAATTTGCTGATGATTTGAATATAGGGATGCAGGACACAAAAGAATCAAAGATAGCTTCTAGGTTTTGGGTCAAGCAGTTGGTTAGATGGTAGTATCAGTTACTAAGATGAGAGTTTTGGGGAAGGAATAGATTGGGGCAAGGCAAGTCATAGTGTCTTTAAGAGACAGGCATGATTCTGCAAGATTTTCAAAAGGAGCAAAGAGGACAGCTTTTAGAAAGCCACACACCATTTTGCTTAAGGTTCTCAGCTAAGGTTACATTATAGGTCATTAAAGAGGTGGCTTGTTCAACAAGGATAAACAGAGTATTCCTTAAGATCTGGATCTCAGAAGAATTTCATTTCCTTCCATAATAGGATTGTTATGAACTAGATTGGTCCATCAGGAAAGTATGATAGGCATGAACTGGGGCTTCTTTGCAGCCTTTTCTGAAGCCTCTCATGCTGTCCTTGTGGATAAAATGTAGAGGCTTGATTGAATTATGAGTTAAAGGTGTACCCAGATTGTGTGGAAGAACATTTACTAGGCTTTTCTGAGAGCTTTGCTTTTGGCTACATCCTGTTTATCTATTTTTATCTGTGTCTTGAATGAAGTTATAGAAGACATTCTATGAATTTGGTGGGTAACTCAAAGCTGGAAGGGATATTGAGTATGTCTGATGGTAGATAAAAAATTCAGAAAGGTCTTGACAAGCTCATGTGATAGGCTGAAGTAACAGGGTGAAATTTAAGAGGAATCAATGTAAGGTCCTGCACTTGAATGCAAATTTACCAGCTAGTCGAGTATAGGACAGAAGAGACATGACTTAGCATAGCAATTCTTGGGGGTGAGTTAGACCAAGAAATTTAATCATTCCGAAGCCTGAGGATACATTGACAGTGTGATAGATCTGCTGTGAAAGTTAATGAAATTTGTATGCTCCAGTGCTATTATCTAGAACTGGGAAGGTGATACTTACATTAGACTGTAATAAAAATTAAGTTTATTTTTCTTAATATGGCATCTAGGAATAAAAATTAACTAGTAGTCTCTTCACAGAGCCATTAGGATGGAAAAAAGATTCAAACCTGTGCCGTGGGAGTTAGATTGAAGTAAGCGGGAACATAGGGCAAAGAAAAGAGAAGGCTAGGTAGATACTTCATAGCTGTCATGTCAAAGGGGGATTGGAGATTTTTTGATGATGTCCAGAGCAGAGCCAGGGCAAATGGGTGTAATTTATAGACTAGCCCTTTTGGTTTTTATGGAGGCCTCATTACGTAGGCATGATTGATTAAGTCATTGGCCATTGTTTCAATTTAACTTCCAGCTTCTCTCCCATCCCAGGAGGGTGAGGTGTGGGACTGCCAAAGTTCCAACCGTCCAAATCAGAGCCTTTAAAAATTGAAGGGACTGTCTTGTATAGAGGCTGTAGTTTTTGGCAATGTTTAAGACTAATTGATGGGGCTGTGTATAAAGAACTCCTCTCATCTGTAGACTTTTCAGGGTCCTACCAACCCTGACATACTATGATTAACTCCATTCAGCTGTCTCTTCTTATCACGCTTCTTGCCTTTTTCCACCTGGTGGCTCCCTTGGCAGCTGGAGGAGGAAATAGCCATAGCTGTTCGGGTTTCATGGGAATTGGGTTTCTTAAGTTAGGACACGTGTATAGTGGTGGTTGACAAGATTGTAAAGGGACCTCTCTTTTCAGGACAGTGGCTGATTGTGTCTCTTACATTGTTGTTGTCTCCCTAGGTGACGGTGGGGCGAGGATTTGGTGTCACATATCAACTGGCATCAAAAACCTGCCCTCTGATGATTTCCCGAAACCATTGTGTTTTGAAACAGAATGCTGAGGGCCAGTGGACAATTATGGACAACAAGGTACAGGGATCCATAGAAGCCTAATGTTTTTAATTGAATTTTTGTTTATTTTTAAATTACCTTTTTTTACATAAGTAATACACGGTTCAAAAGTAAAAGGTTCAAAAGTCTGTCTTTCTCCTTGCCATCCAGTTTTCTTCCCTAGACACCACTTTTGTTTGCTGCCAGATATTAGATTATGCCAAAACAATTTCTAATGACTTGAAGTTAGTTACTTTGAAGGGAACACCTGGATTGGGGCAGTAGGTCCTGCTCCAGAAACTAGACTAAGTTATTGGAGGATTTGGCCCTTTTTGAGTGGAAGGTCCAGAGACCTTGGGAATCTGATGAAGATTCTGAAGTATACCTGTGGTTCAGGGCACAAAGAGGAGGGAGTGGTTCAGGTGCACTTAGCACCTTCCCTTCCCCACTCCTTTCAGTCAGGGCAAACACTCTACTTTTTTAACCTGTTTTCTGTATTAATGTTATGAGGAAGATTTCCCTTAAATAAGGGTTTTTTCTGCTGAAAATCACTGGTCTAGTGTGAATACTAAGGAAGGTGAAATAGTGTGTAGGGCTCAGCAGTTAGGAAGTAATTAAAGTGCAGATATACAAGCATCCAGGAACATAGTGGAAATAGAGACTGTGAAGTCAGAGAAATCCTGATGCATACAGTTAAGGATTAGGAAGTATGAAATATCTTTAGATACCATTTTACACTCCTCTGGTTGGCAAGATTTTAAAGATACCTGTATACCTGTTAGGAGAAGAGTATTAAAATGGTTCTGAGACCAATTCTTAAGAGTGTGGGTATTTAGTGAGTATTTACTCCCGCACCACCAGCTAGGTGTCCTGCAATGCTACTCAATTCTGATAGCTTCAGATTCTATAGGTAAGGGGTCTGTCCCACAAGACCACCTTCCATTTCAGACTCCAGTCATCAGTCCAAGTTAACATCTATGCTTCTGACCAGCTGGCTGTAAATCAGATTCCCCCATGAACTCCTTCCCATTTGGATTTGGTTAATTGGCTAGAGGGACTCACAGAACTTAGGGAAACATTTACTTTCGTTTACAAGTTTATTATAAAGGATATAAGGGCTACAAGATGAACCTCCAGATGGGAGAGATGTGTAAGGTAAGGTATAAGGGAAGGGGTGCCGAGCTTCCATGCCCTGTCTAGGCAGGCTGTTTTCTCAGTGCTTCCATGTTTTCACCAACCTGGAAGCTCTCCGACTAGCCCTTTTGGTTTTTATGGAGGCCTCATTACGTAGGCATGATTGATTAAGTCATTGGCCATTGTTTCAGTTTACTTCCAGCTTCTCTTTGGTCCCAGGAAGTTGAGGGATGGGACTGAAAGTTCTAGCCATCCAATCACAGGGTTGGTTCTGGCAGCTGGCCCCCATCCTTAGATGACCTATGATTCCAAAAATCACCTCATTAGTATACAGGACACCTTTATCTGTCTCATCACTTAAGGAATTCCAAAGGTTTTAGAAGCTTTGTGCTAGAAACAGGTGAATCCCAAATATATATTTCTTACTGTAACTCACAATATCATAGGTATCCTGCAGGCCTGCCCAGCAGCCTCATTTTGCATGCATAAACCTGCTAGGTTTAAGATGTTGGAGAAAGTACCTTCCTGCACTAGGATTATATTGAGTTGGCACTGTGTTGAAGAAGGTATAAATGCTAAGTAAATTGGTTCAGGACTCTTGGCAAGGCATTACTAGCAGGATGGAAATTGGTATTGAAAGGGAGACCTTAGAGATGATCTGATTGAACCCTTTCTGGAGACAGATGAATCTGAGGCTCAGAGAGATAAACTGACTTGCCCTAGGCCTTCTGTATAACACTGAGTAAGTGAATGAGCCAGCGCTCAACCTCAAATAAGTCCCTCTACTGTGTCCTGTTGTCAAATACCAGTAAAAGACACAAGCAGTTTGCTGTATAGGTATCTCCTGCTTTTTGAAGTTTGCTTTGCACTGAATTTTTTTGGAAGACTTACATTATTGGCTGTTTTTGCTAGCCAAAAGAAATTCAAAGAAGATTGTTTTATTTTTAATGAAAAACAGGGAAAAGTGAAAATAGCATCCAGTGTTTGTTTTGCAGCGAGCTATTTTAGAGGCTGTGCACACCCTGAGTGTGGCACCAGAGCTCCTTCCCTGTGAACTACACTCAGCAGCTCAGTATTAAGCTGCTATAGCTTTGAACTCTGCGAGCATCTGTGCTTTATCTCGATGTATTTTGTACATCCATTAGCAAGATGTGTTCTAAGGTACCAAAAAAACCTAAGAGAGGTTATTTTGGGGGAACACACAACATTTTCTGGTCTGGGAACACAAATTTTCCCGTATAAATTAATGGTAATTGCTTCGTCACTTTATGCCATTTTAGCTTAATGAAAGGTTTCATAGGAATGCTCTATTTTCAAATGGCAGGGGAAACCTGTACTGGCTGTATTCTTTTAAAAATTAATTATGCATATTTAAGACATAGCTGGATTTAAAGCTCTTGCAATAGTTTATACCAACCACCTTAAGAAAAGGTGTTTCCTCATCAGAGTTGGCTATCTGAGAAATGCGGTTGCAGTATTAATAGAGCGGCACTCTCTCCTGCTTTCCTCGATTGTGTGCAGTGTGGAATAGCACATTTTGAGAGGTTGGGAAGCCACCAGACTGATTTTAGTGTTCCTTAAATGTCAGCCTCAGACGCATAGGCAGCTTGTGCCAGCAATAGATCGTGACTATGCTCCTGGGCCCTTCTCCAGTGATTGCTGTGTACCCTTTCTCCTAGTGCTGTTGTTACTGTGAGACTCCTCTCTCAGGTCTCAGATAATATAAAGGAAAGGTATGCTCCTGATTCTTCCAAGTCTTTTCTGTAAGCCTCTTAGCTTTGAATCAGTTTGTGAGGTAACGCTGATCTTTGTGAGAAGCTATGCCTGGAGTGTTTTGTAGAAAGAAACTTTTCATTTTATTTGTCCTAATAATCCTTAGAAAATGAGATTTTTTTTTAATTTACATTTTATTTTGGTATCATTAACCTACAATTACATGTGCAATACTATGGTGATTAAACTACCCCCTTCTTACGTCTGCTAATCATAATGCCCCTTTTACCCTCTTATCCCTCCCTTCCCACCCTTCTTCCCCAGTCCCTTTCCCTTTGGTAACTATTAGTCCGTTCTTGGTTTCTGTGAATCTGCTGCTGTTTTGTTCCTTCAGTTTTTTTCTTTGTTCTTATACTCCACATATGAGTGAAATCATTTGATACTTGTCTTTTTCTGCTTGGCTTATTTCACTGAGCATAATACCCTCTAGCTCCATCCATGTTGTTGCAATTGGTAAGATTTGTTTTCTTATGGCTAAATAATATTCCATTGTGTATATGTACCACATCTTCTTAATCCATTCATCTGCTGATGGGCACTTAGGTTGCTTTCATTTCTTGGCTATTGTAAATAGTGCTGCAATAAACATAGGGGTGCATCTGTCTTTTTGAAACTGGGCTGCTGCATTCTTAGGGTAAATTCCTAGGGGTGGGATTCCTGGGTCAAATGGTATTTCTATTTTGAATTTTTTGAGGAACCTCCATACTGCTTTCCACAATGGTTGAACTAATTTGCATTCCCATTAGCAGTGTAGGAGGGTTCCCTTTTCTCCACATCCTCGCCAACATTTGTTGTTGTTTGTGTTTTGGATGTTGGCCATCCTCACTGGTGTGAGGTGATATCTCATTGTGGTTTTAATCTGCATTTCTCTGATGATTAGCGATGTGGAGCATCTTTTCATGTGCCTGTTGGCCATCTGAATTTCTTCTTTAGGGACGTGTCTATTCATGTCCTCTGCCCATTTCTTAATTGGATTATTTGCTTTTTGTTTGTTGAGGTGCGTGAGTTCTTTATATATTTTGGATGTCAACCCCTTATCAGATACATCACTTATGAATATATTTTCCCATATTGTAGGATGTCTTTTTGTTCTACTGATGGTGTCCTTTGCTGTACAGAAGCTTTTCAACTTGATATAGTCCCACTTGTTCATTTTTGCTTTTGTTTCCCTTGCCCGGGGAGATATGTTTATGAAGAAGTTGCTCATGTTTATGTCCAAGAGATTTTTGCCTATGTTTTTTTCTAAGAGTTTTATGGTTTCATGACTTACATTCAGGTCTTTGATTCACCTTGAGTTTACCTTTGTGTATGGGGTTAGACAGTAGTCCAGTTTCATTCTCTTACATGTAGCTGTCCAGTTTTTCCAACACCAGCTGCTGAAGAGGCTGTCATCTCCCCATTGTATATCCAGGGCTCCTTTATCAAATATAGATGTTTGGGTTAAGCCTGGAGTGTTTTGATGGAGCAACTATTCTTTTCAGGTAAAAGCCCTATCTTGCTTTTTTTTCCCTTAACAGTTGCTCCTTTTCCTTGTGGCTTCTTTTTGGCATGATGCCTTGGCAGCCCTATTCTCCTGATGAAGGATTTGAATTTCAGGTGCAGGGTATTATTGTTATAGTCATATTTGAAGTCATTTGCCAAGTCTTTTCAAGAGGTAGATATTTCTAATAATTGAAAACTCAGAATTACATTCTCTCCTCATAAAATGGTCTCTTATATATAGTGGCCAGAAAATGAAAGCTTAAGTACAGATATAAAAATTGCAACAAATGCAATTTTAGTTTAAAAAACAACCACCTTGGAGGATTGCTAACTGCACAAAAAATAGGAGGATGATTGTAGTCGTGTTATATTTCAGTTGAGAAACTTTTCAGTTAATTCATCCTACATAATGATACCCACCTCTTTCAGAAAATCTGTTATTTCCAAATCACGATCTCAAAGCCTTGGTGGTTTGTTCTTCTGCAGTCCTAGAGGCTCAGGTGTGTTGTTTGAGCTTTTCTAATTATCTCATCATCCTGCTGTTCACTAGCTGCCTGGTGATTCCTGTCTTTCTCTTTCTGTGGGCTCTGACCGTTAAAGTCTCTGGTGAGTTATGTTCTGTGAACAAACCTTGCTGCTTGGGACAGTTGAGCTTCTGGTCTTCTAGCAGCTAAAGCAGTGGTTCTCAAACCTGTTTTTGCCCTTACCTGTTGCCCTCACCTGGGGTACTTTAAAAAATTACAGAGGGTATCACATTAAAATTAACACTTCCATTCATCAAAAGAGACATTAAAAGAGTGAAAGGCAAGCTCAGATTAGAAGATAATTACTACACATAACTGATGAAGGACTTACACTTGCATATACAGGGATACCTAGTTTATTGAGCTTTGCAAAGCACTTTGCAGATACTGTGTTTTTTACAAATTGAAGGTCTGTGGCAACCCTGCATTGAGCAAATCTGTTGGTGCCATTTTTCCAAAAGCACTTGCTTATTACTTCATGTCTCTGTGTCCCATTGTGGTAATTCTTATTTAAAACTTTTCCATTAATATTGTATTTGTTATAGTGATTTGCAATCAGTGCTTATGACTTGCTGAAAGCTCAGATGATGGTTAGCATTTTTTAGCAACAAAGTACTTTTAAGGTATGTACATATTTTAAAAGAAATAATGCAGTAGCAGAGTTAATAGACTGTAGTGTAGGCATAACTTTTATATGCACTGGGAAGCCAAAAAAAAAAAATTCATTTGACTTGCTTTACTGCTGCATTTGGGTTATTGCAGTGGTTTGGAACTAGACCCACAACCATGCCTGTATACAGAACTCCAAATCAATAAGAAAAAGATAGACCAGTTTTTAAAGTGGGCAAGAGCCAGGCACTCCACAAAAGATGTTCAATATCCATGAAAAGTTGTTCAGCCTCATTAATTATCAGGGAAATGCAAATTAAAACCATGATAGACTGCTACTACCACACACTCATCGGAGGGGCTAAAATCAACAGTGCAGGTATTAGCAAGGATATGGAGCAAGAAGTCTTCTGATAGAATTGTAAATTGGCACTATTAACTATTTTGGAATATTCAGCTTTATTTATTAAAGTTGCACATATATATACCTCATGACAATATATTTACTCCTAGAGAAACAACCCAAATATCCATCAACTATAGAATGGATAAACTGTAGAATATGCTTATAATGAAACACTGTACTGTAATGATTATGAATGAATTACTACTATATCTAATAACATGGATAAATCTCACAAACCTAATATTGAGTGAAAAAAGGCAGATACAAAGAATATATATTACATGATACTCTTTATTAATGTTCAAAACCATGCAAAACCATGTGTGATGTTAAACCAGGCTAATAGTCACCTTATGGAGGGAGAAAGGCTCAGTGACTAGAAGGAAGCGCAGGGGAGTTTCTGGGATGCTGATAATGTGTCTGTTGATTTTTTTTAAACCTTGTTGTAGTTACATTGAAATGTTCACTTGGTGAGTTCATCTAGTTGTACATTTATGATTTGTGCAATTTCGCATTATGTTTTAGTAAGGAATATTTTAAAATATTGACTGATACACACCTGTTAGAATTGCTAAAGTAAAATAATGCCAAGTAATGGTGAGCATGTAGAGTAACTGGAACTCTTAAACATTGTAGGTGAGAATACAAAATGGTACCACCACTTTGAAAAACAGTTTGGCAGTTTCTTACAGTTAAATATACACTTATGCAGTGATCCTATTTCTCAATATTTACCCCACAGAAACTTGAATGTGAATGTTTGTAGTGGCTTTATTTATAATCACCAGAAACTTAAAAAACAAGTAAGGGGAATGGATAAACCAGGATAAGCCAGAATACCATACCATACCAATACCACTCAGCAATAAAAATACCAAACTACTGTTAATGCAATGAAATGGACAGATCTCAGAGTCATTAAGCTAAGTGAAAGAAGCCTGACCCAAAAGGGTACATACATTGTTTATACAACATTCTGGAAAAGGCAAACCTGGGTAGGGCAGAGACCAGATGAGTAGTTGCCTGGGAATGAGGGAAGGGTTGATTTCAAGGGGGCACACTGTCTTCATACAATTACACACTGTATGTGTTTGTATATGAATCTGACTTTAAATAAAAGTCCTGTTGCTTAGACTCTGTATCAGACCAATTAACTCAGTCTGAGGGTAAGATTCAGACACTATTTGTTTTAAACATTTCCAGGTGATTTCACTGTCTAGTCAGGGCTGAGAACCACTGAGCTATATAAATCATCTGGAAAACTGCAAGAACCATTGCTTTTTGGTTTTAGGTTTCTACTGTCCTCAATAACTAATTAAGAACAATGGACAGAGATTGAGCATCAGGTGAAATAATTAGTGTTTAAGAGGATGAGGGCTATCTCACCTTGCCCCATTAGTGGCTGAGTGACCTTCTTGGGCAGGCTATTCTTTGGTTGTCACTTTGTTGCTGCTGATATTGTTCAAACTGATGATTATGAAAACCAGTATGAAGAAAGTTGTGGACAGAGTCTGATTTATTTATCATTGTATTTGAGATCATATCCTGAGCCTACTTGATTATTATTACATAGCCATGGTATTTTCATCCTTGTCTAGTCACCTTGTGAAAACCTGACTCAGGGCTGTGGTCCAAATTATACCACTGGGTGTCACCAAGGAGTGATAAATGGGTGAACATAGAGGGATCCAAGGATAAGATGTGATGGGAAAATTTTAAGAGCTAATTTTCCAGACCTAAGGGCTCTGAAGGAGAAAGGTTAATGCAGAGGAGCTAGTGGAGGGCTGCAGTATGTCTTGAAAGTTTGCCCCAGCTTTTTAGGGATTCCTCATTCTCTCAAATCTTGGGCTGCTTCTGTAACCTTCTTTCTTCTTTCTTTCTTTATCTTTGCTTTCGAGATTTTTCTTAAATGTCTGTACCTTGGCATTAGGACATTAACTCCTGTGTGACATTATTTTCCCTGAGACCTTTTTCCTATACATAACCTAAAATTGACTGTTCTGCTATAAATTTGTTTTCAAATAGATTCTTCTGGCCTCCATCCCCTCTTTTGTTATTTTTCTACCTGTTGTTTTAGAAGTCAGCAGAACTGATCACTCTCCGTAATTTCTCAGGCTGAAATATGAATAGAAAGGTTGGGAGAAGGTTGGCCACATAAGCCAGGTTGGGCCCAAGGCAATGAGATTGGCCCAAGCCAGTGTTCCTGTATGTATTTGTTCTTGTCTTCTTCCTCTCCTTCTCCCCTTTCAAATAATATAAACCAGAACTAAGGGCTTAATTCCAAGTCAAAGCTGAGGTCCAGTCTCTACTTAGACCTCTTTATCCTCTGCCTAGTGGTCAAGCCCCCTGTCCTTCATATTTGGGTTGGCCGGATATTTTTTCCAGCTGAAAGTAGGTAGCTTATAGTTATCAACATAAATGTAAGTCTTAGTCCCATTTCACATGTGAGCTTCATCACTGGCCATCCCCCAAAGATAAGTCCTTGATGTTAGTTAAAATGCCCACTTAGACCACTTTAAACTTTAAGTCCTGCATTTGTTTCATGTCTGTTTTAGAACCCTTCCCCCCCATTCAGAATCTCTTAGCTAACTCTGCTCTCCATAATACTATTTTGCATTTATAGGCTGTGCTACATAATCCCACATTTGCTTGTATGTGTCCTTGTGTTTTCCTTTTCACAGTCAGCTGCTAAAAGTTGTTTTCATGTCTTCTACTTTTGCACTTGGCATATTTACCTTTAAGATGCTGAGCATAGAAGAGAGGTGATTGTTGATAAGTCAGTTGAGCCAGAACATAATAATAGTAGTGAATGCTTACATAATGCTTATCATGTACCAGGCACTTTTCTAATCACAGTACATATGTTAGCTTATTAAATCCACATGAACACTATGAGGGAGAAACTATCTTTTATTTTATAGATGTGGTAAATAGGGCATAGAGAGCTTAAGAAAGTTGCCCAAAGTCACACAGCTTTTAAGTGATGGAGCCAGATTACAAACCTAGGCAGTCTGACTCAGGGCCCATTCACTTAACTCCTGTTATGATTTAATTTAAGTCATGAAAGTAAATATTTATCGAGAACTTATTATATGTGAGTCACTGTGTTTTAGGTGTTTTACGTATATTATCTCATCCATTCCTCATAGGAGTGTTATAAGGTAGGAACTGTACTATCCCTATTTAATAGACAAAACCGAGGAACAGAGAGGTTAAGTAAATTGCTGAAGGCCATGTAACTAAGAGGCCCAATGTGGTGCATTCAGGCTATGAACCCAGGTCTATCTGACTGACTATGCTCTATTGCCTGTGGACCTCTGGTGCTATTAATTGGGTCAGATCCCACCTGTAGTTTGGCCCCAGTACAGGGTATTGGTACTCTCTTTTCATGTTTATGTGTACTTGGAAATGCTTTGCTCATTCATGGTGTGTTCAGGGGCTACATCCAGAAACAGTGCTTGTGTGACTTTTTCCTGGCCAGCCTACCTTTTGAACTTCATCATTAGATGCTGCATCGTTCACTAATGGCAGTTTTTCCAGTCTTGGGCCATTGCCCCCAGTTTATATCAATAGGAGCTATTCGATTTCAGTTTCTTTCAATGCATTTATTTTAGTAATTCATCCCCCAGGAATAAGGTGATTCCTGCCTGTTGTGCTGGCAGTTCTCTGTGGAGGTGTGAATGTGAAATAGAGGTAAAAAGCCAAAGCACTGTTGAAGAATGCTGTTTCTAAGGATGGTGGTTTATGAACCTTTTTTGTTTGTTCTCAAGTTTTCCTTTTGAAAAGGCAGAAGATTCAACAGCAGCAGGAGAGAAATTCTATTAAGAGGAGGAAAATCATGAAGCTTATTTTTTCTTTCTTTCCCTTTCCCCAGAGTCTGAATGGTGTTTGGCTGAACAGAGAACGTCTAGAACCTTTAAAGTTCTATTCTATCCATAAGGGAGATCACATCCAGCTTGGGGTACCTCTGGAAAATAAGGAGAATGCAGAGTATGAATATGAAGTTGCTGAAGAAGACTGCGAGAGGATGTGTCCTTGTCGTGCCCCAGAGAGTGACCAGATGATGGAAAAAAATAAGGGCTTGAGAACTAAAAGGAAATTTAGTTCGGATGAATTAGAGGGTCCTGGAGCTGAAGGCCCCTCAAATTTGAAATCCAAAATCAGTAAAATGTTTTGTGGCCCTGATCAATCAGTGAAGTTACATGGGAAAGGTGAAGTGGCTGATCAACCCTTTGAATATTTGGATCCTAAGTTGACTTCTTTTGAGCCAAGTGAGAAGACCACAGGGGCTCATGTTTACCCTGGCTCTGCAGAAGTTGTAGAGCTTTGTTATAACAAGCAGAAAGCCTCAAAACCTTCAGCATCTCAGAGCAGCTTAGAGCTGTTTAAGGTGACCATGTCCAGGATTCTGAAACTGAAAACACAAATGCAAGAAAAACAGGTAGCTGTCCTGAATGTGAAAAAGCAAGTGCAAAAAGGGAATGCAAAGAAAATTGTGAAAATGGAGCGGGAACTGCAGGCTTTACAGTCCCAGCTGTATGCAGAGCAGGCCCGTCAGCAGGCCAGAGTGGAGGAGCTAGAGAAGACTTTCCAGGAAGAGGAGCAGCATCTCCAGGTACCACCCAGGGTGGAAGGACAGGAGTGCTCCTCAGGGGTGGCAGACCCTCTGTGAGTCTCTGACTAGAGCTCTCTGTTCTTGGTCAGGGACCAAGTGCTGAGTGCCAGGGTCAGGAGATGGAATGGGGACAGAAAACTTTAAGAGAAGGGGGTTGAGTAAAGGGTTAAGGCTTCAGCATGATGATCAGATCAGGAGCCAGAGTTGGGGTACCATGATGGGTAAGATGGCTTTCAAGGCCAGCCAGGATGTACGTGGTCTCAGGATATAAAGCATAGGCATCTTGGAACTGAGATAAATTCATAGTGAGGTTGGATAAAGGGCAGGATGCCACAAAACCACAGTATACTCCAGTTAAACCAGTGGTTATCCTCATGAGTTATCTTTTCTTTGGTCAAAGCCAAATCAGTTAGCCCCAAGGCGGGAGTGGATTAGCTGGTTATTCTCCTGTTGTACCTGGCAACTTGTTAGCTACTGTACCTAACCTTGGAAGTGGGAGGCTGAAAGACAGAATATGTACTTGTTTCTATCCTGAGCAGCCAGCAGACAAGTACACCATGACTAAGTTGTTTGGTTGAATGATAAGCCACTTTCCACAGTCCATTTAGCAGAAATGTAGAATAATGGCTGTAGTAACTGTGTCAAGGTAAGATCAAGTATGTCCTCAATCCCGAGTCATTTTGCTTAGTTGACAAGCTCTTCCACAAAGCTTCTAGGCTGGAGCTGATCCTTGTCCCTGCTCAAAATGTCAGGTCCCATCTGGCAAGAACCATATGTTTTACTTATACCTACTTCCCAGGTAATACTGAATGTCAAGATTTCCCCAATGTTGACTTAGAACTAACAAGGGCCAATCAGGATTGAAGTGAATAAGCTTTTATCTTTTGTTTACTTTGCTCAGGGCAAGGAACAACCAGAAGTGTTGGCTTATTTCTGAGCAATTTATAAATTTCATTCCATTCTCTGCTACCCCCTTGAATTGGTAGTATTAGCAAAGGCTATGGATTAAATAGATCTTTTTAAGGATGTGTGCTGCTTGCTTATGTGTACTGTTTTGCCTCCCTTATCCGGCCTGGACTGGTTCTTGAAATTAATAGAGGGAGGTTTATCTCTACATATTTAGTGTATGACACCTTCACCAGAGCAGAACTCTCTTTGAAGGCTAATGCTTTCAGGAACAAGAGTGACTGTTAATTAATATTTGTGGCTTCTCTGGGCATGCTTCAAGGTGTAGTTGTAAAATTTCTCCATACCAAAACGATAAAGCTGTAACGCACTGACTTAGAGAGTTTCTGTGCATATGAGAGGGTGATATATAAATTCCTCATGGTGAAATGTACCTAGTCCTTTGCTTATTAGCTTCATTTCCCTCTGCCATCAAGCCCTAGGAATTCATCCTGTCCTACCCCTACTTGTGTAGAAGTTCATTTAACCCTTGGCTGCTTCATACTTTATTTGCGGGGGGGGCCCCCCCCATCCATGTTACCTGGAACTGTCTTTGGAGTTTGATGGTAATACAGATATTTAATAAATGTTTTTTGCCATTAAGGAATATACCTTGAACAGACAAGATGTATTATACACATAAAATAATCAAAAGAGTTTTAAGTCAGTATATAAATTAGAACAATTTCCAGTTTGCATATTAAATTCTTAGTAATTCTTGCTAAGGGAAGCGCTCAGAGGTTCTCATGGAAGGTGTTGGATATAAAGTAATGATGAGGTGGAAGGCATCCACATCGGAAGGGGTTGATGGAGAAAATTCAACATAAGTTCAGGCAAGGAGGGAGGCTTAGCCATTTCATGGGCTAGAAGTGGTAAAGAGACTCAGAGTGAGAGATGGGGTGGCCATAATTCAGGGAAGAAACATGGTGGAGCTAGTGAGTAACAAACAGCCTGGGGATTATGTCAGAGTTTAGGTGTTTGACAGTTTAAAAGCTCCCAGTTTACATCCTTTTGGGAGTCACAGCATTAGCCAGTGAAAGAGACCTGGAATACTAGCCCAGTTTCTCCAGAACAACCTGAGTGGTAGCTTGAAGGTGATGGCCCTGAGGTGTGCAGTATTTGAGCAGTTCACTCTGTTCGAATCCTTTCCTGCCTACAGCTTGAAGTATAATGGGAGATTTTCCACCTACCCTCTCCCCCTGTCATTTCCAGATGCTCATACTAGCTGATCCACTCTGCTTGTTGCTGGACTTTGTTTCTTTTTTCCCTCTCCCTGCGGGAAACCTTCCTTTTTGTTCTTGACTTTGCAGGGTTTGAAGAAAGAGCAAGGAAAAGAGGACCTGAAGCAACAGCTGGCCCAAGCTCTGCAGGAGGTAACTTTTCTCTTGCCACTGTACTAAGATTCGAGTGGGCTGTGGGGAGTGGGGGGGCAGCCAGAGTACTTGTGGCCACTGGCTGCCTCTGCTGCTTAGCTCACACCTCTGCAGCATCTCCAGTCTAGAGACGGAACAGCTGCTCACACCATCAGGTTGGAGATTTGGAGCCTCACAGACATGCCAGAACCCAGCATGAAAACTTACATGTTTATCTGAGCAGAAGTTGCTCTAGTGAAGATGGAGCGGATCCACTAGCAATTGGGAGGCTCTCTGGGGAAGTGGCTGCATTTCCAGAAAGGTGAGGGAAGCCGAGGGGAATTTTGAGCTATGACTTTGCCACCAGGGCCTGCAGGGGCCTCCATTACCTCACCATTCCTGAGCTGAAGCCATCCAAAAGCCATTCAGGAATGTTCAGTTTAACTTTTTAGGTCATGTCAAGACTATGCCATTTAACATTCAGCAGAATGTATAGATTTAGTGAAAGGACAAGGCTCACAGGAATAAAATTCTAAAACATTGCAATTTATTTCCTCTAACTTGACTCCTCTCTTCTTATTACTTTTTATAAGCTCTTTTGCATCTTTAAAACCTGCTTTGCCTTCTGTCCTTTATGCGTTATGATTAGTAGTTGGATGCAAGTTTTGTCAGTAGGTTAGTGTGGTGGTTGAAATCTCCTTGAGAAAAGTGAACAATTGCATTGGAATTTGTTCAGAATTCTTATATTCTTTTCGATACCTACCACCAGCCTTCTTACAGTGCTAACAGTCACATATTATTATAAGTTTGGGAGGGGCCTGATTTCCTTGGGGGTGCAATGCAGCCTTGGAAAGAATTAGGTGAAAATTCAGTCTTTTTGGAATTTTATTTTCTAATCTTGTTTATTTTCTAGGGTGGGAGGGTAGGCATGTTTCCCATTATTAAATTAAGACAGATACTGTTTTGAAATTGACTGGGAAAGGGTAAGGTTCTGCTTCTTGGAAGTCCCTCAGGGTTCACTGAATACCCTGCACCCAAAACTCCTTACCCTCTCCTGTCAGAGGAAAGACAGCAAAACACTGTTACTTAGTATGAGGTGCTTCGCCAGTCTCCATTCATACACAGAATGGCATACTTTTAGGTCATAGTTCTATAACAACATGCCTGGGGGACATATCACTGTCTCAGCTGAAATAGTAGTAGTTTTTTGGTCTATCCTGTTGGTCCCTCTGAAGTGGTTCCTTTTCATTTACCAGGCCATTATAAAAACCTATGTTTACATAGAGCTTTAAAAACTTTTCTGAATGCTTTCTTACCTGTTATTTTAATTTCTTATCAACACTGATGTAGTAGAGACACCTGTTTTCCCATTTTATAGATGAGAAAGTTAAGGCATAGCCATCTAATTAGTGGTCAAGATGAATACCCAGGCCTGCAGACCAAGGTACTAGAAGCAGTTGACATAACTGCTTTTTTTGGGAGACCACACATTTTAAAATTTGTTTCTTGAGTAATACCTTTTCAGAAACTACTTATCTTTACTCCACCTTTTGAAAACAGGGTTTGAGATGAGATTTAAAGTATAAGCTACACTTAAGCATGAAGATGCTCAGAAATTATGTTTCGTGGATGTGGAACATCTTGACAGTCTGTGTCAGCAGTTAGTCACAGTGAATGAGCTGGTAGCTCTTGGGCATGCCAACTTCCAGAAGACGCAGGCAGGGTTCAGGCAGCATTGCCTTATGAACATGTAGTTTGTTATTTCTAGAATAAATAGGTTACGGTCTTTTTTATTTTATAAAAGAAGTGATTATCTAGGTTCCCTAAGTCCATTTCTCCCTGATTATTTCTTAAAAGCTTCTCTCAGTGCTGGGTAGCCTCAGAATTACTAGTTCTTGAGAATTTTTTTTTTGTACATTCCTGGGTCCCACCCAAACCTACAGAATCAGACTCTCTGGAAAGCTATGTAAGTTCTTCAGTTGATTTGGATGGCCTCTGAGGATGGATTATATCGAGAGAGATTAATGAACTTGATGGCTTCCCTATCTGCCCCTTCCCTGAAAAAAAGTGGTAGGTAAGTGGGAAGTCTTGAGAGAACAAAGGCATTATTTTGAAATTGCTGATCCACTGATCCCTTTAACGAAGCCACTGACAGAGGGAACAGGCATGTGTGTGGCTAAAAGGAGGATGCATTGTAGCTTATCTTGAGTATGTATCTGCTATGTTTCTGCAGCATCGGGCTCTAATGGAAGAGCTAAATCGCAGCAAGAAGAGCTTTGAAGCAATCATTCAAGCCAAGAACAAAGAATTGGAGCAGACCAAGGTACTAGAAGGAAGATGAAGGTTTAGAATTTGGTTAGTACATGCAACTCAGCATTTTCAACAGTGCAGGGTTGCTATGGTGAATGGAGAGAGAGATAATAGCTGTTCCCTGCCTCGGGAAATAATCTGTAAAACCAGACCTGTAGAAGGTTCTGCCTGTAAGACAACATCTTTTTCCATCCTTCATTCAGAGATGAAATGCTGGGAATAAGGCACCACAATCCTGTAGTCTAGTCCTTTGGCTATGGTAGGTGCTCATTCAGAGCATCTCACTGACACAGGCTAAGGAGTGGTGTAGTCAAAAAATAATTCATCCAGATGCATTTGTATAATTTTTTTCCACATTATATCAGTGAAACTCATAAATTAGGGGTTATAAACTCAAATGCTCTCCAGGATCAGACTGGCAATAGAAGTGAGTGAAGTGGCCTGGGTGTAAGAACACCACTGGTAGCTGAGGGAAAGGCACACTGGAAAAGGGTACCCCCCCACCCTGTCCCCACACAATCCTGCAGAGGCAGCTCTTCTGTGCTGCAGCCCGTTGTTGCCATCCAGAAATGCAAGCCCAGTGTTGTCAGGTCTTCTGAGTTTTCCACAGATGATGATGGAAATTCAGATGTTTATATGAAATATCCCAATTTTCAAATACTAGCAACAAGTTCAGTTTTGTGTGTGTCTATGTTTTTTTCATACCAATGGGGGTGCCAAACTGAAAAATCTGCAGGCTGGGTCCAATCCACAGGCCACTAGTTTGCAACTTCTGATCTGAAATTAATTCCTGAGTCTGACTGCATCTCTCCTCTCATACAGACTTGCAGCAGAGCACAGAATGGAGGAAACCCTTTTCAGTTTGTTTGATATCCATGTTCTCTGTTTAAATCACACAGTACTTACTTTCCTGACCTCCAAGAAACCACCACATCTTTTTAAACCCAGCAATTCCCAAGTTTTCAGGGAACTTGACCCTAGTTAGAAATGAGTCCAGACCTTCACTGCTCTAGGAAGTCTGTCAGTCTTTGCTTTGATTAAAAGATGAAAAAGGAATCAGCCACTCAAAAATACCCTAAATGACTTGCATCCACCCACCACTCAGGGTCCTTCACTGTTTCCAGGGTGACATGCTAACTTAAATGTCTGTTTCAAGAGAGCATGCCTAGGATCTTCCCTAAGTGTGTGCACACACGGTCTGACCTGGGGAAATTATACTGCAGGCCTCTGCAGAAGTGGGAAATGGCAAGCATCGTAATGCTTGGAGCTTGAAGGTCCTTGAAGAGGCCATCTCTCCAGCCTCCTGCCTCCAGGGAATAGAAGTATAAGCCTTTTTTATAGATGAGACAGCTGCAAATAACACAAGGGGCCTTATAAACCAATTCAAGCTTCCTGCCTCTATGGACTGTTCCTCCTGTCTTCTTTCTTATTCAGTGAGTTCTTGGTTGCTTGGGATGATTTTATATCATCTCTAAACTGCAGTTAGTTACAGGTACTTAATGCCTCATTCTGGTCTTCGGTGGTTGGTGGGGTTAGTGTGCCATCTTCAGCTTTTCTCATATGGTTAATTTGGGGGAAGGAGACAGAAACTACAATGCAAATACTGAAAAAGTGGAGCGAGGAAGGAAAGGAAGACAGTGCCCTGTATTATAAAGCAGTTCTGAGAAATAATAATCCTTGGGGAAAGTGTTTTATTCTTGTGTTGCTGCACCAGAATGAATATTTCATTTGGTTTCCTTCTGAATCCTATTCCAGACAATTAACACTGCTCCCTGTCCTGTTTTGTATTCATGTTGGTCCTCCCAAATGAGAGGTGGGGTTGTGTGTTTTTGCAGGAAGAGAAGGAGAAGGTGCAAGCAGAGAAGGAAGAAATTCTTAGCCACATGAACGATGTGCTAGAGAATGAACTCCAGTGTATTATTTGCTCAGAATACTTCATTGAGGTAATTATGAGCCATGGCCTTCTTGCTCTCCCAACCCTGAGTGAGCTCTACAGGCTGCTTCTGCTTTAAGGAAACATTCTGAAGAGATTTTTCTTCTAGGAATTCAGTGTATATCCATTTGATTTCAAAGTGACTTCTAGAGATGGCCATGTCCCATTTGTTTTTGTAGTCTTCTTTACCGTCACCATCCTTTTTCTTATTTCATTTGTGCTTGAATATTTATTTGGTTTAATCACTATTTTCAGCTGCAATAAACCCTTTATCTCTGTGGTTAAGGAGAAAACAGGACCACATGGTGTTAGATTTTTGAAGTATCAGAATAAAGCTGCTTAACAAAGCTACCCTTTTTCACTCTGGGCACAGTATAAGAGTGAAGTGAAGCCCCCAAACAAGGTGGTATTACGCTTCTGATAAGTGCTCACTTTGGGGATTCAGTGGCCAAGTGGAACATATTTCAGGGACTCCGAGGCTCCTTATGAAAATGAAACATCTCTCTCCTAGGTTACCATTTGTTATCCTGTTGTATTTTTGTACATACTCTCTTATTTTTCACAGATTCTACACCGTTTGTGACCAATCCATCTGATATCACAAGTGTTAAACTCAAGCCATTAAATGACAGTGCTTTTTGGACTTTTTTAAAAAGCAAAATGTATATAACACACTGCTTCCTTTTCTCTGGTGGTCTTTAGGGGAGTTGAGTCTGGTAGCCTCTTGAAAAAATCTCTCCTGGACAGACATCTGTTTCTTTTGCCTTGGGTCCAATTTGACTTCAGATCATAATTTCCCCCATGGTTTCTAGTGTTTTGATCTCTTCTTCATAGAAACTCGGTATTGTTTTGACAGGGCTATCGAGTTTGCTAGAGGATGATGAGAAGCGGGGTTGGAGTGGGTGATGAGTCAGTCAGCCCAGAACATCTCTACAGACATGTAAGAAACAAAAAATTTGACCTGTGTTTTGTTTCCAGCACACTGCCTGACTTTTCTACTGGTCACCTTTTAAAGTCAGTGTTGGAAAGAGGTTTAATTCTAATCAGGCAGATTTTTAGTCCTGTTAATAAGAATTTATCTCAGATAGTGAACTGAATATCTCTTAGTTGGCTTTCTGGGTGCAACTTGGCATTTGAAAATATGTAACTTCTGTGTTATTTTCTGTTGCTATCCTAAAAAGCAGGAATGAAGGCTTTTGAGTCTCAGAAAAACTTGTGTCTTAGGAGATATACATAAATAAGAATAATGAAGAGAATTTATATTCTTGGGAGTAAAAGCACCCTGGCAGAAATCTGACCGTTGGAATTACTCATAGGAGCAATACAAATACAGGCTTCCTTCTTCTTTCTCTCTTCTCATAGGCCCCTTTACTTAAGCGTTTGGTCACTGTTAGTGAACCCATTACATTTTTTTCCATTTTTTAGTTCCTTTTTCCCCAACCTTTGTAGTAGTCTTTTGCATTTATTTTACTTCTTTAGTTTTCTTTTGAGTAGAGGTGATGCCTCCCACCATTCTACTGAGTATTCAGTATGTGTCCCCCTTTGTATATTAAAATTGAGGTTCTTATTCACCATTCGCAGGTCATACATTTGTTTTTCATAAGAAAATTAGTTATGTATTTGTTTCAAACATTCACACACTAGTCTTACTTGTGTTTTAGTCACAGTATTTTCAAGGTAGCTGATTGTGTCGGCAGTGGGGTCTGAGTTGGTGGAAGAAAACAGACAAATCAGCCCACTTGGGGCCTGAGTTTATGAACTGAACTTTGAGAAAAAAGTAAATCGTCTGACTTAAAGCTTAAAATGTCTAATCCCCAAAAATGATTCTAATACCCTCTGTAAGCTTTTTAGGTGGGATTATGGTTAAATTTCCATTTGGCCTTGGAAGTTAACTCCTGTCCTAGCTTTGAGATCACAGCCACCATAGGAAAGTAAGTGTGACAGTTCTGATATGTGTGTGTACATTCCCACTGTAGGCTGTCACCCTGAACTGTGCCCATAGTTTCTGCTCCTACTGTATCAGTGAGTGGATGAAGCGGAAGATAGAATGTCCCATTTGTCGGAACGACATCAAGTCCAAAACCCACTCCCTGGTTCTGGACAATTGCATTAATAAGATGGTAGATAATCTGAGCTCAGAAGTGAAAGAACGACGAATTGTCCTCATGAAGGAACGAAAAGGTGAGTGGGTGTGAACAAGAAGGTAAGTTCCCCCAACAAAGGACTTAAAAACCTTGGGAGACTTTTTTGGTTGGGGAAGTCAGATAAATGATTCCTGAGCTAAAGAAGAGATAGAAGAAATGGGAAAATGTAAAGGGAGTAAAGATGAATGTGCAAAAGAGTTGAGGTAGAATTAACTTGGTTATTTGTCCAGTAGGAAAGAGGGAGTACCTTGTTTATAGGGGATAAAAGTGTATCTATCTTGGTTATAGGGGATAAAAGATGTGATTAGGAAACATGGTCAGACAGTTTGCTGTACTGATCACTAGGTAGTGCTGTTGTTCAGGATAATTCAGCTGCTGTCCAGGTATTGCAAAAACCTTGGGTTGGGTGTACAATCAATTATAAAATAGGGTAGGTACAGGTCAGAGATTCACAAGTTGGAGAATGCCTGAAGAAAACATATATAGGTTCTATCTATAAGAGTCACAGCTTGAAAGGAGAAATTTAATCCTACCATGTTATCTTTGGGGATCCTAATAAGGTTGGCTCTTGAACAGCATGGTTGGAACTGCATGGGACCACTTAGACATAGGTGTTTCTCAATAAATGTATTGGAAAATTTTTTGGAGATTTGTGACCATTTGAAAAAACATTTTCTGTTCTGTAGCTTACTTTATTGTGAGAATACAGGATATGATACCTATAACATACAAAACATAAATGATTGTTTATGTTATCAGTAAGGTGTCAACAGTGGGCTGTTAGTATTTAAATTTGGGGAAAGTCAAAAGTTATAGCGGGATTTTTGACTGCTATGACGGGGGTTGGCACCTCGACCTCTGCATTTCTCAACTGTACTTACACATCTCCTGGTTGGAGAGAGTTTGGAGAAAGAGATTGGGGAAGGGGCACGTGAGTTTTCCTAATGAACCACACTTCCATAATGGATACATGCTCATTTAACTAAGTGACCTCATTATACTCGGAGCCTGTTATGTTGAGAGTTGCAGAGTCATTCTGCTTGAGAGTTGAATGATCCTGTGTCAACACATACGTCTTAGGGCAAAGCACAGGGAAGCTAACAAAGAGGAAGGGTTGGTTATTGGGCAAGGATGAGAGTGCATAGAAGAAGGGTGGGTCTGGTTGTTGTGTTCTGTTCCTTTATTAATCCGTACAGCACTACCTTCCCACACAGCAGAGCCAAAGTGCTGTGATGTCATTTGGCTGCACATAAAGGCTGATCAGAAAAAAAGACTCAGAAGCTCACTGTCTTTACCAGTGCTTCCTACCATCTGGCCATTGGTAACCCGTACTCAGTGTGTGTCTTTGGATGTACCTTTCTCTAAGTCCAGGAAAACCCTGGGCTTAAAAGCCACACTGCTAAGAATAGAGTATGCTGTCTGCTGCCTCTCCTAGCCCTTCAACGGATGTCAGCCACTTTGCGTAGGGCCAGGAATGTGATGCTGATATGCAAGCAGCTGTGGTATGAAACCGGCCTTGGGTCAGCCATCCAGAGTGGAGGCAGCCAGCCTGTAGCAGAGCCAGATGATACAGGGGCTGAGCAGAAGTGTGTTTAAGCTGTTATGCCCAAGGAAGACGTTCTGGCCTGTGGGAGGATGGGGCAGCTGTCAGGTGGCTCTTCAGAACCAAAATATTTTCCACTCTTCCTGACAGCTGTGTGCCAGTGGATTTTATGCCCAGTTATTGGCTCTCAAGTTTTTTAATCTCCTACGAGCCACTTGATTCTGGCAGAATCCCATGGCTTTTCCTCTTCATCTCCTGTCATTCCATAAGCATTTATTTGTAGGAGACACTGCACTCCACACCAGGATAAAGGGAGAAATAAGTCATTGCTTCAGCTCTCACAGCATTCAGTCGGTGTAAAAGATAGAAAGGCAAGTAGGTAGTGTGACAAGTCCCACAACAGGGTGTTAGGAAACTGCAGAGGAGAGGACACTCAGTTTGGCTTGGGCAGATGGTGGTAGGGTAGAAACCTTCACAGAAGAAGTGCCATTTGAACTGAGTCTTAAAGCTTCCCTGGGGGGGCAGAGACATCTGCACAGAAGCATTAGAAACAGTGACCTGTTCCTAGCAGTGCCACTCTCGTGGTCACACAAAACATAATGTCTGCATGGTGCCAGAGCAGCTGAAGCACTGTGGCTGCTTTCTGTTTGCTCTTCTCTCAGAGGAGCCAGGGACCTAGGAACCCAGACTTGATCAAGGTCAGCCTTTGAGCTGAAGTGTGCTGGATCTGTAGGGTTGGAGATAACCATGTGCTTCACCCAGCCCACTGACCAGGTTTCTTTTCATGAGTCCAAGCATCGTGTATCACTTCCTGCAGCAATGCAAAGGGGAAAAAGAGCCCCAGATCCTAAGATCACCTCTGACTCTCACATAGAGTTAATTCTGCAGAGTAAATAATATCATAGTCTCCTTTTCTCTCCAAAGGCTAAAAAGAGTGCCTCTCTGCCTTTTTTGGTAACACTAACAGCCCCAACTGGCTCCCTGTTGCATTCATGAGCTGTGAGCAGTTCTGGCATCAGTCTCAGTTTCTGCAGTTATCGCAGTAAGTGCAGCTTTGAGGTTTTCTCTAGAGACAGAAGGTTCTGAGGCCTGATTTAGGGAAGCATGTGCCAGAGCCATCAGCAGCTTCACGGGTCTGCAGTGTGGGGTTTAGAGGAAATTCTCATTTCAAATACCAGCTTTCCTTGCCAAGTGAAAACTGGTTTAATCACCAGTGCATAGGAATTTTAAAAGGGCTCAAACTTAGGATCTGAGAACTAGGATTAGTAAGCCTACAGTTGTCAAAAGTTTTGACACTGCGGCAGGGCTGTTTTCTTCGAGGGGAGGGATTGCTCATATCTCAAGTTTAGAGAGGGCGATCTGCCGGTCTGGCAGTGTGGGGCTCTGATTCCACCAAGAGCAGCCCCACTCCAGGCCTCCCTGGCTGGTTGTCTTCAAGTTTCATGACCCCATGGGATTATGGAATGCCACATGACCGATTAGCCACTGATCCATTGTAATTTCTGTGAGGTCCAGATTATACAGAGGAAAGCAGAAGGAGGAGGAGAATTTAGGATGCCAAATCTGTGTTGGAGAAAGGTTGATCTGGAGCCAGGGCAGATAATGAACATCCATTAAGTGCTTGTCGCATGAATAATTGTGGCTCTCTGGTATACTGACGTGAGATTTTCTAACAGGGAAGACATTTTTACATCCCCTGTAGAGGATCTTCCTCTGGAGCTGGTGAGGTGCTGGAGCAGTCTTCTGTTATCTGCTCCCCCTCCTGCAATTGTTCTGTTCTCATTAAATGTTGGTTGGTTGACAAGAGTGTTAACATTCTCACTTTTAGCTTTTCCTAGCAGTTTCTTTGGGGTGTGCTCAGAAAGGAAAGCAAATTATGTAGAAATAAAAGCTTGTTGATTTTAGAACAGTGATTTTCAATCTAAGGGCTTTTTCAAACATCCAGCTCCCTTGATACTGTAATACTGAACTGAGGCTCCTAGTGGAAGTGTGCCATGGCCTCAGGTGTACTAAAGTGGGGAGAGAGGTTTATGAACATACCTTGCCTCAGTCTGAGACAGAGGCCCCTTCAGAGGTTGGGTCATAGGAAGATGGGCCCAGTCAGACCACATGGCCGGTGATCCTTGCCAGCTTCCTATAGGCTAGGAGGTGGGTCATCCAGTTGGGACAGGAGAAACTGGCAGTCCTTGAAGGAAGTATCTGCCTGGCCACATGGAAGCCTTTCACTGATACTGCCCATTGTGGCTTGCTGAAGACAGAGTCTTGTAAAGGGATATGTGGCAGCAGTAAGTGTCTGGCAAGTCAACCTCATCCAGAGAGAATACTTACTAGGAATTCTTTTAATCCACCCTGTCCTGCCCTTAAGGAAAACAGACGGTCATGTGCATGGAGTTAGCATGCCTGCCTGGCATAGGACGGTGTTTGTCTCAGGGAAAATGGGTGTCAGCAAGGTTGGCATGGGATGGGGGTGTCCACATGCATGCACTCAAATAGCATGTAACACTGGGCTCTTTAAATTTCTTGAAATAATCTATCCTTTGCAAAATTGTCATGTGATAGAAAATTAGCAGAGTTGTTATTAGAAGATTTTTTCTTGCTTTTCCATCACTACCTCCATTTTTTGCCTTCTTTTTTTCCTTCCCAACTCTTCTTTTGCCTGTTATTGTCCTTCCTTTCCTGTCCCTTGATCCCCCTGATTAGCATCTCAGAATGCCCAGAGGAAGTGGCCAGGACAGTATAGGGCCTATACCCAGAGGTATTAGCAGAAGTAAGCTGTGAGATTAATTGGAATATAAGGAGTAGCAGCCCAGGGAGCCCTAGACACTTGAATTTCTTGTGACTCTGTGGTCTTTGAGATTTCTGAATGGTCTTTCCATTTGCAGATCACAAGCCTGTTCCTGATTTTAGTGCCCTGTGATGGAGCATCTTCTCTCCTTCACCAAAAGCTACCACCTCACTGCAGGCCCTTGGAAAAGCTTTCACAGCTTAGGAGAGTGGCCCTTCTAGATGTGCTTAATGATCCTTCACTGTACCCCAAACACAGACTGCTGGGTCTGAGGGAGCCATGCTGCCAGAGTGAAGGGAGCCAGGGCTGACTCTTCACTAGCTGTCCACTGAGTCAGGAACTTGGGTGAGCCCGCTATGTTGCACTGAAGGGGAAGGTGAGCCATGTGCTGGGCAAGGCTCTCCCACCGGGCTGGGGAAGAGGGCCTGGAGGAGGAAGGTGAGCACATACAAGAGCTTCAGAAGAAGTGTGTGTGTGCAGCTCTGGCCATCTTGGGTCCAGCAGGCGTTCCTTCAGGTCCTTTGTTGCTGTTCGCCACAGCAGAAGTTTCTCCTGGTGTTTAAAAACACAGTTATTTCAGTTCTCTAACAAATGGACCCTTCCTCTGCACTAACACAGAACATTATGATTTGCTTTTTAAACATACTTTTAGGAAGTTCTTACTGTTGAAGACCACCTGTGTAAATGTAGTGTCATTAACCAAAGCAGCTTTTCCTTGAGAGTTTCTTGGTTCCTGTACGTAACTCTAGAAGAACACAGTATTTTTAGAGCAGTTCAAATAAGCTGACATTCCTGATTTCCATGAACTAATCATGGACAGTGGCTAGGGATCGTGCCTGTTCCTCACTCCCTCACACTACCACAGAATGGGATCCGTCACCTTGGAGGCTTCTCTGTATCAGCTGGATATACAGCCTGCCCGATTGCTTGTTGCTGTGGTTCTTAAGAAATTTGTTAGACCAGACATGCTCCTGGCCAGGGTTTCTGCTTGAATTGCTTTCTGCTTTCCTACCCTGGAGAGACTGGACCTCTATTACCCTTGTCCCATGAAACTTGAACCAAACCAACCCCAAAAACACAGCTCTTCCTTGCTTCCTTTTTTCTGGGCCTACTAAGTGTCAGGTGCTGGAGATAAAAGTGAGCAGGGTATGTGCAGTGCCTGCCTTGGTGGAGCTTTGCATCTAGATGCAGGGCCTTGGCTGTGAGAGCAAAGTGTTACAGTAAGAGAGAGTGCTAGTGGAGGTCAAGGGCAGGCGGGGAAGGGAAGGTGAGTATTACAGATGGGCCAGAAGCGCAAAAGCAAGGCGATTTTGAGGCTGCAGTATGGCTGGATTGTAGAGTGCTTGAGAATGCTGAGCAGTGAGAATGGAAAGGTAGGCAGGACTGCATTGTGAAGGGTCTTATAGACTGAAGGATTTTGCCTAGAGGCAGCAGGAAAGTTATCAGCAAATTTTAAGGGGAAATGTGACTGTTCACGTTTATGTTCTGGACAGGATAATATGGCTGCAGTGAAGAGAATAAATGGTGATGGCAACAAGAATGGAGACAGCAACCCTGGCCAAGGATGATGGTGGTTGGGCTCGAGAAGTGGCAGTTGGGGTGGACAGGGTAGATGGGCTTGAGTGGTAGTTAAGGGGGTGGGATCTGCAGGTCTGTGGGACTGGTTTGCTGTGAGGAAGGAGAGGGAGCTCACACTAGTGGGTCTCTCCCAGGATTCTGGTGGGGGCAGGCTGGTGGCTGAAGGTGTATTCACTGGAATAAGGAGCAGCTTGTCAGGGAGATAACTTTAGCTTTAGACTGAAAAGTAGATTGAAGGTACCTAAGGGCATTGGTGGAGCTGTTCAGTGGGTATTTGAGTATATGGACCTGGAGCCCCGAAGACAGGCCTGAGCTAAAACATTAGATTTGGGATTCATGAGCCATGTGTGGTAGTGAATGAGCCACTTTGCACCCTCCCTGTGGGTGGTAGAAGTCACAGGTCAAGTCCCTGTCCCTGAGAAACACCAGCATTGAAGGGAGGGGTAATGGAAGAGGAGTATGCAGGGCAGACCAATGAGGAGTGGCCAAAGAGGTGGGGAACGAAGCGTGGGCCAGGCCACAGAGACGTTGGAGTGGTGTGCCTTGAGCCTTCCTGACCACACTGCCTGAGGTGGCCCCCCTCATTACATCTTTTATTATTTCTTTCAGACACTTGCCAGATTGAAATTGTATTTGCTGTTGTGCTTTTGCCCCTCGATTTATAAACTTGAGGCCAGGGGTTCTCTGTGTGGTGTTCTCAGGGCCTAGAAGAGTGTTTGGTAGGTCTTCAGTAAATGCATGTCTGTGAGTGTCTATGAAGTGAGGAGTCAACAGTGTGAAAAGTTGCCGAGAAGTTAAATAAGGATGAAAAAATGTCATTTGGATGCAGCGGGTGTGCAGGACACTGATGACCTAAACTAGAATAAGTCTAGGTGACTGGCGGGGTCAGAAGCCACTTTGCAGTGCATTGGAAAATTGTGAGGTGAGGGAGTAGAGAAGAAGAGGAAGAACAGAAAGTTCTTCAAGAAATTTGGCTCCGACCAAGATGGGGAAGAGCAGCACCAAGACGAGGCTGTAAGTGGAGAAGGAAGGGGGGGTGAAAGGGAGTTTCTGTTTTGTTTTTTAAAGACATGAAAGATTTGAGCATATTCTGTTGCCGAGTCTGTAGAGAAAGAGGTACTGGAAAGCCAAGAGAGTGGATAGGGCAGGATTCTTTGGAAGATGAGGGAGGGGATGGGATGCAGAGCCAGATAGAGCCATTGGTCTTTAAATGTAGGCTGGTATATCCCCCCTTTTTTAAAGAGAAGAGTATAATGTGGGAGTGCAGGCAAGGAAATTTGCTTGAGGGGAGTCAGTAGAATTTCTTCCTCGTCGCTTTCATTAGGTTATTAGGTGAGGCCATTAACTCTGAGGGGAGGGGAGCCTCATTGGGTTCTTGCAGCTCCCAAAGGCTGAAGGCATGCTCATCTCCAAGGCTCACCACCTCCGAGGCTACCTGCAAGTGGGAGATAACTTTATAATCCTTTCAGTCCTCCTGCCAGAGTGTTCCAGACCTTAGTCTCAGAAAGGAGACATGCTCCTTCACAGCTTTATTGTGCTCTAGTTAGGCCCAGGTTTAAGGAAGCAGAAGCTATGGGAAGACCTGGAAGCCAATAAGTAGCCCCTGGACAGAGGAAGAGGTCCCACCTCTCCCTGCTTGTTGCTGTGTATGTAATTCCTTACTTCAACATATATTTATTGAGGGCTAGCTTTGTGCCAGACACTTTTCAAAGAATAGAAAGAGAAATGAAAATCTTAATAAGTTAGGTGTGATTAGCCCTGTGGAGAAAAATAAAGCAAGAAAGAGGTCAGGGAGTAATGGGGAGAGCATTGGCAGTTTTTGAGAGAGTAGGCAAGGAAGGTATCACCGAGAATGTAATATTTGCATGAAGCTCCGAAGGCAGTGGGCATGCTGCCATCTGAGGAAGTGTCCCAGATAGAACAGGAGGGGGAATGGGCTTGGGTGTTGGAGGAAAAGCATGGGGGCCAGTGTGGCTGGAGTGGAGTGAGCAATGGAGAGGAGTGGAAGGCGAGGTCAGGAGGTTGGGCAGAGGCGGATTGTGTAGAGCCTTCTAGGCCTTTGCAAGGACTTTTATTCTGGGAGAAATGAGGAGTAGGCATTGAGGAGAGTTATGTGTGTTCTCAGTTCACTGTGGCTACTGTGTGGGGAAGAGACTGAGGGTGGTGCAAGTAGGGAGGCCAGGGAAAGAAGTGCAGACGCCTCCCTTATTTCTTTTTTCTTTCTCTCCAAAGCGAAAAGACTGTCCTGAAGACCATGCTCCCAGGCATTTGAAAGACTGCCAGGCAATGGGAGCTTGGGATGGTCTGGAGGATTCTCTGTGGATGGGTGCTGGGCCACTCTGAAACAGTGTGGGATAGAGCTGCGTGGGACAGAGACTGAGTGAGGAAGTCCTGGGCACAAGTCTTCCATGTTGGCCCCCCGCTACCATGTTGTCCGGCAGCAGCACTGGTTCTCACGACACTGACTGCTTTAGGGGACTTAGGAGACGCTGGTTCCCTCCAGGTTGAATGGGTTATGTATTTCTGTTCTGTTTTTTAGACTTACTATTGTTGCTTTGTTTTTGGTACCTCAGAATCACCTCTGTTGACGTTTGTTTTGGACAGGTTGTGTGTACCCCTGTGGCTGCCCCTGAAGGCTAAGGCAGCCTGTTTAAGAGGATAGCATGCCTCTTCTTTGTGAAAACAAGATGTCATTTCCTGGAAATAAAATGTAAAACCTATCAGTTGCTCAGCTGGGCTTTGTTATATTTATCTTCCTTCCTTTCCAGCTCCCAGAAAGTCTCACAAGTAAACACTGGCAGCTTATAAATTGCAACCGAGAAAGTGACTGTATCAGATGATAGACTCAGTGAATGTCAGCCAAAGCAGCCAAACCCAGGATCGTGGCCTTAGTGGATGGGCTCTGTTAAGCCCCTGACCTTTGTGTTGTGTCTCCATTCCAGAGGTGGGTCACTGCTTACCTGGTTGCAGAATGGGGTGAATTCCCTTCTTTCAGCTAGGGTTCAGAAGTATTTCCAAATCTGTTTTACCCAATGTCAGAAAACATGGGCAATGATATTCTGAAAAGGTGTTTTTTTTTTTAACTTAAAATATTTTTTTTATATAATTTATTTTGGTATCATTAATCTACAATTACATGTGCAATATTATGGTTATTAAACTACCCCCTTCATCAGGTCCCCGCCACCAACCCCATTACAGTCACTGTCCATCAGCGTAGTGAGATGCTATAGAGTCACTACTTGTCTTCTCTGAGTTGTACAGCCCTCCCCGTGCCCCCCCAACATTACATCTGCTAATCGTAATGCCCCTTTTTCCTTCTTATCCCTCCCTTCCCACCCATCTTCCCCAGTCCCTTTTCCTTTGGTAACTTAGTCCATTCTTGGGTTCTGTGAGTCTGCTGATGTTTTGTTCCTTCAGTTTTTTTCTTTGTTCTTATACTCCACATATGAGTGAAATCATTTGATACTTGTCTTTTTCGGCTTGGCTTATTTCACTGAGCATAATACCCTCTAGCTCCATCCATGTTGTTGCAAATGGTAGGATTTGTTTTCTTCTTATGGCTGAATAATATTCCATTGTGTATATGTACCACCTCTTCTTTATCCATTCATCTACTGATGGACACTTACGTTGCTTCCTTTTCTTGGCTATTGTAAATAGTGCTGCGATAAACATAGGGGTGCATATGTCTTTTTCAAACTGGGCTGCTGCATTCTTAGGGTAAATTCCTAGGAGTGGGATTCCTGGGTCAAATGGTATTTCTATTTTGAATTTTTTGAGGAACCTCCATACTGCTTTCCACAATGGTTGAACTAATTTACATTCCCACCAGCAATGTAGGAGGGTTCCCTTTTCTCCACATCCTCGCCAACATTTGTTGTTGTTTGTGTTTTGGATGTTGGCCATCCTCACTGGTGTGAGGTGATAATCTCATTTTGGTTTTAATCTGCATTTCTCTGCTGATTAGTGATGTGGAGCATCTTTTCATGTGCCTGTTGGCCATCTGAATTTCTTCTTTGGAGAAGTTTCTGTTCAGATCCTCTGCCCATTTTTTAATCTGTTTTTTTTGGGTGTTGAGGCATGTGAGTTCTTTATATATTTGAATGTTAACCCCTTCCCAGATAAGTCTTTTATGAATATATTCTCCAGTACTGTAGGATGCCTTTTTGTTCTGCTGATGAAGTACTTTGCTGTACAGAAGCTTTTTAGTTTGATGTAGTTTCACTTGTTTATTTTTTATTTTGTTTCCCTTGCCCGAGGAGATGTGTTCAGGAAAAAGTTGCTCATGTTTATATTCAAAAGATTTTTGACTATGTTTTAAGAAGGTATGCTTTTTCAGAAAATTAAAAGTCATTTCTCTTTTGCTGCCTCCCCTTTTGAAACAGAAGGAAAATGAGTTTGGTGTTTGGGAGGTAGAAGCTTGGAGAAGCCTGAGATATTTTGGTTACCGGTGGTGAGAACGAGAGAAAACACAGGATGTTGAAGAATAGTCACTGAAATGAGGAGCTTTCTAATAGATTATGAAACTGTACATTATGTTTCTCAATGATTTACTTCCAGGTAGAAAGGTATTTTCCTCTCCCTTTTTACTGCCTACCTGGAGAACTGTTCTCCAGCTCTTTATTTATACCCTGTTTGTTTTCATAAAGGATTGGAAACTGTTGACTTCCAACTTTTTAGGTATGGTAGGCTTTTCCCTTCATTGAGTATCCTGTGAATATTGGGATTCTGGAGTCCTTAGTCTTCCTTTCCATCTTTCTTAACATGGATGCTGATTGAAATACTGGTGTGGTCAAGGAGGAAGTTAAGTTTGGAAAAACAATACTTTAAGAATTTGTTATAACTACATCATAAAAATTCTGAAGCAATAGAGAAAACAAGGAAAAGATTATTACCATCTTGATATATTTCCCTTATACATGTGTTCATTTATGTGATTGCATGGGCATATAATGTATTCTGTTTTTTTAAGATCCCATATCAATAATTCACTTTTAGAAGAATACAAATACATGTTTTTAAATAGGTAATATGGTCACATGTTTTGAAATCAAAGGTACCAAAGGACCTAAAGTGTAGGGCCTGTCACCCTTGTTCCCCAGTGACCACTTCCCTGCACAGAGGTGATGATCACATTACCAGTGCCTTGTGTACCCTTCCAGAGATCTCTGTCCACACGAGCAAAAACAGGTGTAGTCTTTCCCCTTCTTTAGGACAAATTATAACTGTACACTGTTTTGTACCTTGCTTTTTTCAGATATATCTTAGTGATAGTTCCATGTCACAACATAAGGAACTTCCCCTTTTTATGTTACAGTTGCCAGTTACTCCATTGTGTTTTTACCATGATTTGTTTTTCCAATTTGTTTAAATTTAGGTTGCTTTAAACCATTTACTCTTCCTTTTTTTCATACAGCTCTCAAAGTTCTATTAAATAAATCTCAGCATATATACTTTGAAGTGAAGTAACAGAAGTAAAACAATAAAAAATTATATAGAACCCATAAAGTGGTATGTGAAGAGGGAAAAAGCAGAATCTGGAAATCCACATACTGGTAGTTCTCAATTAACATTAAGGAAATTCAATCTGTTTCTTTTTAAAATTATTTACAGCTATAACTTTCTCTAAATATTTTGTTAGCAACAATCTTGTTATATCTAATTCCGTAATAATCTGTAATGTAACTACTTCTGTCTGAAGGTTCAACAGGCCGCATTGGAACAAGAATGAAATTTATTAGGCTCCCAATTCCACAAAACCCCACCTTGCAAAACTTCGGTCAACCCAACGCAGAGTATCCAACGTGAAACTGATCTGCTCCCAACCATCCAAGACAGTGCAACTGCCACTTGGTACAAATAGCCATTTACATTTTGACAAGATATGGGCTTGACGAAATCAACTTCATTTCCACTAAAACATGTTTATTGCCACTGAAATCCTCACAAGATGGGCTGGGTGCTAGAAAACAGAGCATGAGCTGCATAGTTTGTGCTGTTAACTGGGTCTTGCATAGCATTGTTGATTTTTAGTATTTACAGATATATTTGAGGTGTTCACACCTGTGTTCATACCCCCAGTGGTGGTGGCAGCAAGCCTCCCAGGTGCCCTGGAGACCGACATGTGCTGTAAGACCACCCAGAGGGCTAGGAGGGCTAGGTGGGCACCACCACAGTCTACTTACTCCTGTTAAAACAGTGCTGCAGTGAATACCCTTACACACACCTCATTAGAGGAAAGGTTCTCAGAGAAGAAACATATTGACTTGAAGAGCCTGATGGCCATTTGCAAACACTGATGTCCTGGACTGACCATCCTTTCCTTCAGCTGCTGGACATGGAATGACTTGGAGCCTGTCCCTTCAGAGCACCACATTCCTCTCAAATGTGCCACACAGGTTAAGAAAGTGAGTTCTTAAACACAGACTTAAAAAAAAAAAAAAGAAAAAACATTTTAATGTCAGATTAGCTAGGTTTGAATCCCAGCCCTGGCATTTGTAACTGTGACCTTGGGCAAGTTTTCCAAACTCTCTGAGCCTCAGTTTCTTCATCTCTAAAATACTTCAGTGTGTCGTTGTGAAGCCTAAAAAATTCTAGTTACTGGACTGCTCACAAACAAAAACCTCGAATGTTCTATTTTTAAGAGACACAGGTCAAAAATTTACCCAAACTTTTGCATTTTCTTTGAGCTACAGTATATTCTTTCCCTGGAGAGATATCTGATATTAAACATCTATATTTTGCTTGCCTAGAAAAAACACAGTAACTTTTCTGCCTTGCAGTGCCAAATCACAGTATAACTAAGCCCCACCACTGTGCAGTCTGGCTCTAATTAAAGCCGTGTTCTCTACAGCAGGGCTCTGAGAAACTGGGTAAAGAGGGTTTGTTTCAGTTTCTGGCTTTATTTAGCAGATGACTGAAGCTGGCTAGCTCTGAAGCCTTTTGCAGTGAGTGGCAGGTGCCCCATATCCATCTGATTGGGATGGGACGTTAACCTAAAAAGGGCTTACTCTACCTCTAGGTGCGCCTCATTCCAGCAATCAGGCTGTGCCAGGGAGGGGGATGTTGCCCCTTGTGGGTTGGATAGCTGAATACCAGTCATCTGTTTCTCTCGTGGGAACTGCTGTTGTCATAGAAAGACCTAAGTCTCCTTGCCATCTCTAGCCCTTCTTTCTCACTACCTTTTCCTCTTCTGTGAACAGCTATCCAGGCAGTCACCACAGCTACGGGAGTGCCTGAGACGGGCAGCTCTCTCCAACTGCCTGTTTCTTTTTTACAGACTGACTCTGGAAAGACTGTGTCTTGCCAATGGGTTCCAGCCCCAGGCAAGTTCACTATTGATTCAATGTGACCAAAAGAAATGCCGGTAGAACGTTCTTGGGGTGAAAAGGTTATACCCAACTTTATTTCCACGGTGGCAAGTCAATCACTAAAATCTTGTTCACTCAGAGCGAGTCTGTATGCAGCAAGCCGGTGTCTGCCTCTGGACCTCTGTGCCCACACAGCAATCCTGGTCTCTGTCCTCGGTGCTGCCACCACTCCAGCCTCTGCTCTGCTCTCCTGCAGCCTGGCAGCTGTGCCACTGTGTCGCCCAGAGCACTGGGCAGGGCTCTTTATATAAAGTCAACAATGCATTGCCCCCATGTGTGTAGTGAGTGAGCCAATCAGGGCCAGGTGAGAATCCTGGCCACAGGAACTTTCATTTTATCCACACTCCACCCCTCCAGGATTCTCTCTCAATCTGTGTGCCCTCAATCCTCTGCAATGGTCCCTATGCAAGAAAGCTGGAGCATTGTAACCACATTCCATAATAACAACAGACGCTAAAACAATATACAAATAACAAAAATTATAACAAATTATAATAACCCTCAAACCTGAGGTGATCCATTGCCTCCTGGCTGTATTCAAACCAGTTGTAACATTATAATAATCCTCAAGCCTGACGAGATCCATTGCCACCAAGTGGTCATCCTGACTGTATTCAAACCAGTTCTACTCAAAGGAGTTAACCAACAGGACCATGGGTGGGCTGTACAATACCCACCTTCTCCAGCCTCTCCAGCAAAAAATCTTGCAGACACAGGCTGATCTTGTTGCTTTATCTCTGCTTTCTGCTTCTTCCTCAACAGCTGGAACTGCTGCTCTGGTCTCAGTTGCCACAGCTCCAGTCATCCAATTTCATTCCATCTGCTCCTGCCTTTTCAAACCAACCCACATCTGGGTCCTTGCGACCCTTCACAGGGCCCTTCAGATTCTTCGAGAAGCAGACCGTATTTCCTTTTGTGCTTGAGCCTGAGGATAGAAACAGAGCATGGGGTGCTCCACAACCTGAGGAGAGGGCTGCACCTCTCCTGAAAGAACCCACGGTTGCCGAGTCCCTCTGGCTTTCCACCAGCTTTCAACCAGGTGGGGCCAATGCCTCCAGCACTGGTGGGCCTCCATCCTCATCTGTTTGTCAAACCTCTGCTCCTCCATTTCTGGGGCTGACGGCTCCGCTACATCCTTCTCTTGCCCCGTGGCACCTGGCAGCCTGCGTGCTGCTGCTGCTTGGGCCGCTGCTCCTTCTCGTGCTGCTTCCTCTTGGGCCACAGCACTTCGTAGTGATGCCATTTCAGTCAGCTTTCTCTTGGGGTGGATCCCAGTCCTCCACCCCTTCACAGTACCACATGTCCACAGGGGACTCTCGAATGTCTCCCCGTCCATAGGTGCAGCCTGCTGAAACACTCCTTCCATGAGGGCAACCTGTTCTTTTTCCTTGGTTACCAATGAATCCTGTCAACTATGCCAGTTGTCTTGCTAATGGTTTCAGCCCCAGGCAAGTTCACTACCATTTCAATGTGACCAAAGAAATGACAGTGGAACATTCTTGGGGTGAAAGGGTTATACCCAACTTTATTTCCATGGTGGCAAGTCAATCACTAAAATCTCGTTCACTTAGAACGAGTCTGCATGTGGCAAGCCAGTCCCTGCCTCTGGGCCTCTCTGCCCGCACAGCCGTCCTCTGGCCCTCTGTCCTCGGTTCTGCCACCACTCCAGCCTCTGCTCTGCTCTCCTGCAGCCTAGCAGCTGTGCCACCATGTTGCCCAGAGCACTGGGCAGTGCTCTTTATAGAATCAGTAACAATGTGTTGCCCACGTGTGTAGTGAGCTAGCCAACCAGGGCCAGGTGAGAATCCTGGCCATAGGAACTTTCATTTTATCCACACTGTCCCATTTCTTATCTAAGCATAACCTAGAAACTCAGGTCCCCTAGGTATGTTTGTCTCAACAACATACTCCCCTAGGCTGCTAAAGAATCCCATCATAAACTCTGGCATAGAAATTAAGAGAATGAATGTCTAGTTTACATTGTGGTCCTAACCTAAGAAAACCTAAGGTTAGGAGGATCTTGCAATCATTGTCCCTTGCCTGGTGACAATAGTCTTATTAATAGGTGCAAGGCCTGATTTGAGCAGAATGCTGCCATGGATAACAGCAGGCAAGGGTTGTTCTTCTGAACACCAGTTTAATGTCCCACTTGGTCAACTCTTCTTTTTCCATAAATGGGAATTGAGGCAGTAGGAGTAGGGGCTTCTGAGGATAAGATAGAGCCTTCTTTTGATGAAAAATGAACTGTCTTGTTCAACTGATTTCTTTAGAAGAGTGTATGAATCCTTGGAGAGGGCTGGGTCTGTAGTATGTCCTCAGTGAGAACTCAGGTGCTGTAATTCGTTTGCTGCATCCCCAAACATTTTACCCACTATGGTTACTTGAGCTCATTAATCTTCAAGCATTATTTCCTGCTTGCTATTGATTTGCCACAGCCTAACCCGGATCCCCACAGATGCAATGTCCAGGCCCACTCTCCCTGCTGTCCACTTCCCTTCTGGCTCTGGGAACACTGTAATCTGCTGCGACTTTTTGTCACAGCAAATCCACTGTGACTACAGTGGCCATTTGAGTTCTGGATATTTCCAATAAATTCAATTCAGCAATAGTTACTGAATGCCCATTTTTTACTAGGCACTGCTCTGGGAGTTTGGGGAGTAGTACCGAGCAAAACAAAATGACTGTTGTGAGCCTGCATTCTAGGGAGGGGTCAGAAGGCTGAGAATTTCCCACCAAGCTTTTATCAGATGCGCGTGGGAAGGGCTTAACAGTACCACCTCCAGCTGGCATTTGGGTGTGTCTTCACATTCCTCACCTCTAGGCACAGAGCCTGTAGGCTATACTGGGCTCACTCCAAGATACAATGCTGACATTTCACACTACCTCAACTTGGGTTGCCGGAGCCTTCTCAGTCTGCTTCTTTACCTCCCCTTAGGATGTAGGCACCAGCGTTTTGGGGATCAAACTCACTGGAAGCCTCCACGCAGCTCTCACCAGGGGCCTTCAAGGGCAATTCTAAGACAAGTTTGGGTCTTCAGCATGGAAGACAGGTCCTAAAGACCCCATCAGCACTAGACACCACTACCACCACACTGAGGGAGCCTCAGGTGACGCTACCGCAGCCCAGGTAGGCACAGCTGAATGTTTCTGAAATGAATATTGACACCAAATTTAACCTGGTGGTGCACGGGACTGGACAGGTTTGCAGGACACGTGCCCTGTGTGTTTGTGCCTAACTGTGAAAGGACACTTATGGCCTTATGCCTTTTCTCAGTGCTCTTTCCAGTTCCTCACCTCCTTACCTAGGCCTCCCAGGTGCACTGGCTTTCAGGAGATGACTGTGTGCATGTCTTCCCAACTCCATATTCAGTGAGTCATGTTGGTAGCTGGAAATCAGCCATGGTGGGAGTATTTACACCATGGAAATTAGCAAAAGCTACAAATGAAAGCTTTCCCCCCATGGATAGCCAGTCAAACATTTAGCAGAATATCACTGGCATCTCCTTACATGGCTGATTCCTGAGATCTCACCCTAGGTCTTTCAAGTTCTTGTGAGAAAGCCACTAGTCAGGCCAAGGGTGCTGTCTCCTTCCTGGTGCTCTCGAAGTGCTCCAGGTTAGTGGTGTCACCACAGAGGCAGAACAGCCCTCCCCATGAGGCCACATTTGGTCATTGTAATTACCAACACTTTTAGAATCCACAGTTTCTCAACAAACTAGCCACTCACTACCATCCATCCCCATAACCACTGGGGCCCAGAACTAATCCCAGAGGTCCAGGGAGAAGGCAGATGCTATGTTGTTCCCAAGGCCCCTGTTTCCTTCCTCATTGACCTGAGTTCTCATAGCCATGAATGCAGATAGATACTTGGTGGAGGGGGTGGAAGGCAGAGATATAATCAACAGTAGTGCCTCAGCTCTCAGCATGGCCAGTCTTGGTGTACCTGATCATTCTTTCTCAAACCATCTTCCTACAAGGATCCTTTCATGGGGGTGGTGGGAATGGGCACTGTGGCTGGGGCACTGAGCATTTCTCTTTACTCGAGCCTTACTGCTGGAAGGTGAGAACTACATTTCATCCTGAGCTACACCAATCTGGATATTAGCTCTCCCTCTCCTGGGATACCAGGTTCCTACCACAAAAGTCAGCTCTTAATTTCTTCCACCGTGGGCACAGGTTGTTCTGGGTAGCATCCTTCTGATTCTGGGAAAAATCCTTCCCAGGTATGGTGTGACCTGGGAACTGAAAGCTTCTTTTGACTCAAAGGCCACAAGTGGGGCTTTGAGGGCTGACTTTGTGAGCAGGCCAATTTCTTAATGTCTGTGTCAGGAGATTTGTTTCTGAGCATGGAATCTTTACAGAGCATCAGTGGCTCTCCTCTTGCATTTGAAGAACCTCCTTACCCTTCTGTCACAGGTCCTGAAATTCAGAGAATGGAAAATAGAGTCTGTACTGCTTTCCTCTCAGGTGTTTGAATATAAGAATGCAGGATTATTGACTTTCCTCTGCCCTTTTGGAGTTATTCAACCCCTTCTAAGGAGAATTTAGCTTCTGAACCGCTGGCTGAGTTCTCAGCATGCATTAATTTGTTCCAGAAATATTTAGTAAATATCTACTATGTGCCAGGCACTGTGCTAGGTTCTAGGATTACCATTAAAAAGACAAGCACAATCCCTGAGCTTATGGAACTTGTCTGTGGAGACAGCTAGAGTAGCAAGTGTTTAAGTAGAGATAGTATTGGGAACAAAGGGAATACAGAAAGGGGGGACCCAGCCCATCCTGCAGGGCATAGAAGACTTCCTGGAGCATCAGACATCTGAGCTAAGACCTGCAGGACAACTAGGGGTCACCAGGTTAAAGGTGAGGAGAGGGTAGGGCTGGGGAGGGAACAAGAAAGGGTGGTCTTGGTAGAGAGAAGTGAGAAGGCATTGAGTTGAGAGAGCATGGCCTCTGAAGAAGTGAAAGGCATTCTGTGTGGCTCGATTGTAGAGTTCAAGTTAGAATATCAGCTAATAGGAGCTCAGTAACATTTATTGAGCATTGTAACAACCCTGTTATAATTTCACTTATAGAAGAAAAGTGGAGGCAATGAGAGATTAAGTAGCTTGCCCAAGGCCATACAAATGGGTGAGAGTGGAGAAAATGAGGCTGAAGAATGGGTCAGGCCCTATTATGGAGTAAAGGCCTTCTAAAAACAGTGAGAAGCCATTGAAGGTCATAACCAGGGGGAATGACATTTTCCTCTGTTTTGGGAAGATCACCCTGGTTGCTGTGTGGAGGGCAGGTTAGAGGGAAGAGGGCAAGAGGATCCAGGGAGGCCACTTAAGCAATTCCAACAACCCAAGCAAGATCTTAGAGAGTCTGAATTAAGTAAAGCCCTGGCAGTGGGGGTGGAGAGAGGCAGAGAATTTCACAGATAGCAAGTGTATTGGTAAGAAGTGGTTAGAGTCTGGAGTTAAGGGTGATCACTGGGTTTCTTCCTTGGACAATGATTATAGTGATAGTGTTTACTGGAATGACTCAGGAAAAGGAAAACATTTTGGGAGAAGATGTTGGGCAAGTATGAGTTCTATTTTGGGATTGTTGAGTTTGAAGATGCCAAAAAGAGTTGTATGGAATGGCTACAAAGTCCATACACATGCTAATTAGTATACTCCCTTCCATTGTCCACACAAATTTTAATTTTCCTCATAGTCTTCAGGACATCACTTTCCATAGCAGTGGTTGGACATCATTAAAGTGTCTTAGCTGCTTTTTTAGGAATTAAACTGTCATTAGGTGGACTTGAGAATTTATTCTTCTATAGTGTCCAAAGTCAAATTGTCACACTTTAAGTGGGTCACATGAAATCAGACCCATACCTATTCCAACATCCACTGAATTGGTTGTCAAGATGAATATTCACTAACTGGGCAAGCCTAAGTGCTGGAACACAAGAGCTGTTGATTCAAGATCTCTCATGCACAAGTGTAAAAAAGCCTTTGTGAAGTATGCTCAAGCATTATGGTTGATATTTGTGACAAAAGAAATGCCCTATTAAGTAATCTTATGAAGTTGCCTCTCACATCAGGACATGAGGCAGCTACTACTCTGGGATGGAAGATATGGTATCACTCAGAGTTTGTGCCTTCTTAACATAGAGCTGAACATTCAGAGGTGGGATCTGGGCTCATGACACAAATATGGGAATTGTGGTTGGGTGGATAGATAGTCATTGGGGTTATAAGAGAGAATAAAATCCCCCAGGGAGAGTAGGCTGAAGGGAAAATTACCCAAGACAGAATGCTGAGTACCACTGACATTCAGGGAAGCAACCTGCAGAGACCAAGAAAGGGTAGGAGGCAAATAAATGGGGGTATATCTCAGAGGGCAAATGTGATGGTTAATTTTGTGTAGCAGCTTGACTGGCTATCAAGTGCCCAGACATTTGGTCAAACATTATTCTAGGTTTGTCTGTGATGGGAATTTCTGGATGAGATTAAAATCTGAATCAGTGGGCTGAGTAAAGCAAACTGCCCTCCCCAGCGTGGGCAGGCCTCATCCAAACAGTTGAAGGCCTGAATAAAAAAAAGATTGGCCTCTGATAAGAAGGAATTTCCTCCCGCCTGACTTCCTTAAGCTGGGACATCATTTTTTTTTTTCTGTGTGTGTTTGCATTCAAATTGAAACATTAGCTCTTCTTGGGTCTTTACCCTGTAGTTCTTCAGATTGGAACAATGCCATTGACACTCGTGGGTCTCTGGCTTGCCAATTTAGATCTTGGGACTTGTCAGCCTCCATAACTGTGAGTCAGTTACTTATAATCAATGTACCTACCTACCTATCTACGTCTTACTGGTTTTGTTTCTCTGGAGAACCATAACTAATAAAGCAAGGCAACATTTCAAGAATTAGGGAGTGGTTGACTGCACTAAAAGTTTTCTGTTTGGTCAAGTAAGATGGGAACTAAAATAATCAGTGGATTTATCAACCAGGAGGTCATTAGAAAAGCAGTTTTAGTGGCATAGTGGGGGCAAAACAACCATTTGCTCTGCATTAGGAAGTAAGTGAGTGCTGCTCTGGGAGGAGGGGGATTCCCCACCTGGGGCAAGTTCCCTATAAATTCAATGAGACCATCCCTCTCTCACCATGTAGAACACAGCAGTAAGGCAGTTATCTGCAAGCAAGGAAGAAGGCTCTCACCAGGAACCAAATCTGCCATCACCTTGATCTTGGACTTCCAGCTTCCAGAACAGGCAGGTTGCCAATTTAAAATCCCTTTCCTTTCCTGCTGGTCTCTGCCAACATGTTGTCAGACACTGAAAACTAGCTTCAAAGTAAGAAAGGTTCTAAGAAAAATAAAAAGCACATTCTTAACAAAAAATCACACTTGTATAATTCTTTAGGCCCATAACCAGCACAATGTTTATCATAATGGAGGAAAAGTGAGGAGCATACTAACTCAAAAATAAATTCAAATCCCTTTAGGAATTTTCAACAAGAATAAGTTAAAGGAGCATGTTGAATAGCAATAACCTGTCACATCAAGCCAGATCTCAGATCAAAGCCAGTGGGACCAATGTATGTGCTCATTAAAGACAGAATGCTACAGATATCAAAGCAGAAATTTATGCTTCCAATTGGGTAATATATTTTTCTGGGGAAGGCAATTTCCTCTGCAAATAACTGTGAAAGGACTATAATCCCAGACTTTAACCAACTGATCTTTAATGAATCCACAGTCTCAACTTCTTACATGATGCATTCCTGACTTAGAAGAAAAAAATTGCGACACATTTTCATTAGGTGCCCTATGATGCCAGCACCTGGTTGAATGTTTGATGGCTCAGTGTGAACATGGATGGGGAGGGAACTTGTATGTCTCCTGCCATCCTAAACCCACTTCAGTCTCCCTGAGATGTCTACTGGGTTCATTATCAAAATCTACAACAAATGGGCTTAGAAATGCAATTAATCTCTCCTGGCTACTTTTGGTGGTCACCCAACCCAGAAAATGTTTTCTTTAATGCCCTGTTATTTCACAAAAATTACTTCTGGCTTAGAGTAAGGAGCAAAACCTCTGACTTCTAACACTGCCAGGGACTTCCTGGAAGTCAGTCTGAGCATTTTTAATTCTTCAGGCCCAGCAAAGTCTTCTCTCCTTCAACCTGCATTTTATACCCCAACCTCACATTTTCTTTTCCTTAAAGCATCCTGACCCACATTGGTTTCTTCACTGCCATCCACCCACCCAAGGAAATTTTTTGATATGCTCAAGGAGTTACAGGGCAAGGACAGGTGAACTTGGATGCTGTCCTTGGCTACTTGATCTTGCCAACCTCACTGGGTTCTTAGTTCCTGCCTGGCTGTTATTTTCACCAAGTCCCATACTAAGAGGACTCTGATTTTACTTATTAGCTCATACAATGCATCCCAAGGGCATTGCAACTTTGAGTCTAGAAGGCCTACATGAGACAAAGGAACAGTGGCAGTAGAACTTCAGAGGCTGTGGTTGAGGGTGAGGAAGACTTCAGCTCTAAACTTCACACACCATGGAAGGGGGCACACCTGTTTGGGAACTGGGTAGCAGGATGGCTGCCAACAGACTTAATTAACCTCCTGTTGGCTTCAAAATATCCCTGAAAAAGAGTTCTCTTTCCCAATAGTTCCAACAGAAGTCTCAGGACTGAATCCCATTGGCTTGGTTCAAGTCATGTGCTCATCCCTGAACCAATCACTGTGGCCAGGCAGGAGGTTTCTGATTGTCCATGCCTAGGTCACGGGGGTGGTGGTGCCTACCCTGCCTGGAATACGTGGGCAGGAATGCAATAGCACTGAGGAAGAGGAACTGAGGTTGTAGTTATGAACAAAGGGAGATGAAGGTCAGAGAGACAAGAACAATGGCTTTCTCTACAAAATGTAACAAGAATTAGGAGGGGCTCAAGATGGCGGCGTGAGTAGGGTGGTGGAATTCTCCTCCCAAAACCATATATATTTTTGAGAATACAACAAATACAACTACTAAAGGAGAGACCAGAAGATACAGTACAACAGCCAGGCTACATCTACATCTGCAAAAACTCAGCATCTCACGAAAAGGGTAAGATACAAAGCCATGACCTGGCGGGGCCCGAGCACTTCCCCCACCCCAGCTCACTGGTGGGAGGAAAAGAGTGGGGAGGGAGTGGAAGCACAGGACTACTAAATAACCAGCCCTAGTAATCTGCACCGGGAGCACAGACAGACATTGCATGGTGTACTGGATATTAGAGAAATGGAAAAGTAAAATCCGAGATGGAGACTGCGAGCCAGTCCCCACAGCCGGCTCCCCTGGGACAAAAGAAAAGCGGGCACCTTTTAAAAGTCTTAAAGGGACAAGGGCTCAACAGCTGGACAAAATTGTCCCAGCACACTCAGTCCAGCAGGCTGGGAATCTTGAGGAACTTCAGGCTCCCTATCCACCCGGGGGGTAACGCAGCCCCGAAGTCCCTCATGGCGATAAGCAGCCTGCCATTCATTCCCCCCGGCTGGCACTGCAAGCAAACTGGCTGACCCGCCATAGCTGCAGAGCAGCCAGAGAACAGCTCTGCCCACAGCAACCACACAGAATCTCCCCCCAGCACTCAGCTAACTGGGACAAACAGAGGAAGCCAGAGCAAGAACTGAAAGGCACAAAGGGGTGCTGTACTCACAGGAGGATACACCCAGCGGATCTGCCACCTCCTGCAGTATGCGAGGCTATCCCAAGAGCTGCCCGCCCATGGCAGCTCAGGAGATTATCCCAGAGACTCCTCCTGGTGTGTAACTGGCACAAGCAGCAGAAGCAGGAGCAAGGTCTGGAAGGCACAAAGGGGCGCCGTTCTCACAGGAGAACACAACCGGCGCGACTGCGACCCCTGACAGTGCGCTAGGCTATCCCGAGGGCCACCCCGCCCACGGGAGCTCAGGAGATGATCCCAGAGACTGCTCCCAGTGTGCAGGTAGATGGCACAGGCATCAGAAGCTGGAGCAAGATCCGGAAGGCACGAAGGGGCACCATTCTCGCAGGAGAACACAACCAATGCGACTGTGAACCCTGACAGTGCGCTAGGCTATCCCGAGGGCCACCCTGCCCACGGGAGCTCAGGAGATTATCCCAGAGACTGTTCCCAGTGTGCAGGTAGATGGCTCAGGCAGCCGAGAAGGGCAACATAACCAAAAAGCAGGAAGAGAATTGTTCTACCGGCTGACACATGCACCACCTACCTGTTTCCAGTTCTATCACCATGAAAAGGCAGAAGAATCTGGTCCAGTCAAAAATCAGACAAACCCAGAGAGAGGGACTGGTGAGATAGATATAACCGATCTTCCTGAAAAAGAATTCAAAATAAAAGTTGTAACCATGCTGATGGACCTGCGGAGAAATATGCAAGAGCTAAGGGTTGAAGTCCGGAGGGAGATAACAGGAATGAAACAATCGATAGAAGGTCTTAAGAGCTGACAGGACGAGGTGTGCAAGAGACTGTCAATGGACTAGAAATCAGAGAACAGTAATACAGAGAAGCTAAGGCAGAGAGAGATAAAAGGATCTCTAGGAATGAAAAAATTTTAAGAGAACTGTGTGGCCAATCCAAATGGAGAAATATTCGCATTATACAGGAGAAAAAGGGGTAGAACGTGTCTTTGAAGAAATAATTGCTGAAAACTTCGCCAAGCTGGGGAAGGAAATAGTCTCACAGACCATGGAAGCCAACAGATCTCCCAACACAAGGGATCCAAGGAGGACAACACCAAGACATATAATAATTAAAATGGCAAAGATCAAAGACAAGGACAGAATATTAAAGGCAGCCAGAGAGAGAAAAAAGATCACGTACAAAGGAAAACCCATCAGACAATCATCAGACTTCTCAACAGAAACCTTACAGGCCAGAAGAGAATGGCATGATTATTTAATGCAATGAAACAGAAGGGCCTTGAACCAAGAATAGTGTATCCAGCACAATTATCATTTAAATTTGGAGGAGGGATTAAACAATTCCCAGACAAGCAAACGTTGAGGGAATTTGCCTCCCACAAACCACCTCTACAGGATATTTTAAAGGGACTGCTCTAGATGGAAGCACTCATAAGGCTAAATGGATGTCACCAGACAAAATTAATTCACAGCAAAGAAAGCAGACCAACCAAATACTAACTACAGGCAAAAAATAAAATCAACTATCCACAAAAGCAGTCAAAGGAAACACAAAAGAGTACAGAATTAAACACTTAACATATAAAGAATGGAGGAGGAAGAATAAGATGAGAGAGAAATTAAGAATCATCAGACTATGTTTATAATAGCTTAATAAGAGAGGTAAGTTAGATGGTTATATAGTAAAGAAGCTACCATTGAACCTTTAGTAACCAGGAATCCAAAGCCTGCAATGGCAATAAGTACATATTTATCGATAGTCGCCCTAAATGTAAATGGACTGAATGCACCAATCAAAAGACACAGAGTAATAGAATGGATAAAAAAGCAAGACCCCAAAGACATACAAAGCATCCAGATTGGTAAAGAAGAAGTCAAATTGTCACTATTTGCAGATGACATGATACTGTACATAAAAAACCCTAAAGACTCCACTCCAAACCTACTAGAACTAATATCTGAATTCAGCAAAGTTGCAGGATACAAAATTAACACACAGAAATCTGTTGCTTTCCTATACACTAACGATGAACTAACAGAAAGAGAAATCAGAAAAACAATTCCATTCACAATTGCATCAAAAAGAATAAAATACCTAGGAATAAACCTAAAGAAGGAAGTGAAAGACCTGTACTCTGAAAACTACAAGACACTCCTAAGAGAAATTAAAGAGGACCCTAACAAATGGAAATGCATCCCATGCTCTTGGCTAGGAAGAATAAATATTGTCAAAATGGCTATACTACCTAAAGCAATCTACAGATTCAATGCAATCCCTATCAAAATACCAACAGCATTCTTCAATGAACTGGAACAAATAATTCTAAAATTCATATGGAACCAGAAAAGACCCCGAATAGCCAAAGCAATCCTGAGAAGGAGGAATCAAACGGGGAATTACCCTCCCTGACTTCAAGCTCTACTACAAAGCCACAGTAATCAAGACAATTTGGTATTGGCACAAAAACAGACACACAGACCAGTGGAACAGAATAGAAAATCCAAACATTAACCCAAACATATATGGTCAATTAATATTTGATAAAGGAGCCTTGGATATACAGTGGGGAGATGACAGCCTCTTCAGCAGCTGGTGTTGGAAAAACTGGACAGCTACATGTAAGAGAATGAAACTGGACTACTGTCTAGCCCCATACACAAAGGTAAACTCAAGGTGGATCAAAGACCTGAATGTAAGTCATGAAACCATAAAACTCTTAGAAAAAAACATAGGCAAAAATGCTTGGACATAAACATAAGCGACTTCTTCATGAACATATCTTCCTGGGAAGGGAAACAAAAGCAAAAATGAACAAGTGGGACTATATCAAGCTTAAAAGCTTCTGTACACTAAAGGACACCATCAGAGCAAAAAGACATCCTACAGTATGGGAGAATATATTCATAAATGATGTATCTAATAAGGGGTTGACATCCAAAATATATAAAGAACTCATGCACCTTAACAAACAAAAAGCAAATTATCCAATTAAGAAATGGGCAGAGGACATGAGTAGACACTTCTCCAAAGAAGAAATTCAGATGGCCAACAGGCACATGAAAAGATGCTCCACATCGCTGGTCATCAGAGAAATGCAGATTAAAACCACAATGAGATATCACCTCACACCAGTGAGGATGGCCAACATCCAAAACACAACCAACAACAAATGTTGGTGAGGATGTGGAGAAAAGGGAACCCTCCTACACTGCTGGTGGAAATGTAAATTAGTCCAACCATTGTGGAAAGCAGTATGGAGGTTCCTCAAAAGACTGAAAGTAGAAATACCATTTGACCCAGGAATTCCACTCCTAGGAATTTACCCTAAGAATGCAGCAGCCCAGTTTGAAAAAGACATAAGCACCCCTATGTTTATCGCAGCACTATTTACAATAGCCAAGAAACGGAAGCAACCTAAGTGTCCATCAGTAGATGAATGGATAAAGAAGAGGTGGTACATATACACAATGGAATATTATTCAGCCATAAGAAGAAAACAAATCCTTCTATTTGCAACAACATGCATGGAGCTAGAGGGTATTATGCTCAGTGAAATAAGCCAAGCCGAAAAAGACAAGTATCAAATGATTTCACTCATATGTAGAGTATAAGAACAAAGAAAAAAAAAAACTGAAGGTACAAAGCAGCAGCAGACTCCCAGAACCCAAGAATGGACTAATAGTTACCAAAGGGAAAGGGACTGGGGAAGATGGGTGGGAAGGGAGGGATAAGAGGGTAAAAGGGGCATTACGATTAGCAGATGTAATGTTGGGGGGGGCATGGGGAGGGCTGTACAACTCAGAGAAGACAAGTAGTGATTCTATAGCAACATCCATTCATGATAAAACTGTCAACAAAATGGGTATAGAGGGCAAGTACCTCGACATAATAAATGCCACATATGACAGACCCACAGCCAACATCATGCTTAACAGCAAGAAGGTGAAAGCTTTTCACGTAAGATCGGGAACAAGACAGGGATGTCCACTCTCCCCACTGTTATTCAACAGAGTACTGGAGATCCTAGCCACACAATCAAACAAAACAAAAAAATACAAGGCATCCAGATTGGTAAAGAAGAAGTCAAATTGTCACTATTTGCAGATGACATGATAATGTACGTAAAAAACTCTAAAGATTCCACTCTAAAACTAGTAGAACTAATATCTGTATTCAGCAAAATTGCAGGATACAAAATTAATACACAGAAATCTGTTGCATTTCTATACACTAATGGTCAACTAGCAGAAAGAGAAATGAGGAAAACAATTCCATTCACCATTGCATCAAAAAGAATAAAATGCCTAGCAATAAATCTAACTAAGGAAATGAAAGACCTATACACTGAAAACTACAAGACACTCTTAAGAGACATTAAAGAGCACACTAACAAATGGAAACTCATCCCATGCTCTTGGCTAGGAAGAATTAATACTGTCAAAATGGCCATCCTGCCTAAAGCAATCTACAGATTAAATGCAATCCCTATCAAAATACCAACAGCATTCTTCAATGAACTGTAACAAATAGTTCTAAAATTCATATGGAACCACAAAAGACCCCGAATAGCCAAAGCAATCCTGAAAAGGAAGAATAAAGCAGGGGGGATCTTGCTTCCCAACTTCAGGCTCTACTGCAAAGCCACAGTAATCAAGACAATTTGGTACTGGCACAAGAACAGACCCACAGACCAGTGGCACAGAACAGAGAGTCCAGATATTAACCCAAACATATATGGTCAATTAATATATGATAAAGGAGCCATGGATATACAATGGGGAAATGACAGCCTCTTCACCTGCTGGTGTTGGCACAACTGGACAGCTACATGTAAGAGAATGAAACTGGATCATTGTCTAACCCCATACACAAAAGTAAATTCGAAATGGATCAAAGACCTGAATGTAAGTCATGAAACCATAAAACTCTTAGAGAAAAACATAGGCAAAAATCTCTTGGACATAAACATGAATGACTTCTTCATGAACATATCTCCCCGGGCAAGGGAAACAAAAGCAAAAATGAACAAGTGGGACTATATCAAGCTGAAAAGCTTCTGTATGGCAAAGGACACCATCTGTAGATCAAAAGGACGTCCTACAGTATGAGAGTATACATAAATGACATATCCAATAAAGGGTTGACATCCTAAAATATAAAGAGCTCACGCACCTCAGCAAACAAAAAGCAAATAATCCTATTAAAAAATGGGCAGAGGAGCTGAACAGATACTTCTCCAAAGAAGAAATTCAGATGGCCAACAGGCACATGAAAAGATGCTCCACATCGCTAATCATCAGAGAAATGCAAATTAAAACCAAATGAAATATCACCTCACACCAGTTAGGGTGGCCACCATCCAGAAGACAAACAACAACAAATGTTGGTGAGGATGTGGAGAAAAGGGAACCCTCCTACACTGCTGGTGGGAATGTAAATTAGTCCAACCATTGTGGAAAGCAGTATGGAGGTTCCTCAAAAGACTGAAAGTAGGAATACCATTTGACCCAGGAATTCCACTCCTAGGAATTTACCCTAAGAATGCAGCAGCCCAGTTTGAAAAAGACATAAGCACCCCTATGTTTATCGCAGCACTATTTACAATAGCCAAGAAACGGAAGCAACCTAAGTGTCCATCAGTAGATGAATGGATAAAGAAGAGGTGGTACATATACACAATGGAATATTATTCAGCCATAAGAAGAAAATAGATCTGACCATTTGCAAAAACATGGATGGAGCTAGAGGGTATTATGCTCAGTGAAGTAAGCCAGGTGGATAAAGGCAAGTGTCAAATGATTTCACTCATATGTGGAGTATAAGAACAAAGAAAAAAACTGAAGTAACAAAACAGCAGCAGACTCAGAACCCAAGAATGGACTAACAGTTACCAAAGGGAAAAGGACTGGGGAAGATGGGTGGGAGGGGAGGGACAAGGGGGTAAAAGGGGCATTACCATTAGCAGATATGATGTAGGGGGAATCACTGGGAGGGCTGTACAACACAGAGATGACAAGTAGTGATTCTATAGCATCTTACTATGCTGATGGGCAGTGACTGTAATGGGGTTGGTGGTGGGGACTTGATGATAGGGGTAGTCTAGGAACCATAATGTTGCTCATGTAATTGTAGATTAATGACATGAAAATTAAAAAAAAAAGAATTGAAGATGAGGACAAATACTGGGGACATAAATGTCACTCATAATCCCTAGACAGGTATATCTTTGGAATCAATCTCTACATACAGCTTGTAACATACTCTTTTTTAAAACTTATTTACTGAACATTTGTATGTATTCAGTGCTCTAAGCTCAGCATGGAGGTTTGTACAGTAAGAATGGGTCAAAAACTAAGCATTTTTGCAAAGCTCTTGATATAAATGACCAAATCACCCACAGGAAGATTTCATCTATGTAGCCAACTCATGGTGCCTAACTCCCTTGTCCAGAAAACTGTACTCCCACAGAAGAGGGATGCTGGAGAGCTCTTCCCCAGAAGGCATTTCAGGAGGGTCAATGTCCAACTCCGTCTCTGAGGCTGACAGATTAGGAAAGCTGGAAATGTATCCTTTATTTCCTTTCACTGTTTCTCGTCTTTGCAGGAGGCCCCGCACCCCCTTATGCTGTCCTGCCCTCCTGCTTGCCCTTAGGTGTGGCTGAGGATGGCTTAAGATAGGACCATTCCAGGACCACTTACATTCTAATGACAGGGCCTGGGAAAAGTGACTGGTGGAATTTCAGGCATGGACCTGCAGTGGAGGAAATCCTATTACTTGGTGTCACGTAGATCTGAGTTTGATTCCCAGCTTTGCTCCTAAGGAAGTATGTGGCTTTGGGCAAAATACTTAACCTCACCAAGCCTCCAGTTATTTTGATCATTAATTTGAAAGAATGACTGAATTTCAAATACCCATGGGAGAACCTGGTTTAAATTAGGCATCCAGGGCTCCAGCGTCCCACCGGCCTCGGGGGTCGGAGCAGCCTCCTCAGATCGGTTGCGGGGCCCGCTGGCCGCCTCCTCAGAAGGGATGCGCCGCAGCCTAGTGCGGCAACTCGGCAGACATATAAGCCACGTAGTAGTCACTGACTGCTGTGCACTGAGCCCCTCGTAGGACCTGCCGTCAGGCTCAGAGAGCGGCGGCCTGACTCGGCGAGGCAGCAAGTACCTCTGGGTGGAAGGCGCTGTAGGCGGCCCCGAGCTGAGCGGGCCTGTGGCCGCTGCGGCCTCGTCCAACAGCCCCCTCCTGCCTGGAGAGGACGCCCCGGGCGGCCCGCAGGCTGGGACATGGCACCGGGTGTGCGCAGTCCCGCCGCCGGGACTTTCTTCCAGGAGAGTGGTTCTCGCGCCAGGCCAGCGGGAAAGGGAAAGCCAAAAGTTCAATGTAACCTTCAGAATCAGAGTATTTAAGAAGCAGGCCCTCCTTTGGATGCCAGAGAAAAACTAACAGGCTGGACAGCTGGCTCTGAGATTATCCTGGGATCTTTGATCTTGGCACCCCCAGGCCCATCTTAAGGAGATCGGTGTATACTTTTAAGTCTGCCATCTAGAACCGAGTGTATTGTATTCTCCGCCCTACTATGATCTCAAGACCACCTCGAATCTGTTGTTTGGGTTGCCATGGACACAGAGTTCTTATTCCAGTACTGACTCGGAGCATCAGGTAAGCAGATCCTGGCCTTGCAGAGTGCAGGGGATCCCAGAAATCCATCTCTACCTTGGCCTGTCCTGGTTCTTGGGACCCTCTCTGGAACAAAAAAAGGCAGAAGACTGGAAGCTTGGAATTCCTACTTTCACTGAGTGTGAGATGGTGTGTCTGTTCACCTGTAAAGACTATTTACAGATTAAGTCTAGATTAAATTCAGCTACAAGACAATACCATGCAGAGATTAAAGGAGGACCCTTTATATCTCCAGCTCATGTGTCCAGAAAAAAAAAAAAATAAAGCTATGGGCGACTCTTTAGGGTCCTCTGAAAACAGTGAGAACAAGGGGAATGATGTAGATGAATCGACATCAGTAATCTCTGATGGAGCTGCCAATGAAAGTAAAATAGAACAACTTTCCAAGCCTGATGATGGTGACGAAGATACCAATTTTCCTAATTCATACGAAGATAAGAAGGCTCTAACAGGCTTTGCTGTGTCTTCTAGCCAGAATGTCTTCGGTAGCTCTGACTGGAATGAGTTCCCATCAGCGACCAGTAAGAATATCATCTATGAAAACTCTGTGCTGAGTGTATTGACAGCAGAATCGTCTGAGGGAATCTCTAGGGCAAACTCTGACTCAAGTGAGTTAGAAAAAGTCATCTGTGTTAGAGCTGTGAATCACAGTAAAATAGAACAACTTTCCAAGCTTGATGATGGTGACGAAGTCATCAATTTTCCTAATTCATATGATAGTGTGATTAAGAGGACTGTGCACTTAATTTTATCAGCTTTCACACTCAGAATATTTGTAATTTTGCTGACCTCTGTCGATTTGTCCCTCATCATTACAGAACTAATTGTCACTGATAACACAATGTATATTCATTTGAAATTTCATTCAATTTCTTTAGCTATTGCTTTGTTTTTTCTAATGGATGTTATTCTTCGAGTATTTGTAGAAAGGGTACCATCTTATTTTTCTGATATACTTAACTCCTTAGATGCTGTCATTATTGTGGTAACTCTGCTGGTTGATATTGTTTGTATTTTTTATGACTTTAAGGTTGTTAAAGATATTCCCAGACTGGCAATTTTATTTCAACTTCTATGACTTAACATTCTGATAAGAGTTTTTCTTCTGGCTTATCAAAAAAAGACATCTTGAAACGCTGTCCAGAAGGATGGTTTCAGGAAATAAATGGTGATACAAGAAGGATGGATTTGATTTAGATCTTACTTACTTGAACGTATTATTGCCATGTCATTCCCAGCTTCTGGAAAGGCATCTCTTTATAGGAATTCTGTAGGTAAAATTGTAACATTTCCAGAATATCTCGCCTTTCCAGAAGGTCTGGAATTTTGCCAGGATTTCCTCTCCCTGGACTTAAAAATCCCATCAAGGAAGTTGTATGATTCCTGGATACCAGGCATCCAAACCACTACAATCTATGCAGTGAAGGAGATTATGATCCTAAGTATTTCCATTACAGGGTCCATTGAATAATGATTAATGATCACAGTGTCCTCTCTCTGAGTGAGATGCTGGCATTCACCAAGGAAGTAGATGAGTGGATGGCTCAAGATAATGAAAATACTGTTGTGATTCACTGTAAGGGAGGCAAAGGCAGAACTGAAACTATGGTGTGTGCCTGCCTTATTGCCAGTGAAATATATTAAACTGCAGAGGACAGCCTTTATTGCTTTGGAGAACGACAGATAAAAGCACGAGCACTAAACTTCAGGGGGTAGAAACTCCTTCTCAGAGCAGATATGTTGGATATTTTGCAGATGTGAAAAATACCTACAACTGGACTCTTCCTCCAATAAAACTACTCACAATAAAAAAGCTAATTATTTATTCTATTCATGGTGTTGGAAAAGGCAAAGGAAATGATCTAAAAGTATAAATAACAATGCAGCAAAAGACCTTCTCTTTCTGTTTTCCTTCTGAAAACTGTATGTGTGAGTAAAATTGTAATATTTCCAGAATATCTCGCCTGGCTTTGGTACATCTGCATATCAACAGGTGTTCAGAAGTGGAAAGAAGTATGGCTTTAGTTCATTTGCATCTCTCTCAGGGGTGGAGAGAAGTTCATCTCCATATCAATGGATAATTACCTGGGCAACCAAGGGCGTGTCTGAACCTGAGAGGTTAAGGGGAGGGGGCTGGATTGCTTGCTTTCTAGCTTCCTCCAGAGCAGAGGAGAAAGACGGCCTGGGACTGCAGTTTGTGAGCAATAAACGGGTTTTAAACTTTATTTCTCCCTTTAACTGATTTTGGGTTTTAGAGATATTTTGCCTCAGGATTTCCTCTCCCAGGACTAACACCTGGTGTAGTCGGCAGGATTCCTCTGAACCCGAATTCTGTCATAATGGGTGTGACCTTTGGGAGAGCCGCCCCTAGAAATGATGGGGAGAAGTGGTGCTTGCGCCCAGGGACGTGTGTCTACACTTGTGTGGTCGTGGAGACACCACCACCGCTGCTGGCCGTGCCAACCCCAACCTGTGGCCCGAGTCTAAGGCTACTGCTTCTGCCACTGCTGCTGCTTCTGCTGCCGGCTGGAGCCTGGTCACAACTATGGAAGGGAGCAGAGGTCTGGTACACCTTGGTAGAGAAGCAACTGGCTGCTGTGTACCATGCCTTGCTAGCTATGGAGCCCATCCCCGGAAAAGCTCCAACCAAGGTAATAATCACCTGTCCCATTGCAGAGTGGGTGAGAGACTGGACCCAAAGGCCACAGAGTGGTGTGGCACAGACACCTACCAAATATCATGTTACTAGCCATTTTTCTTTGGCATCCCCAGGAATAATGAAGCAGATGCATTGGCCCATGTGCATTGGCTAGAAGGAAAGTCTGCCTCTGAAGTGGCCCAAAGGCTACATCAGCGTTTGTTGCACGTGGGGCAAAAGACAATGTGGGCTGTAGCCCGTAGGTAGGGCTTGCCATTGACCTTTGAAGAAGTCAGCTGAGCCCGGAAGGAGTGCCCTGCACATTGTGCAGATCAGCAAACCACCAAGAGGGGCCTAGAGCGTCTCTTTGCAGCCTATGGCTGGTCGCCGGTGATTGAGAGCGAACAAGGCACCCACTTTATTGGACATGCATTGCAAAGATGGGTGCAGCAATTAGGAATAAAATGGACATGGCCCTGGACATTTCGACACATGGACTGGCGATGGATGGCTCTTCTGGAACCTTGGGGAAAAGGCCTGGAAGCTGGCCTCCCGTGTAGTCCTGGAATAACAGCAAATTAGCCCCCCACAATCACAGTTATTTGCTTCTACAGTCCTTCTGGCGTGGATGTGCCCCTTGGCTGCAGCTGCCATGTGATGGCTGGAATACACAAGCTTTGGACTTAATCTGCATAGGACTTTGAACCTAGCTGAATCCTCTGGCTTGAGAATTATGATTGTGTTGCTGTTATCAAGAAAAAAATGCTTAAAGAGAGACTTGACTTTGTCTAATGTTCAGTAAAAGTTTTGTGAGCAATATAGCATGGTTGTTAGGAATGAGTAAACAAGTGTAGAAACATTCTGTGCTTAGTGAGAGATTGTGCAGTGAAGTACATTTACTTAATCTGCATAGGCTGAATTCTCCAGCTTGAGGATTATCACGATTTTATTGCTGTTGCTGTTGTATGTTACTAAACTGGTTGGAAGAGGGGGGACAAGTAAATTGTAAGGAGAGATTTCTAGAGGGGTGGCCTGTGGGTAAAATTGTAACATTTCCAGAATATCTCACCTGGCTATGGTACATCTGCATATCAACAGGCTTTCAGAAGTAGAAAGAAGTATGGCTTTAGTGCATTTCCATCTTTCCTCAGAGGTCAAGAGAAGTTCATCTCCAAATCAATGGGTAATTACCTGGGCAACAGAGGACTTATCTCTACTTGAGAGATGAAGGGGAGGGGGCTGGCTTGATGGCTTGCTGTTTTTTTCCAGAGTACAGGAGAAAGATGGCCTGGGACTGCAGTTTGTGAGCAATAAACAGGTTTTAAACTTTATTTCTCCCTTTGACTGATTTTGGTTTTTACAGGTATTTTCCCCTGGGATTCCCTCTCCCTGGACTAACAGTATGATAACTCATGATGTTGAAACAGAAAGAGTAATAATTAACCTGGTCAGCTGTCCACTTCTGTATGATAATGTGAAAGTGCAGTTTCTCTCTTTGGATACTGTGACAACTGCTCATTTTTCTTCTGGTTCCACAGATCTTTATTATTATTATTATTTTTTTTTTTTTGGTATCATTAATATACAATTACATGAGCAACATTATGGTTACTAGACTCCCCCATTATCAAGTCCCCACCACATACCCCATAACACTCACTGTCCATCAGTACAGTAAAATGCTATAGAATCACTTCTCTGTGTTATACTGCCTTCCCTGTGCTCCCTCCCCCCTGCTACATTACCTGTGCTAATCATAATGCCCCCTTTTCCCCTTATCCTTCCCTTCACACCCATCCTCCCCAGTACCTTTCCCTTTGGTAACTGTTAGTCCATTTTTGGGTTCTGTGAGTCTGCTGCTGTTTCATTCCTTCAGTTTTTTTCACTCCACATATGAGTGAAATCATTTGATACTTGTCTTTTTCGGCTTGGCTTATTTCACTGAGCATAATGCCCTCCAGGTCCATCCATGTTGTTGCAAATGGTAGGATTTGTTTTCTTCTTGTGGCTGAATAATATTCCATTGTGTATATGTACCACATCTTCTTTATCCATTCATTTACTGATGGACACTTAGGTTGCTTCCATTTCTTGGCAGTTGTAAATAGTGCTGCAATAAACATAGGAGTGCATATGTCTTTTTCAAACTGGGCTGCTGCATTCTTAGGGTAGATTCCTAGGAGTGGAATTCCTGGGTCAAATGGTATTTCTATTTTGAGTTTTTTGAGGAACCTTCATACTGGTTTCCACAATGGTTGCACTAATTTACATTCCCACCAGCAGTGTAGGAGCGTTCCCCTTTCTCCTCATCCTGACCAACATTTGTTGTTGTTTGTCTTTTGGGTGACGGCCATCCCAACTGGTGTGAGGTGATATCTCATTGTGGTTTTAATTTGCATTTCTCTGATGATTAGCAATGTGGAGCATCTTTTCATGTGCCTGTTGGCCATGTGAATTTCTTCTTTGGAGAAGTTTCTGTTCAGCTTCTCTGCCCATTTTTTAATTGGCTTATTTGCTTTTTGTTTGTTGAGGTGTGTGAACTCTTTGTATAAGTTGGATGTCAACCCTTTATCAGATATGATATTTATGAATATATTCTCCCATACTGTAGGATGTCTTTTTGTTCTACTGATGGTGTTCTTTGCTGTACAGAAGCCTTTTAGTTTGATACAGTCCCACTTGTTCATTTTTGCTTTTGTTTCCCTTGCCAGGGAGATATGTTCATGAAGAAGTTGCTCACGTTTGTGTCTAAGAGATTTTTGCCTATGTTTTTCTCTAAGAGTTTTATGGTTTCATGACTTACATTCAGGTCTTTGATCCATTTTAAGCTTAGGCAATAATCCAGTATCATTCTCTTACATGTAGCTGTCCAGTTTTGCCAACACCAGCTGTTGAAGAGGCTGTCATTTTCCCCATTGTATATCCATGGCTCCTTTATCGTATATTAATTGACCATATATGCTTGGGTTTATATCTGGGCTCTCTAGTCTGTTCCATTTGTCTATGGGTCTGTTCTTGTGCCAGTACCGAATTGTCTTGATCACTGTGGCTTTGTAGTAGAGATGGAAGTCAGGGAGCATAATTCACCCTGCCTTGTTCTTCCTTTTCAGAATTGCTTTGGCTATTTGGGGTCTTTTGTGGTTCCATATGAATTTCAGAACTATTTGCTCTATTTTGTTGAAGAATGCTGTTGGTATTTTGATAGGGATTACATTGAATCTGTAGATTGCTTTAGGCAGGGCGGCCATTTTGACAATATTAATTCTTCTTATCCATGAGACAGGATGTGTTTCCATTTATTAGTATCTTCTTTAATTTCTCTCTTGAGTGTCTTGTAGTTTTCAGAGTATAAGTCTTTCACTTCCTTGGTTAGGTTTATTCCTAGGTATTTTATTCGTTTGGATGCAATTGTGAATGGAATTGTTTTCCTGATTTCTCTTTCTGCTAGTTCACCGTTAGTATATAGGAATGCAACAGATTTCTGTGTATTAATTTTGTATCCCGCAACTTTGCTGAATTCAGATATTCGATCTAATAGTTTTGGGGAGGATTCTTTAGGGTTTCTTATGTACAATATCATTTCATCTGCAAACAGGGACAGTTTGACTTCTTCCTTACCAATCTGGATGCCTTTTATTTCTTTGTGTTGTCTGATTGCCATGGCTAGGACCTCTAGAACTATGTTTAATAAAAGTGGGAGAGTGGGCATCCTTGTCTCAGTCCTGATCTTAAAGGAAAAGCTTTCACCTTCTTGCTGTTAAGTATAATGTTTGCTGTGGGTTTGTCATATATGGCCTTTATTATGTTGAGTTACTTGCCCTCTATACCCATTTTGTTGAGAGTTTTTATCATGAATGAATGTTAAATTTTGTCAAATGCTTTTTCAGCATCTATGGAGATGATCATGTGGTTTTTGTCCTTCTTTTTGTTGATGTAGTGGATGATGATGATGGATTTTCGAATGTTGTCCCATCCTTGCATCCCTGGGATGATTCCCACTTGATCATGATGGATGATCCTTTTGATGTATTTTAGAATTCGGTTTGCTAATATTTTGTTGAGTGTTTTTGCATCTATGTTCATCAGGGATATTTGTCGGTAATTTTCTTTTTTTGTGGTGTCTTTGCCTGGTTTTCGTATTAGAGTGATGTTGGCCTCATAGAATGAGTTTGGGAGTATTCCCTCCTCTTCTGTTTTTTGGAAAACTTTAAGGAGGATGGGTATTAGGTCTTCACTAAATGTTTGATAAAATTCAGCAGTGAAACCATCTGGTCCAGGAGTTTTGTTCTTAGGTAATTTTTTGATTACCAATTCAATTTCTTTGCTTGTAATTGGTCTATTCAGATTTTCTGTTTCTTCCTGGGTCAGCCTTGGAAGGTTGTATTTTTCTAGGAAGTTGTCCATTTCTTCTAGTTTGTTACCATATAATTTTTCATAGTATTCTGTCATAATTCTTTGTATTTCTGTGGTGTCCATAGTGATTTTTCCTTTCTCATTTCTGATTCTGTTTATGTGCATAGACTCTTTTTTTCTTGATAAGTCTTGCTAGGGGTTTATCTATTTTCTTTATTTTCTCAAAGAACCAGCTCCTGGTTTCATTAATTCTTTCTTTTGTTTTATTTTATTTATTTCTGCTTTAATCTTTACTATGTCCCTCCTTCTACTGACTCTGGGCCTCATTTGTTCTTCCTTTTCTAGTTTCATTAATTGTGAGTTTAGACCATTCATATGGGATTGTTCTACTTTCCTGAGGTAGGTGTGTATGCAATATTATTTCCCTCTTAGCATGGCCTTCGCTGCTTCCCACGGATTTTGCAGAGTTGAATTATTGTTGTCATTTGTCTCCATATATTGCTTGATTTCTGTTTTTATTTGGTCATTGATCCATTGATTATTTAGGAGCATGTTTTTCAGCCTCCATGTGTTTATGGGCTTTTTCATTTTCTTTGAGTAATTTATTTCTAGTTTCATACCTTTGTGATCTGAGGAGCTGGTTGGTACAATTTCAGTCTTCTTAAATTTAATGAGTCTCTTTTTGTGGCCTAGTATATGATCTATTCTTGAAAATGTTCCATGTGCACTTGGGAAGAATGTGTATCCTGTCGCTTTTGGATGGAGTGTTCTGTAGATGTCCGTTAGGTCCATCTGTTCTAATACATTGTTCAGTGCCTTTGTCTCTTTATTTATATCTGTCTGGTTGATCTGTCCTTTGGAGTGAGTGGTGTGTTGAAGTCTCCCAAAATGAATGCATTGCATTCTGTTTCCCCCTTTTGTTATGTTAGTATTTGTTTCACATATGTTCAGTGCATAAATGTTTATAATAGTTATATCCTCTTGTTGGACTGACCCCTTTATCATGATGTAATGTCCTTCTTTGTCTCTTGTGAGTTTCTTTGTTTTGAAGTCCATTTTGTCTGATACAAGTACTGCAACTCCTGCTTTTTTCTCACTATTAGTTGCATGAAATATCTTTTTCCCTCACTTCACTTTCTGTCTTTGTATGTCTTTGGGTTTGAAGTGAGTCTTTTGTAGGCAGCATATAGACGAGTCTTGTATTTTTATCTATTCAGTAACTCTATGTCTTTTGATTGGTGCATTCAGACCATTTACATTTAAGGTGATTATTGATAGGTATGTACTTATTGCCATTGCAGGCTTTAGATTTGTGGTTACCAAAGGTTCAAGGGTAATTCCCTTACTATCTAACAGTCTAATTTAACTCTGTATGCATTATAAACAGAACCTAAAGGTTCTTTTTTTTTTTCCTCCTTTTTCTTCCTCCTCCATTCTTTTTATGTTATGAATTATATTCTGCACTCTTTGTCTATCCCTTGGGTGACAGCTATTTAGCCTTAGGAATACTTCCATCTATAGGAGTCCCTCCAAAATACACTGTAGAGGTGGTTTGCGGGAGGCAAATTCTCTTAGCTTTTGCTTATCTGAAAATTGTTTAATCCCTCCTTTAAATTTAAATGATTACCTTGCCAGGCAGAGTATTCTTGGTTTGGGGCCCTTCTGCTTCATTGCATTAAATATATCAAGCCACTCCCTTCAGGCCTGTAAGTTTCTATTGAGAGTTCTGATGATAGCCCGATGTGTTTTCCTTTGTATGTGATCTTTTTTCTCTCTCTAGCTGCTTTTAAAAGTTTGTCTTTATCCTTGATGTTTGCCATTTTAATTATTATATGTTTTGTTGTTGTCCTCCTTGGGTCCCTTGTGTTGGGAGATTTGTGCACCTCCATGGCTTGAGAGACTATCTCCTTCCCCAGACTGGGGAAGTTTTCAACACTTACCTCCTCAATGACACTTTCTATCCGTTTTTCTCTCTCTTCTTCTTCTGGAACCCCTATTATGTGAATATTGTTCCGTTTGGATTGGTCACACAGTTTTCTCAATATTCTTTCATTCTTAGAGATCCTTTTTTCTCTCTGTGCCTCAGCTTCTTTTATTCCTCTTCTCTAATTTCTATTCCATTTACCGTGTCTTCTACTACATCTAATCTGCTTTTAAATGCCTCCATTGTATGTTTCATTTCAGATATGGAATTTCTTAATGATTGAATCTCCATCTTAAATTCGTTCCTGAGTTCTTGAATATTTTTCTGTACCTCCATAAGCATGTTTATCATTTTTATTTTGAACTCTCTTTCAGGAAGATTGGTGAGTTCAGTTTCGTTTGGCCCTTGTTCTGGGTGTTTTGAGATTTTGGTCTGTACCATGTTATTTTGACTTTCCATATTTCTGTGTGGTGCCCTCTATTGCCCAGAAGTTCCAGTCTCTGGAGCTGCTCATCCCCTAGAGTGAGGTTGGGGTCATATTGGAGCAGGGCTGGTGTCTGGGGGGAGGGAAAATCTGTTTCCTGTCTCCTGTCTGCTCTGCCTGTCTCCAGTATCACAGCCAGTGGGCTGAGCACACAGGTGTAAGCCTCTGTGCTTGGCATCTCTAGCTGCTGTAGGTGAGGGCTCTCTCTGGCTGGCCTGATACCAGAGCAGTGACTGCTGGTTTGTGAGCCGGTGCTGTCAGGCCAGGAGGAAGGGTCAGCACAGGTCGTATCACAGTGGGGGGCCTCAGAGCTGAGTAGCCTGCCAGGGGGATGGAGCCCCTGAAGCTCCCCAAAGTTCCCAATATGCTGGGCAGAGTGAGCCCAGACAACCTTGTCCCCCATCCCTTCTCCCGTGCAGCAAGCTCCATGCAAACCCCGCGCCTTCAGCAGCCCTCTCACTGCTAGGAAGCCTCTCAGACTGCCTGCCTTTCCCTTGTCTCAGAATGGCCAGGTGTGGGTCACATCCTCCACAAATGGCCAGAATCTGTGTCTGAAGCACTCTGCCTGTCCCAACTCCCATCCTCCAGAGCACCACACAGTGTATATTTCTGCTAGCAAAGCAGTTCTCCAGGGCTAGGTATTCAGCAGTCCCAGGCTTCCACCCGCTCCCCCACTCCGTTTCTCTTCCTCCTGCCGGTAAGCTGGGGTGGGGTTAAGGCTTGGGTCCCACTGGATCAAGGTTTTCATACGTTAACCCTGTTTTGTAAGGTCTGCTCTGTTCGTGAGGTCTGTATGCAGTTTGGTGCAGCCTTCTTTCCTGTTGCGGTTTTAGGGTTATTTGTATTAACTGTATTTTCATACTATCTTTGGTTTTGGGAGGAGTTCTCTGTCTCGCCTCTCATGCTGCCATCTTGAATCTCCGCTCCTTCATTCTTAGGGCAAATTTCTAGGAGTGGAATTCCTAGGTCAAATGGTATTTCTGTTTTGAGTTTTTTTTTTTTGAGGAACCTCCATACTGCTTTCCACAATGGTTGAACTCATTTACATTCGCACCACCAGTGTAGGAGGGGTCCCCTTTCTCTACATCCTCTCCAACATTTGTTGTTGTTTGTCTTTTGGATGGTGGCCATCCTAATTGGTGTGAGGTGATATCTCATTGTGGTTTTAATTGCATTTCTCTGATGATTAGCGATGTGGAGTATCTTTTCATGTCCCTGTGAGCCATGTGAGTTTCTTCTTTGGAGAAGTATCTGTTCAGATCCTCTGCCCATTTTTTAATTAGATTATTTGCTTTTTGTTTGTTGAGGTGCATGAGCTCTTTATATATTTTGGATGTCAACCCCTTATCGGATATGTCATTTATGAATATACTCTCCTATACTGTAGGATGTCTTTTTGTTCTATTGATGGTGTCCTTTGCTGTGCAGAAGCTTTTTGTTTGATATAGTCCCACTTGTTCATTTTTGCTTTTGTTTCCCTTGCCCAGGGAGATATGTTCATGAAGAAGTTACTCACGTTTATGTCTAAGGGAGTTTTGCCTATGTTTTCTTCTATGAGCTTTATGTTTTCATGACTTACATTCAGGTCTTTGATCCATTTTGCATTTACTTTTGTGTATGGAGTTAGGCAGTAATTCAGTTTTGTTCTCTTACATTTTGCTGTCCAGTTTTGCCAACACCAACTGTTGAAGAGACTGTCATTTCCCCATTGTATATCCATGGCTCCTTTATTGTGTATTAGTTAACCATATATGCTTAGCTTAATATCTGGACTCTCTGTTCTGTTCCACTAGTCTATGGGTCAGTTCTTGTGCCGGTACCAAATTGTCTTCATTACTGTGGCTTTATAGTAGAACTTGAAGTTGGGAAGCAAGTGCTGCCCTGCTTTATTCTTCCTTCTTAGGATTGCTTTGCCTGTTGGGGTTCCATCCATCTTTTATACAAAGTAACAGGCTTTATCTTTCAAGAAATAAATTGGATAATCTCCATAAACCCAAAACATGGAAAATTTACTGTCCAGAGTTTGCGGTTAAGATCTATTTTGATGAAGTTGTAGCTGGTAACTAATTAAGTGCCGTCCCCCTTCTAGGACAGAATCATATTCCTCACAATCCCTGCTACTTCCTTGTATCTTCTGAACCTACTTCCCCACCAGCATCTTTGTTTGTACACATGTACATATGTTTTTGGAAACCATTAAATTCATACAAGATAAAAATAAATAAATAAATAAATAAGGCAAAAAAAAAATTCAATGAGACCAAATAAAGACAAGGAAAGAAGTTGGGGATTTTAAAAGGAGTTCATACCACTTTTATTCTCATGGCAGTAGATCTCAGTCTCTCTTGACTTCTGTTCTGCTCCCTCATGCTTCCTAGCATGGGCTTAATCTTCTAGCACTGGGGCTCCACAGCTTCCCTCCGCAACCACCATTCTCTCCTAGTTCTTCCTCCAGGCTTCCCTTCTCTTCTCTCTAAGCTCTCTGCTCCCATGCTCACACCACTGTCTCCCCGCTCTCAGGGCTCTCTACTTCCCCGGTCCCTGCACCAGGAGGAGCTCTGTGGGCAGGTCTCTGGTGACCGGCAGAAGCCTGACCAATTATTCCAGGAACTGAGGAGAGGAGAGAATGGGTGTTTCCTCTCCCCCCTCATCTGGGCCAGCACTCCTGAGACTAACCATCTGCCCTGTTGCTGGTAAAAATCCTGCTGCTCTCCTAAGTATACAAAGCAGGCTCTTATATATATACAATTGGTATTATTAAGGCCAGGAGGGGATACTGGTCAGAAATGTCCATTTTGTCTGGAATATATTTGGAGAAAAAGTCTGAAAATATGGTAGAAGTGGATACATTTTTCTACTGATGTTTTCTACTTATGAAATTGAAAAGGATCTTCTCATCAGTGACAGAAGGGAGAAGTGTTGGGATCTGAGGCTGGAAGAAGGTGGAGAAGGTGTGAAATCACTACCTCAGAGAACAGGAGAGAGCTCACTAGAGAAACAGTAGGATTGCTGGGCTGCATGGGGGCATTGTGATGAGGGGGCCATGATGTCTGGTGGCACTAGTAGGTTTTCCCTGGCAGGGCTCAGCTCCTTATGTATGGAGAAAATGGAGCTGGATGGATCCAGGGTTGGGATTTTGGTAAGGGTGTGCTGTAGGGTTGAAGAGGGGTTGAAGTGGTAGAACTTGGATTCAAGTTAGCTTGGATTCAAGTCAAGACAGGAGGGAAGTGATAAGTAGGAAGTAGATGCGTCTGGGGCCTGCAGGAGGTATTTGCAAGGTCAAAGAATATTATCTGAAGCAAAGAGCTAGAAGTCAGAGAACTAATGTGTGGATTTAATATTTTATAGGTTGGAACAGTTCTATAACCAAACACAGATGTCCTAATCACGAAATAAAATGATGGGTTTTGCCCCATGAGTACTCCCCTTCATGAAAACAATCTTGGATGATCTTAATAATTTTAAATCTATACAGTGTTACTTCTTATTTATTTATTAGTTTTATTTATGTAAATAACAAATTTTAAATATATTATTTATAATTTATTGTATATAAATGTATATTATGTGTATAAATGCACTGTTCTTATGGGTATATTCTTAGATGTACATTAATTTCAAATAATACATTGTTAAATAATATATTCATTTAGGGGAATATATTCTTATTAAACCCCTTAATCTCCAGCTGCAACAGCAGGAACAAATTAAACATTATTTTAAAACGCTGTTGCAAAAATATTTGGTTCCTGTTCTTTTCCTTTGGCTGTCCCACCTATATTTGTCCTTTTGGACTATCCAGCACCTGAGCTACTTTCTTATTTTTAATTAGCTCCCTTCCTTATGAAGCAAAGCCCTCCTCCCTACAAAAGAAGCTGAAAATACCAGATACTCACTTACCCAGAATCCCTATCAGCTAGGGCTACATATGTGACAAAGATCCATTAATTAGACACATTCCAGCTGTGAACTGAAAATGTGATGCAAAAAACCCACAGCTGCAGAGTCATGGTTCTGTGAGGATGGTGGCTGATGAATCCAGTTTCTATAAACAGTTGTGGCAGTGGTGCTTGTAGCATTTTCCGTGGTCAAGGATATTTGCCATGCAAGCTTCAGTGTGTGTGCCTGGGTGCTGGGGACAATGGTGACTTCACCACACTGGTTCTGTAGTACAATTTGGGGTGTTCTATAGCATAATTTGGCTGCATAGCAGCCAAGCCTATTTCTGATATATCATTTCAATCCTTTGAGTAGATTCCTTTTCTAACTAATGTACCCAGGGTCCATTTCTGTTGTTTACACCTGAGTCAGAAGACTGACACAGCCTAAGCTAGCTTTGACTGTATCCTCAACCTATATCCTAAAACATTTTCTTTGGGTTTGAGTTAGCAGCATCAGGTTCTACTACTTGTGTAGGTACCAAATGTGACAGTGAAAAGAGTATGGGCTTCAAGTCTACCTTTTACTTACTCTCTGACCTTCAGCCAGTTATCCAACCTCTGTGGGACCTTACCTAACAGTTAAGAGGGCACTTCCTAGTCTGACCTACTCTGATTATAGAATTTGGGTTACCCCTCAAAGGTCTGTTTTGAGTAATGAGGGACAGGTTGAACTATTGATTGAATTACCCTTTCTTTCCTGCCCACTGAGCTTTCTTTTAAATTAATAACATTCTAAAGCAAATGGGTTAATCACCTCTTCTCTTCCACCCATTTTCTTCCCTTCATAAACTCTGGGTGAAACTGGGACAGTGGATATTCTAGAAGCTAAAGGAGGTGAGAGACAGGAGGACATGGAAGGACTCCCTACAAGCTCAGGGAGGAGAGAGACAAATGCATCCTTAACTGTTTCCTCTTGCCCACGTCTTCTTACAAGGAGCTCCTCAGAGCATACCTAACATGCATCTTGAAAGTCAGGGCCTGGGGCAGAATGCACAAGTGCTCAGTCCTTCCTCCCCTCTTCTTAAAATCTTTCAATACCTTTCTAAATAAGCCCCTGGTCTTTGCTCTTTCCGTTTTCAATCCATTTTCCACACCTTACCCCAAGGCAGCTTTCTAAACTATACATGAGATCATGTGTTGGCCATCTGTGTCTCTGCTTGAGTCATGGGCAAATGATTTAATTTTCCAAACCTTAGTTTCCTCACTGTAAAATAGGGATAGTAATACCTACCTCACAGAGGTTGTTGTGAAGATTAAATTAAATGTAGTCTGTAGCACAGTGCCTGGCACATGGCAAAAGTTCAAGTGTTAGCTATTGCTGTTATCATCATTGCTATTGCAGAGAACTTAGAGACTGTCCACACTGCAAAACAACCAAATGGTCTAGTGGTCACAAGCATTGGTTGAGGAGTCAGATATACCTGGGTTTGAATTCCAGCTCTACCTTTACTATCTAGATGAGCTTGGGCAAGTCAACTAATCTACCTTTTGATTTCCTTTTTCATAAAATGAGGATAATAAAATCTTTCCTCCCAAGGTTTTTGTGAAGATAAAATAAAATAACATATGCATACCAGAATTGGCCTATATTAGACCAATTATCAGTTGGAACAGAATAGAGCCCAGAAGTAAACCCTTGCATAAATTATTTTTGACAAGGATTCAAAGGCCATTCAATGTGGAAAGCACAGTCTTTTCAACAAGTGGTAGTAGAGAAAAACTGGATAGCCACATGCTAAATAATGAATTTGGACCCTTACTCCATTTACAAAAATTGCCTCAAAATGGATTCAAGACCTAATGTGAGCACTAAAATCAGAAAACTCTTATGAGAAAACATAGGGGAGCTATCATGACATTGGATTTAGTCATGATTTCTTGGATATGACATCAAAAGCAGGCAAAAAATGAGAAATTAGATAAATTGGATTCCATCAAAATAAAAAAATGAGTGCATCAAAGGACACAGTAGAAAAGTGATTGCCAGGGACTGAGAGGTAGGGAATACAGGGAGAGGTTGATAAAGAGATACAAACTGTCATAAAATGAATAGCATCTGAGGATCTCATGTATACTGTGACTACAGTTGATAACACTGTATTGTATAATTGCACCTAGTTATTTTACTTTCCTGAGAAAGGAAACTTCACATCACTCATTGTCTTTTCATACACACATGCATTGACACCAAATATTCTTCTAACAACCTTGAAAAATAAGTTTTGTCAACAGCTATAAATTTTTTCAACTATACCAGAGGCAGATCTTTGAGTCAAATGCATTTTTTATTTTTTATAAAGATATGAGAGCAAAATATGAATTCTTTCTCTACCACACGGAAGTTTGCTAGTCCTCACAAGGATATGCCTTCAAGCTTTTTTTTTCAGACTAAGGGCAGAAGTTTTACTTTAACTGAAACTTTAAAAAGAAAGAGAAAATATCCACTCTTGGGACACTCTAGGAAAAAGAATTTTATCCATGTATTATTGGCTTACCTGGTGTGTACTTATAACTATATAAATGAGCTAAACCTTTCAATTCAGTGTTATGAAGTCAACATTATAGATGCTTCTTAAAAATTTTAAAACATGCTTCTTAAAAAATTTAAAACATTTTCAGTTAAGTGATTGATAAGGAAAAAACTGGAGGATATGCTTTTCTAAGATGGAGTTGTAATACAAAATTCTGTCATTTTTTAAACAAAAAAATCTGCAGATTTCTGAAACACTTCAGAAGTCTTTCAAAAGTTATTTCTATCTTGATGACTTCCAAGTTGAACCACAGGTATGTAATACATTCCTTTCTTATATAAACTGAATCAAAGATGTTAATGTGTTGACCTAACTGAAGATGAATTCACTGATCTGAGAACAAACAAATTGAGGTTTAATTCAAATGTACTTGAAGATTTCTGGTATTCCTTCAGAAAGGATTTTTCTTGCCTTGATTAAAAAAAAAGAACTCTAGAAGCTTTAATTCCATTTGCAAAACAGATCTCTCTGCATCTACAAATGGGGATTTTCAACATTTACAGTCATCAAACAAAAGTTTGATTAAGAATTGATTTAATGTCCAACAAAACATGCATGTTCAAAGACCACTTCACAATTTAGTTTTCTTATCTTATTGAGGTAAATTTTACGTCCAGTGAAATAAAAAATGTTAAGTGTGAACAATTCCATGAATTTTGACACTGTATGTACCCGTGTAACCCCGAATTCAATCAAGATAAAAAACATTTCCAGCACCCTAGAAAGTTCCCTTATACCCCATTTCAGTCAAGTCCTCTGTTCCACAGACAAACACTGTTCTGTTATTACCATAGATTGGTTTTGACTGTTATTGAACTTCGTATAAATTGTAGAGTATATACCCTTCTGTGTCTGGATTTTTTTGCACAGTATTAAATTTTTGAGGTGATTATGAACATCCATATACAAGTCTTTTTGTGAGCATATGTTTTCATTTCTTTTGTAAATATCTAGAGGTGAAATTGCTGGGTCATAGAGTAGGTGTATGTTTAGCTTCATCCAAAATTGTCATACTGATTTGTAAGCAAGATATGAGAGTTCCAGTTGCTTCATACTCTTGTCAACATTTGCTTTTGCCTGTATACTTAATTTTAGTCATTCTAGTAGGTGGTATTTCACTGTGGTTTTAATTTGCATGTTCTTGATAAATAACAACATATAGTTAAATTGACTTTTTGGTGTACAGTTCTATAAATTTTAATACATAATGTAGATTTGTGTAACCACCACCACAATCAGGGTATTAAACAGTTCCATCATCCTTAACAATCCTTCATGGATCCCACTTTATGGTCAAACCCTCCTCCGACCCCTAACTCCTAACAATCACTGATCTACTATTTGTCCCTGGAGTTTTGTTCTTTTTTAAAAGGTCATGTAGACGGAATCGTACAGTATTGTAACCGTTGGAGCCAGCCTTCTTTCACTTAGCATTTAAGATTCTTTTATGTTGTTGCATTATGTCAGTAGTCTGTTCCTTTTTAGTGCTTGTGTATTCTGTTATGTATGTATACCATAGTTTGCTAATTCATTCCCCTATTGAAGAACATTTGATATCTTTCTAAATTTTGACAATTGTGATTAGAGCTGCCCTTTATATAAATATTTGTATTTGGTTTTTATGTGAACATAACACACTCATTTATATAGGGTAAATAGCTAAGTGTGACTGCAGGGCAATAAGATGCATATATATTTAAGTTTATAAAACACTGCCAAACTGTTATACAGAGTGCATCATTTTGTATGCCCACTAATTTACTAGAGTTCAGTTGCTGCTTCACACCTTCACCAGAACTTGATATTGTCAAATCAAAAAAAAAATCATAGGTATTCAAATAGGTGCATATTTCACTGTGGTTTTAATTTGTATAACCTAAGGTTATAAAAATTTTATCCTATATTTTCTTCTAAAAGTCTTAACGGTTTTATAATTTATGTTTAGGTGGATTATCCATGTTGGTTTAATTTGTGTAAAAGTTGCAGTTTAGTTCAAGATTATTAATTTAAAAAAATTTCTGGCACATGGATGTTCAATTGGTGTTTCAACACCATTTGTTAAAAGACAATCCTTTCTCCACTGAATTGCCTTTGTACTTCTGTCAAAAAGCAATTGGCCATATTTGTGAGTCTGTTTCTAAACTTTGTATTCTGTTCCACTGATTACGTGTCTATTCCTTTACCATTTCTACACTGTCTTGAGCTTTGTAACTTTTTAATAGTCTTTTATAGTAAGTCTTAAAATCAGCTAGTGTGAACTTTCCAGCTTTATTCTTCTTTTTCAAAATGTTTTTTTATCTGTTCTTTTATTTTTATACATAAATTTAAAAATCAGTGTGTCTATAGGTACAATAATTCCTGCTGGATATTTTGTTGGAATTGTTCTAAATCAATAAATCATTCAAGAATAATTGATATCCTAAATATATTGAGTCATCCAATCCGTGAATGAGGTATTTCTCTCTGTCTAGGTCTTTGATTTATTTAATCAGCATTTTGTGTTTCTTTTAGCAGACATATTCCAAACAAGTTTTGTTAGAATGTTTCATTTTATTGAAGATTTTATAAATGATATTTAAAAATTTTTGACATCCAATTATTAATTGACAGTATTTAGAAATACCAGTTTTTACGGTCCATCAGCGTAGTAGGATGTTACAGAATCACTACGTGTCTTCTCTGTGTTATACTGCCTTCCCTGTAACGGCCCAACCCACCCCTACCCTCACTACATTATGTGTGCTAATTGTAATAGCCCTTTTTCCCCCTTATCCCCCCATTCCCACCACTCTTCCCCAGTCCCTTTCCCTTGGGTAACTGTTAGTCCATTCTTGGGTTCTGTGAGTCTGCTGCTGTTTTGTGCCTTCAGTTTTTTCTTTGTTCTTATACTCCACAGACGAGTGAAATCATTTGATATTTGTCTTTCTCCGCCTGGCTTATTTCACTGAGCATAATACCCTCTAGCTCCCTCCAGGTTGTTGCAAATGGAAGGATTTGTTTTCTTATGGCTGAATAATATTCCATTGTGATATATACCACCTCTTCTTTATCTATTCATCTACTGTTGGACACTTAGGTTGCTTCCATTTCTTGGCTATTGTAAATAGTGCTGCGATAAACATAGGGGTGCATATGTCTTTTTCAAACTGGGCTGCTGCATTCTTACGGTAAATTCCTAGGAGTGGAATACCTGGGTCAAATGGTATTTCTATTTTGAGTTTTTTGAGGAACCTCCATACTGCTTTCCACAATGGTTGGACTAATTTACATTCCCACCAGCAGTGTAGGAGGGTTCCCCTTTCTCCACATCCTCGTCAACATTTGTTGTTGTTTGTCTTTTGGATGGTGGCCACCCTAACTGTTGTGAGGTGATATCTCATTGTGGTTTTAATTTGCATTTCTCTGATGATTAGCGATGTGGAGCATCTTTTCATGTGCCTGTTGGCCATCTGAATTTCTACTTTGGAGAAGTATCTGTTCAGCTCCTCTGCCCATTTTTTAATTGGCTTATTTGCTTTTTGTTTGTTGAGGTGTGTGAGCTCTTTAAATAATTTGGATGTCAACCCCTTATCGGATATGTCATTTATGAATATATTCTCCCATACTGTAGGACATCTTTTTCTACTGATGGTGTTCTTTGCTGTACAGAAGCCTTTTAGTTTGATATAGTCCCATTTGTTCATTTTTGCTTTTGTTTCCCTTGCCCGGGGAGATATGTTCATGAAGAAGTTGCTCATGTTTATGTCCAAGAGGTTTTTGCTTATGTTTTTTTCTAAGAGTTTTATGGTTTCATGACTTACATTCAGGGCTTTGATTCATTTTGAGTTTACTTTTGTGTATGGGGTTAGACAGTAATCCAGTTTTATTCTCTTACATGTAGCTGTCCAGTTTTGCCAACACCAGCTGTTGAAGAGGCTGTCATTTCCCCATTGTATATCCATGGCTCCTTTATTGTATATTAATTGACCATATATGCGTGGGTTTATATCTGGGCTCGTTGTCTGTTCCACTGCTCTATGGGTCTGTTCTTTTGCCAGTACCAAATTGTCTTGATTACTGTAGCTTTGTAGTAGAGCTTGAAGTCAGGGAACATAATTCCCCCTGCTTTATTCTTCCTTCTCAGGATTGCTTTGGCTATTCGGGGTCTTTTGTGGTTCCATATGAATTTTAGAACTATTTTCTCAGTTCATTGAAGAATGCTGTAGGTATTTTGATAGGGATTGCATTGAATCTGTAGTTTGCTTTAGGCAGGATGGCCATTTTGACAATATTAATTCTTCTATCCAAAAGCATGGGATGAATTTCCATTTATTAGTGTCCTCTTTAATTTCTCTTAAGAGTGTCTTGTTCACTTTCTTGGTTAGGTTTATTCCTAGGTATTTTATTCATTTGGATGTGATTGTGATTGGAATTGTTTTCCTGATTTCTCTTGCTGCTAGTTCATCATTAGTGTATAGGAATGCAACAGATTTCTGTGTATTAATTTTGTATCCCATAACTTTACTGAATTTAGATATTAGATCTAGTAGTTTTGGCGTGGATTCTTTAGGGTTTTTTATGTACAATATCATGTCATCTTCAAACAGGGACAGTTTGAGTTCTTCCTTGCCAGTCTGGATGCCTTTTATTTCTTTGTGTTGTCTCATTGCTTTGGCTAGGACCTCCAGAACTATGTTGAATAAAAGTGGGGAGAGTGGGCATCCTTGTCTTGTTCCTCATCTTAAAGGAAAAGCTTTCAGCTTCTCGCTGTTAAGTATGATGTTGGCTGTGGGTTTGTCATATATGGCCTTTATTATGTTGAGGTACATGCCTCTGTTTCTTTACCTACTTTCTGTCTGGTTTATCTGTCCTTTGGAGTGAGTGGTGTGTTGAAGTCTCCTAAAATGTATGCATTGCATTCCATTTCCCCCTTTAATTCTGTTAGTATTTGTTTCACTTATGTAGGTGATCCTGTGTTGGGTGCATAGATATTTATGATAGTTATATCCTCTTGTTGGACTGACCATTTTATCATTATGTAATGTCCTTCTGTGTCTCTTGTGACTTTCTTTGTTTTGAAGTCTATTTTGTCTGATACAAGTACTGCAACTTCTGCTTTTTTCTCACTATTAGTTGTATGAAATATCTGCTTCCATCCCTTCACTTTCAGTCTGTGTATGTCTTTGGGTTTGAAGTGAGTCTCTTGTAGGCAGCATATAGATGGGTCTTGTTTTTTTTATCCATTCAGTAACTCTTTGTCTTTTGATTGGTGCATTCAGACCATTTACATTTAGGGGGATTATCGATAGGTACATACTTATTGCCATTGCATGCTTTAGGTTCGTGGTTACCAAAGGTTCAAGGGTAATTCCCTTACTATCTAAGAGTCTAATTTAACTTACTTCGTATACTATTAAACACAATCTAAAGGTTCTTTTTTTTTTCCTCCTTTTTCTTCTTCCTCCATTCCTTGTATGTTGTGAATAATATTCTGTACTCTTTGTCTTCCCTTGGGTGACATCTTTTTAGCCTTAGGAATACTTCCATCTATAGGGGCCCCTCCAAAATGCACTGTAGAGGTGGTTTGTGGGAGATAAATTCTCTCAGCTTTTGCTTATCTGTAAATTGTTTAATCCCTCCTTCAAATTTAAATAATATCCTTGCCAGGTAAAGTATTCTTGGTTCGAGGCCCTTCTGCTTCATTGCATTAAATATATCATGCCAGTCCCTTCTGGCCTGTAAGGTTGCTGTTGAGAAGTCTGATGATAGCCTAATGGGTTTTCCTTTGTATGTGATCTTTTTTCTCTCTCTAGCTGCTTTAAAAAGTCTGTCTTTATCCTTGATCTTTGCCATTTTAATTATTGTATGTCTTCAGATTGTCTTCCTTGGGTCCCTTGTGTAGGGTGATCTGTGCACCTCCATGGCTTGAGAGACTATCTCCTTCCCCATATTGGGGACGTTTTCAGCAATTACCTCCTCAATGACACTTTATATCCCCTTTTCTCTCCCTTCTTCTTCTGGTACCCCTATAATGTGAATATTGTTGTGTTTTAATTGGTCACACAGTTCTCTCAATATTCTTTCATTCTTAGAGATCCTTTTTTCTTTCTGTTCCTCAGCTTCTTTGTATTCCTCTAATCTAATTTCTATTCCATTTACTGTCTCTTCTACTACATCTAATCTGCTTTTAAATCCCTCCGTTGTATGTTGCATTTCAGATATGGAATTTGTTAATGATTGAATCTCCAACTTAAATTCATTCCTGAATTCTTGAATATTTTTCTGTACCTCCATAAGCATGTGTATCATTTTATTTTGAACTCTCTTTCAGGAATATTGGTGAGTTCTGTTTCATTTGGCCCTCTTTCTGGGGTTTGTGAGATTTTGGTCTGAACCATGTTCTTTTGTTGTTTCATATTTCTGTGTGGTGACCATTAGTGTGCAGAAACTCCAGTCCCTGGAGCTACTCAGCCCTTGGGGTGAGGTTGGGGGTTGTAGGGGACTGGAGCTGGTGCCTGGGGGGAGGAAAGATCAGTTTCCTGATTCCCATCTGTGGCGCTTGTCTCCAGTGTCAGAGCCAGTGGGCCAAGCACACACTTGTAAATCTCTGTGCTTTGCGTCTCTATCTGTAGGTGGGGCCTCCCTCTGGCTGGTCTGTCACCTGCGCAGTGACTGCCAGTTTACGAGCAGGTGCCTGCAGGCCAGTAGGAAGGTTTGGCAGGCTGTGTGTCAAAGTGGGGGGCCTTGGAGCTGAGTAGGAATCCAGGAGGATGGAGCACCTGAAGCTCCCCAAAGTTCCTAACCAGCTGGGCAAGAGTGCACCCAGACCACCTTGTCCAGCTATCCCTTCTCCTGCACAGCAAGCTCCATGCAAACCCTGCCCCTTCAGCAGCCCTCTGTCTGCTAGGAATCTTCTCAGACTGCCTGCCTTTCCTCTGACACAGAGCGGCCGAGTGTGGATCTCCTCTTCCACAAATGGCCGGAATGTCAATTTCTCAAGCACTCCACCTGTCCGAACTCCCCAAAGTCCAGAGCACCAGACACTACATAATTCCACTCACAAAGCAGATGTCCAGGGCTAGGTGTTCAGCAGCCCCAGTTTTCCACCTCCTCCCCCGCTCCATTTCTTTCCTCCTGCTGGTGAGCTGGGGTGGGGGAAGGGGTTGGGTCCCACCAGATTAAGGCTTTCCTACGTTACCCTGTTTCATGAGGGCTGCTCTGTTCATGAGGTCTGTTTGCAGTCTGGTTCAGCCTTCTTTCTTCTTGCTGTTGTAAGGTTAGTTGTATTAATTAACTATATTTTTGTACAATTTGTGGTTTGGGGAGGAGCTCTCCATCTCACCTCTCACGCTGCTATCTTGCAAGTCCCTCAATATTTTTTGAATTAAAATAATATTAAAACTGAAGGAATAAAACAGCAGCAGACTCACAGAACCCAAGAATGGACTAATAGTTACCAAAGGGAAAGGAACTGAGGAGGATGCGTGGGAAGGGAGGGACAAGGGGAAAAAAGGGGCATTACGATTAGCAGATGTAATGTTGGGGGGATGCGGGGAGGGCTGTACAACTCAGAGGAGATAAGTAATGATTCTATAGCATCTCACTACGCTGATGGACAGTGAGTGTAATGGGGTTGGTGGGGGGGACCTGATGAAGGGGGTAGTTTAATAACCATAATATTGCACATGTAATTGTAGATTAATGATACCAAAATAAATTATATAAAAAAATATTAAAACTATGAAGAACATTTCTTTAACAGTTACAGGATTATTTAGGTATATATTTCTTCTTGGGTGAGTTTTGGTAGTTTGTTATTTTTAAGGAATTGGTCCATTTATATGTACAGAGATGTCCTTAGTATTCCCTTATTATTTTTCTCATGTCTGCAAGGTCTGTAAAGATACTCCCTCTCCCATACCTGGGTAATTTGTATCTCCTTTTTTTCTCTGTCAGTCTGGCAGGAAGTTTATCAATTTTACCAATCTTTTCAAATAAATAGATTTTGGGTTATTTTTCTGTTTTGAATTACATTGATTCTTGTTGTTATTTTTATTATTTCCTTACTCTGCTTACTTTGGGTTTACTTGCTTTCCCTTTTCTAGTGTCTTAAGGGGGAAGCTTTGCTTGTTGAGGTGTGACCTTTCTTCTTTTCTAAAACAATCATTTAATGCAAGAAAATTTATCTTTAAGTGTGATTTTTTGTATCCTGAAAATTTTGTATGTTGTATCTCATTTTCATTTTGTTCAAAATATTGTCTAATTTCCCTTGATATTTCTTTTTGACCTCTGTATTATTAAATAATTAAAATAATTTCCAGGTATTTGGATATTTTTTACCTTTCTGTTATTGATTTCTACTTTAATGTTATATAGTTACCGAACATACTTTGTGAGATTTCAATTCCTTTATATTTGTTAATGTTTGTTTTATGATCCAGGATATTGTCTATCTTGGTACATATATATACTTGAATGCTGTTATTGGGTGAAGTGTTCTATAAATGTCAGTTTGATCCAGTTGGTCATGATATTAGTTTTTCTATAACCTTGCCAATTTCTGTCTCCTGTACCACTAATTATTGAGAGATGATTGTTGAACTCTCCAACCATAATTGTGGACTTGTCCATTTTTCCTTTCATTTCTGTCAGTCTTCACTTTTATTTTGAAGCTCTGTTGTTAGGTACAAACATATTTAAGATTGTTATGTCTTCTTGATGAATTTACTCTTTTATCATTTATGCAATGTCTTTATTTATTTATTTTCTTTATTTATATATATATTTTTAAATTTCCAATTTATTTTGGTATCATTAACCTACAGTTACATGTGCAATATTATGGTGATTAAACTACCCCCTTCATCAGGTCTCCCCCATCAACCCCATTACAGTCACTGTCCATCAGTGTAGTGAGATGCTATAGAGTCACTACTTGTCTTCTCTGAGTTGTACAGCACTCTCCGTGCCCCCGCTACCTTACGTCTGCTAATCGTAATACCCCTTTTACCCTCTTATCCCTCCCTTCCCACCCATCTTCCACAGTCCCTTTCCCTTTGGTAACTATTAGTCCGTCCTTGGGTTCTGTGACTCTGCTGCTGTTTTATTTCTTCAGTTTTTTTTCTTTGTTCTTATACTCCACATATGAGTGAAATCATTTGATACTTGTCTTTTTTGGCTTGGCTTATTTCACTGAGCATAATACCCTCTAACTCCATCCATGTTGTTGCAAACGGTAGGATTTGTTTTCTTCTTATGGCTGAATAATATTCCATTGTGTATATGTACCACATCTTCTTAATCCATTCATCTACTGATGGACACTTAGGTTGCTTCCATTTCTTGGCTATTGTAAATAGTGCTGCAATAAACATAGGGGTGCATCTGTCTTTTTGAAACTGGGCTGCTGCATTCTTACGGTAAATTCCTAGGAGTGGGATTCCTGGGTCAAATGGTATTTCTATTTTGAGTTTTTTGAGGAACCTCCATACTGCTTTCCACAATGGTTGAACTAAATTGCATTCCCACCAGTAGTGTAGGAGGGTTCCCTTTTCTCCACATCCTCGCCAACATTTGTTGTTGTTTGTGTTTTGGATGTTGGCCATCCTGACTGGTGTGAGGTGATATCTCATTGTGGTTTTAATCTGCATTTCTCTGATGACCAGCGATGTGGAGCATCTTCTCATGTGCCTGTTGGCCATCTGAATTTCTGCTTTAGAGAAGTGTCTATTCATGTCCTCTGCCCATTTCTTTTTTTTTTTTTTTTTATGGAGCCCAATATAACAAACAGTCTTGTCTTTTATGGTTTCTGGGTTATGTACATGTTCAAAAAGCCCCTTCTTATTCAAAGCAAGTTTTGTAAAAGTTTTATTGATATATAATTCATATACCATAAAATTTACTCTTTAAAGTACACAGTTCCGTGGTTTTTAGTACAATCAAGTTATGCAACAATCACCACTAATTTTAGAACATTTCTTTTTTTTTTTTTTTCTTTTACAGTGCTCTGATCACTAATAAATACGACAGAAAGACAGCGGCGGGATGTGTGTGGACTGAGATTACAAGGTGAATTACTGAAAATGAGGTTCTGCCGATTTTAAAGCCTAGCCTAGTAGGATTTCAGATATGTACACGTTTGCATGTATCCTATCGTCCTGACATTTTTTGTGAAACTTACAACAGACACTAACTAGTCACAAAACAGATGCCAAATAAATACTGGCCTGATTGAAAGAAGCATGTCAGATGGGGACTGGGATTCAAATTTTAGCCCTTTATTCACGGTCTTCCAAGATTATTTGCAGACATCCCTTTCACAGACACATCCACATGACATCACGACTGAAGTGAAGAGCCCAAGTGTTGAAAAATGAACAGAACAAAAGGCCATCAACTGAGACCAAGCTCAGTGAACATGGCACCTTGCCGGGGTCAAGTTGGCAGAAACTAGAGTAAGTGGTCTCTTGTCTTTTCTTTTTTTTTTTTTTACAATTTATTTTGGTATCATTAATCTACAGTTACATGTGCAATATTATGGTGACTAAACTACCCCCTTCATCAGGTCCCCCCCACCAACCCCATTACAGTCACTGTCGATCAGTGTAGTGAGATGCTATAGAGTCACTACTTGTCTTCTCTGAGTTGTACAGCCCTCCCCGTGCCCCCGTTACCTTACGTCTGCTAATCGTAATACCCCTTTTACCCTCTTATCCCTCCCTTCCCACCCATTTTCCCCAGTCCCTTTCCCGTTGGTAACTATTAGTCCGTTCTTGGGTTCTGTGAGTCTGCTGCTGTTTTGTTCCTTCAGTTTTTTTCTTTGTTCTTATACTCCACATATGAGTGAAATCATTTGATACTTGTCTTTTTCGGCTTGGCTTATTTCACTGAGCATAATACCCTCTAACTCCATCCATGTTGTTGCAAATGGTAGGATTTGTTTTCTTCTTATGGCTGAATAATATTCCATTGTGTATATGTACCACATCTTCTTAATCCATTCATCTACTGATGGACACTTAGGTTGCTTCCATTTCTTGGCTATTGTAAATAGTGCTGCAATAAACATAGGGGTGCATCTGTCTTTTTGAAACTGGGCTGCTGCATTCTTACGGTAAATTCCTAGGAGTGGGATTCCTGGGTTGAATGGTATTTCTATTTTGAGTTTTTTGAGGAACCTCCATACTGCTTTCCACAATGGTTGAACTAAATTGTATTCCCACCAGTAGTGTAGGAGGGTTCCCTTTTCTCCACATCCTCGCCAACATTTGTTGTTGTTTGTGTTTTGGATGTTGGCCATCCTGACTGGTGTGAGGTGATATCTCATTGTGGTTTTAATCTGCATTTCTCTGATGACCAGCGATGTGGAGCATCTTTTCATGTGCCTGTTGGCCATCTGAATTTCTTCTTTGGAGAAGTGTCTATTCATGTCCTCTGCCCATTTCTTAATTGAATTATTTGCTTTTTGTTTGTTGAGGTGCATGAGTTCTTTATATATTTTGGATGTCAACCCCTTATCAGATACATCATTTATGAATATATTCTCCCATACTGTAGGATGTCTTTTTGTTCTACTGATGGTGTCCTTTGCTGTACAGAAGCTTTTCAGCTTGATATAGTCCCACTTGTTCATTTTTGGTTTTGTTTCCCTTGCCTGGGGAGATATGTTCATGAAGAAGTTGCTCATGTTTATGTCCAGGAGATTTTTGCCTATGTTTTTTTCTAAGAGTTTTATGGTTTCATGACTTACATTCAGGTCTTTGATCCACCTTGAGTTTACCTTTGTGTATGGGGTTAGACAGTAGTCTAGTTTCATTCTCTTACATGTAGCTGTCCAGTTTTTCCAACACCAGCTGCTGAAGAGGCTGTCATCTCCCCATTGTATATTCAAGGCTCCTTTATCAAATATTAATGACTGCATACGTTTGGGTTAATGTTTGGATTTTCTATTCTGTTCCACTGGTCTGTGGGTCTGTTTTTGTGCCAATACCAAATTGTCTTGATTACTGTGGCTTTGTAGTAGAGCTTGAAGTCAGGGAGCGTAATTCCCCCTGTTTGATTCCTCCTTCTCAGGATTGCTTTGGCTATTCGGGGTGTTTTGTGGTTCCATATGAATTTTTGAGTTATTTGTTCCAGTTCATTGAAGAAAGCTGTTGGTAGTTTGATAAGGATTGCGTTGAATCTGTAGATTGCTTTAGGTAGTATAGCCATTTTGACAATATTTATTCTTCCTAGCCAAGAGCATGGGGTGCATGTCCATTTGTTAGTGTCCTCTTTAATTTCTCCCAGGAGTGTCTTGTAGTTTTCAAAGTACAGGTCTTTCACTTCCTTCTTTAGGTTTATTCCTAGGTATTTTATTCTTTTTGATGCAACTGTGAATAGAATTGTTTTTCTGAGTTCTCTTTCTGTTAGTTCATCATTAGTGTATAGGAAAGGAACAGATTTCTGTGTGTTAATTTTGTATCCTGCAACTTTGCTGAATTCAGATATTAGTTCTAGTAGTTTTGGAGTGGAGTCTTTAGGGTTTTTTATGTATAGTATCATGTCATCTGCAAATAGTAACAATTTGGCTTCTTCTTTACCAATCTTGATGCCTTGTATATCTTTGTTTTGTCTGATTGCCGTGGCTAGGACCTCCAGTACTATGTTGAATAACAGTGGAGAGAGTGGGCATCCCTGTCTTGTTCCCGATCTTAGATG
>JAQQAC010007890.1:30927993-30971653 GCA_029783875.1 Phataginus tricuspis | reverse complement strand
GAGGTGATATCTCATTGTGGTTTTAATCTGCATTTCTCTGATGACCAGCGATGTGGAGCATCTTTTCATGTGCCTGTTGGCCATCTGAATTTCTTCTTTGGAGAAGTGTCTATTCATGTCCTCTGCCCATTTCTTAATTGAATTATTTGCTTTTTGTTTGTTGAGGTGCATGAGTTCTTTATATATTTTGGATGTCAACCCCTTATCAGATACATCATTTATGAATATATTCTCCCATACTGTAGGATGTCTTTTTGTTCTACTGATGGTGTCCTTTGCTGTACAGAAGCTTTTCAGCTTGATATAGTCCCACTTGTTCATTTTTGGTTTTGTTTCCCTTGCCTGGGGAGATATGTTCATGAAGAAGTTGCTCATGTTTATGTCCAGGAGATTTTTGCCTATGTTTTTTTCTAAGAGTTTTATGGTTTCATGACTTACATTCAGGTCTTTGATCCACCTTGAGTTTACCTTTGTGTATGGGGTTAGACAGTAGTCTAGTTTCATTCTCTTACATGTAGCTGTCCAGTTTTTCCAACACCAGCTGCTGAAGAGGCTGTCATCTCCCCATTGTATATTCAAGGCTCCTTTATCAAATATTAATGACTGCATACGTTTGGGTTAATGTTTGGATTTTCTATTCTGTTCCACTGGTCTGTGGGTCTGTTTTTGTGCCAATACCAAATTGTCTTGATTACTGTGGCTTTGTAGTAGAGCTTGAAGTCAGGGAGCGTAATTCCCCCTGTTTGATTCCTCCTTCTCAGGATTGCTTTGGCTATTCGGGGTGTTTTGTGGTTCCATATGAATTTTTGAGTTATTTGTTCCAGTTCATTGAAGAAAGCTGTTGGTAGTTTGATAAGGATTGCGTTGAATCTGTAGATTGCTTTAGGTAGTATAGCCATTTTGACAATATTTATTCTTCCTAGCCAAGAGCATGGGGTGCATGTCCATTTGTTAGTGTCCTCTTTAATTTCTCCCAGGAGTGTCTTGTAGTTTTCAAAGTACAGGTCTTTCACTTCCTTCTTTAGGTTTATTCCTAGGTATTTTATTCTTTTTGATGCAACTGTGAATAGAATTGTTTTTCTGAGTTCTCTTTCTGTTAGTTCATCATTAGTGTATAGGAAAGGAACAGATTTCTGTGTGTTAATTTTGTATCCTGCAACTTTGCTGAATTCAGATATTAGTTCTAGTAGTTTTGGAGTGGAGTCTTTAGGGTTTTTTATGTATAGTATCATGTCATCTGCAAATAGTAACAATTTGGCTTCTTCTTTACCAATCTTGATGCCTTGTATATCTTTGTTTTGTCTGATTGCCGTGGCTAGGACCTCCAGTACTATGTTGAATAACAGTGGAGAGAGTGGGCATCCCTGTCTTGTTCCCGATCTTAGATGAAAAGCTTTCAGCTTCTCGCTGTTAAGTATGATGTTAGCTGTGGGTTTGTCATATATGGCCTTTATGATGTTGAGGTACTTGCCATCTATACCCATTTTGTTGAGAGTTTTAATCATGAATGGATGCTGAATTTTGTCAAATGCTTTTTCAGCATCTATGGAGATGATCATGAGGTTTTTGTTCTTCCTTTTGTTGATGTGGTGGATGATGTTGATGGATTTTCGAATGTTGTACCATCCTTGCATCCCTGGGATGAATCCCACTTGATCATGGTGTATGATCCTTTTGATGTATTTTTGAATTCGGTTTGCTAATATTTTGTTGAGTATTTTTGCATCTACGTTCATCAGGGATATAGGTCTGTAATTTTCTTTTTTGATGAGGTCTTTGCCCGGTTTTGGTATTAGAGTGATGCTGGCTTCATAGAAAGAGTTTGGAAGTATTCCCTCCTCTTCTATTTTTTGGAAAACTTTAAGGAGAATGGGTGTTATTTCTTCTCTATATGTCTGGTAGAATTCAGAGGTGAATCCATCAGGTCCGGGGCTTTTGTTCTTGGGAAGTTTTTTGATTACCGATTCAATTTCATTGCTGGTGATTGGTCTGTTTAGTTTTTCTGTTTCTTGCTTGGTCAGTCTTGGAAGGTTGTATTTTTCTAAGAAGTTGTCCATTTCTTCTAGGTTTCTCAGCTTGTTACCATACAGATGCTCATAATATTCTGTTAGAATTCTTTGTATTTCTGTGGGGTCCGTCGTTATTTTTCCTTTCTCATTTCTGATTCTGTTTATGTGTATAGATTCTCCTTTTCTCTTAATGAGTCTGGCTAGGGGTTTATCTATTTTGTTTATTTTTTCAAAGAACCATCTCTTGGTTTCATTGATTTTTTGTATTGTTTTATTGTTCTCAATTTTATTTATTTCTTCTCTGATCTTTATTATATCCCTCCTTCTGGTGACTTTGGGCCTCCTTTGTTCTTGTTTTTCCAATTTCAATAATTGTGTCTTTAGACTGTTCATTTGGGAATGCTCTTCCTTCTTTACATAGGCCTGGATTGCAATATACTTTCCTCTTAGAACTGCCTTTGCTGTGTCCCACAGAAGTTGTGGCTTTGTATTGTTGTTGTCATTAGTCTCCATATATTCTTTGATTTCTGTTTTGATTTGTCGTTAACCCATTGATTAATTAGGAGAATGTTGTTAAGTCTCCATGTATTTGTGAGCCTTTTTGATTTCTTTCTAAAATTTATTTCTAGTTTTATACCTTTGTGATCTGAGAAGTTGGTTGGTAGGATTTCAATATTTTTGAAATTAGTGAGGTTCTTTTTGTGGCCTAGTATGTAGTCTATTCTGGAAAATGTTCCATGTGCACTTGAGAAGAATGTGTATCTTGTTGCTTTTGGGTGCAGAGTTCTGTAGATATCTGTTAGGTCCATCTGTTCTAGTGTGTTGTTCAGTGCCTCTGTGTCTTTACTTATTCTCTGTCTGGTTGATCTATCCTTTGGAGTGAGTGGTGTGTTGAAGTCTCCTAAAATGAATGCATTGTTGTCTATTTCCTCCTTCAATTCTGTTAGTATTTGTTTCACATATGTTGGCACTCCTGTGTTGGGTACATATATGTTTATAATGGTTATATCTTCTTGTTGGACTGACCCCTTTATCATTATGTAATGTCCTTCTTTATCTCTTGCTACTTTCTTCGTTTTGAAGTCTATTTTGTCTGATACAAGTACTGCAACACCTGCTTTTTTCTCTTTGTTGTTTGCATGAATTATCTTTTTCCATCCCTTCACTTTTAGTCTGTGTATATCTTTGGGTTTGAGGTGAGTCTCTTGTAAGCAGCATATAGATGGGTCTTGCTTTTTTATCCACTCTGTTACTCTGTGTCTTCTGATTGGTGCATTCAGTCCGTTTACATTTAGGGTGATTATTGATAGATACGTACTTATTGCCATTGCTGGCTTTAGATTCGTGGTTACCAAAGGTTCAAGGGTTGCTTCTTTACTATCTAAGAATCTAACTTAACTTTCTTGTTAAGTTATTGTGAACGCCGTCTGATGTTTCTTTATTTCTCCCTTCGTATTCTTCCTCCTCGATTCTTTATATATTGGGCGTTTTATTCTTTGCCTTTAGTTAGTATTTGGATGGTCTGCTTTCTTTGCTATGATTTTATTTTCTCTGGTGACATCTTTTTAGCCTTTGGGGTGCTTCCCTCTAGAGCAGTTCGTTTAAGATATCCTGTAGTGGTGGTTTATGAGAGGCAAACTCTTTCAACTTTCCTTTGTCTGGAAATTATTTAATCCCTCCGTCATATTTAAATGATAATTGTGCTGGATACAATATTCTTGGTTCGAGGTCCTTCTGTTTCATTATGTTAACTATATCATGCCATTCTCTTCTGGCCTGTAAGGTTTCTGTTGAGAAGTCTGATGATAGTCTGATGGGTTTTCCTTTGTAGGTGATATTTTTTCTCTCCCTAGCTGCCTTTAATACTCTGTCTTTATCTTTGACCTTTGCCATCTTAATTATTATGTGTCTTGGTGTTGTCTTCCTTGGGTCCCTTGTGTTGGGCGTTCTGTGGGCTTCCATGGACTGCAAGACTATTTCCTTCCCCAGTGTGGGAAAGTTTTCAGCAATTATTTCTTCAAAGACACTTTCTATCCCTTTTTCTCTCTCTTCTTCCTCTGGTACTCCTATAATGCAAATATTCTTCCCTTTGGATTGGTCACACAGTTCTCTCAGTGTTCTTTCATTCCTAGAGATCCTTTTTTCTCTCAGTACCTCAGCTTCTTTGTATTCCTCTTCTCCAATTTTTATTTCATTTATCGTCTCCTCCACCATATCCAATCTGCTTTTAATACCGTCCATTTTGTTCCTCAAGGATTGGATCTCTGAACGGAATTCATTCCTGAGTTCTTGAATATCTTTCCGTACCTCCATGAGCATATGAATGATTTTTATTTTGAACTCCCTTTCAGGGAGAGTCATAAGGTCCATTTCATTAACATCTTTCTCAGGAGTTGTATTCATAATTTTACTCTGGACCAGGTTCCTTTGGCGTTTCATATTTGTGTATGGAGCCCTCTAGTGCTCAGAAGCTCTACTCTCTGGAGCTGCTCAGCCCCTGAAGCAATGTCAGGGATTGTAGGGGAGTGGTATTGGTGCCTCGGGGAAGGAAAGGGCTGTTTCCTGGTTCCTGGCTGCTATGCCTATCTCCACTCTGAACCAGTGGGCTGAGTACACAGGTATAAGCCTCTGTGCTTTGCCTTTTAAGTTGCTGTAGACAGATCCTCCCTCCGGCTGGCCCAACACCGGAGAAGGGCTTCCAGGTTTGCAAGCCTGGTGGGGCTGGCCAGGTGAAAGGTGCACTAGTCTGCCTGTCACAGAAGGGCTTCCTGGAGCCGTGCAGGCAGCCAGGGACCTGGCACACCTGAAGATCAGAAAACCCCCAATCTGCTGGGCAGAGTACACCCGGACAATCCTGTCCACCTGTCCTTTCTCCCGAGCAGCAAGCTCTGTGCAGTCCTTGCCCCCTCAGCGGGCCTCCTGCCAAGGTCCTCCCTGCCAGGAAGTCTCTCAGACTGCCTGCCCCTCCCCCATCCCAGAGTAGCTGGGTATGGATCCCTGATCTCACAAGCAGCCGGAATCTTAGTCTTTCCAGGAACTCTGTCTGTCTTAGCTTTCCAAGCTCCTAATTACAAGAGTATCATGCAAGCACCGTGAAATGTAGGTTTGTGCTCCCAGAGTAGATCTCCAGAGTTAGGTATTCAGCAGTCCCAGTTCTCCACTCCCTCTCTGCTCTGTTCCTGTTCCTCCTGCCAGTGAGCTGGGGTGGGGGAAGGGCTTGGATCCCACAGGACCACAACTTTAGTACATTACCGTTTTCCGTGAGGGCTGCTCTTGTCTCCAGGTGTATGCAGTTTGTTGTAGTCCTCTTTCCCGTTGCTCTTTCAAGAGTAGTTGTAGTAGCTTTATTTTCATATTATATGCGGTTTTAGGAGGAAGCCTCTGTCTCACCTCTTACGCTGCCATCTTTAATCCAAATGTCACCCTTGGAGAAGCAGTTGTCCTGCGTGTGTGTCCATCCTGCTGCAGAAGAAGAGAGCGGGAATGCAATTTAGTTCAACCATTATGGAAAGCAGTATGGAGGTTCCTCAAAAAACTCAAAATAGAAATACCATTCGACCCAGGAATCCCACTCGTAGGAATTTACCCTAAGAATGCAGCAGCCCAGTTTCAAAAAGACAGATGCACCCCTATGTTTATTGCAGCACTATTTACAATAGCCAAGAAATGGAAGCAACCTAAGTGTCCATCAGTAGATGAATGGATTAAGAAGATGTGGTACATATACACAATGGAATACTACTCAGCCATAAGAAGAAAACAAATCCTACCATTTGCAACAACATGGATGGAGTTAGAGGGTATTATGCTCAGTGAAATAAGCCAAGCCGAAAAAGACAAGTATCAAATGATTTCACTCATATGTGGAGTATAAGAACAAAGAAAAAAACTGAAGGAACAAAACAGCAGCAGACTCACAGAACCCAAGAACGGACTAATAGTTACCAAAGGGAAAGGGACTGGGGAAGATGGGTGGGAAGGGAGGGATAAGAGGGTAAAAGGGGTATTACGATTAGCAGATGTAAGGTAGCGGGGGCACGGGGAGGGCTGTACAACTCAGAGAAGACAAGTAGTGAGTCTATAGCATCTCACTATTCTGATGGACAGTGACTGTAATGGGGTTGGTGGGGGGGACCTGATGAAGGGGGTAGTTTAATCACCATAATATTGCACATGTAATTGTCGGTTAATGATACCAAAATAAATTGTAAAAAAAAAAAAAAGTAAATAAATTAAATAAAAAAAAACACCTCAAAATAGAAATACCATTTGACTCAGAAATTCCACTCCTAGGAATTTACCCTAAGAATGCAGGAGCACAGTTTGAAAAAGACATATGCACCCCTATGTTTATCGCAGCACTATTTACAATAGCCAAGAAATGGAAGCAACCTAAGTGTCTGTCAGTAGATGAATGAATAAAGAAGAGGTGGTACATATACACAATGTAATACTATTCAGCCATAAGAAGAAAAAAAGTTCTACCATTTGCAACAACATGGATGGAGCTACAGGGTATAATGCTCAGTGAAATAAGCCAGGCAGAGAAAGACAAGTACCGAATGATTTCACTAGTCTGTGGAGCATAAGAAGAAAGCAAAAACTGAAGGAACAAAACAGCGGTAGACTCACAAAACCCAAGAATGGACTAACAGTTGCCAAAAGGAAAGAGACTGGGGAGGGTGGGTGGGAAGGGAGGGAGAAGTAATAAGGGGCATTACGATTAGCATGCATAAAGTAGAGGGGGGGACACGTGGAAGGCAGTATAGCAGAGAAGACAAGTAGTGACTGTATAGCATCTTAGTAGGCTGATGGACAGTGACTGTAATGGGGTATGTGGTGGGGACTTGGTAATGGGGGGAATTTAGTAACCATAATGTTGCTCATGTGATTGTATATTAATGATAGCAAAATAAAAAAAATAAATGAAAAAGAAAACAAAACAATAAAATAAAATAAAATAATTGTGGCAACCTGGATATAAGATCCCCTACCTAGTTTGTTTTTGCTGCTGTTTTTAGTGATTTTCCTGAACTAATTTTATAAAGTCCTTATTTTGTCATGCATGACCATGGAAATCTCCTTGGTTAGTTTAATATTTACCTTATGACTGGACAGAAAATGTCTTGAAACAATAAATCTCCTAGCCTTTGTAAAGGTCTGTGCACTGGGGTAAGGCTTCAGTGCTCTGGCAGGCATTTTACAACTGCTTATTTAGAGCCTCATAGTCAGTCAGAGGTGAGAGATTAGGGCCTTCTCAGGTCTTTCCTGGGCATGTTCATAGCCCTGCACATTCTTGTGGCATTCTAAATATCTAGGAATATTCTGGGGCTTTTCAGAAACCCCTATGGGCACTATTCCCATGTACTCTTTTTGACTTTTTTTTTAGCTCCAACTGGCAATGCTGCCTCAGGCAGCTGCAGTATTGAAAACTTGCCATTGATTTTTTTGATAATGACTTGCAAAGAGGGTGTTTGTGCAGAAAGAGCTGTGAGTCAAGTAAAATAAGGAGAAATCCTGAGTTGGAGCTTTCCAGTGAGATGCCACACTGGTCAAATAGCGACAATTCTTTATGCATGGGGTTTTGGGGAAGGATCAAACCTGTTTTGTCCTCTTCAGTGGCTGCTAGATTGTTGGTTTTCACAGCTGTCATAGTTGTAAGGCTCTTGGTTTTCAAGTCTACCTGGTGATAAGGGGATAGGATTGGGGTAAATTAAAATGGCACAAAAGTTCATTGTTCTTACTGAAACCATTTTTATGGACAGACTCCTTGGATTGTTGCAAGTCTGGTTAGTTTAAAGAGTTCTGAAACGTTGATTTTGACAAATTTGCCTGTGTTTTCATTGCTTTTATGGAGGATTGTATTTTCAGAGGTCCTTACTCTGCCATTCCAGAAGTTGGAATTTCTGACTTTTTTTTAAAAAGGTTGCTCTAAGGATTACAATACACCTATTTGACTTTTCAGAGTCTATTTAGAATGCATATTTTACAATTTTCAGTGGGATATAGAAACTTTACCACCTTATAGGTCATTTTGCCCTCCCTCTTTTATGTTATAGTGTCATTTATGATACATCTACATACATTGAAAACCACATCAGACAATGTTATAACTTTTGCTTTCAACATTCATGTAAATTTTAAAGAACTTAAAAGGAGAAAAGGAGTCTACTATATTTATCTAGATATTTGCCATTTTTATTCTTCCTTCAATCCTGACATTTCTGATGTGAAATCCATAGTCATTCTAATTGTTGTTCCTCTATATGTGATACACAATTTTTCTCTGGTTGTTTTCAAGATATTTTCTTTGCCTTTAATTTCCAGTAGTATTATTATTGTGGGCTTGGGAATAGATTTTGATTTTTTCCTATTTGGAGAGTCCTGAGCTTCTGGAGTCTGTAAGTTTGTCTTTTGCTATCTTTTGGAAGTTTTCAGCCATTATTTCTTCAAATATTTTTTCTACACCACCTATTTTTTCTTTCTCCTTTTCTTCTGGGACTCTTGTGACAATCACTTTCCTATATACCAGCAATGAACAAGTAGAATTTGAAATAAAAAACACAATACTATTTACATAGCACCCCCCAAATGAAATACTTAGGTTTAAATCTAACAAAATATGTACAAGATGTGTATAAGGAAAATTGTAAAACTCCGATGAATGAAATAAAAATCTAAATAAATACAGATATTCCATGTTCATGGCTAGGAATACTTAATATTGTCAAGATGTCAGTTCTTTGCAACTTGATCTATAGATTCAATGCAATCCCAATTAAAATATATATATATATCCCAGCGATAACCAACAACTCAATTCTAAAGTTTCTATGGATATGCTAAAGACCCAGAATAGCAAACGCATTACTGAAGGAGAAGAGCAACTAACATTACCCAACTTCAAGACTTACTATAAAGCTATAGTGATCAAGATAGTGTGGTATTGGCCAAATAATAGGCAAATCGATCAAATGGAACAGAGTAGAGAGCCCATAAAGAGACCCAAAAAAGATTTTTGAAAAGGAGTAAAGGCAATACAATGGAACAGTGACAGTCTTTTTAACAAATAGTGCTAGAATAACTGGGTATCCACTTTCAAAAAAAAATCTAGATACAGATCTTACACCTTTCACAAGTTAACTCAAAATGGGTAACAGACCTACAAGTAAAACACAAAACGATCAAACTTCTAGAGGAGAACATAGGCGACCTAGATGACCTTGGGTATGATAATAAATTTTTAGATACAATACCAAAGGCATGATCCATGGAAGAAATAATCGATATGCTAGACTTCATTAAAATTAAAAAATCTGCTTTGTGAAAGACAATGTCAAGAGAATGAAAAGACAAATTAAAGACCGGGAGGAAATATTTGCAAAAACATCTGAGAAAGGACAAAATGAGACTCGGGGTCTTGTTTAAATCCTATGGAGAATGTTGATTTTTGTTCGTGTTTTGTTGTTGTTGTTTGTTTGTTTTAGTGGGGAACTAACCCCAATAGGCCCATGTCACATAAAGAACTCTTAAAACTTAATAAAAAACAATCCAATAAAAAAAAATGGGCCAAAGACTTTAACAGACACTTTACCAAAGGCGATATACAGATGGAAAATAGGCATGTGGAAAGATGCTCCACATTATACATCACCAGGGAAAGGCAAATTAAAACAATGAGATTCCACTACACATGTATTTGAAGGGCCAAAAATCTGGAATATTGACAACACAAATCTTGTTGTGGATGTGGAACAGCAGGAACTCTCATACTTTGCTGGTGGGAATGAAAAATGGTACAGTCACTTTGGAAGATAGTTTGGCAGTTTCTTGTAAAACTAAACAACCCAGCAATTGTGCTCCTTGTATTTACCCAAAAGAGTTGAAAAATGTCCATGCAAAAACTGGAACATGGATGTTAATAGCAGCTTTATTCTTAATTTCTAAAACTCAGAAGTAACCAAGATGTCCTTCAGTAGGTGAATGGATAAATAACTGATAACATCCAGACAATGGAATGTTATTCAGAACTAAAAGGAAATAAGCCATCAAGCCATGAAAACACTTGGAGGAAACTTAAATGAATTTTACTAACTGAAAAGAAGCCAATCCAAAAAAGCTACCTACTGTATGATTCCAACTATATGACATTCTAGAAATGATAAAACTGTGAAGAGAGTAAAAGAGATCAGTGGTTGTAAGGGGGTGGGACTGGGGAGGGATAAATAGGCAGAGCACAGAGGATTTTTTTTCGGGCAGTGAAAATACTCTGTATGATACCATAATGATACATATATGTTGTTATTCATTTGTCCAAACCCACAGAAGTATGACACCAAGAGTGAACCATAATGTAAACTATGGACTTCGGGTGATTATAATTTGTCAATGTAGGTTCATCAATTGTAACAAATGTACCACTCTGGTGGGGGATGTTGATAATTGTAGGAGGCTACATATGTGTGAGGGCAGGGAATATGTGGGAAATTTCTGCACTTTACCCTCAATTTTGCTGTGAACCTTAAACTGCTCTAAAAAAATTAAGTCAATTAAAAAAAAACACTTTGATAATTCCAACATTATGTGTCCTCACAAGTTTAGAGTCTGTTGATTTTCTTTTACCTTGAAACATATTGAATATATCTTGGTTCTTTGTATATTGACCAATTTTGGATTTTATCTTGGACACTTTGAATATTACATTATGTGGCTTGTATTATGGGTCTTGTTTAAATCCTATAGAGAATGTTGATTTTTTTTGTTTGTTTGGATTTTTTGTTTGTTTTAAAGAGGAACTAACCAGGTTAAGTCCAAGTCACAATTACCTTCTTACCTTAATTTCCCACTTACCTTCTGTGCGCTATGGTTCTAATGGGCTGTGGGTTTGGCTATCATTGTCACCTTGTGACTTCTTGAAGACAGGGGTGAAAGTGGGTTAAATAAATAAAACAAAACCATGGGATTTCCCACTTTTTCTGATCTATAAGGACTTCTTTCTTGCTTCAGGGATGAGAAATAGATGGTTTGTCTTAGAGTTCTGTCTACTGTTGAACTGTTCCAGGTTTCAGGCTGCCTTTCAGTCTTGCTTGGGAGATACCAGAAGGAAAATAATTGGGAAACTCACCCCTGGTTTGGTGGTTCTTTGGCTTCTGGTTTTCTTCTCCAATAATCCTGCTACCATTTGCTTTTAGAATTCTCAGATAGGTGTTCCATGCTTTCTGCCTAGATTTTAAATTGCATTTAGTGGGAGAAACGAGATAGAAGATGTTTTCTCCATTTTGACAGGAATTAGAAAGCTTCAGTTTTTCTTTTTATTACTAGATATTTAATATATTTTTAGATCTAAGTCATTTCAGACTTACATTGTGAATGTCGTTATCTCAGTCTGTGGCTTGCCCACTCAATTTCTTAATGGTGTCTTTTGATGAGTGGAAACCTTTTACTTTGATGAAATGTATTTTATCTTTTTTTTCTGATTAATGCTCACTGGGTCCTTGTGCAAAAAAATCTTTGTCTTTTCCGAGTCTGCAAAGTTATTCTCCTGTATTTTTTTTTATTTTTTATTTTTTATTCTTTTCCCCCCTGTTTTACTGGGATATAACTGACATAAACATTGTATTAGTTTAAGATGTACCACACAATGATTTGATATATGTATATTTTGTGAAATGATTGCCACAATTAACATCAATTACCTCACATAGTTACAATTTTTTTCTTGTGATGAGAACCTTTGTGGTCTACTCTCCTTAGTAACTTTCAAATATACAATACATTGTTAACTATAGTTACCTATGTTTTCTTTTGCTATTATTAATGTACAATTACATGAGCAATATTATGGTTACGAGACTCCCCCTATTATCAAGTCCCCACGACATACCCCATTGCAGTCACTGTCCATCAGCGTATTAAGATGCTGTAGAATCACTACTTGTCTTCTCTGGGTTTCACTGCCTTCCCGGTATGTCCCCCACCCCCACTACATTATGTGTGCTAATCGTAATACCCCTTTATCCCCCTTATCCCTCCCTTCCCACCCATCTTCCCCAGTCCCTTTCCCTTGGTAACTGTTAGTCCATTCTTGGGTTCTGTGAGTCTGCTGCTATTTTGTTCCTTCAGTTTTTTCTTTGTTCTTATACTCCACAGATGAGTGAAATCATTTGATACTTGTCTTTCTCCTCCTGGCTTATTTCACTGAGCATAATACCCTCTAGCTCCATCCATGTTGTTGAAAATGAAAGGATTTGTTTTCTTCTTATGGCTGAATAATATTCCATTGTGTATATGTACCACCTCTTCTTTATCCATTCATCTACTGATGGACACTTAGGTTGCTTCCATTTCTTGGCTATTGTAAATAGTGCTGCGATAAACATAGAGGTGCATATGTCTTTTTCAAACTGGGCTGCTGCATTCTTAGGGTAAATTCCTAGGAGTGGAATTCCTGGGTCAAATGGTATTTCTATTTTGAGTTTTTGAGGAACCTCCATACTGCTTTCCACAATGGTTGAACTAATTTGCATTCCCACCAGCAGTGTAGGAGGGTTCCCCTTTCTCCACATCCTCGCCAACATTTGTTTTTGTTTGTCTTTTGGATGGTGGCCATCCTAACTGGTGTGAGGTGATATCTCATTATGGTTTTAATTTGCATTTCTTTGGTGATTAGCGATGTGGAGCATCTTTTCATGTGCCTGTTGGCCATCTGAATTTCTTCTTTGGAGAAGTATCTGTTCAGCTCCTCTGCCCATTTTTTAACTGGCTTATTTGCTTTTTGTTTGTTGACATCCAGGTCTCTTTATATAAGTTGGATGTCAACCTCTTATGGGATATGTCATTTATGAATATATTCTCCCATACTGTAGGATGTCTTTTTGTTCTATTGGTAGTGTCCTTTGCTGTACAGAAGGTTTTTAGTTTGATATAGTCCCATTTGTTCATTTTTGCTTTTGTTTCCTTTGCCCGGGGAGAAATGTTCATGAAGAAGTTGCTCATGTTTATGTCCAAGAGATTTTTGCCTATATTTTTTTCGAAGAGTTTTATGGTTTCATGACTTACATTCAGGTCTTTGACCCACACTGAGTTTACTTTTGTGCATGGGGTCAGACAATAATCCAGTTTCATTCTCTTACATGTAGCTGTCCAATTCCTATGTTTTCTTTTATAAGCTTTATCTGTTTCATTCTTATGTTTAGGTTTGCTCTTATGTTATGGTTCATGTTTAAGCTTTTCCTAATATATTTGTCTGGTTGTTCCACCACCTTTCATTGGGTTCATTCACATATATTAAAAACTAAATGTATCTTTTATTTTCCTATGTTTTAAATGTACTCTGTTTTAATTTAATTTAATTTTATCAAATGTACATCACAGTGGTTCAACAGTCCTCCTCCCCCTACCCCCACCCACTCTCTTCCCCCTTGGTAACCACTAGTTACTTCTCAGTGTCTATGAGTTTAACACTGTTTTGTTCCTTCTATTTTGCTTTGTTTTTATATTCTGCAAATAAGTGAAATCATACGGTATTTATCCTTCTCTGCCTATAAATATACTCTCTTACTATTTAATACTTTGCATTAAAATTAAAAACAAACCACAAAATTTGTTCAATAGGTGTGTGTTTCAATATAATTGATTTCCTTTGTAATCCTATACTTTTCACATTATTTTGAGAATGGGTCCATAAGCTTTACAAGATTACCAAAGGTATCTAAGGCACAATACTGTTAAGAACCCTGGTGAGATAGAAAGACACTCAGCTTTAGAACCAAACAGACCTGGGTTTATATGCTCATTTGGTGCTTCCTAGCTCTGCGATCTTGGGCATATCCAGTTAACCTTCATTCACCTTCCATACTTCCACAAATTAAATAAATGTCAAATGAGCACTTGCCATCATCCACTGTGCTAAATCTTATGTATTCAATACAGATAGACATACCTTTCCTGCAGATACTTGAAAACTGAGTGGAGGAGGCAGATGAGTCAATGGGTCTTTACACAAGGGTGGTTAATTGCTTTGTGGGAGCAGGGGTAGGACTCTCAACCCAGACTTGTGGGATCAGGAAGGATTTCTAGAGATAAGGACACTAAACAGACCTCAGGAATAAGCGGACATTAACCAAGTAAAGAGGGGGAGAAGAGTGATCCATCCAGGCAGGGGGATGAACCCTTAGAGACAGGATGGGGAGAAGTAAGGGACCAGTAGCACAAGGCATGGCTACAGAAAGAATCAGACCAGAGAGTCTTGCAGTCATCATAAGGACATTAGCTTCATTCTAAGAAAAGTGGGAAACCATTGATGGGAAGCTTTGACAGGATTAGAATACATTAAAAAAAATTACTTTGGTTTTGTGGAGAATGCACTATAGGGATCGCAACTAGAGACTGACACAATGATTTGGAGATGATTGAAAAAATCCTGGCAAGAGAGAGTGCATGGTAGCTGCAATTGGGGTGGAGAAGAATGGATAGATGTGAGAAATAAGTTGGAGGTAAACTTAATAAAGTGTATATTGGAGGCTATGGGCAATGAAGGTAGATGAGGCTTCCTCAGATTTCTGGTTGGGCCAACAGGTGAATGGTGGTGCCATTCACAGGATAAATCAGACTTACAGTAGAACATAAGGTCAGATTTGAATTTATGGTTGTGAGGTCATCAGCGAGAAGGTTCCGCAAACTTTTGGCCATGTTGGCCTGAAAATTGGAAGTGGAGTTTGGAATAGGAAGCTATGTGTGTCCATATGGTAAGATGCCATAGGCGGCATTCCTTCTTTTCTCCCTACCTTTGTTCAGCATTTGTTGAGGATGTACTATATGCTGGATTTTGGGGACACAGCAGTGAACACGAAGACTGTGTTTCTGCTCTCAACCACTTTACCAAAAACTAAATTTACTTCTCTAAATTTGTTCTTAATCTGCAAAATGAAGAGAATGATGAGACTGAGATGAGGCGATGTAACGGTACTTGGCCTTTCAATTTTTATATTTATTTCTGTACCCCAGAGCCAAAAGTATTTGATACTTCTCTCTTTGCATCCATTCCCGGTAGGCTCGTCGCGCAGGCGCTCTGGGCCGTCCTGGGTGGGGGTGGGGCGGGCCAGAGTACGAGCTTTCTTCCCCGGGGCCAGGACCCGGCCGAGTGGGGGGAGCCAGTTGTCCAGTGACGTCATCAACCCGCGCGGCCAGCAGGGCGGGACCCGAGCGCGACAGCGCGGCCGGCGGACCCAGGCTAGCTTGTGGGGAAACGAAACTGAGGGAGGTGGCGGCGGCTCTGGCAGCGGCAGGGCCAGGCCTGGTGGCGGCAGCAACGGCAGCCTGACGCCCACCCCGCTCCGCTCCCTGGCAGCTCACCCTCTCCCCTCAGCGTGAGTGCCGAAGCGCGGCCGGGGGGAGCGAGCGGGCAGGCGCGCGGGCTCAGCATCCTCCTCCCACCCACCGCCGCCCGGGAACCACCGGCGATCGTGACCCTCGCCGCCGCTTCTCCCCGCCCCTCCCTCACACTCGCCACCACACTTCAAACCGCTTCTCCAGCTCCTCGCAGCCCGGGCCGCCGCTGACAGAACGTCTCTGCGCACACACTCATACGCTCACGTTATCTTCAAGTGAAAAGCCTGGCGCGGGGAGATTGGAGTTCTCACTTATCCCCGTGGATAGGGGTGGCAGTGCGAAACCGAGACCCGGGGAGAGAAGACCGGAGAGGGGATTTGAACTCCTTCCCTGGGCCAGCAGCAGGGAGAACCAGGCCTTCTGCCCTCCACTTCGAGAAGTTCCCTGCCGGGGCACATGCTTCTGGCCTGTACAATCACTTGAGCTGGGCAGTGGTTAACTGTGCGGCCTTCCACTCTCGGGCCTCAGTTTTTTTTCCAGTGGAAAACGAGAGGTTGAATTAAATGATTTGGAAGGCCCAAATCTAAGTGGTTTGGGGAGAAGCATCAGTATCTCCGGCTTTCACAGAACTAGTTCCTCTCCTTTTCTTGCACCCACCCCAACACAGTCCATATTGAGTTTCCTGTGCCTCTAGTCTCCCCAGTGAGTCGCTAAAAATCAGAGAGCTCTTTTTGCTTTTGTTATGGTCCTTTTTTTTTTTTGCAGGGGTGGAGAAGGAGGCTAGGGTGGGACAGATTTAAAGTGAAATGTGGTTGAACCTGGTCTTGTTTTCTGTTGCTACAGTGTCTTCCATTCTCTTATTTCCCCAGGATAGCCCCTGCCCTTGCCTAGTAATAAAGTACAAAGATGAGATTATGCATTGGGTTGACTGGCTCATTCTTGAGCTGGAGAGAAGTGAAATGTGATTCTGGGTTTTGTGAGGTTGAGGGATCTTTGGATTTCATTGCTTTCTTGCTGCTGTGACCCATGCTATTAAGTTTGTTCTTGTGCCCCTTCCCTTCCCCTCCTCCAAGGGATTGCAGTCCAGTGGTCACCCACCTGTTTGCTCCTGTTTTGGGTCCCCCCCTTTTTTTTCCTGAGCCCTCTTAAAACCAATCGTTGCGTGTAAATTCCACTGTATTCACTGCTTACTGTTGCTTGCTCTTTAACTTGATCATTCCTTAAGATTTCAGGGTCTCAAAATCTCTTCATTTCATCTTTTTTTTTCTCATGCTTACCTCTCATGTACCTATAATGATGGTGACATGGTGCCTACCTGTTTCCATTTCTTTTTTTGTGGAGGTGAGTTCCTGTTCTTAAAATTATTGTTTTTGTGCCCAAGTTCACTGATATAGCTACCCTCTGGTCCCATATCTTTCCCACTTTTCTGTTTCCTCAATTCTGAGTCAACCATCTCTATTTCTTACTCTGGTTAAAAAAATTTTCCAGTTCTTTAATGTTTTCAAACATCCTGAAGTAAACCAAAACCAGTATTTGTATCATATTATGTAATCTATTAATTGTCCTGGTAAGATAATAATGACCATGGAACAATTCTAGGATGTTCCTTTCATCTTGGAAATACTCGTTGATATTCATTAGGTTTCATGATTCCCAGTGTACATTGTTGTTACGCATAGCCAATGTTGGGTGAAGAGTATAGACTGACAAGTACCCAAGGCCTTTTTCCCCTGTGGCTTGTGGAGTTGATCCATGACTTTTTGGTATGTAACTCCAATGGCCCAGAGGCCTCTGGGTCTATGAATACCACATCTTCAGTGAAACTCATAGCTGTTATTGAAAACCAGAGCTTGGCTAGCATCCTTCCTTTATTTCATTCTGAGGAAGAGGCTGTTCAAGTGCTGGCACTAGAAGCTGTTTGGAGTTGCCAAATCCCGTCCTATTGATGATTTATACTTTGGAATCCTTGCTCTGATCCTAGTGGCTCTGACAAGGGCAGCTGACTGTTGGGATTTATGGTTGCAGTAACAATGAAAAGGAGGAGTGATCCAGAATGCACTGCTCCTATCAAGAAACAGAAGAAGAGAGTTGCAGAGCTTGCCCTGAACCTCAGCTCTACATCTGATGATGAGCCTCCCTCTTCTACCAATCATGCAGCAAAAGGTATGCTTGCCTGTGTAGTCTGAGGCCACTGGTCATCTAGTCATTTGAATCCTTGGTGCCCGAACTGGGCAGAATACAGTCTGCTGCCCTCTGGGGAAAATTAGGCAAAACAACAGAGAAGTATTGACTGTAGACTCTCTTCCCTTCTGCCATTCTCTTACTAGGTGTGGAGAACTTATTTTAAGTAAAAAGTTGCAATTTTTACAGAAGTGCCTTAGTTCTCTCGCTGGTCCTTCTGTAGGTGGTACTCTTTTGCTACCTTGAACTAGTTGGAAGTAGTGGTGAGCATTGAGTGCGCTGTGCCCTTAATTGCTTTGATGATCCTGTGGCTCTTTCATGGGATGGGCTCTTTGTTAGAGTGATCTGGCCTAATTCCCTTCAGGTTTTTTCATTCTGTTTTTCAGTTCTCCCAGCAGTTGTGATCAGAAACACCCAAATGAACTGGAACATCATTGTGTTAACTGTTTTTCATTAAGCTCAAAGGATTTCACTCATCTGGTTGAAGCTAACATTTTGCTTTACCTGTTTTTTAGAGTTAGGGACATTCACAGTTTTCACAGATGCTTTCTGTGAAAAATTGTTAAGTGTCTAGGAGATTGTCTCAAATACCAAGCAATTAGAAGTGGCTCTATTTGCATTTACTTGCCAAGTGTATTAATTTGCTAGGGCTGCTGTAACAATTACTACAAACTGAGTGACTTAAAACAAAAATTTACTCTCCACAGTGCTAGAGGCCAAAGCTGAAAATCAAGGTGTCAGCAGGGCCTTGCTCTCTCCTAAGACTTGTGGGAATACACCTTCTTTGCCTCTTCTAGCATTTGGTGGTTGTGTGTTGCTTGGCTTGTAGCGGTGTAACTCCAGGCTTTGCCTCTGCCTTCCCTCTGTGTGTCTGTGTTTAGATTTCTCTCTTCTTATAAGGACCTTAGTCATTGGGTTAGGGCCTACCCTAATCTAATATGACCTAATCTTAATTTGATCCTATCTGCAAAGATGCCGTATTTCCAAATGTCAAGTTCCCACGTACTGGGTGGACATGATCTTTTGGGGGATGGTATTCAATCCAGTATACCAGCAGTCTTGCATTTCAGATCCTCTTTTGGATCACTGGTAAACTGGAATGAAATTTAGTAACAGATTGGTGACTGAGAAAGTGGGAAGTATCCTTTGAGAGTGGTAGAAAACAGGGTTTATTCACAAGTAGTAGGCTAATTGAAGGGCAGTTACTCATCAGCTGTACCAAGAAGCTGATCCAGAGAGAAGCTTGACAGGGCAGAAGTGGTTGGAGTAAAAGGAAACACACCTGCTTTAATGCAATATCTTGACTAGGAAAGCTGAAGCATTTGGTGTGGCTGTGGTCCCAGCTGGAAAGTGACTCTTTTATAACCTTCTGTGTAGAGATATGTGTGCCTTTAAAGTTGTTACAGTGGATTCCAGGATAGGTGAGAAAAGCTTGTGTAATTGAAGTTACTAAGTGGGAATGCAAAAGCATAAGATGCATTGCTTGTAGGGAATGTTGAGGAAAGGGAGTTTTGCTTGTTATCAGGGATTTGAGCAGCTTGGTAAAGGTAGAATCTCCTTGGGTAGGGTTCTGGAGTATTGCAAGATGGCCTACAAGGGGAAAAGGGCAAGCCTCTGTGGAGAAATGAATGATACTCAGTTGGTGGAGGTGTCTGGTTCTAAGGGAATCTTGGGGGATATTTGCTCTTAGTAACATCTCTTTGAAGTCAGAAGAGAACAACTCCCAGGTAGAGGAAGGTATATGGTTAAGGATCTTTCAGTGGAACAGTCTGATTTAAATTTCAAGGTTTAAAAAATGTGATTGTGAATTGAGATTATCCCCAACTCCCTTGAATTGTACCAAATAGCTTTAACCTTTTCTGGAAGTAGCACCATGTGACTCAGGCTTGACTATTGCTGTTATGTGTACAGAATGGAAATCTAGAGGTGGCCAGTACCATGTATGTGTCTGGCAATAGGCCATTTGGTCCCTTTGATTTGCAGAAAGTGAGGCAGGAGGCAGAGGCCAATAGCCATTGCTAGATTTCCCTGGGTCGGCTTATTTGAGTAAGGGATAGCTCCACATTGACACAAAAACTCTGAGGGTGTCTTCATCAGCAAGATTGTTCTCTGTGCCCCTCCTCCTGAACCCCATGTCTGGCATGGAGTAACTGCTTAGTAAATATTTATTGAATAGAACTGATAGAAGACAATAATATTATCTTTTCCAGGAAGTTAAAAAGCTCTACCTCTTTTATTTTGCCTGTCACTCCTCCAGTCTACAGAAGATCATTTCATTAAGTACTTAGCATTTCTATCATCTGCTCTGTATAGGCTCCTCTTAGGCGTGCTTTGGATAGTTTACTGTCTCACCAGAAACTACATATCCCCTGAGATGTGTATGCAGCTTTCCTAGTCAAGATATTGCATTAAAGCAGGTGTGTTTTCCTTTTACTCCAACCACTTCTGCTCATTGAACAGATAATTAAAAATTGTTCTTTAGGGAGTACAAAAAGAAAAAGGAAAAAAGCCCTGTCTGTATGGGCTTTGTTTGTGCTTCCTCTGCTAGATCAGTGTGATGACTCATTTATAGATCTATTTAGTTTAATCAGTTTGTTTATTTTACATTATTGATAAGGTAGCTGCATTGCTAGGTCAGAGTCAGACATCTGAACAGAGTAAAGAAAAAAAGAGATGTTGTCGTCATGGCCAGTGTGGCATTATATGTTTTTTTGAGCATTTTAAGAGGAGTTTGAAGGCATTTTCAAGCCTAAATAAACTCTGGGAAATTTGCTGTTAAATAACAGCCTATTGAAGTACGGAGGGGCGTATGGAGGTCATTTTGTTCTTTTTGGTTGTTTTTCACAGGTGAACTGTGGTCTAGACCCCGAGACAATTTCCTTTTCTCCTGAGCTGTGCATCCAGTGTGTGCTCCTGGCCTTCCCACAGTATTTTGCTTACTGGTGGCACTGCTTCTTCACTGGCACCACAGTAAAAGCACCTTCCCCTCCACCAGGTTTAATTCTTCCGTAAATAGGCTATTTTCCCTGAAACACCTTTGCTTTCCTGTCAGCTCAGATTCATGACCTTAATCAAAAACTTCCTTTATCGGTATCTGTTAAATTGCTCTAATGAGTTACCATTTGTCTGGCATGAAGGACAAATTGAGTCTTTTAAACAGGAATGAGTACATTCCAGAGCACTTGTTAGGCAGGATGTGATGTTTATATAAAAATCCGTGATTAATTTTTCTGTGTCTGTGTGCTGCTCACCTTGTCCACTAGTGTTTGGAACCGCCCTTATTTGTGTGTTGTCACTGTCACTTTTAATCTTGGCATGTTTGCTCTACTGCTTACTGCCATGTGAAACGTTTGCCAGCAGCTGGGGAACCTCTGATTCTTCTATAAAGGGAACCCTTCTTTAAAATAACTTAAGAGTAATGATTTCTATCAAGTGAAGACAAAATCTTAAATGAAACCTGTAACTATAATATTTTGAGCTCTCTAGTAGGTTTTAGAAGGGGAGCTTTGGGGGAGGTAAATGGGAATGTCACCCAGCTTTGTCAGGTTCTTAATGAAACTAATGATTTTGATAGACTGACCTTATTAGTCCTGTTAATTTATATCCTCATTACATGATTGCTCACTGTTTGCTAAATTCTTATCAGTCTTGGGAGGCTAAATGTCCTCTTTAGTTCTTGCTGCAGCCATGACAGTTGTCTCCTTTTCATCTGAAAAGATTGCCTCCAAAGGCCCAGGGGTAAAAATGAGTAGTGGCTGTGGCAGTCTGTGGACATCAGGGCTAATCTAGGGAACTTTGTCTTAAATCATGTCACACTAAGAATTTGCTTCAAATACCACATGAAATAAAAGAGAGAAATGAGGCTTATCTGCTTATCTAGCACACTTCTTGATCTCACAAAGAAATGCCTAGGAGGATGATATTTTAGCTCCTATTAACTTCACTCTCAGAACCTGGACAGAACCCAGAACCTGTATACTGGGTAACGCTTAGGAAAGAGGAATGAAGCAAATCTTTGTGCCAGAGTCTGGGGCTGGAATTTTACACCAAAGTCATCACTGATTTGCTTAATGAGGCTTTCACCCAAATTTGGTTCTCCCTGCCACTTTGGTCCAAAAATATTATGACGACAAAACAAAAGATCTTTTTCTCTCTCTCTGAGTTTTAGGGGTGGCAGGGGCCCTGCATGCCCAGGAATGACATTCATACCATTGGTGGGTGGGCATTGATGTGGGTCCTTAAGCAAACCAAACAGCCTGGCAATTCCGTAGGGCTGGACCAAAGGCATACTCTCCTTTGAGAAGGCTACCAGGTTTTCCTAACCTTTGCATAGATAGGCCTATGAATCCCCAGATGGCTGGTTTTGAAAGGAGTAGTAACTGATTTAACATTGTAGCTTCTGGTTAGTCAGGACCCTGGGTTCCTGGGCTGCCCAGAAGGAAATTTCATGGCTGTGCTCAGGGAGCTGCCCACATTCCTGGTACCACCTCTTTCTGTACTAAGCAGTGCAGGTTGAAGGCATGGAAGCAACTGAGTGAAGAGAATCTGCGTCTTTGGACATGTGTTTCTTTAGCATGTGGGCATTTTGTTGCAGAGCACATATCTCTCCTTTGCATGGGACAATGTAGATGAGAGGCCCAAGCTTAGTCTTGAGCCACTCAGGAGCTCTTTCCCCTCAGATCTCCTGTCCCCTGAAGATTTCTCTAGAAAGGAACCAAATTCTTTGCAAGGCTTGGACTGGCACTTTTATTTCTTTATAGCTTAATTTTTCTTACCCTAATTTTCAAACTAATATATTCTTATTTCTCACACAGAAATGCAGAAAAGATCAAAACAGAAAATAAATATCACTGCACCTCTCAGTTTCCATGGTTACTCATTGTTAATGTTCTGGGTCTTTCCTTCTGAGAGGCACACTCTGGCATTCTGGAATGTGTGCTTAGTCCTTGTAAGCAAGTTGGCTCCTTATTGAGGGAATTGGATAGCCACCTTAAGAGGAAGGGGCAGATTTGGTGCTTCTCATACAGGGATATTCTCAACCCAAGTTCCTCCTTGCCTAACTGCTTAGGAACCAGAATGTTGGTTTTAAGTTTACTGTAATTTTTCATACATGTTCACCTGCCTTTTGCAAAATGTATATCCTTAAAAAAATGCATATTTATTTTAGCTATTAGATTTTTAAGCTCTCTAAGGATAGGTTTATTACTTTTGGATAGTACCCCATTGTTTATAGCATGGACCTGGTCCATTAACAGGTCTTGAACCAAAATTGTTGTCTGGTCTATTAAACGATATCAGTGTTTTGTTCTTTAACAGATCTAATGGATGTCCTGTTTCAACCTCCTTGTAGTGTGGAGTTGCTAAATAACAAGTCCCAGGAGGGCCCAATTCTTTGTTAGGATATTGATTGGTATTGCATCCTTATGCTTAAAGTTTTTGTTATTGTTGTTTCACTGTTTTTTTTTTCTTAAATATTTAAAGATTTCATTAATTTTTTTAGAGCAGTTTAAGGTTCATAGCAAAGTTGGGAGAAAAATACAAAGGTATTCTCTGTACTCCCTGCCCCCACATATGCACAGTGTCCCATTATCAACATCCCTCACCAGAGTGGTACATTTGTTATAGCTGAGGAAGCTACACTGACACATCATTATCACCCACAGTCCGTAGTCTGCATTATGGTTCACACTCATACACTCTGGGGTTTGGACAAATGTATAATGGCATGTACCCTGTTACTTCTGAGGGCTGGTTTTGCACTACTTGTATGAGGTGTTGTAAGAGACAATACATGAAAAAAAGGAAATATCAGGAGCTGTACATTCAGTAGATGCTTAGCAAAGATGACAGCTGGGTGACAATTCTTTACATTCACTATAGTAGGCACTTAATTTCTGTTAAATGGAAAGCCTCAGTCCAGGTGTTAGAGATGGATGTTTGTCTGTGACACAGTTCCCACACTTTAGAAGTGACTCTGTCCAAGGGGGTGGTATGTGATGATAACAGGTGATGTGGTGAGTGCTGTGCTGATGGTGTGAATACTGATGGTATACTGGAGCACAGTGGAAGGGAGAACGAGGCCTGAGTGCTGGGGAAGGCTTCCCTGTCCTCCAGTGTTAACCCTTAACAAGTTTGTGTTCGTACAGGGCAGTGGATGGATCTGGGCACATAGGCTTTAGAATCATGATATAATCTTCAAGTTATGACTAATACCTGAATAGTGGCCATCTTGGGTATATAAAGAATTGGTTTACACAGCTGCCCTCTTTGGCTTTCCTTAGTACCTCCCACCACAAGCAGCCAAGCTTTGTCTCACCATCTCTTCTCAGGGACTTCCTTTCTTCTTTAAAGGAATTATGCCACATTGCTAAGTTAGTTTTTATCCCATATTTATTAATTAAATAATATAGTCATAAATATATTGGTTCATAAATAAAAAAAATACAAAAAGATAGCCAGTATAAACTCTAGTGATATTAAAATGTAAATCAAATTGCCCTTCTTTCACTTTCATTTGTCCCAAGTAATCATTTTGGTACTCTGTCCCCATTCCTCAATCCCTGAGTATGTGGATAACTACTTTTACTGGTTGTCTTGTGTATCTTTCCTTCCAAAATCCCTTTTCATAATTACAAGGAATAAAAACATATATTCTTATTTTCCTTCTTTCATACACAAGAGTTAGGATGCCATGCTCATGCATATTGTCTAGCTCTTCTATTATTCATTTGCTAATGTTTCTTGGTGATCTATTCATTTCAGTATATAGAGCAGAGATTCTCAGATTTTCTTGGTTCTTGGCACCTTTGGTGTTGCCCTAACTTTTTTCCTCTATGCCCCTAGGCCAAAATAAATACCTAACAATTCAGTTTAAGTATTTATATCTAAATAACAAGTATTTATATCCTAACAACAAATAGATGTTTAAAAGAATAATGCCCATAAATTGAAAAAAACTTTATTCTTAAATAAGCACAGTTAATTATCAGTGAGATATGTATACTGTCGAGCACTGTACAGCTTCTCTTTGGGATCAGATTGGATACCACCACCCTCATTTCCTGTTCTTCATTCTTCTTGGCTTCTTGTAATTTATACTATTTTCAATGGGAATATGCAAAAATTATTAACCAGATTTTTGAGATACAGTCTATTTCCAAATTTAGGTTGGTTTGCCTGAAGTTCCCTTCCCTTCCCGTCCCCTTTTTCTCCTGCCTTGCTCTTTTCCACTTCTCTCCCTGTGAGCCAGCTCTTCCCTGGGGCTGTGCTGTAGATTCACCCTCTTATCTTTAAGTTTGAAGGACCATGAAAACAAAGGGAACAGGGGAGATAAATACCAGAAACTGTTAGTCTGATGACTGAATTGTTGAAAATGGAGCCAGGTATCAATGTTTGGAAATTGATGTTCAAATAATAAATAGCAGCAGCAGAAATAACAACTATATCTTCAATAAATACATTTTATATTTGTCATTGTATTTTCAAACACATTTCATTTAATTAGGTAGTACCTGTGAGGCAGGTACAACCATCCCAGTTTTGTAGGGGAAGAAATTAAACAGGTAAAGAAAACTGATATTTTTGAGCTGCCACTGTGTGTCAGGTACCATTAGGAACTTTCAGTGACTTGTCCAAGATTTTACAGTAAGAGATAGAGAACACATTTCACCTGGGTTGTTTAGTGAACTTATGTGTGCAATGCACAAAGTGGACACTAGTTGAATAAATGAAACCTGGACTTCTAGAAGCTATTTTGTGCCATAGACTCACCTGAACATTTTAATTTTTTCTTTTCCAGCATCTACCACAAGCCTTAGTGGGTCTGACAGTGAGACTGAGGGGAAGCAGCACAGCTCCGACTCTTTTGATGCATTCAAAGCAGACTCTCTTGTGGAGGGAACTTCTTCTCGCTATTCCATGTATAATAGCGTCTCTCAGAAGCTTATGGTATGTCAACACTTGGGTTGGGTTTCTAGAGCTCTACTATTAGAATGAGAGAAGGGAAATTGTAATATAAAATGAAGAAAAGCTAGGGCATGAGTTTTTCCTCTGCTTCCAGCTACTGAAATTTAATAGAGAGAGTATGGCCCCTTCTCAATAGAACTATCTTACCACACTTGAATCATCCATGGGAGGTGGCTCCTCAGGCCTGTTTCTCCTGTCCTGTCCAAGGCTAGATCACCCTTTGGTCTACTATAGAGTTCTTTTGAGCATGTGTGAACATACTTACCTACACATCCATATGTGTGTTGATCAGTAAAGAGGCTTCATGCTAAATTTTTGCTCTAGTGAGTGGTTTCAAAAGAAATGACTAAAATCCTGCTCATTCCCAGGTGCCTGAACAGTCTTTTATATTACTTCCCAAAGGAGGGCCAGTTCTCTTTCCCAGCTTCCATGCTCCATTGACTTACCACAAGGAGGAGGGTGAATAGGAAGACATGCTTACTTTCCTCACCAAACTTTAGTGTATGTGCAAGGATTAGGGAAATCCATGTTGCCTTCTCTCTGGCTTCAGAAATATTATAGTTGACTTCTCCATTTTCTGTTGGATTCATTCAAGAATGAGAACTACCACTTCGGAAGTCATAGTCAGTTGGGACACAAACTTTGGGGAAGTGGAAGATGGAGAAGTTTGTGACTCGGTAACCTCTTTGACCTAGAGAAGGGTTGGTAGCTACTGTAGGAATTCCACCCAGCCCTTAAACTGGCAGTGCTCTTTGCAAAGGGAATACAGACCCTCTAGGGGAATTAGATCTTCTTTTAAAATCAGACAAGGATCTGTGGGGTTTGGGGTTTGGGTTTCTGATTTTGGGGATATGTAACTAGGCCCAGTGATGCTAGAGTTTAGTGTGAGTTTATAGACAGTGTGGCATTTAAAAAATGTGTCCAGGGTCTTATAGTACCTTCTATACCTCAGTTTTAAATGAAGTGATTTTTCAGTTAATCTCTTGATTAAGAGGGCTCCTATGAGCCCTCATTGTCCTTGCCTAGTAAGGCTCTTTGACTTGCTAAGTGTAAGACAGACATTGCTGCTTGAAGTGGTTCCATTTTAAATTATGTTCTGTTTATCAACTCTACTCTAGATCTGCTTTTCACTTAATCAGACAAATTAGCTGGAAGGGTAGCTGTGCAAATGTCCAGTGAGATTCATTACATACTCTTGGTGCTGCTGTGAGGTCCCTTCTCATTTACCCAACTTCTGGTTACCCTAGACTTTCACCTCCACAATAGACTGCCACTGGGCCTACAGTTAATCTACCATTACTTATTTGTGTTTTTTTCCTTCATTAGGCTAGGATGAAAACTTTACACCTTATCTATATAGCTCAGGCTTTAGCACAATGTCTGGCACATGATAGGGGCTAAATAAATGTTTATTTATATAAATGCTCCATTATTATCTGTTTATTTAATGCTCCATTGCTTCCCTTTTTTCAGGCTAAGATGGGCTTCAAGGAAGGCGAAGGATTGGGTAAATACAGCCAGGGTCGGAAGGACATCGTTGAGGCATCTAATCAGAAAGGTAGAAGAGGCTTGGGTCTGACACTACAAGGCTTTGACCAAGAACTGAATGTGGACTGGCGAGATGAACCAGAGGTAACTGATGTGGGGAGGAGGAGGCAGGAAAGCCATTGTGTTTTTGGATGTATGGTTTTAAATTAAGTAGCCATATTAGCCAAACTAGAAGTTTCCAGAGGCTGTACGGTCAGGGTGGTTAGTGGAGATTGGAATTAGTTTCTTACATGGGAGATACTTGGGCTGTCCAGAATAGAAAACAGAGGACTAGATAGAGATGATAGGATGTGGATTTGTTTCCTGTTGCTTCATACAGGACTGTCTAAGACTAGTGGGTAGAAGGTGCCAGAAAGCAGAGTTTGGTTCCACATAGAACTTTGATAAATAGATAAAGCTTGCCACAAGTGACTAAGATATCTCACAAGGTAGTTAGCTCCCTATGCTGAAAGGACTTAGGTGTGCCCAATGAGAACGCACTCTCCCATTGTGTAAGTGACTGCATTAGAGCCTCTTGGAGGCCCTTGTTACCTCCACAGGTTTATACTATCCCAGTTCTATGTAGGTGTTTATTTCATACAACTTTTCTGTTGTGGGTTTAGTCTGTTTATTTAGTACCAGTTTGTTTTAACTGTGAATACCAAGAGACTCTGATCCCTTTTCATGGCACAGATGATGTTGAGATTTTATTTTTATTCACATACTTATGTCCTACATTATTCCACAAAGGATTTGAAGTAGGGACAATAAAAGCACCTAAACATAATGAGGATATATTACCATTACAGAGTCAAAACTAGAGAAAATAGAATACAAATGTCCAGCCTTTTACATAATTGCTGTAGTTGAGCTTCACATGTGGCTCTGAACTCTGGAAAATTGATATTTTGTTTCCCTGATATTCCAGTTTAGGAAATAACTCCCATGAACCCATACATGATGAAAGCCTAAAAAGGCTTCAAAGTAAGATGCTGACAGCTAGAAGCTGTTGGGTTCTGGAGGTGGTCCTGTGTGTTGCCTTGTAGTTGTAAGGAGACAAGACCAGCAGAAGAGCAGAAGAGACAGTGCACAGTAGGGTAAATATATGTAATTGGGTATTAGATGTAGGTGTTTACCTGAAAAATACTTGGTGCTTTCCATATCCTCATTTGTAAGAAAATCAGTAGAGATTCCCGATCTTCTCAGTTGGACAGAATTATAACTAACTTGGCTAAACTCGAAATCAGAAATTTGCCCATAAAAATCTGTTTTTAATAGAGACACACTACTGAAATTCCTTTTTGAGGCAAGGCTGTCCTAATCACCATTTACCATAGTTTAGTTTTTCTGTTACAAAAGATGACCTATCTTATGGTTGGGAGGGTGGCTCAACTTTTAGCTGGTATCCATTTCTTTAAGGTAGATGGGTCTCAGTGCCTGAGGTTAATATCCAGTTCCTGGACTCATTGCAAGGCAAATACTTAATGGCTACTGCAGCCTAGAAATGTAGAATGTGAAGTTTGACCCTTTGGAGGTCCAAAATGTATTTGGGCTTCCTTTTTTTTACTAGATTTTATTATTTACACAGGTGAAGGATTTGACCAATGTGGGGAGAAGGGGAAGCCATGATTCATTGCCAGATTCATTGACAAAAGGCTTCAGTAATTTTTCTTTTTAAACTCTTTTTCTGTTGAGAGTAGTTGGCTTGTCCTCAAGACCTTGCATTGTGCTACCATTTTATGCCTTTCAGAGCATGTAATATTACCTTTCATCACATTGCTTCAATTTGCAATGGTGAGTCTCTTCTTCACACTTGCTTAGGAGGCAGTGTGTAAAATGGCCATGCAGGTTAGCCACCTGTTTAGGTTTTATAATTTATCTCTCTCTAGCCCAGTGAACTTAGCCCTGGCTGCACATTAGAATCATCTGGGACTTTTAAAAAACGGACTTATTCTCTCTCCCTACCTCAGGCCAGCAGAATACTACACTTTGAGGGTGAGGCCCAGGCATTAGTACTTTTTAAAAGGACTACAGATGATCCTAATATATAGCCAGGATGAAAACCACTGTTTTAGCTTGATAAGGAAAATAATTGAAAAATTAAAAGGAAGCATCATTAGAGATGCTGGTTTCTGCTCTGTTTTGGAATGCATAGGCAAGGAATCCTATTTATTTGGTGAATAACAAAGGCATTAAGAGGTGAGACTCATTGCCATAGAGTCTTCCTCATGTAATTACCTTACGTAGACTTATATCCCATGTGTACTTCTCTCTGTCCCCACTACTCTGATTGTAGGCCCCTTGAGTCAAGGACCATGTCTTTTTAACTTTGAATTCTGAGGCCTTAGCATATAATAGATATTCATCAAATAATATTGGAACAAATGAATGAAACTGATGGTTTGGGAAGTTTCTAAGAATTCAAACCAGAATCAAAGCTGACCTTCAGAAGTTAAACTTTAGAATTCTGGCACTCAGTCTCATGTCTGACCACTGCATTTGGCCTCAGTTTCCTTGACCATTCGCACTCTGTCTTGAGTCCCTCTTGATTGTTTTGGGGAAATCCTGGTGAGTTGCGGCATAGACCTTGAGGGTCTGCCTTAATCTGGCTTACTTTCCTCTCTTTTGTTTGTAGCCCAGTGCCTGTGAGCAGGTGTCATGGTTCCCAGAATGTACCACTGAAATTCCTGACACTCAGGAGATGAGCGATTGGATGGTTGTGGGAAAGGTAGGGTTTCAGAAAAATGTACCCTGAATTCTTGGCATTTATCTCTGGACTTTTCTCCTTTTCTAGTCTGGTGTGTATGTCTGTATGCTCAGAGTTGAAAGAAAAATGGGAGTCTGATCATTCTGGCAGGAATAAAACTGTGTCAAGAGGGTGTGTCAAGGGCTTTACAGATATGACCCTGGGAGATGTGGCAGACAGGATATTTTTTTCTTCTAGTCATTTTACTTGCAAGGCAGCACAGAATGCATAACTTCTACCTTCCTCATAGATGCTTTTTAGAGTAACATATGCATCTGTGTTTATTCTGGTTAGTGCTGGGCACCATTCCAGGTAGATAAAAAGATACTATCCCTGTTCTCAGAAAGTAATGAGGGAGTTGTTATAAGGAAATTTGTTTAATTTCCTTCTGGAAAATTGTAAGAATGAAAAAAATGCTACCAAATCAATATGGTCTAGAAAGCTGTTCTCAAAGCATAGGGGCCCCTGGGGATCTCCAAGACCTTTCAGGGACTCTACAAAGCCAAAGGTATTTTCATAATGATCCTAAAAGTTATTTGCCTTTTTTACTCTTATTCTCTCACAAGTGTCCAGTGGAGTTTTCCAGAGGCTGTGACGTGATACACAACCAATTGAATACAGATGTGGAGAGGAGAATCTAGCTGTCTCCTGTTAAGCCAGATAATAAGAGATTTGCAAAAATGCAAAACAGTGCCACCCTTCTACTAAGTTTTTTTGAAATATAACTATTTTTCATAAAAATATGTTATTTATGTTACATAACATACTCTTTTAAACTGAATTAATATTTTAAAATTTCATCAGTTTTAATTTCTAATAATAGACATCAATCAATCAGTCGATCTGTATCTCCCACATAAAAAAAGCTCTTTGGGGTCCTCTGATTTTGAAGAGTGTAAAACCTGAGAACACTAGACTTTGAGCATTGTTGGTTTGGAGGTAGCCCCATTCAGACATGAGGTTGCACTTGATAATGCCGTGAGGCTCCCTTGAGCCCTTTTTTCTGATGCTACCAGCTCAGTGCCTAGTGTCCTGTATTCATACTTGTCACAGAGCACAAGCTTCCTGTTGAAGGACTGGCTTCTGTTATTTGGGGCAGCCCTTACCCTTCTGCCTTGGTGCTCCAGGGGCAGACAGCTTGAATGTCTCCTTCCTGTTTGCTTTCCTCAGCCTCAGCATTTAAGAGTTTTATATCCATATGGTGCTCTAGTCATAGCACCCAGGAGGCTGCTTCATCTTACAGCCATCTGGAGTATTGCCAGAGGGATTTAGGATTTTCCTTTTCTTGCCCTCAGGGATTAATATTCCTTGGGAGGGACTCAAGCCCCTTCCTGCTCTCCTTACTCATAACCTCGTTTCTCCATTCCCTCCAAACGCATTGCAGGTGGTCATTATAGATTGTTTTCTTCTTCCTATAGAGAAAGATGATTATTGAAGATGAAACAGAGTTTTGTGGGGAAGAGCTACTTCACAGTATGTTGCAGTGTAAGGTAAGGCCTTGTGGCTAGAGCTGAGTTGAAAACCTTGTGAGAGGGGCTGTGTTAGGCTTTTCTAGTTCTGAGTTGCTTAAAGGGGAGCAGAGTTTAGCTAAGGTTTTTCTTGGAGATCAAATGTGCAGCTTGGTGTATTTCTCCTAGATGTCTTTTTCCCTGGTTACTGTCCCTCCTAGTATGTGCTGTCCCTGTGGTTGGTAGCCAGGAAAGGATTCACTTAACCTTGGTCGGTTCCTTGTAATCCTGGGAGGCCTGGCCTAGTGAAAAGTCTGGAATCATTCTTTAGCATCAGGAAGACCCAGATTCAAGTCCTTGTTTTCCAACCTTTTTGCTGTGTGACTTTGGACCAGTTGCTTTAGCTTCTGAGTTGGAGTAAACTCATCTGTAAGCTGGGAAGAAAATACTTCCTAGGGTTGTTGTGAGAATTAAATGAAATAGTATGAAGCTCTTAAAACACTGGGTGAATGTTAGCCTCTCCTTGTCATCTTTTGGCCTGATTTTGGGTCAGGAAGTTCATTGTCTGAAGCAGGATGAACTGAGGAAACTCTGAGGAGGAAGTGGGTTGGAGAAGAGGAAGGGCCTCAGACTAGCTGCACAGAGCTGATTTTTTGGGCAGGCAGAGTGTTGGGAATATCCTAAAGGTGACTGGAACTCAGGTGAAATGAGGCTCTTTCCTCAGAGAGAAAACTGGAGAAGGAAGAAGGGAACCCTACTGTGTGGTATGTGTCATCAGAAAACCCAGGCTTGGTTTGTTTGCCCTCTCTGAGTGAGCCTTAATGTCAGAACTCTGGTCCCTTGGAAAGCTGCTGCTGCGGTGGAGAAGTAGATTTGCCATGAAGACTAGTAATGCCAAGAGGTGGCTCAGTGCATAACCACAGGTGCCATAAACACTTACCATGCAAGGATGAGCTTAAATTTAATTTTTTACCATTTTACAGGTGAACTAGTTGAGGGTCAGAGTAATTGAGCAACATGTCTAGGGTCATGCAACTGGTCATGTCAGAGCTGGGATGCAGTAGGAGTCTAGTTGTTTGAAGAGCTGTGAGCCAGGCTCCTCAAACTCTCAAGTCTCCTGTCCCATCCCTGAGGGTGGTGCTCACCTTGAGGTTCTGATTCTCTCTGACCAGAGTGTGTTTGATGTCCTGGATGGGGAGGAAATGCGGCGAGCTCGGACCCGGGCCAATCCTTATGAGATGATCCGAGGAGTTTTCTTCCTAAACAGGTTTGCTGACATTTCTCTCCCCTCCCCTGACATGCGCTGTTCCACCTTTTCATTTGAGCCTCATCTTTCCATATGTCTAGTACTGAGTTGGCACTTTCCTGTTCTGCTTTGTTGCAGGGCAGCAATGAAGATGGCTAACATGGATTTTGTGTTTGATCGCATGTTTACAAATCCACGGGACTCTTACGGGGTGAGAACAAGATTCTGCTTCTGAATTCATGGTGCTAAATGGGCGTAAGCTTCAGTGGCTCAGAAATTGCCAATAGTGCAGTGCTGGGAGAGTATTCCTGCTGTGTAAATAAATATATATTTTGTGATTAGACATATACTTTGCTTTGAGTTCCTCAGATTGGGTCCTACTGTGGTTCCGTGAGTGCCCCAAAAAGCAGTTGTGTCTTGGGCTTTGGGCTGAGAGTTGCAGCCCCCAGCTCTGCAGATCCTGCTGCTCACTCCAGGTGGAGGAGGGCAGGGCTTGCAGCAGTGGCAAAGGGACATACCAGGAGAAAATGAGCTGCTGTGCATCTGTAGGCCTAGGGAGCAGGGAGGTGAGGCCATGAGTTAGACGCATGGGCTCTGTATTCATTAAGCATGTATTTATCCAGCTTATACTTTGTGCCAGGCACAGTGCTGGGCACCAGGAATAAAACTTTGAGTTAGATTTAACCCCTTCCCCACTGTGATGCTTAGGTTCTGGACATTCTGGTGGACTTCAGAGCTGGTAAGGGTGCAGGGTTGGGATGTTTGTAAAGCCTTTCTTTGCTCATTGGCATGTGGAGGCCAGTTGCCACTAGGGAGCTTTTGCCTGCCACCTTCCTACTGTGGATGACCTAGTCTTTACAGTGAGCTTATTTTCCAAATCAAAACTTGTGACATCCTCTGATTTAGGTGATATTTCTGGTATGAGAGGGAAATGACCTGGGAAATGTGGTTTGACTGTTGCATGAAATGTGGGCATCTGGGTCCTTTTACTAGTCTTATTTAAAGTCAGTATCATCCGAAAATCTAGGCTGAGTTATTCAGTGTGGGGTGTGTGTGTTTTGGGGGTGGGTGAGTGGGGGTGGGCAGGGAATACACATTGCAAGTAGTGTCATTTAAGTTCATACCTTTTTTGGGACTCAGCTGCCTCATCTCTGAAATAGCACTCCTAACCTGCCAGAGACTCGGGTAGGACCAAAAGGCTCCTAAGATTTGTTCCAGCTCTAAGATCTGTGATTTCAGGTGTGGCCACCTTCCCTTTCTGCCTCTCCGAACAAGCTTAGTGTGGGATCATAATTATCAGACTTTCACCCTTCTCAAAAAGTGGTAGAGCACAATGATTTTCTGCTCTGGTACATTTCATTTTTCTGAATACAGACCCTCCATAATGACAGAGAAAGAAAAAAGGAAATTTCATTCTAGCGTTCCTTTCAAGGTTTCAAAGCATTTTTCTAGTTCTAGAAAGTTCTCTTTGACAGTAAAGGGACCAGGAGCCAGCTGTTCCCAAGCCTGTTTTCTGCTTCCCTCACCCTCCTTCCACTAGGCCCCTGATTATCCATTTGCTAAAGAAACTTATTTTCCAGGTTCTTCAATGTTTCAGCTCCACCTACCTAACTGCTTTCCCTGTGCTGGCAGAATTGGCATGTGGACCCTTCCAGCTTTTAGTCATTTTTCTCTCCCAGGTCTCCTCCCCATTTTCTAGTACCAGCAGGAAGCATAAAAGGGCTCTTGGAATTAGCATCTTGAGAAAATTAGGTTGATATAATGTTGATTTAATTTTCTGAGCGCCAAGTGATTTCCTTTAAACCCCTGCCTGGCAGAGGAGCTCTGTCAAGCTGATGGGAAGTCACAATGTCATTTTGGGCTTTTGAATGTAAATGCCTTCAGCATCTGGTATCTGGTTATTGTCTTTTGCTGTCATGAAAATGAAGTGGGCACCAGGGTTGTACCATTCAGGTTGAGGGTGGAGATGTTAGTTACATAGGAAAAGGCAGCTGTGTTTGTAACGCTTTGGGCAGCTTCTTGACCTGAATTGATTGTTAGTGGCCATGGAGAATTGCCCTTTCAGAAATGTTTCTCTGGCTCTCCACTATAGAAAGTGATTTCTTTCCAGCCCTTAGTGTTTTCTTCTCTCTTTTCATCTGTTTTCCCCTAGGAACAGAGTGACAGCTGAGCCCAGCAGGCTTAATGTGTCCTTCAGTCAAGCAAAGATATTTTAGAGCCGTTCCCAGCAGAGATGGGAGTGGCTGGAGGTCCAGGCACACACCCAGGTTTGCTAGGGTTTCAGTGGCTCTTGGATCAAGCAGATGATAGAATAAGAGCATGGAGAACTTGAAGCTTGGGGAATTGTGGAGATATTGTAGGTGGAAAGTGGTGGGGGACTCTGAAGTTTTTCAGGGAGTTTCTGGTTCTGAAGGTTGCGGTAAAAGGAGAAAAGAAACTAGGGTAGGGAACTAAAGAAATTGTAAACAAGAACTGGAAGAGATAAGGGAAAGAAGGGAATTTAGATTCTTTGGGTATATGGAAGCATGTAATAAACCATAACATTATGTGAGGGATTTGTGTGCCTGGGGATATTGTTGAGGTAAGAAAACCCTGTGAAGCGTAACGAGACAAAAACTGAATGTAGATCTTTAAGTTTTAGTGCTATCTTAGAGGAAATTAGTGCTTACGAAGTGCCCACTGAGTGTTTAGTACTACACCAGGCATTGGAAAGAGAAAAAGATGGAAAAGGACAAGAGTTTTGTCTCCAAGGAAGTTGATCTAGTTAAATACAATATCATCGTACGTTTGTTTAGTATTTTATAATATATAAAGGTCTTTGACATATGGTACTTTATTTAATCCTACAACAGCTTTGAGAAATAACCTACCTTCATTCCAGTTTACAGTTGAGGAAGCTCAAGCTTAAAGACAAATTTTGTGCTTGCCCTTGACTGCACAGCCAGTAAGTGGCAGAGGTTAGAACCCCAACTGTTCTGTTTATGAAAAGACCTTTTGGCCATGGCCTGTGAAGACCGCGTATCCTGAAATCACAGAATGAGATCATATTTATGCCCTCTTTAGGGAGGTGAGATGCTTTCATTGATTCATCTTCCTGTCTTCCTTTGGGCCAATGGCTTACCTGGAGAGGTGGAAGTTGGGGCTAGGGCACAGCCAGAGGTGAGGAACATTGTTTCCCTCTTCCCAGAGTGTGGAGGCCTTAAACTTGTGACCCCTGTCTTATTACCACTGTGCTGCCTGGAAGTGCTACAAAATGTTCTCAGCAAATGCCATTAAGTCTTTTTTGGTGTGCAAATGAAAATAATCCAAAAATGTGAATAATTGATGCTCAGGAACAAAGATGCTGGGATAGCATGGTGGAGAAGGGGAGAAAGAATGGCTATATCCCAGCATGCCTGGGTGGGCTTGCCACAGGATGATGAAGTTTATTTTTAGCTAAGTCACTTTCTCCAGAGTCTTTTTTACTGTTTTGGTAAAGCTAGATAGCTATCATTAGAGGCAAGGCGCTTATCACCAAGAAAGTGACTGGGTTGTGAACATTAGTATTTCCATTTCTCTCTTATAACTCTTTTCCCTAAAGCCTTCTGATCTGTATCTAGCAGTTATAGAACTTTGGACAACACTCAGCTATGCCAAACCTGTAGAGAGAGAGGGCTGAGCTGCCTGAGCCCCTTCCTGGTGGATGTTCATCAGGGTCTTCTGCAGTCACCTGCTCTAGAGCTCAACCACTTGTTGTCATCAATGCAGATGGTAAATCCCCTCTGCTGTGAAGGGTAATGACCAGTAGAATTTGCCCTCTAGGGCCCCTCTAGGTGTGTAGAAGAGACATAAACACACAGTAAGGGCCAGTGCTGAGTTCAGCATAAATTTTAGGTAGAGTTAAAGCTACTTGATCAAACTATAACCAGAACTGTAATCCAGTAAAAATGCAAGTGATTATTGTAATTTAGTTATTCTTGAGGTGAGTGGATGCTCTGAGGGCTGCTTAGAAGCAGTGTCTCCTTCCCTCTGCCTTGTCACCTCCCAGCTGTTCACCATTCCAGGTCCCTGGCTAGCAGAGGGACAAAGGCAGGAGAAGAGGAGAGTGCAGAAAAGGAGGAGACTACATGATGTCTTGGATTGGATCCTGAAATGGAACAAAGATGACTGAAACCTGAATCAAGTTTGGAGTTCAGTTAGTTTACAACAAATGTTGATTTCTTAGTTTTGACAGATGGCAATGTAAGATTTTAACAAAACTGGACTTCTGGGTGAAGGATATATGAAATCTCTGTCTTTGCAACTTTTCTGTAGATCTAAAACTATTCCAAAATAACATGTTAATTGGGAACAAAAAGGGGGAGAGCTAAGGAGGAATGGGAGAAAGGAAGGAGAGGCTGTGGTATGGAAAGGTAGCCCTGTGGTTGGGAGAAGGTGATGTTGGAGTCCCTCAGACTTTGGTTGGACAGGAAGGCCTGAGTCTGTCCATCAGGCTGACTGGATTCTGATTTATCTTTGTAGCAAACTGGCTGAACCAGACTGGCTGAACAAGTTATTTTGTATCTTAGTGTGTCCTTTTCTCTATCTGTAGTACAGGGGACAGTATCTGTTCTGCTCAGTAGGGCTCTTGTAAGGCAGGATATAATAAGGAAAAGACTCTGAGAAATAGAAAATACACACTCAGATGCCCATTAAGATATTTTTATTAGGAGTCTGAACTAGGCCTGGTGGTGTGAAAGGCATCCAGGGGTATTTTGAGGTGGGGATGGGCAATTCCAGAGGGCAGTGATCACAGAGGATACATTTCCTGGGTGTTGTGGCCCTGGTGGGAGCTCTGCACTGTGCTTGCTGAAAGGCTTATTTTACTCCCCCTGCATTCTCCTTCCTGTTCCCCATTGAGCCAGCTTTCCCCCCTCCTCCCCTGTCTTCCATTTGCCTTTGCAGAAGCCCCTGGTGAAGGACCGGGAAGCCGAGCTTCTATATTTTGCTGATGTCTGCGCAGGCCCAGGTGGCTTCTCAGAGTATGTGCTGTGGAGGAAGAAGTGGCACGCAAAGGGATTTGGGATGACTCTGAAGGGCCCTAATGACTTCAAATTGGAGGACTTCTACTCGGCCTCCAGTGAGCTCTTTGAACCCTACTATGGTAAGGGGTTATGAGGGTCAGTCGTTTGTGGGACTTTAGGTCAGAAGCATGGTCTCTTGGTTTTGACAAATGCAATGTAAGATGTTAACAAAACTGGAGTCTGGGTAAAGAGTACATGAGAACTCTGTCTTTGCAACTTTTCTGTAAATGTAAAATAATTCCAAAATAAAAAGTTAATTGAAAAAAAAGGGAGAGCCAAGTTTTCTTTCCTAGGTCTCAGCCTGGGTTCCCAGTCCTTGTCATGATGTCTGAGTTCCCTCCACACTGTCCCATTTTACCCCAGGCCTGCAGGGTACAGGTTAAACACTGTACTGCAAACTCTAATCAAAGCCATATTAATTATTCCTTTCCTTTCTTGTGGTGATAGGAGATAATGAAACTGCCTGATCTCTGGCTGAGAATTGGCAGGATAATTAACAAATGCAAAGCCCACACCCATCTCCAGACCCATGCACTGGGTATGGAGTACACTGGTAACAGTTCTGCAGCCTGGCGGCAGTCCCCTCTCCTCTCTCTTGTGATTTGGTAGCAGATCCTAAGTCTTTCTTAACAGTCCTTATTAATAATTAATACTGGTTCCTATATGTAAGTGCTTTAAGCACAACTTCAGTCTTGAAGCAAGACCCTTTGTTTCATTTGATGACTTGGCTGGTGAACTTCTTTTGAACTCTGCCTTATTACTGTAGGGCCCTGTTTTTGCCTCTTGGCCCATCACTGTGAGGCAGCCTTGCAGGATGAGTCCTGCAGTGAGTTGCTATTCGCAGGGGCTTTTCTCTTGGCCTTGAGGCCCACCCGGTACCTGTGTTTGAAGGTATAGTCATCTGTAATGAGTCGTATGACCATGCCAAAATAGTTTAACAGTTCTAGAGAACTTGTGTCCCAGCTCGTGGGTTGCCCAGGGCAGATTAGCTGAATGTGAATCTTGTGTTCTGCCAGGTGAGGGTGGGATCGATGGAGATGGAGATATCACCCGTCCAGAGAACGTCACTGCTTTTCGGAATTTTGTCTTGGATAACACAGATCGCAAGGGTGTCCACTTTCTGATGGCTGATGGGGTAGGTGACCTGCTCTCCATAGGGTGATGTTTTAGGAATTGATCATGTTGTAGGCTTGAGAATTTATTTTTATTTGGTCCTTCAGCTGCCCAGGAAGGTGGTAGTGGGGGATGTAGTTTTTATTCTTTTTATATGGATTTTCAGTGGTAGCTTTGTCAAGCTGTGCTGTTGTAGATACCTTTGCTTGGAGCAAGTGGACCACCTCAGCTCACTTCTTCAAAGGGCCTTGGTTAGCTGTGAGAAACAGTGAGAGGAAGACCATGACTAAGACAAACTAGACAAAACTGGCCAGGAAGAACATTTCCATCATTTGTCACCTGGGTACTCCTTCAGGTAGAGGCTGTCTATACATGGCCCCTCATAAGCCTCTAGATGGGCTGATGGACACTCGGGGGAGTCCACAGGAGGCCCTGTCAGTGGCTGATCCAACTTGAAAATTCAAGGATTCAAGTTCCCTGGGCAGCTGCTTGAGGCACAGAGGGGAGCCCACTGTAGCCTTCTCACCCAGAAAGGGGATGCTGCAGTAGTCTTTTCTGGAGTCAGCCACCACTTAGTCTAGGGGAGGGACAGAGAACATGAGGGTTGAGAAAAGCCTCTGGTGCTCCTTGGGAGGCCTGGGAGGCCTGGAGCAGTAGTAGCGCTGTAGAAAGGTGAAGGAATGTGCAGGCTGTGGCCTTAACAAAGCACTGTGTGCTGCAGGGAACAGCAGGTAGAGAGGCTGGGGAAGGAGCTGCCACGTTGAGCAGATTTGTGGGCTCATAGTGCTTGGGAAGCTGTGGTTGCAGTGTGGCAGCTAGAGTGGCAAAGTCAGGATTGTCTTTCTGCTCAGGCAATGTAGACTGGTGACCTGGGCTTCTTTTATTTTTTATTTTTTTGATTGACCCTATAAACAGGCATGCATTTTGAGGAGTATTTATAAATCTGGAAGACATTGTTACATGTTTTGGTGCTGAAGTTTAGCTATTACCTTTGTGGGACAGAGAGACCTGGCCTGGCTGGAGCCAGCTTAATTGAAGCCAGCCTCCCTTACTTTTGTTTATATTATTGTGATAAAAAAATACATAACATAAAAAGTACCATCTTAACCATTTTTAAGTATATAGTTCAATAGTGTTAAGTATATTCACACTGTTGTGAAATAAAATCTCTGGACTTTATCATTTTGAAAAATGTAAACTCTGTATCCATTAAACAACTCCCCTCTGCCCCTCCTCCAGCCGTGGGCCTCCTTAACTTCAGTGTGAGCTTGGCTCTCTGGCCCCTGCTGGGATCTCACAGGGAGGGAGACCATGCCAGGAATAGCAATGCACTTTCTTTGAACAAACACCCTGTCAGCTGGAGGGAGAGGCTTCATGGTCTTGGGAGAGGAATGGGGGTTTTGTGAACAAAGCCTTGGTCAGCAAAGAAGGAGAGGTTTCTGTGGCTGTCAGAGTTGTGCTAACTTTTCTCCTGTCACCTGCTTAGTGTCAGCACAGTGGCTGAGTGAGCCCAAGCAGACTGTTCGTACCACATGTGGCCTTACCCTTCCCTTGGATTTCCATATGAGTTTTAAAGGTTTTGGACCATTTTCTTCGAAAAGCAGATTTGGTTCCATCCTGTAGGAGTGACAGAGCAGGAGAATGACACTGGGCCAGTAGTTAGGCCTGGGTCTTAATGCTAGATTGGATTCATCCATAATGAGCCATATGACCTTGCCAAAATATTTCAAATATCCAGCTATATCTTTATTAGATGGCAGAGATGAATGTACACACTTCAAGACACCTTGGTGAAAATGAGGTGGGGGTGCTCTTTAGTCCCCAGCACTGTGTTTGTGAACCCAATCTTTGTACTCTCATTTCAGGGCTTCTCAGTGGAGGGGAAGGAGAACCTTCAGGAGATCCTCAGCAAGCAGCTGCTGCTCTGTCAGTTCCTCATGGCACTGTCTGTTGTCAGGACAGGTGATATTTCCTCAGCTGTCTCCCCACCCCAGGACCCACTAGAGGCCCTATTGGACAAGCGCATGTACAGGGGTGTCTTGGAAAGTTAAAAAAAAAAAAATCTGCTTAGATCAGGTGACAGGTGGCTGAATAAAAAATTTAGGAAAGAAAAGCTATAGAATCCCCTGAGTCGCCTCTAAAGCTGACTCTCCCCCTTAATTTGCCTCTGTCTTTTAATGGTTCTAGCACTTGGGCCCATTAAGTATGGACTTTGTCATATGTACTCCCTGAGACTACCTTACCCACCTCCTGGACTAGAACCCACTGACTACTCTTGGTGTTTTCTCTCTACTCCAGGAGGCCACTTTATCTGTAAAACCTTTGATCTGTTCACCCCATTCAGTGTGGGGCTCATCTACCTGCTGTACTGCTGCTTTGAACGAGTATGTCTCTTTAAGCCGATAACCAGCCGTCCTGCCAACTCAGAGAGGTGAGTCCTCCATTTTGATCAGACTCATTGGCTAACTGTCAGAATAGCAAATCCTGGTGCATCTCTGGCATGATTGCTCAAGCTTCATTAAAAATCTTGACTTTAAAAAAATGATCAGAGCCAAGAGGAATCAGGATTTGGATCTGTTGGTTCTGGGATGTGCCATCTTAACCTCTGTCTCCTTCTCAAGCCTTATTCACCACATTTATATGAGGGACCCCTTGGTTTGGCCCAGGAAGGAGAAGGTGACCAATAGAAGGAATACCTGGAGGAGTGTAGGCTGGGTAAGGGCAAGGGGGCCTCCAACCAGAGGCATATTGGCATCCCATATGAGACGCGGTGCTCATGCACAGTACGAGAGAAGGTGCAGTGAACCTGAATTGCTGGATGGCTTGTTAAAAAGTTTTTTGGGCCCCATTCTTGGAGAGTCTGAATGGTTAGGTCTATAGCTTAACAGACTTCCTGGGTGATGGTGATGCAGCCAGCCTGGCACAGGGCAGTTGAGAACACTGCCATAGAGAGTAGACATACAGTGCAACACAAAACAAGGATTTGAGGTAAAGTTTTGTGGCACAGTCTGTGCTGTTCTTTGTGCATAGACTTAAGGCTGTTTAGCTTCATGATTCACAAAGCGCCTGGGGAGGAGGAATGTAGGGGAGAAGCCCTTGCTCAGTGGAGTGATAAAGTATCTTCTGCAGGTATGTGGTATGCAAGGGCCTGAAGGTGGGCATAGATGATGTACGGGATTACCTCTTCTCAGTCAATATTAAACTCAACCAGCTGCGCGACACTGATTCTGATGTCAATCTTGTGGTCCCCTTGGAAGTGATTAAGGGAGACCATGAATTTACTGACTACATGATACGGTCCAACGAGAGGTAAGCAAACCAGGTGTTTTTTTTTTTTTACTGGAACCACTGGGGTATCAAGGAAGATCAGAGAATGAAGGACTGAATGAATGGTTCTGGGTATCACTTTGTCAACCTTAAAAAATTGGTAACCGGGATTGGTCTGCTTGTTCCAGGGCTCCCTGGGACTTTGGCTATCTTGGGAACCCTTTCCTGCTACCAGTGCCCTGTGCTAAGGTGGGGTGGTGGGAATCTGGCCAGCATAGCCCTGCCTGTGAGAGCCTGAGTGTGATAGTGAAACCTGACAGAGTAAGTAGTCTTGTCTTGTATCCCTGGAGGCAGGAGTAATTTCCCTTTAGATGCTTCTGTTTATAAAAGGCCGTCATGGTTGTTGCCTTGTAAAAAGTCCCCTGTTTGGAGGCAGGAGATGTCTGGAAAGCAAATATACAACATGGTTTGGAAGTTTCTGGTACCAAAGCTTTTGCCCATTCATGAGTTCCCCAGATGGGTGATCTGAATGCTGGTTTTTTTTTTCCTTAGCCTTAATAAATAGTTTTTCCCCCCTCCCTGTTAGTGGTAATAATTTAAAGTTGTAAGAGTTGGCTCAGCTTTCAAAGTGGGCAAGCCTTAGAGAAAAGTTTTTTTGAGATAGATCGCAGAGTTGTATAGTAGTAATGAATCAGCAGAAGTGCTTTCTTAGGGGTCCAATACTTACTGGAAGGGTCATTCTAAGGGTACAATCCCAAGCCTCCCAGAGAAGTCTGAAGGTACAGGTGGCTCTAGAGAATTATAAAAGGAGAGGAAATCTGTATCCATCAACTCATGGTATTTGTTTTATTTATTTTAATTTTTTATTTTGCTATTATTAATATACAATTACATGAGCAACATTATGGTTACTAGACTTCCCCTATTATCAAGTCCCCACCACATACCCCATTTCCTCTGCCCATTTTTTAATTGGCTTATTTACTTTTTGTTTGTTGAGGTGCGTGAGCTCTTTATATAATTTGGATGTCAACCCCTTATCGGATATGTCATTTATGAATATATTCTCCCATACTGTAGGATGTCTTTTTGTTCTACTGATGGTACCCTTTGCTGTACAGAAGCTTTTTAGTTTGATACAGTCCCACTTGTTCATTTTTGCTTTTGTTTCCCTTGCCCAGGGAGATATGTTCATGAAGAAGTTGCTCATGTTTATGTCCAAGAGATTTTTGCCTATATTTTTTTCTAAGAGTTTTATGGTTTCATGACTTACATTCAGGTCTTTGATCCATTTTGAGTTGACTTTTGTGTATGGGGTTAGACAGTAATCCAGTTTCATTCTCTTAAATGTAGCTGTCCAGTTTGGCCAATACCAGCTGTTGAAGAGGCTATCATTTCTGCATTGTATATCCATGGCTTCTTTATCGTATATCAATTGACCGTATATGTTTGGGTTAATGTCTGAACTCTATTCTGTTCCACCGGTCTTTGGTTCTATTCTTGTGCCACTACCAAATTGTCTTGATTACTGTAGCTTTGTAGTAGAGCTTGAAGTCAGGGAGCATAATTCCCCCTGCTTTATTCTTCCTTTTCAGTATTGCTTTGGCTATTCGGGGTCTTCTGTGGTTCCATATAAATTTTAGAACAATTTGCTCTAGGTCATTGAAGAATGCTATAGGTATTTTGATAGGGATTGCATTGAGTCTGTAGATGGCTTTAGGCAGGATGGCCATTTTGACAATATTAATTCATCCCATGCTCTTGGCTAGGAAGAATTAATATTGTCA
>JAQQAC010007890.1:30883239-30927893 GCA_029783875.1 Phataginus tricuspis | reverse complement strand
TCTGTAGCTTTGTAGTAGAGCTTGAAGTCAGGGAGCATAATTCCCCCTGCTTTATTCTTCCTTTTCAGTATTGCTTTGGCTATTCGGGGTCTTCTGTGGTTCCATATAAATTTTAGAACAATTTGCTCTAGGTCATTGAAGAATGCTATAGGTATTTTGATAGGGATTGCATTGAGTCTGTAGATGGCTTTAGGCAGGATGGCCATTTTGACAATATTAATTCTTCCTAGCCAAGAGCATGGGATGAATTTCCATTTTTTAGTGTCCTCTTTAATTTCTCTTAAGAGTGTATTGTAGTTTTCAGGCTATAGGTCTTTCACTTCCTTGGTTAGGTTTATTCCTAGGTATTTTATTCTTTTGGATGTGATTGTGAATGGAATTGTTTTCCTGATTTCTCTTTCTGCTAGTTCATTGTTAGTGTATAGGAATGCAACAGATTTCTGTCTATTAATTTTGTATCCCGCAACTTTGCTGAATTCAGATATTAGATCTAATAGTTTTGGCGTGGATTCTTTAGGGTTTTTTATGTACAATATCATGTCATCTGCAAACAGGGACAGTTTGACTTCTTCCTTGCCAATCTGGATGCCTTTTATTTCTTTGTTTTGTCTGATTGCCGTGGGTAGGACCTCCAGTACCATGTTGTAGGGAGAGTGGGCATCCTTGTCTTGTTCCCAATCTTAAAGGGAAAGCTTTCAGCTTCTCACTGTTAAGTATAATGTTGGCTGTCAGTTTGTCATATATGGCCTTTATTATGTTGAGGTACTTGCCGTCTATACCCATTTTGTTGAGAGTTTTTATCATGAATGAATGTTGAATTTTGTCAAATGCTTTTTCAGCATCTATGGAGATGATGGTGTGGTTTTTGTCCTTCTTTTTGTTGATGTAGTGGATGATATTGATGGATTTTTGAATGTTGTACCATCCTTGCATCCCTGGGATGAATTCCACTTGATCATGATGGGTGATGTTTTTGATGTATTTTTGAATTCGGTTTGCTAATATTTTGTTGAGTATTTTTGCATCTATGTTCATGAGGGATATTGGTCTGTAATTTTCTTTTTTTGTGGTGTCTTTGCCTAGTTTTGGTATTAGAGTGATGTTGGCCTCGTAGAATGAGTTTGGGAGTATTCCCTCTTCTTCTACTTTTTGTAAAACTTTAATGAGGATGGGTATTAGGCCTTCACTAAATGTTTGATAAAATTCAGCAGTGAAACCATCTGGTTCAGGAGTTTTGTTCTTAGGTAGTTTTTTGATTACCAATTCAAATACTTTGCTGGTAATTGGTGTATTCATATTTTCTGTTTCTTCTTGGGTCAGCCTTAGAAGGTTGTATTTTTCTAGAAAGTTATCCATTTCTTCTAAGTTATCCAGTTTGTTACCATATAATTGTTCATAGTATTCTGTCATAATTCTTTGTATTTCTATGGTGTCCATAGTGATTTTTCCTTTCTCATTTCTGATTCTGTTTATGTGTGTAGACTCTCTTTTTTTCTTGATAAGTCTGGCTAGGGGTTTATCTATTTTGTTTATTTTCTCAAAGAACCAACTCCTGCTTTCATTGATTCTATTTTATTCTTCTCAATTTAATTTTTTCTGCTTTAGTCTTTATTATGTCCCTCCTTCTACTGACTTGCGGCCTCATTTGTTCTTCCTTTTCTAGTTTCATTAATTGTGAGTTTAGACTGTTCATTTGGGATTGTTCTTCTTTCCTGAGGTAGGCCTGTATTGCAGTATATTTCCCTCTTAGCACGGCCTTCACTGTATCCCACAGATTTTGCAGTGTTGAATTATTGTTGTCATTTGTCTCCATATATTGCTTGATCTCTGTTTTTATTTGGTCATTGAGCCATTGATCATTTAGGAGCGTATTATTAAGCCTCCATGTGTTTGTGGCTTTTTCGTTTTCTTTGTGTAATTTATTTCTAGTTTCATACCTTTGTGATCTGAGAAGCTGGTTGGTAAAATATCAGTCTTTTTGAATTCAGTGAGGTTCTTTTTGAGGCCTAATATATGATCTGTTCTTGAAAATGTTCCATGTGCACTTGAGAAGAATGTGTATCCTGTTGCTTTTGGATGGAGTGTTCTGTAGATGTCTGTTAGGTCCATCTGTTCTAATATGGTGTTCAGTGCCTCTGTCTCTTTACTTATTTTCTGTGTGGTTGATCTGTCCTTTGCAGTGTGTCATGTGTTGAAGTCTCCTAAAATATATGCATTGCATTCTATTTCCCCCTTTAATTTTGTTAGTATTTGTTTCACATATGTAGGTGATCCTGTGTTGTGTGCATAGATATTTATAATAGTTATATCCTCTTGTTGAACTGACCCTTTTATCATTTATGTAATGTCCTTCTTTGTCTCTTGTGACTTTCTTTGTTTTAAACTCTATTTTGTCTGATACAAGTACTGCAACTCCTGCTTTTTTCTCACTATTAGTTGCATGGAATATCTTTTTCCATCCCTTTATTTTCAGTCTGTGTATGTCTTTGGGTTTGAAGTGAGTCTCTTGTAGGCAGCATATAGATGGGTCTTTAATTTTTATCCATTCAGTAACTCTATGTCTTTTGATTGGTGCATTCAGATCATTTACATTTAGGGTGATTATAGATAGGTATGTACTTATTGCCCATTGCAGGCTTTAGATTCGTGGTTACCAAAGGTTCAAGGGAAATTCCCTTACTATCTAACAGTAGTTTAACTTACTTCGTATACTATTACAAACCCTACCTAAAAGTTCTTTTTTTTTTTTTCCTCCTTTTTCTTCCTCCTCCATTCTTTTTATGTTGTGAATCATATTCTGTACTCTGTCTTCCCTTGGGTGACATCTATTTAGCCTTAGGAATACTTCCATCTATAGGAGTCCCTCCAAAATGCACTGTAGAGGTGCTTTGTGGGAGTTAAATTCTCTCAGCTTTTGCTTCTCTGAAAATTGTTTAATCCCTCCTTCAAATTTAAATGATAACCTCGCTGGGTAAAGTATTCTTGGTTCAAGGCCCTTCTGCTTCATTACATTAAATATATCCTGCCACTCCCTTCTGGCCTGTAAGGTTTCTGTTGAGAAGTCTGATGATGGCCTGATGGGTTTTCCTTTGTATGTGATCTTTTTCTCTCTCTCTAGCTGCTTTTAAAAGTCTGTCTTTATCCTTGATCTTTGCCATTTTAATTATTATATGTCTTGACGTTGTCTTCCTTGGGTCCCTTGTGTTCAGAGATCTGTGCATCTCCATGGCTTGAGAGACTATCGCCTTCCCCAATTTGGGGAAGTTTTCAGCAATTACTTCCTCAGTGACACTTTCTATCCCTTTCCTCTCTGTTCTTCTTCTGGTACACCTATAATGCGAATATTGTTGCGTTTGGATTGGTCACACAGTTCTCTCAATATTCTTTCTTTCTTAGAGATCTGTGCCTCAGCTTCTTTGTATTCCTTTTCTCTAATTTCTATTCCATTTACCATCTCTTCTACTACATCTAATCTGCTTTTAAATGCCTCCATTGTATGTTTCATTTCAGATATGGAATTTCTTAATGATTGAATGTCCAACTTAAATTCGTTCCTGAGTTCTTGAATATTTTTCTGTACCTCTGTAAGCATGTTTATAATTTTTATTTTGAACTCTCTTTCAGGAATATTGGTGAGTTCGGTTTCATTTGGCCCTGTTTCTGGGGTTTGTGAGATTTTGGTCTGAACCATGTTCTGTTGTCGTTTCATATTTCTGTTTGGTGCCCACTAGTGCGCAGAAACTCCAGTCTCTGGAGCTGCTCAGCCCCTAGAGTGAGGTTGGGGGTCGTAGGGGAGCAGAGCTGGTGCCTAAGGGGCAGGAAAGATCTGTTTCCTGATTCCCGTCTGTGGTGCCTGTCTACAGTGTCTGAGCTAGTGGGCTAAGCACACATGTGTAAACCTCTGTGCATTGCGTCTCTAGCTGTTGTGGGCGGGGCCTCCCTCTGGCTGGCCTGACGCCTGCGCAGTGACAGCGGGTTTGCAAGCAGGTGCCTGCAGGCCAGTAGGAAGGCTTGGCAGGCTATGTGTCACAGTGGGGTGCTTCGGAGCTGAGTAGGCAGCCAGGGGAATGGAGCACCTGAAGCTCCCCACAGTTCCCAACCAGCTGGGCAGAGCATGCCCAGACCACCTTGTTCAGCTCTCCCTTCTCCCACACAGGAAGCTCCGTGCAAACCCTGCCTCTTCAGCAGCCCTCTCGCTGCTAGGAAGCCTCTCAGTTTGCCTGCCTTTCCTCTGACACCGAGCGGCCGGGTGTGGATCCACTCCTCCACAAACGGCCGGAATGTCAATTTCTCAAGCACTCCGCCTGTCCAATCTCCCCAGTGTCTAGAGCACCACACCCTATAGGATTCTGCTCACAAAGCAGATCTACAGTGCTAGGTGTTCAGCAGTCTCAGTATTCCACCTCCTCCCCTGCTCTGTTTCTCTTCCTCCTGCTGGTGAGCTGGGGTGGGGGAAGGGCTTGGGTCCCACCAGATTAAGGCTTTCCTATGTTATCCTGTTTTGTGAGGTCTGCTCTGTTCATGAGGTCTGTTTGCAGTCTGGTTCAGCCTTCTTTCTTGTTGCTGTTGTGAGGTTAGTTGTATTAATTAACTATATTTTTGTACTGTTTTTGGTTTTTGGAGGAGCTCTTCATCTTACCTCTCATGCCGCCATCTTAGAAATCCACAACTGATGGTATTTTAACTGTCCACGACACTGCCACATAAGCTCTCCCATCTTGATGGTAATGCTCTCTGCTACGAGTATGTATGGATGCACAGCAGAACTGGACTTCTCAATGCTCCCAATAGCACAGAGTGTTTAACCAACCCTATACCCAGTTAGTTTGTTTTACTTTTTTTTTCATTAACGTGTAATTAATATACAATCTTATGTTGGTTTCAAATGTACATTACAGTGGTTCAACAGTCCTTGTGATCCACTTCTATTGTGATTGTGAATTATTGTGCCTTATCCCCTTACCCCTGTCCCCCTGCACCTGTCCCAACTCCTCTGTCTCGGAAACCACTAGTCACTTCTCAGTGTCTATGAATCTACTGCTGTTTTGTTTGTTCTTTTTGCTCTGTTTTTATATTTCACAAATAAGTGAAATCATATGGTATTTGTCTTTCTCTGCCTGGCTTATTTCACAGAGCATAATACTTTCTAGATCCATCCATGATGTTGCAAATGGCAAGATTTTTTTTTATGGCTGAATAATATTCCATTGTGTATATACACACATCTTTATCCATTCATCTACTGATGGACACTTAGGTTGCTTCCATATCTTGGCTGTTGAAAATTGTGTGGTGATAAACATAGGGGTGCATATATCTTTTCAGATCAGAGATTAGTTTTCTTTCCTTTTAAAAAAAAATTGAGGCATTATTCTGTAAGTGAAATGTAGGTCTTATGTGTACACTTCAATCAGTTTTGACAAATGCATATATCCATGTACATCCTTATTAAGGTGAAAAAAATTTTTTCCATAACTTCAGGAAATTTCTTTGTGCCCCTACCCAGTCAACTCTAAAGTAACCACTCTTCTGAATTTTATCATTGTAGGTTAGTCTTGCCCATTCTAGAACTTGTATAAATGGAATCATATGTATACACACTTGTTTGTCTGGTTTTTTTTTCTCCTCACTTTGAATTTTTTGGGATTCTTTCATGTTGTGTTAGTTTGTTCCTTTTTTATTGTTGAGTAGTATTCCATGGTAGGTATATGCCATAATTTATTCTTCTGTTGATAGATACTTGTGATATTTCCAGTTTGTGTTTATTGTGAGTATAAAACTGCTAAACATTCTTGTACATTGATTTTGGTGGAAAAATGTTTTTATTTCTCTTAGATAAATGCAAGAGTGGAAATTCTAGGTCATAGGGTAGATGTGTATTTAACTTTTTAATAATGCCATATGGTTGTCTAAAGTGCTTGTACTGGTTAATACTCTCTCCAGAGAGTTTTGTTTGCTGTACATCCTTGTCACCATCTGGTATTGTTAGTCTTTTTCATTTAGCCATTCTAGTTGTAGGTCGTAGTGTATCAATTGTGGTTTTAATTTGCATTTCAGCATGTTTTGTAGCTTTCAATATATAAGCCTTTCACTACATTGATTTATTCTTAAGCATTTTATTATTTCCTTTTTAAAAATTGATCATTGTTAGTGTATAGAAATGTACTGATTTTTGTGTGTTGGTTTAGTATCTTGCTGGTTGACTAAATTTGATTCTTAGTTATAACAATTTTTTGTGGAATCTTTGTTGCATAAAAGATCATGTTATCCGGGAATTGAGATAATTTTACTCTTCCTTTTTGATTTGGATGCCTAGAAGTTATAAATTTTGATGATGAAATCCAATTTATCAAAATTTTTTTGTTAGTGGTTCTTTTCTCTAAAAAAATCTCCACCTACACTAAAGTAATGAAAATATTCTCCTGTTTTCATTTAGAAGTTTTATAGTTTTAGCTTATATATTTACATCTATTTATTTTTGTGTATGATGTGATGTAAGGGTTCAAGTTGTTTTTCCTTATAGATATCCAGTTGTTCTAGTACTACTTGTTGAAAAAACTTTCCTTTTCCCATTTAATTGCTTTGCCACGCTTGTTGAAAATTATTTGACTATATATGTGTGCTTTTATCTAGGACACTCTGTTCTGTTCCATTAATCTGTCCTTTGCTATACTGTCTTGATAACTATACCTTGAAAAAGTTGTCTTGATGTCAGGTAGTGTATATTCTTCAGCTTTGTTATTTTTCAAGATTGTTTTGGCTAACCTAGGTTTCCTGCATTTTCATATAAAATTTAGAATCAGTTTGTCAATTTCTATGAAAAGCCTGCTGGATTTTTGATGGAGATTACATTGAATTTATAGGTCAGTTTGGGGAGAATTGATATCTTAATGATATTGAATCTTCCTTTCCAGAAGCCAAAAAAATCTATTTGTTTAGTTTCTTCAATGTCTCCTAGCAATGTTTTACAGCTTTCAGTATAGAAGTTTTACGTACCTTTTGTTAAATTTATACCTAAGAATTTTACAGGCAGGGATGCTGTTGTAAAGGGTATTTTAAATTTCATTTTCCAATTGTTCAATTGCTAGTATATGGAAATTCAATTGAAATTTGTATATTTACTATGTATTGACTATGTGAAAATGCTTAATTTACTTATTCTAGTAATTTAGTAGGTTCCTTAAGCTTTTGTACATACATAATCATGTCTTCTGTAAATATTTTACTCTCTCCTTTCTAATTTATATGCCCTTAAATAGTATTTAAAATTTTTCTTATTTCGTTGTGGTAAAACACTCAACATGAGATTTACCCTCTTAAAAATTTTTAAGTGTGCAGTACAATATTGTTGACTATAGGTAGCAGATCTCTAGAATTTAATAATCCTCCTTAGGTGAAATTTTATGCTCATTTGATTAAGTAACTCCCTATGTTCCCCTCCTTCCAGTGCCTGCAACCATTATTCCACTTTCTGCTTCTATGAATTTGACCATTTTAGATACCTTGTATAATTGGAAACTTGCAGTATTTGTCTTTCTGTGACTGGCTTATTTCACTTAGCATGATGTCCTCAAGGTTTATGCATGTGGTTGTGTATTGCAGAATTTTAAAAGTCTTAAGTAATAGTCCATTGTACATATGTACCACATTTTCTTTATCCACTCTTCTGTCAATGAACATTTATGTTGTTTCTACATTTTGGCTATTGTGAATAGTGCTTCAGTATACATGGGAGTGCTGACACCTTTTTGAGATACTGATTTCAGTTCTTTTGGTTAAATACCCAGAAGTGGAACTACTAGATCATATAGTAGTTGTTCTTCTCTTGCCTTATTGCACTGACTAGTTCCTCCAGTGTGATGTTGAAGTGATGAGCGCAGACATCTTTGCCTTCTTCTCGACTTTCAGTGTAAAGTGTTTTAACCATTAAGTACGATTTTTTTGTAGGTGTCCTTTATCAGGTTAACAGAGTTTTCTTCTATTCCTAGTTACCCTGAGAGTTTTTATCATGAATGGATGTTTAATTTGGTCCAATACTTTTTCTGTATCTATTGAAATTTATTTTTTTCTTTCTTCTTTTTTCCATTAATGCAGTGAATTACATAGTGATTTTCAGATGGTAAACGCATCTTGCATTTTTGGATAAACTTCAGTTGGTCATGAGTATCACTCTTACATGTTACTATATTGAATTCACAAATATTTCATTGAGAATTTTTGTGTCTATGCATGAGGGTTATTCATATCTAAATCTGTGTTCTTTTGAAGTCCTTGTCTGGTTTAAATATATAGATATATAAATTTATCTTTATTAATCCCTTTATAATTCATGTGTAATATATATAAAAGAAAGGGTAAAAAATCAGTGAAGCTAGAAAAAGAGCAAATTCAGCCTAAAGTAAGGAGAATAAAGGAAATAATTTCCTTTCATTTAATTTTTTAACTTATAGCATTTAAATAAATGTATACAGAAATATATTTACATATATATTTAAATGCTGTAAATTTTCTTTCAAGGACTGCTTTAGTTGAATCTTCCACATTTTGATATGTTTCTCTTTTCATTATTATACAGTTCCAAATATTTTTTAAATTTCCCTTAAGATTTGTTCTGTGATTCATGGATCATGCAGATATATGGTGTAGGATATTTTGGGATTTTCAGGATATTGATTAGATAATAGTCCCTTTGTACTCAGAATATACTCTGTATGATTCTGGTCCTTTGAAATTATTGAAGCTTTTTTTTATGGCTCATGATCTATCTTGGTGAATATTCCAACTGCTGTTGTTGAGTATAGGGTTCTATAAATGTTAATTTGGTCAAGTTGATTTGTAGTGTTTTTGAGGTCTTCTATATCTTAACTGATACTTTGACTTCTTATTTTGTCAATTGCTAAAAGAGGGCTATTAAATTCCTCAGCTATGAATGTTGATTTATCTATTTCTTTAGTTTTGTTAGCTTTTACTTCATATACCTGGTATCTTTGTTATTAGTCATATGCACATTTAAGATTGCCTTTGTCTTTTTAATAAATTGATCTTTTGTTATTATGAAATATCCTCCTTTATCTTTAGTAACACTCTTTGTCTTGAAGTCTGCTCTGTCTGATATTAATATAGCTACATCAGCTATCTTTTGCTTAATGTTTACATGGTTTGTCTACTAATGTCCTTTTATTTTCAACCTGTCTTGGTCTTTCTAAAAACATATAGGTGGGTCTTAACCTTTTTATCTAGTGTGACAGTCTCTGCCTTTTAATGGGGGTGTTTGGTACATTTACATGCTATGTAGTTATTGATACATTTAGATTTAAATCCTTTGTCTTGGTTGTTTGGTTTCTATTTATCCTGTCTTCTGTTTCCCAGTTTCTTCCTTACTTTTTGGGGAAGTATATTTTAGCATTCCTTTTTATCTCCTAGGGCTTTTTTCTTTTTTATGCCTTTTATGTTATGTTTTCATTGTTACTCTAGAGATTACAATATGCATCTTTATCATGGTTTATCTTCAAAAAAGTATTCTGCTTCATGAACAGTAAGAACTTTACCACAGTAAAGCATTTGCAGTCCTCCTGCCTTTGTGTTATTTTATATAAACGCTACTTTATATTACTTTCAAAAGTCTATAGTCTTTTAAACAGATTAAAAAATACACACACTTATATATGTGCATTAATTTTTTAAAAAAGGTCCTTGATATTTACTGACATATTTACCCATTCTGATGTTCTTCATTCCTTCCTGCAGAACCAGGTCTCTATTTGGAATCATTTTCCCTTCAACCTAAAGAATTTCTTTTAGCCAGTTTTTGTAGTGCAAGTCTGCTGGAGACTAATTCTTTCAGCTTTTATCTTTTGAAAGTGTATTTATTTCCCTTTTATTTTTGAAGGATATTTTAACTGGATATAGAATTCAAAGTTGGCAGTGTTTTTCTCTTAGCACTTTAAAAGACACTGTTCCATTGTTCTTTGCCTTCCTTATTTCTGATGAGAAGTCAGCCATTATTCTTGTCATTGTTTTCCAGTAGGTTATGTGCCCTTTTTCCTTTGACTCCTTTCGAGATCTTCTCTTTACTTTTTGTTTTTAGCATGTTGACCATGATGTATTCATGTATGGCTTTCTTTGTATTGATTCTGCTTGGGATTCTTTGACCTTGGATCTGTGGACTGATTTCAGTCATCAGTTTGGGAAAATTCTTGGCTATTTTCATGTCGGTATTGTTGTCCTTTCTTTCTCTGCTTCTTAGACTCCAGTTATATTTATGTTGAGCTGTTTGCTATTGTCCCACAGAACTCAGATGCCCTGGTTTTTGGTTTTTTTTTTTTACTTTTTTCTCTCTTTATGTTTCAGTTTGAGTGTCTGTTGACTTGTCTGCCCTCAAGTTCCTCTACTGTGTTCAGTCTACTGATAAACCCATCAAAAACATTTTTTTCTCTAATACTGTATTTTTCATTTCTAGAATTTTTATTTGCTTTTTAAAAATACTTTTTCTTTTTTTTTGTAAGGTATCATTGATATACAGTCTTATGAAGGTTTCACATGAGCAACATTGTGGTTACTACATTCACCCATATTATCAAGTCCCCCCAACACACCCCATTGCAGTCACTGTCCATCAGCATAGTAAGGTGCTATAGAGTCACTACTTGTCTTCTTTGTGCTATTCCCCATGACCCTCCTACACTGTATGCTAATCATAATATCTCTTAATCCCCTTCTTAAAAATATAGTTTCTATCTTTCTGCTGGTATGCACCATCTTCATATGCACATTATACATCTTTTCCATTTGATTTTTAACTTGTTTCTCACAGTTAGCTTAAAGGACGTGTCTGATAATTACAACAATTGGACCATCTTTGGGTCTTGTTCTATTTGGTTGTTTTCCCTCTTGTCAGTGGATCACATCTGCTTGCTTTATCACATCTCATACATTTTTATTAAATGCCAGACATTGTTTGTAAAAGGACAGTGGAAACTAGAAAGGATGGCTATTAGTACAGGTGGGTTGAGTCAGTTTGGTCTGTAGTTGAACTGGATCTGGGCTTAGCTGTTTTATTTAGAATCAGTTCACCACTGCTTTGAGATATTTAAGGATGAGATCAGAACCTTCCTTTTAGTAGGACTTGGGATTCATCTGGAGGGTTCAACTAAGTTTTTCTGCTTTACCCTCAGCCTTCAGCAGACCCCATGTGGTGTGGTCAAGGGGGTTCTCTTTCAACTCTCCAACCCCTCTCCCAAATATAGATGGCCACTGCTCTGGCAAAACTTCTCTCCTGATGTCTTTTGGCTGTCTTTTTTTTTTTTTGGTAATCCTCCTGAAATTGAATCTTTTTTTTTTTTCTTCTAGCCACTGTAGTCTTCAGATCAAAGCTCTGGCCAAAATCCATGCCTTTGTTCAAGACACGTGAGTGTGACCACTTCCCAGAATTCACCTATTTCAGGGGAAGATCTTTTCATTTTGCTTCTTCCAGTGAGGTCCCATTTATTTCATTTCAACAGACATTTAAAATAGTCTACTCTTTATCTCATACTCTGCCATGGTCTATGAAGGATGCCAGAGAAACATATGGTATGAACCTTGCCCTCAAAGACTTTATGTTGTGTTTGGGCAGATAAGAGTAACCCAGGACAGGGATACAGGGAAAGTTACTAACAGTGCATCAGAGTGTGTACAGGAGCATAGTACAAGCAGAACACATAATGTTCAGGGGACATGGAGTAGAGTGATCAAGAGAGGAGAGGTAGGACTGGTCAAGAAAAACCTCTGGGAGGGGGCAGGTATAAGCTAGTTTAACTTTCTGGAGCATAGTTATTTACATCCACCAAGATGGACTTAATGTGGCCCTGTATTGGCAGAGGAGGAGCCAGAGCATGCTGATAGGTAATCGGAAGAAGGGTGTGTGGGGAACCATGGCATTCAGGGTGCTCAGGAGGGTGGGTACTGTCCTTCCTTCCCTTTGTGGTAGGAAGAGGTCATCCCATTTTGAATTCCCATCTTCAAGAGGGAGAGCCATGTGTTATAACATTCTGGGCTAATGGCAACACGGCCTGTGTGTGTGCACACACGTTCATCCATGTGGTCTTCCTTTGGGATTCTGAGGGCCACACAGGAGGTATACTCCTTGTACCTCTTGGAGGTTTTAATTATTTCCTGGCTTTGTTTTCCCAGGACCCTGAGTGAGCCTCGGCAGGCAGAGATCCGGAAAGAGTGCCTCCGACTTTGGGGGGTGAGTGTATCCCCAGCCCGTTGTTGCTCCAGTGCAGGGAAGTTGTAGGAAAGAATGGGATTGACTCCCAACTCTGTCACCTTAGGCCCTTCCCCTGCATGAAAATATCTGCCTACCCTTACAGCATTCCAGAACTGGATATCTCAGCATTGCTGGGAGTTGCCTCCTTGGCTCTTTCTTTCACTGCCGGTTTAACCTTGTAACTGGGACAGAAAGTATAAGGGTGGAGGGTGAAAGGTCTCATTTTGCTGCTGGTGGCTCTGTGAAGCAACATTGACCACAGAGAGCCCAAGAGAAAGGGAAGGGCCTTTGGGGTAGTCTACCAAGGGCCTGAAAGGGAGCGGAGACTGAATTATTCACCTCCATCTCTTTCTAGCCTCCTTTGTTAAGTGCCATTTCCTCTTCCCCAGTCTGAGCTTATTCCCTCGCCTATATACACTCACACACAGCCTTGGTCAAAAGCACATTTGAAAGTCAAAGCTCTTCGCTGTCTTGTTTCAGATCCCAGACCAGGCTCGAGTTGCTCCTTCTTCTTCAGACCCAAAATCCAAGTTCTTTGAGCTAATCCAGGTAAGTCTGGTGTCTTATGAAAATGAAAAGTTAGAGAAACTTAATTTTAGATGGGGAAGGTGTATCACTGAGAGCTCCAGGTGCCTAGCCTCCAGAGGGCTTGTGGAGGTACCACCTGGGCTTGGAGGAGCTGGGCTGAGGCCACCAGAGGTGGGAGTCATTGTAGGCTGTTGAGTTCTCCAAGAGCCTATCAGGCTGCTTGAGATTCTTGCTCTAGATGTGTGTGCTCAGCATTCCTGCTGCCCAAAGGGTGGTGCTATCACTCCCTGGCAAGTTCAGGGTCCCATAAGATTTGCCTGCAGTGGAAACATGAAATGTGTGATGATGATTAAGACAGGGTAGCTGGGTTGAGGGCCAAGAGGGCCTGCCTTAACCCTAGGCTCCTTGTCCTGTTTCTGGTGAGCCTGTCTTTGGAAATCTGCCCTGTTTTTTCATCACCTGACTTCCCACTTTTCCCTGGGTGTCATTTAAATCTGGCCTAGATCCATTGTGCTGGTTTTGTGGCATCAGGGACTGGAGAATGAGATTCAAGGTGGCTCAGAGGAATAGCTTGTGGACATTCTTGTGAATGGGGTGGCGAGATCACTTAACTGCTTTCTAATCAACTGCTGGCAAGTCCGCCTTCAATTTATTGAAGGGGTGGCTTTTATATTCTGGGGTCATTTCCTTATGGGTCTGGTAAATCGATATGTACTCAGGGACTTGGTGTTCTTTCCTTTCCCAGCCTCTCCCAATAGGTCCTAAAGGAACCCTCCAAGCAGATGGAATTAGATTCCATTTAGTGCATGGTTAGGTAGAGCAGGAACTGCAAGAGACAGCAAGTGCTTCTGGTCCCTCGCTTCTCCCAGCCTACCCCACTCTCCATAGAGGCACCCTTACTGAGCGCCTGTCCATTCCCCCAACCCAGCCATGTTTTCTCTGACCCTGGGCTGCAGGGCACTGAGATTGACATCTTCAGCTATAAGCCCACACTGCTTACATCCAAAACCCTGGAGAAGATCCGCCCTGTGTTTGACTACCGCTGCATGGTGTCTGGCAGCGAGCAGAAGTTCCTCATTGGCCTGGGGGTAAGTCTGTAGCTGGCTTCTTACCCAGCTCGGGTGGTGGAATCTTGCCCTCTGTCTGTGGTGGGACAGCTGCCTGCCTCACTTGGTGTGTGTTCTCCTGGCACCATGGAACTGGGGCTTTGGCCCCATGGAAGGTGTTTCTTGAAACTTCACTTCCTTTCCTTTGAATTAGCCAGGTGTCATTCATTCATCCATTCTTTCATTTATTCACGTATTTGCTTATTCATCTCTCCTCATTGCTAAAGGGAGCACTGCCTTTTTTCTTGTGATGTGGAGCTTCTAGGCTAACAGGGTGGTAGCAGGCTAATCTGGATTAAGCCCATGCAGCCATTACTTCACAGTACCACCAACACTCATGTTATCCCGTCTTACAAGCACACCATCTATCCTTACAAGCACATCCATCTTAGGGCCTTTAGAATCTAAAATGGGGTAAGGGAAAGCCTTGGCAGTTCTATATCTTACTTAATTGGGTAATGTCATTATTACTCTTTCTTTCCACTCTGATTTGTCTTTCTATATAATTTTATCTTTTCTTCCTCACTTTCTTTGCCCTCTCACACTTTTTCTCTTTTTACTTTCTGTCTCCTTCTCTGTTCTCTGGACCCTTCACCAAACCCATCTCAGACATTCCCCAAGCTGGATCTTTCTTTTAGGGCCACTAATCATGGACTTGGGCCTTTTGAAAGTTCCCCTGGCCTGTTCCCTACCACCAGGACTGAACCAGATCTCTACTTCTCTTCTGCTGAGGCAGTGGAAGGCAACACTATGATCACTGAAGTATAACTGACTAAACTCTCCTGGACATTTCCCTCTGACATCTCCTGACCCCATCAGCTTGTAGCTGCCAGCCAAAAGCCCTTTCAAGAACTGAGCCTCTCACTCCTCAGCTTCCACACCTGCCTGACCTGGTCCTTTCTCTTTGCCCATAGAAGTCCCAGATCTACACATGGGATGGCCGCCAGTCAGACCGCTGGGTCAAACTGGACCTGAAGACAGAGCTACCCCGGGACACTCTGCTCTCTGTGGAGATTGTCCATGAGCTGAAAGGGGAGGTCAGAGGTGGTTCAATTATGTGTCTGGCCCTGCCAGCTAAGGGAGTGAAACACAGCTGAGCCTGGCCCTTTCCCCACTCAGTTAAATGGGTTACATTGGATGTGGTGTTTGACAGGGCTCCGGGCCAGTGGAAGGCTTTGTAATTATTCCTATTCTTGAGTGGTTGCTCTAAGCCATTGTATATTTAGGTAAGAAAGACCACAGTCAATGTACAAGCAGGAGGAGACCTCGATCATCTCTGTGTCAAGGGCTCTGGTGGATCAGCTGGGTATTTTTTAGTTGCCAATTTAGTTTCTGACCAGGGATCCCTTGAGAAAGAAGTAACTTGTTATTTCCCATGAGTTTTGGGCATTAATAGCCATACCAGTGATTTTCAGAATAGTCAGTGGGAACAGCTGGTGAGGGTGGGAAGTCAGGCCCAGGCTGGAGTACCCTGTCTGGATCACCATGCTGGCAGCCTCACTGGGTTTGAGGTTCAAAGGGGCTTATCACCCAAAGCCTCAGATGTTTGCCTTCCCAGAAGTCTGGGCCAGGCTGGTGCTGAGCCTCAGCTGGGAGGCAGGCAAGAGAAGTATCCTATGTTTAGAGCCCTATCCTTCCCTGTCTGTAGATAGAATGGAGGCCAGCATGCCACAGTGGGCAGAGTGGGCTCAGTCTGATCCCTGGCAGGGTGGACAGTGTACTTGTTCTTCCAGGGAAAGGCCCAGCGGAAGATTAGTGCCATCCACATCCTTGATGTCCTCGTGCTGAATGGCAGCGATGTGAGGGAGCAACATTTTAACCAGAGGTCTGACTTGGGCCCTGGGAAGGGAGGGTGAGTGGGACAGGGTAGCTGTGTGGCAGCAGCCTCTGAGGCTTGGCCCCTCACTTTTGCCCACTGTGTTTAAGGACATCCTCAGAGTTTCCCTCCGCCATTCGCTGGCTGGTTCCAAGCAGGGTGAGAAATTGGTGTTGGCACTTCAGTTTGCTAGGGCTTAGGGCTTGACTGTCATAGGTAATAGCACACTTCATTTTTGCCACAGCTGTTCAGATCAGAGGTAGTGTTTGTGTTAAGGTTGAGCAAAAGGATGGCCTTATGGGGAGAGGGAAGATCTCTGGAGAATGTGTCTTATGCTTGGGTGGTCCCACTTAAGTTAGTTCATCTGGATCCCACAACTCCCCCAGAGGCACCTTTGTTTGTGGACGGACACCTAACCAGTTGTTAGAAAGGGACAAAAGGGAGGGACGTTTTACACTACCATGATGTTGACATCCCTCCTAAATCGGTTCATCTGAGTAAGTGTGCTGTGGTATCTGGTTGGGGGTGATGATGGAGCAGATGTCCACAGTAAAGATAACTGAGGTTCTAGCGTGTGACTGAGCACAGCTGAAAGGACACCTCAGGAGAACCAACCAAGATGTAGTGAAATGTGAGGTTGGAATCCAGAAGAGAGGGCATGTGCAAAGATGTCAGTGGAGAAGGGCATTGTGGGCTTCCTGGGGAGCACAGGTGCTGACTCTTGGAGCAGTTTTTCTGCAGATTCAGGAGTGTTCTCCTGCTGGTGCTGTGGAAGTGTGGGTGAGAGCACCCTTGCTTGCCTTTGACTCTGTTTGGATTGTAGAATTCAGCTTGCAGAGAAATTTGTGAAAGCTGTTTCCAAGCCCAGTCGGCCTGACATGAATCCCATCAGGTGAGCATATGGTCTTTCCCTCCCTAATCCCCCTTCCCCATTGCTTCTTTCTGGCCAACACCTGCTTCCTTGTCCTGTGGGGGATGGAAGGGCTTTTTGGAGAGGACCCAGGCAAGGTTGGTGTTAGAGGTAAGACTGCACTTGAGCAATTTGGGGGTGCTGGGTAGGTGGCTCCTTTGCCCCAGAGTGTCTCCCCATCCTGTCACAGTGGGCAGACCTCCACAGGGTTCATTCCTAGGGCTTAAGGTGTCATTATTTAAGCGCATATGCTTCTGAGAGCTGCTAGCACACTTCCTGAGTTGCATAGTCACGCTTGAGTATCATTAGCATATCACCTGGCCTTTTCAGTCTTTTCAGGTAAGAAAAGGGTACTCTGGGAATGTGAGTGTTTTGAACATGAAAAAGAGAGAGATGGTTTGAGGGAGGGGGATTCTTGGTGCTTAGGAAGAAGGCCAAGCTTTGCTGCCATGTTAGGTAGTGTCAAAACTCCAGGTCCCTGAGGGAGGAGAGGATGACGACAGTCAGGGAGCAGACAGCTGGAAAACAGACTTTTCCAGGCTGGGCCAGAGTCTGAGGTTATTACCTTTGGAGCTTCATACAACCAGAGACTAAGGTGTCTATTTACATTTATCAAAATCATTTTTATTATTTGTAATATAACTTTACTTAGTTCAAATTAAATGCAGTAGCAAGCCCACACTTTACAGATGTCTTCTGAAAGTCTAAAAGAATTGCTTCTTGTGTTTTAAAATGTCTTATCTGCCAGGACCCAAGACACAGCTTCCAGGGACCCTGCCTCCATTGCTTGTGGTCTTGTTGTTGGGTCTCTGGAAACCTTACTCAGTAGCAGTTCCAAAAGCATGTTCGGGGGCCCCAGAAGTGGGGGGCCCTATACCCTGGGTAGGGGTCTCCACTCCCTATGGTAGTAGGCCTGTCAGGATTATTTTGAAGTGACTGCTATGGTGGGGGGTGGGGTGGAGCCTAAACTCCATGTAGACAGAACTGGGCAAGAGCCTGGACCTTAGTGTTCTGAACCCTGGTGGCAGTGATGGTGACCTGGTAGGAATGCTGGCAGAATCGTTGTCTGCCAGACCTTTCTTTCTCCATTTCCCGTAACTGTATTGCATTCTCCAGTTGCTCTGGGGTAGGCCCGGGGGGGGTGCTTTGCAACTTTGCAACTTAGGACTCATCTGTGTAGGACAGCAGGGCAACAGGCTCATTCTTGGTGGGTTGGGTGGTACAGGGGCCCCATGCAGAGTGCGAGGATAGGCACAGCCTCCAGCCTACCAGCTGTTGTGTGGATAAGAATGTCTCCCCAGGAAGCCTTTTCCCTCTCTCCATCCCTCTATCCACAGGGTGAAAGAGGTATACAGGCTGGAAGAGATGGAGAAGATTTTTGTCAGGTGAGTGACTCAACCAGCAAAGCTCAGGATTGGAGAGGACTTGGGGCAGGAGGCGTGGAAGTGTCCAGCATTTTTGAAGAGGTGGGGTGGTGAGTTGGCCCTGCGAGGCTGCCTTTATCCCCACCTCCCTTGCCTTAGTGGGGCTCCAGTGCAGCAAAGAGGCCCCTGACTGAGAGCTGATTCAGCACCTTGTCAGGAGGGGAGCCAGGGTGGGTGTGTGTCAGGCAGAAATACGGTCTCATTGATGCTGTAATAGTTATGATTGTCCCTGTGAGGGGCAGAGCAGCAAGCTGCTTGAAACACTGTAAATCCCAGCTCCTGGTGCTGAGAGAGATTGAGCCTGGAGGGGTGGAGTGGGCATAACTGCATTCTCACACATTAGCAGTGTGCTGGGTGCTCAGTCTGTGGGTCTCATCCTGGGTATGTGCTCCTATGGCCACGGAGCTGGGCTGGGTCACAGTATGCTTGTGTTAACTCTTTAGTGGCCACAGTGATATGGGTGGTGGGCTGAAGACCCAGTGGTGCCTGTGGTCTCACATCTTACTTGTACTGGTGTCACACTGAAGCCCCCCCAAACAGTAGCCACATAGTGGGGCATCTGTCACTGCCTGCCTTGCTTAGTTGGAGTTCAGAGGCCGAGTTCTGGACCAGCACTGCATTCACTCACTGTGTGGCCTGGAGCAACTCACTCACATCTACCTCAGTTTCTTAGGTCTAGCTTTGTAAAAGGCTGTGGTTGGTGTGATTTTGCTATTAGCCAGACTAATGTTAGGGCTTTCTCTCTCTCTCTCTCACACTCAAACGCATTCACATGTCCTCTTTGCACCCCTGCTTGGGCAATCAGGTTAGAAATGAAGATCATCAAGGGCTCCAGTGGCACACCGAAGCTCAGCTACACAGGGCGGGATGACCGGCACTTTGTGCCCACTGGCCTCTACATCGTCAGGACAGTGAATGGTGGGTGATGAGTGAGTGTTCCCTGCCCCCTTACCCCCAGCCAAGGTGAATGGCCCAGACCCTGCCTGGGCCAGTACATATTGCAGGGGACTGACTGTGTTCCTTGAGCGTCTTCTGTTCTTTGCGGGGTGCTGGGGGTTGGGTTGGGGCCAGGGCAAGAGGAACCCAACTTGTATGTGCACACAGTGCCTTATGTCAGGAAAAGGGACTTCTCAATAGGCAGTGTATCTGGAAAGTTAAGCTTGGCATTTACATCCCCTGTGAAGTCCTTTTTCTTTGGTGCCCTCTGAATGAGTTCTTGCTCCCTCTGCCAGGGTCCCAGAGATGTGTTGCAGGCAGGCTGGCAGGACTGGGGTGTGGTTGTTAAGTGATTATCCTCTTCCTCCTGGAGCCCCTTTGGGCTGATAATGAAGGCTGCATCCTGACAGGCTGTTCTCTGCCTGCATTTTGGGAGAGGGGAGTGGAAGAACATGAGTGGAGGAAGGCCTGTCCCTGTGTTGGCCTGACCTACCCCCATGGAATTCTGTGTTCTTCCTGGGCTTCTTTTCCCCTTCTTGTCAGAACCATGGACCATGGGATTCAGCAAAAGCTTCAAGAAGAAGTTCTTCTACAACAAGAAAACCAAGATCTCTACTTTTGTCCTCCCTGCAGACTCCATTGCTCCATTTCAGTAAGTAGCCCTTCTCTGGGCCTGTCCCTGCACAGCTCCAGGTACTCATGCCAAGACACTGGCCAGCCCTCCTGGGGCACCCACACCTGCTGGGGTCTCCTGGTAAGGGTGGGCATGGTGGCCCCTCCAGGGTGTGGCTGGGTCTGTGTAGCAATTAAGCTCAGCTAGAGCCATGCCAGGACTTGCTGGGAAAGTTGGCAGTCCTGGGTGTGAAGGGCCCACCCAGGCAAGCATTTGCCCCATGGAGCAGCCACTGCTTACATGACTTACCGTTAGTGGTGGGCAGGTGACAGCCCCAGCTCTGCCCCTCGGGATGCAAGGTTCCAGTTGTCCTTTGTCAAGAGTCCAGTGTCCATTTACCAGGTTGTTGATCATAGGTTTTGACAGCAGCCTGCAGCCCTTATGTGCCTGTTATTAGCCACTGACACCAGTTTTGTCACCACACTTACACTGTTCTATCAGCAGCAGATAAACCAGGAATATCAGGAAGTGTAGGAACCCAGATGGATGCAATTGGCAGCAACAGCTTGGTTAAGAAAAGTGGTTCTGGAAGGTAGGCAGGAGTTGGGGCCTTCTGGATGCCTTTTGGTAAGAGAGAGAAGACCCTCAATTGGAATCATAGATCCCCCACCTCTGACTTTTAAGAATACCCACCCGCTAAGACATAGTTGCCAGGGGTGAGGTGGTGACCTCTTGGTCCTGCTTTACCGGGGTGCAGCCCTCTGACCTTCTTTCTCCTCCTCCCCAGCATCTGCTACTATGGCCGGCTCTTCTGGGAGTGGGGGGATGGCATCCGTGTGCATGACTCCCAGAAGCCCCAGGACCCAGACAAGCTATCCAAGGAGGATGTTCTCTCCTTCATCCAGACGCACAGCGCCTGAGGACCCCCACCCTGCCAAACGCCCCGTCGTGCCCTGAGTCGGGGCGCTTTGCATGGAGCCCACAGCACTGGTTCCTCCCCGTCTTGGGAAGGGACTGGGAGCAGTCACTGCAGCCTGGCCTTGGGGGTGGGGCTCTCCTCCCCATCTTCCCCAGAACTCAGTCGGGGGCCTTCAGAGGACACTCACACCTTCCTTCTGGGACACCTGGACCTCTCTCCCTGGAGACCTGCCTGGGAACTGTGTCCCCTGCCAGGACTCAGCCTGAAGGGTGCTGCTCCTCTGGCAGGTTGGAGGTCAGAGCCCGGGGCACAAGGGGCCGGTGGAGGACGTCAGTGGCAGGGGCTGTCCGCTCCCATATCCTGTACTCACTTTTCTGAGTTCTGTGTACTGCCCTGAGGGTGGCATGCACCCTGCTTTGCCCACCTTTTTATTGGGCCAACCCTGAGTGGGTGGAAGCCCACTGTCGTGAGCTGGCCAGGAGCAGCTGCTGTACAAATCAAGGATTTTTTTGAATTTGCTGTTTTGTTGCCAAGTTGAAGATTTTCTCGTCTCCTCTCACCTCCTGTCCTGGTCTTCCTTGGAGTTCTCAGCCCCGGACCTCTTGACAGTCCCGCAGGCCGGGAAGGGAGGCATGTGGGCCCCACCTCTGTGACACATCAAGACACAGATGCAGGTAGCCTGGTGTGGATGTAACTGCCCCCTGGGGTTGTAGAGCCTTCCTGTGCCCCATCCCCTTATCTGAACCGTGGGCAGCTCTAGAAGGGGGAGAGAGCAGCCTTGAAAGCCTGCTGTTTTCTATGCCCTAGCAGCAGTGGCCCCACTGTAACAGAGGGTACCTCTGGGGTTGGGTCACACTTAGCCCTCTGGCAATCATGGCACCCCCACTTGCCATAGCCACCCTGCTAACACCCCCTTTGTCTTCCCCAGTAGGAGGTACAGTTGCTTTTGTTTGTCCTTTTGTGGTCACTTCATTTCCTCTATCTTGGTGGAGCGGGAAGAGGGGAAGCTGGGCAGCAGCTTTGGGTCAGGGGCTCCTGTGGTGGTTTGCGATGGGAAGAAATACCTCTCAGATGCTCATACAGCTCCCTTGGGTCCCATCCCAGTGCTAGACTGGTTTCCATGGAGATAGGGCATGGAGCCTCCCTAGGAGGTTGGACTCTACCTTGGGGTCTCCAGCCAGCATTCCTCCTCCACACCCCCAGATTTGGCAGCACTGCTGAGCTGCTGTATTTCCACCCAATTCTGGGTCTATCAGTGTGTCTTGCAGAATCTTGGACATTAAAGATAAACATATTTTTAATTTCTGTGTTGCTCTGTGCTGGGGCTGCTGCTGTTTATCCTCAGTGGTTTGCAGTCTGGCTTGGGTGAACAGCTTGGGCTGGAGGTGAAGGGCAGGGAGCTGTACTTGAAGAGGAAAGTGTTTGTCCAAGCTCCTGGGCTCCATCAGGCTCCCAGGGATGCTCCTTGCTGCCAGAGAGGAGGCCCAAGGAAGAGTCAGAAGCAGGGACTGGAGAATGAATGAACCGACAGCCCAGAGGGGCAGGCAGGCACCTTTCCCCTTACATAAATCACACACACCCGCTCGTTCCATGGTGGCACTGTGACAATCCAGGATCAGTCTGTGTGACTAAAATAACAGACGCCAGACCAATTAGTGTCACTACACCAGAGAAGAGAGCGAGAGTTGGTTTCTCTGACCCCAGGCCCACCTCCCTTCTGCACCTGCCCCAGGGTGGGGATGTGCAGGAGCTGATGGTTCCCTTTAGCTCCCAGCTAGAGTTTCTCCACTGGATTCATGACTCCTGAGCTGCTGCCCTCTTAGAACCTGCCTGCACTTCGCTTGACTCCTTCACCCTGGCCCAGAGGGTCCATCCTTGATGTTCCACAGCCTTAGCTCTGGGGCAACTCCTTTCCTTGTTTTCACTTAACTTGGTATAATCTGGGCACCAGGCCCTTCACCCTCTTGGTTGCTCTGCTGTGCTCCGCCTCACCCCAGCCTCCATTCCTGACCATCGCAGCTCCTGTGCTGGGAGTAGCTGGGGGTGTGCTCAGGGGCCACAGGCACGCTTTGCTGCTCCTGCCTCCCAACGTGCTCAGCTGCTCCCTGCAAACCCTGCCTGAGTGACCGGTCACTCTGCCAGGCCTTACCAGCTCTGCCTGCTTCTTGAGGATGGATGCGCTCTGTGCTCCCATGGGACCCCATACAACCACTTCAAGCCCCCAACTCACCCTTGGTTGCACAGGCTGCATTTTTCTGCCCTAGTTACAGACAGTGGCACTGACTGGAGGGCAAGACCATGTGCCTGGTAGAGGTGGCAGACAGAAGGTGCACTGCTCGCCTCTCAGCCCCAACAATGCCCGCGCCATAGAAGTGGCCCCCAGCCGTTTTGGCTTGGAAAGTGCTTCATGCTGTCTCCTTATTCCTCATGTAAGCTGGGGGCTCACCTTCACAGCCTCTTTTGTCCCCTCCAAGTTCTAAGCTGAGAGCTTTCCCTTGAGCAGCTTTTCTTTCTCAATTCCTGAGCTGCCCCCACTGTCCCTTGGCTTCAGTCAGACCATGACATTTACTCAGCAGACAGGAGCAGCTTGTGTGTTCTTTATTGCCTGTCCCTGGGGCTAAGGGAGGGGCCAGCACAAAGTCCTGGAGACCCAGGCCCCAGGCAGGCGAGGGGGGCTAGGCTGACAGGAGCCCTGCTCCAGTGTCGGTGGGGACAAATGCTCCTGTGCCTTGGTTCTTTTGAGGCTTGAAGGGCCTGCTTGGTCATGACTAGGGAGCCAAGGGGACATGTGTGCTGAGCGGAGAAATCTCAGGCTCACACAGCCCAGTAGGCATAGATGAGGGTCAAGAGGATGAAGATGGCCACAGAGAGCAGCGTGTTCTTCCGGTTCTCCTGCCGAAGCAACTTCAGCTCCTTTTCTGGGAGGAAACAGTGGTGGACAGGTAGTTTGGTCCCATCTCCCTTACAATTGGGTGTACACTCTGCTGAGGGCAGAGTGTGCCCTCCCAGCCACTCCTGTACCCGCAAAATGACACTCCTTGATCTCTCCGGATCTTCACCTTTTGGCTACAGATCCCAGCCCAAAACAGTCCCAACACCCAGTTCTCTTCAACCATTTCTCTTCAAATGCAGTTGAAGTTGAGAATGTAGTCTGTGAGGAGGTCACCAAAAAGGCCACACCTGAAAGCCAAGTGAGGTGGTGGCATGGCATCGCCAGGTGAGTCCTCTGGCCTGTCACTGAGTAGGCTCTGTGGTGCTTATCTGTCCAGGGTGTCTCATTTGTCCAACTAGAAACTCAGAGGGCAGCTGGGACCTCCTTGGGCCTGGCACTGGAGTAGATGCAGGGTGGGGCCACACCATCAGTGCTTCCAGGCCTGCCCTCTGTTGGATGCCCAGCTAAGCAGGAACGAGGGATGCTCAGAGGAGGCACTCTGTAGCCCACAAGGTAGTTGGGTTCACCTCTAGGGGAAGCCAGTCTTGCTATTCTGCAGCCACAGATTCCATTTATCCCTCCGTTAAGGCACACAGGTTATTGGGACTCTGAAGGCTAAGCTGAGTGAGTGGCGATGCCATGATTCTATGTGGAAATTGCTAGGCTTGAGCAATGTCTACCCGACCTGTGGGGGGGGTGGGGAGCTACCGCACACCAGCTCTGGGGCAGGCGAGACAGCCCAGGGCCCTGTCAGGGATGGGTGTGCCCTGTGCTTGCAGTGTTGATTCAAACTGGTCCCTCTGGGAAGTTCCCTGCCATGTGGACTGTTCTAGGACAGATTCCTAGCCAGTTCTGGCCCCCGAGAGGATAATACAACTGAAAAGTCTGAGGAGCCTCTGCAGACCATTTTCCTCCATGCTGGTAGGACAGGCCCAGCAGCCACCCCTCTGGTTCCGGCCCTGCCTAGGCTCTACCTGGCTCTGCCCCCAGTGCCCAGAAGATGGCAGCAATGCTCCACCCACAGCAGCCCTTCCTGGCGCCCAAGTGGGAGGTTCCTCTTCCATCCCAGTCCCCCACACCCATCCCAGGGTTCTACTAGGAGGGAGTGGAGGTCTGTAGGGTAGGACAGGCCTTTCAGGTCTCGGTGGATGTTAGAGTCTCTTCTGGACCTGGCTACACAGCCATACCACCTCATCCTCCAGGGGGAAGAACAGCCCAGGAGGCCTCTGTCTCCCTCGCGACAAAGGAGCATATGCGCTGTCCTTCCAGGCTGCTGGGCCTACAGTGGGTTCCTGCAACGTACTGGGGGCTGGATTCCCCCTGAAGACCTCCCTTGATGCCCATCACCTTGTAGGCTCCCCGGGCAGTCTGTCCCCTCCTGGCCCCAGGACTAGAGGATGGGGCTGCTAATGGAAGGGAGTTCTCTTACCATAGTTGGACACTTTGCTCATCAGTCTGCTTTTCTCTTTCTCCAAAGACCTCCTGTTGAGGGGGAAGGAGTGTTATGGCTCAAGCCCTTTTCCTTCTTACCTCCTGAGGGGCAGCTGGCACACCAGGGTAGGCTGGACAAGAGTCTGGGTCTGGGGGCGGGAGTTCAGGGCGAGGACTCTGGGATGGATAGAGGAGGCCCGGGGAGGGGTGCAGGGGCATTACCTGGCCTCTGGACTCAGCTCTGCCTCATAGAGCTTGAAGTTCACAGCCTCCAGGTCTCTCTGACATTGTGACTGCTTTTTCTCCAGCCCATCAATCTGAAACACACAGCACACCCAGCAGACAGATGGGGCACAGCTTCACAACTTTTGAAACAGTTGGGATCCCAGGATGGGAAGGAGGAGCCTCTAGAAGTTGTCTTAGACAGCACCCCTCTCCTCCCAATCACCTCTATTTTGCTGTCCTTGGCCTCTACAGGGTACAGCCTGAGCCCCACTGGGAACAGCTATGGGAGTTGCTCAGGCTCTCACAGCTGCCCTGCCCCTCTGGACCAAATGGGTTGAGAACAGATAGGAGCAGGGCCTGTTAGCTGTCTCCCCAGCAGCACACACGCAGGTGGGCCCACGACAGGAGTACCCAGAGCTCTGAAGGCTGCAGGAGCCTGCCACACAAGGTATTCTAGAATGATAGGAGCTGCTGCTGGAAGGTGCTGCCTTTCCAAGGCCCTCCACATATGTGAGGGACAGGGGTTAGACATCTAGGGGCCAGAAAGCAGAGGTATTTTTCACACTGAAACACTTCATTTTAAAGTAATCTTAGAGTTGTAAGAATATACATCTTTCCATGAGAATAAAAATTACAGACTCTGCCCATTGTCAAGGTACCTGCAACTTGTGTGGCAAAACAGCTAAGTTCCTAAAAGGTTGGTTGCCAAAGGTACTAGTTTTCCAATTTGTCTGGATTATAGTTTCTGAGGTGTGTTCTTGGGGAAATAATTTGAGCTGTGGAAGTTTTGTAAAATACTGGACCAGATCATCCAACCCTGAGTCCTGGTATCACGTTCTTGGCTTTGAAAGTTCATCTGTATACAGAGGTCTAATCAGCCACCTCTCTGGGCCCAGGCCTGCCTTTTTTGCATCTCTGCCCTGCTGGTAGGAGCCTAGATTTCAGTGGATGGGAAGGTTCAGAGGGTCCCATATCTCTCATAACAGTGACTGTAATGCTTGGGTCCCTGTAATGCTTGATTTTCCATCTGGCTTCACTCATTCTTACCACATCCCTAGGAAGAATAACAAATATGACCTCTATTTCCCAAATGGGAGAACAAGCTCCCCAAATGGAATAACTTTTCTGAGGAGTCAGGGTGGAACACTCCTCTATTGGTCTCAGCCGGTTCTCTGCTCTAGTCTCTTCCGGAATGGCTCCTACAGCTGCAGCAATCAATGACTCCAAGTATGAGTCCCAGAGTCCCAGGTAGGTGTTCTAGGGCCTGTGTTGCATGTGAAGTCTCTGGGCCTCTTGCCTTTCCCTCAGCCGAGTGCCTGGCCCAAACAACACACCAACTACCCCCTTCCCTGCAGTCCCAGCCCACTGCCAGCTCCAGCTCCGGAATCAGGGTCCTGAGGGAGGGACCAACTGCACAGTCTTGAGTTAACTGCCTGGTTAATTGTGTAATTTCTCTGCTAATGGGCACCAAAGGGAGGGTTGTCCTGGGAAACAGCCAGCCAGGACCTGGTGAAGCCAAAGGCCATCCTGGAACCTGCACTGTAGGGAAATGGGCACCGGGGAGCCAGGGTCAGGGAACAGCAACAGCGTGATGCCAAGGTGAGTGAAGCCCAACTGGGAGGAACAGGTTCTTCAGGCTACCAGGAAGCGCCCCCTTCATGGCAGCACCCCCAGCACACAGCCCAGCTCCTCAGGACCTTGGATTTGCCACTTCCGCCCGGTGGTGTAGAAACAATCAGGACACCAAATACCACCAGGGTTCCAAACAAAGCTTAATTCTTGAAGCTCTTACCTTCTCCACAAGGCCTCTGCTGCCCTTGGCTACAAATCCATCAGCCTTTTCAGAGGCTGAGCACATACTGTGTCATCCCAGCTACATGTCCAAACCTTGTCTTCCCAAACTCTGGGAGCCCTTAGGACAAGGCCCAGGGGGTCAAGTCTAGCCCAGACTAGCCCATTCCACTTGTGTACATGCCTGACCCCAAGGGATGCCTGACTTTGCAGCTCTTGTTCTGGAAGGCCCAGTGGTCATCTGTCTCCTCTTTGTGGCCAAAAGGCCTGGACTGCTGAAGTTTTTGTGTATGTAGCCATGAGAAATGAGGTTGGGTGTAGGATTGAGGAGCTGGGATGGATTTAGGCCTCATGTAGCGGCTGGAGTCCAGAACCCTCTGTTTGTGCCCAGAGGAGCTGGAAGGAGCTAGGAGAGGCAACAATACATGCACAGAGATTATGTACTTTGCAGATCACCCAGTACAAGCCAGTCCAGGTTAGAGTTCTCCCCACAGATCCTTGTGCCAGGCCCTGGTATGCATGTCAGTCTAGGGAGGAAGCAGTCTGAAGACCTCCATCCCTAAACACCTCTGGAAGGCTACCAGGTGCCCAGACAAGTGGTAATTGGCCCAGAGTGAGGCCAGGAACTCATGCTAAGCACAGTCTTTAAACTGAGGTTGGCAAACCACAAGTGGCCAAACCAGTCGGCTGTCGTGCTCTGGGAAGGGCCTGTGGAGCTGGCAGTTGGAGATCTTTATGTGAACAAGCCCAATTTATCTGCAGTTCCACTGAATATCCCCACTTTCATTTACCACTTTTTAATGAGGCTTAAACAGACCAACATAAATTAAGGTTTTAGGGACTTGAGTTCTAACCTCCTTCTATGAATATTTATGTTCTGCTGACCGCTCTGATTCCCTTCGAAATAGCAAGTTCCCGTCTTTATAACTGAGCTGCCTGATGTGGGCTGAGTGAGGGGAGGCTGACACTGTCAGGAGGCTCCCCAGTAGACCACAAACCCATCCTCAGAAGGTGACCCTGCTGGCAGTCAAACACCCTCCAGCATTTGCTGAAGCAGACGCCAGCTCTTGAGCAGTAATGATGGGTGCAAAGATCTTAGGTGACCTGGCTGCAGAGAAGGCAGGGAGGGAGAGTCAGGATGCATCTTTTAGTTGTGATTGTGATCAGAAGTGGTGGCTAAAGTAGAGTTGGCCCAGCAATGGGGGACAGGACCCAGAATAGGCCTTGAAGAAAGTCTCTATTTGGATTTTCAGTCAGCTCTTAGTAACATGCACATGGATTATTCACTCTGCAGACTCCCCAGAGTGAATCTATAGTCCTTGGTTATTTTCCCCTCTGTCACAAGGCTGAAGGCAATCAGAGAACAAGTGAGCCAGGAACAGGAGAGAGGGCAAGGGGTTAGGGCCAGAATAAGGAGACAAACGTCAAGGAGATTTTAGAAGCATGAGGGTCAGAGCTGGGCAAGCAGTTGGGAACCAGGTATCCAGAAGCCTGAAATTGTGGTTCCTGATACAGGAGTAAGGTGTGTAGACTGTAATCAGGAGCATCAGCTTGCCCCTTCTGTCATATGTCTAAGTGATCTCCTTAATTCTGTGCCTCAGTGCATTCATCAAACAAAGATAGTATCTCATATTTCAAAGGGTTGTAAGGATGACATGAGGCATACATGTAAGGGGCTCAGAATGGTACCTAACATGCATAGTAGAGTCAGTGATTGCTATCATTATTATCAGAAGTGGTTTTCACTGGATATTTGGGGAATACAAAGAAAACTTAATTTGTGGCAAGAGTAAGAAGATAGGTGAGGAATGTTATGGATAGAAATATTCGTTAGTCACTGGCTGGGAAGGAGAGTCCCTCTGGCAAAGATGGGCTATCCTGAGTCCACGGAGAGGCGTGGAGCAGGGCGGCTGCAAGGCAGACCATCAGAAAGGCCACTCCTCGAGGTCAGCCAGCAGAGGACACGGCATGCTGGAAACCTCATGCTCCCACCTGGGGATGAAGCTGGAGTGGGGCTGTGGAGCCCAACAACGAAGAGGCCGAGAGCAGTGTCCACGGGCAGAACAGACTCAGCTGTGGTCTGGGCACGTGAGGCAATGTGGAGTGGCAGGGAAGCCTGGCAACCAGGGCCTGGATTCATCCACACCATTATCAGAGATAAAGGCACCATTACAGGGCTTGCCCCAGGATGAAGCCAGAAAAAGGCCCTATAAAAGAGATCGGACCAACTCCAGTGTGAAGAGGTTACCCTCTAGAGGCCAGGAGGCTCCCAGGACTCCTGCCTGACAGGCTGGAGAGTGGGTCAGCTGGCAGGAAGAGCATGGTTGGAGTGAGACTGGCTCAGATGCTGGGAGTTCCTGGAGCTGTAAGAGCAGAACTGCTGGCTATGACAGCCACAGGCAAAATCTGGGGACAGAGGAGTGCATGCCTCCAGTGCAAATAACATTAAGAAGTGTGCATGTGTTATGTTTATATTCAGACTGAGGGTCCATTTTTATACAGGGAAAACCACACTGTGCCTAAGTAACTGAGGTGACAGTCAGCAGGTAGAACACAGCTGCAAAGGGACCTGAGCAGGCAGAAAGGTGGGGTGAGCTCCCTTCAGGTTAGCAAACTGTGCCTTCAGGCACTGCACCCACAGTTCAGAGCCTGGTAGGTGTGGTGTAAACCCGTGTGCAAGCAGTCCAGGGGACTTCCAAGTAGGTGGTGAGTGTAGGGTGTCGTGGTGGGAAAGTCTGCTCTTGACTCTGAGACCAGCAGTGGCTAAAACCTGCCCAGGGGGACTGCTGGTCTGAGCCTAGGTAGAAAGGGAAAAAGAGAGGAGAAAGGAGTACTAGGGCAGGGTGTGAGGAGCCTCCCGCAAGTGAGGCAGAGCTGATGGCCCTAGGGGGCCCTGGAGACAGGATTCAGGAAGTCTGTGCTGTGAAAGGCCTCCTTCACAGGCAGGAGACCTGCCGCTTTTTTTATCCAAACACAGACTGGGGGTTCGGTGCCTGGCATGTGGTTTTGAGAGTGGGCAGAAGAGCAGGCTCGGTGGGGAAAAGTGTAAGGCCAAGGATTCTCCACAGAGATGGGGATGGTCCCAGGGAAGAATGCAAAGACCTAAAGTCAGTTCAGCAGAGGCCCCAACCCTGGCAAACGGGGCCTTTGCTTTCCTGTTGGCGGGTGCTAAGCGAGGAGAGCCTCTTCATTGAGGTATCTTGGGCTAGAGCTCTTCCTGCGGCCTTCCTCAAGGGCTCCTCAGTCGCACTGGGTGCTGTGTGCTCCATGGCACTGCGCTAGCAGTTCAGTGGCCCTGAGCCAGCTGAGCAAAATCCCCTCTGCCACCTGACTTGGGGAACAACACCTTATCCTCAGAGCTTTAGGGAAGTCTCCCTGAGGTTCTATAAACCATAAAACTGCTGTGTTAAGAGAAATTGTAAAATATGTCTGAAATCCCCAAGAGGAATCTTTTCGGGTGCGTGGAGTCTCCCGGAATCAAAGCCCTGACCGAGGTCTCTTTGGGGACAGGGAAGCTGAGTGCCAGCTCACTAACAGATAACTGTCTAGCACACTGGCCAGGTCAGGCCCGTCGGGGCCAGCTGGGTCTGGCTGCTGCCTTAAGTGCAGCTTATTCTGCTGACAAGCATGGGCCACAGGCTGTCACTCCGCTATTGAAGGTGGTTGAACGGTGTTCCCATGAGCATCCTCACAGCCTGGGAGGCGGCTCCCACCCACTCTTTAAGAACCCTCTGTCTAGAGCAGACTTTCTTCTGGGAAAGGGCAGAAGGCACTTTCATGGCTTGGCTGTGGGTCACAAAGGCCACTGCTTTCTGGTTTAGGAAGTCATTTCTAGTCTTGCTGGCCTTGCTCTTAGGAGCTTCTGGTCAGCAAGTGACAGATGTTGCTGTAACAGGTTAACCTCAGGAGTAAGGCAGCAACCAAGGCATATCCCACACCTGCCTGGCCAGGTCCTTGATGGGCGCTGAGACCTAATAAAGAGGATGGTGCCAGAGTACCTGAACCTGATTCAAGTCACAGAGTTTCACATGTCTAGGTGGCACAAGTTAAAGCAGCCTTGGAAGCAAAAGCCCACGAGAAAGTAAGCTGCAATCCCAGCAGCAGCCGACTGTGGCGCAGCACGTGCTGTGTGCCAGGCCCTGCTCCAGGCCCTTCATGCGGATTCACTCACAGAATGCTCACAATAACCCACTGGGCTGAGTATGGCATCAGCCTCACATTTTGCACAAACTCGGGCCACGGACAAGATGTGATTTGTCAGGGTCATACAGCCAGCCCCTGGGAGAGCCGGGCAGCCTGTGCCGTTAGCCCCCACCACCCCACATTGAGAAAGCAGAGAGCTACCTGCCCTGCGGCCCTCAGCTCCTGGGTGCAAACTCCATGCCTCGTGCCCTGGGCTAGACAGTTTGTGGGCAGCTCCATGTATGCTACCAATGTCTGTACCATCTCTACCAACTTTGCAAAAAAGGGACCTTCTGCTTTACAGGGCAGCAAACTCCTGGCACAGAGATTTTAAGTAACCTGCCCAAGGTTGTGTAATTGGAAGCAGCAGAACTGGGGTCTGAATCAGGGATTCCGTTTCAGAGCAGATGGTCTTTTCACCACTTCAAGCTCTTTTCCCAAAATCCCTCATGAAAACATGCATGACAAAGAAGAGTTCTGTGGAGCAGTCATTCCACACCCCGGTCGAAGCTCATCCGTTAAGCTTGTTGATCTGGCTTAAACAGATTCTCTACTCTGAATAATCTTGTACAAGGGCTTTATCTGGTCTCTGCCCACATAACAGGTACTCTGTGAGGGAAGAACCTGGCTGAAATCTGTTTGCTTGGAGACGGTGAGACAGGAGCTGAGCATCTGTCCTCACATTGAAGGCAATTACCCTCTGACTCCCAGACTCAAACATCCCTGCCTACCTCTAAATTGTCTGAACTGCCAAAGTACCCTCCAAAATTCATGCAACAGATCCATTTTCCAGAAGGAAATATGTGGGCTAGTTGGGCCTGATGAGCCCTCCTTCCCCCAATGGGTTATCAGAGCCTTTCTTTTCAGTTGCTAATTCACAACCCTGAGAGTGGTGTGTCAGCTGTTTCATCTTCAGCCCCAGGAACTGGATTTCTGGAAGTCCACTCATTTTCATATGTCAGGAAGGTCCCATGATGTTTATTGTAATGGGTAGAGGCCAGAACACCTCTCCATTGTGGTCTCTGGCAAGGGTGCTGGAGCTCTCCATCTGGGGCCTTTGGGCCACACAGTCAAGTCACATGGGGGTCAAAGGCCTTGATTTTCCAGCTGCAAGCCGCAAAGGGTTGATTACTCTGATCCTGCTTAAGGGATGCTCTTCTGTGGAGGAGGCTCACAGGGCTCACAAAAACCTCCACCCACGGTTCCCAGAATCATCACACGTAAACCTTCTCCATTTTTAATGAACAATTTTCAGGAAAAGCAGAGCGCCAAGGGACTTAGCACCTCTCTAGGGAGTCACCCGGCAGCAGGGTCAGGAACACAGGGCCCTGCAGGACCTGCGTGTGTGCTGAGCGGCTCTGCACGTACAGCCAAGTCAGTCCTTGTCTGGAGCCTTCAGCTGTCCCTGGTCCAGAACTGTTCAGGGTTTGTTTTCTCTTCTTTCCCCCAATATATGTTTTTTTGATAAATTAGCAAAAGCTTCTTCATCGCTGAAAGGCTCAAAGCACTATTCAAGAGCTGGCATCCACTCTGTGTCTTATGAATTCATTAATTAAGATGCTGGCAAACAGCCACTCCACACATGCTGACATCCAGCCGTGTTAGGTAATGAGGTTTTAGTCTCCTGACCCCCATCAGGTGGAGTGGAGCCAGACACAGGCTGCTGAGAGAAATCACCTGCTCAATGGTGACCTGTCGCTGGCGCCTAGCAGCAGGTGAGGCTCACTGAATGGTCAGTGGCCCTTGAACAGTGTCCATAGGCTGTGAACCCTTCTCCCAGCCCCTTGGCCAGTGGCTCCCCAGCAAGGCAGTGCCCTACTGCTTGTTCCACTGTGGTCTCCTTTCCTCTGGCCAGCAAACCACTCAACGGGGCTCAGACGGCAGCAGGGAAAGTTCAAGTGCCTCCTCCAGCCACTCAAGCCAGTTCAGTAAATATTTATTGACAGTCCACTAAGCTGCTTCTATCCCTCATCTCAGAAAACTGGTAGGTTCCCCTTGGCCTTGTGCATGGCCTGTTCCAGAACTAAGGCTGTCTTTATCCACTCCTGAGCTGGGGAGGTCATCCAGAGGCTGTGACAACCAGCTGACCCTTAAGCGGGACCCGGGCAATTGGAGGCTCCTCACCCCCACCCCTATCCTTGGAATGTACTCTGTGCACTGTTCCCATAGTGGGAGTTATTTTCAAGGATGCAGCCTTGAGAGAGCAATGTGTTGCTGAGACCATCTGCAAGGTGTACGTGACTGAACCCAGTTAAGGCCTCTATATGAACTGTAAGATTTGGTATGTGGGTGCAGAGATCTACTTTTGACCGCCCAAGACAAGCCTCACATGTAAGTTCCCTTATTAAACTTTCCACCTACCAGTCTGAAGTGGCTTGCCTCTTTCTTTTTCTCCCTGCCCTCCGTGTAAGGGGGCCAGTTCTTGAACCAACAACTTGGTGCTTCTGCCCCTCCCTGCCCATAGGGGACTTACAGCAGTGGCTGACATTAAAGAAATAATTTTAAGTGTCAAATCTCCTCTCCTGGTGCCTAGGTCATATTCTCCCCTCAATTTACCACCTCTCCTTACTCATCACTGATCCTGGCCTCTTTTTCTGGTAAAGATTCCAGTGAATTTTACATGATTCCCACTAACTTTTACTCCCTATAGCGGACACTATTAGTTGGCTAACACAACATTGCTTCCCAACCCCTTTCCTTTGCCCAACTCCACTACAGGGGCTAGAAAAGCTCAACAGATGCTTTCCCAGCCTCGATGCAGCTAAGGCTGGGCATGACCCAGTTCTGGCCAGTGAGAAGTTCCAGAAATCAGCTGGGAGTCTCCTGGGAGAGCTTATGCTTTGCTGATAAAAGGGACCGTGCTATAGTTCCTTTATTCTTGCTCCAGACTTAAAGTTGGATATGATGACCGGGAGCTGTGACAGCTATTTTGTGACTGAGGAAATAGCTGAGAAAATGGAAAAATACCAGCCCTGACTTAGCTAAAGTTTTTGAACCAATGCCAGTAGCCAGCTACCTCCAAACTTCTTCTTATGGGAAAAAAGCTATACTCCTACATACTTAGGTCACTGAGGTCAGTTTTCTATATCTTGTAGCCAAAAGCTCCCAAACGGATGGATTTTTGTACTAGGGGACTAGATCTAACCATCTTTTTAAATATGTCTAAGAAACCACAATTTGTTAACTTGAGACCAACTGGCTATTGAAACATCTGAAGACATGAAGTTGAATGGTTCAGCTGGGAAAGAAAAGTACAGTGACCAAGTATGAGCTCATTACTATCAGATTAAAAAACAAACAGGTTTTACATCAGCCCAAATCCTATCAGTTTAGATTGAAATGCAACCTTTCCCTTCTCCCACACAACATTAAAATTAGTACCAGGACTGATGATTTCTCATCTGAATTATAATCCCCTTGTTATTCAGAATGAACTCTCAGAAGCTAAAACTCATAACCAGTTTTTTCTAACTCTGAGCTCTCACAAGGTGGCAAATGAGTTGAATTAAGACACCTCAAGAGGAGCCGCGAGGGGAGGAGGCTAGGAGGCCCTTTGGCTGTCCCGGGAGGTGACTGCCCAGCACAGCTGGCCCGAGCCAGCCTTCAGGATGAGTGCTGCCTGCTCAGTAATTGCTTCATTACAACAAGTGGAGATGGTCTGCAGGTGCTGAGATCACTCACTTGTGGGGGTTTTATTGCACTCGTCAGATTAATAAACATTTTGATTAAATCACCACTTTATTGGCTCTATGCACACGACTTTTAATAAGAGGACAATATCCACTACTACTGAGCATCAATGCACATTCAATGCCCAAATCCCCTGGGGGCAGTGGAGGAACAAGGTGGGGAGTTAGCCACACGCCAGGCTTTTTCTCAGGCACACAGTTAAACATCTCAAATCTTTTTATATCTGTGAATAAAATGAAGGTTCTGCGGCCAGGATTCTCACCTGGCCCTGGTTGGCTAGCTCACTACACACGCGTGGGCAATGCATTGTTATTGACTCTATATAAAGAGCCCCACCCAGTGCTCTGGGCAACACAGTGGCACGGTTGCCAGGCTGCAGGAGAGCAGAGGCTGGAGTGGTGGCAGTGCAGAGGACAGAGAGGCCCAGAGGCAGAGCCCAGCTTACTGCATGCAGACTCGCTCTGAGTGAACGAGATTTTAGTGAATGACCTGCCACCGTGGAAATAAAGTTGGGTATAACCCTTTCACCCCAAGAATGTTCTACTGTCATTTCTTTGGTCACATTGAATCCACAGTGCACTTGCCTAGGACTTAAACCCACTGGCAAGACAATATCCAAACAAAAAGTAACCTTGGAGATTAAGAAGGCAAATGTAAATGTCTATATTGGTATCAATAGGGTAAATAAAAATGGGCACGTGTGATTGGTAAAGGCACCAGGAGAGGATATGCCCCACCAAATCTAAAACATTTAAAACCAATGTCAGCTAAACAAAAGATATCTGTGATCTTTATCTGGACCCTAGTCAGTGAACCCGTGACCCCTGGTGAAATTCAAGTCCTTCATGTTACAGATGAGAAAACTGAAAGTTCAAACAAGGGGGTTGATTTAGCCGTCTGCAAAAGAACCACCAGGGCTACTAGTAAGAAAGAGTAGTTTGTTGATTATCACCCTGTGCCAGGCACGTACTAGGCACTTTACACATATTGTCTCATTTAATCCTCAAAACTACAGTGTGAAGAAAACTGCAATCTGCCCTGGAGACTGCAGGCCATTTACTGAAACACAGTAGCTTGTTCTTTCCTAGTGACAGGCTGAACCTGGACCTATGGCCTTGCTGCGAATGCATTTCCTAGCGCCCCCTTGAGGTTAGGTGAGGCCTTGCATCTTAGTCGCATCTTGGCCAAAGTCAAGTAAAACTTTGGGTCCAGGCCTCCCAGTGGGTATGCTTCCTCCACTCTTTCCCTGCCAGCGAACACATCAATGCAGTGCCATGGCCACCTAGTTTCATTCTGAAGTGACAATGAGGCCCTGGGGACGGCAGGACTATGAGAGGGAGGGAATATGGCAGAAGCACTATTTTCCTGGTACTCTAGACCAGGGGCTGGCAAACTATGGCCCATGGGCCAAATACAGTCCACTGCCTGTTTCGGTAAATAAAAGTTTTATTGGAACACAGCCACACCCATTAATTTACACACTGCCTATGTCTGCTTTTGTGCTAAGACAGCCTACTTAGGTATAACTGATTCTCCTTATTTGCGGTAGTTATGTTCCACAAAGTTGCTGCCGACAGTGAGTTAACAAATACTGAACCAGGTTAGATCCCTGCGAACCTCTGGTCACATTTTTGTCAACCGATCAATACAAAACCTTGGTTTTTGGGTGTCTGTTTAAAGGGACCTTATTTATATTGTTGATTCATTAACATTGAACTCACAGCCAACAGCAAGCACTATAACACATCCTTGACCAAAGCTTACCTAATATATGTGTTTTCTCTGTAATGCACATACAGCTTCCTTGCACTTAGGAACTAGACAGGTCTACACCTGAGGGCTATTTTAAACAGCAAATTAACCCACAAAAAGCCACAAAAATGCAGAAACCATAGCACTAAATAGACTACAGAAAGGAACCTGTTTACAGCATTAAGTGATGAAACAAGGAAGAAGCGCATTGCTTTGTCCTTAGTAGGCTATGTGGGCCTCAGATGACTCACATTTGTCACTGCTTTTGAGTTTATCCATGAATTACAGCAAAAGTGTTACAAGTATTGATTTAGGGATTAAAAATACATTTTAGAAAGTAGGCAAATTCACAAATACTGAATCATGAACAATGAAGATCAACTGTAGTTGCAGCAGAGACCATATGACCCACAGAATTTTTACTACCTGACCTTTTATAGACAAGGTCATCTGATCCCTGCTCTAGCCTGTTAGGAAAAAATTAACTTTCTTGTTCTTAAAGCCTCTGAATTTGGGGGCTTCTCTCTAACAGCAGCTTATTGTTTCCTGTTATAAGCTAGGAAGCCCATGCTCTTCCCTACACAGCACCATCTCATTTTACCATCTATATTTTCTTTTGGGAGATTTACATTTCTACAAACACTTTTTTCCTACCAAGTAGACCAATATTTCTCAAGGGGAGGTACTAAACCTTCCTACATCAGCATGGGTGTGTGTAGCTTGTTAAAAATGCAGATTCTTTGTTGAAAATGCACACCCAAGTCTGACTGAATTACTCCAGGTGGGGAAGAGTTGAACTCTCTATTTTTAACAAGCTCTACAAATGATTCCTAATGCATTCAGAGCTTGGTAGGAAGCTCAAGAAGACTATTAGCCTGTATCTCTCTTGCAACCCCTGGGAGGGTGCGCTAAGGGAACTGTATACAACACATGGGAAACAATATGCACCAGAAAGCTAATCACCTATACTTGATTCTCAGCTCTTCCAGCGTTCCAACCTGGGCTCTACTTGAAACCTATTTCCTCATCTGCAAAAATCTCATAGGCTTATAGTGAAGATTAACTGAGAATGCAAATAAAGTAGCATACAGAAGTTGCTCAATATGCATCAATTTTCTTTCCCTTTCATATGCAGTAAATTATTTTTAAGCTCTTTGGGAACATGGAATTGCAGAATTCTCTGTAAATTCCTACAGATTATCAAAGTAATTTTCAAGCTACAAGCTTCTGTACCTGGGGAAAAATTTCCCATCTCAGGGGATATTTAAGCCATTTGGTAATATACTAAACAGTAAGGGCTCCCTCACTTTTTGGGATCCCCTCGTCTACAGATCCCTACCTCTCTGGGGTCCCCTCACCTCCGGGTACCGCCCTTTTCGGGTCCTCTTTCATTTAAACGCCTCCCCTCGGGGCCTCTTTACTTCCCTATCCGGCCCTCCTTGGGGCTCCCCTCCACCTCCAAGTCTCTTTGGTATGCAGGTCCTCTCACCTCCTGTTCCCATCTCTGGCGGCCCCTCAGGCTCTCCAACCTTCGGCTCCCCACCGTGCCCCTCACCTCCGGGTACCCCATCGGGCCCTATCACGGCCATGGCGTCCCTCTCCCAAACCCCGCGTCGCCCTCACTTACTCCCCAAGGCCCCTCCTCCAACCTGCAGCCGGGCGGACCCTCTACCCAGAAACGGGGAAAAGGCAACTAACGATGCGGCTCCCCTTTCTCCCCTCACCTCTAGAGCGACGCCCAGAATCTCCCGCTTCTTTTTAGTCATGTTATTTGCCGAGAACACCCCGGTCATTATTGGGCAGGCCCACTGGTGGCACCACGCACGCGCAAACATTCGTGCTTATCTCTCATTGGCCGCCCAGGAGGCGGGAGGCGGGGCTACCATGGTCACCATCTTATTGAGGGTCATGGCTAGTTTCGCGCGGCCATGTTTATAGGGGGCAACCTCTAATTGAGAGCCTCAACTTTTGGGTGGAAAGAGGATAACCAGATTGGCCCTGGAGGAACAAGGGCCCGCCTAGAGGTGGAGCAACTCCTTTCCTTCCTAGTTCAAAACCGCATGACATCACTGAGAGCCTTTTCTTCACCCCATGTTCATTTTCGGTGCCCTTCAGTCCTTTTAGTGACCACCGTAACCAGTCTGAGTCCAAACCCCACTCCCCCATGAAGTTCTGCCCAACCTTCAAGGCTCATGCTTAAACACTTTCCCAGAACCCCGCTTTGAGCTCCTTGGCCCCTTGGGATATGATAATGACCTTCTGTTGTTATTCCTCCTTTTTGTCTTGTGCCCTTACTCATTTTTTATTGTTTTATTGTTAGAACAGCCTACAAACATCACAGAAAACTTGTAAAGGAAAAGCAGCATCCTTTAACCACTTTTAACACTGTTCCTATCTTTGTTGCTGTGTATTCCATCCAGGCTTGGTCTCAGACACGATATTTTACACTGTTGTAATCCTACTGTACAGAGTACCCTGTAGACCTGTGCCCTTTCCAATGTTTGTGACTCTATGATAAAAATATTATTTTGTATTATGGCCCAGTTACCCATATAACCAAAACCAAAGTTTCCTGATAAAAAACCTTTACCACCTGAGATATACTCTGATATCTTCTATTCTAGTCTATTTCATTAAAAATAAAGTTGGTGGCAGGAAACCTATTATTTCATGCCTGCTAACTGATACTGGACTGCAGTTTGAAAGACACTATCACAGACATTCCCATGTCTTTGAAATTATCATTTGTGATGGCTGTGTATGCTATGAAGTGAATACATCTCATTCTTGTATTGGACATTACTTCCAAATAATTCTAAAGCAAACATTTTTGTGTACACAGCTCTGTCCTTCTGAATTCTTTAAGATAAACTCGCACAGTGGAATTATTGGGTCAGAGTATGAGACTAGAATAGAAGCTCCTTATTTTCTGACCTGTTATCTCTCTGTCGGAGCCTGTCCTTCTGCATGTGAATAATAACCCTGACTCAGTGTTTGGGGGAAAAAAATGTTTTCAGATCTGTGTTCTCTTCCCAATAGAGCCATTGAATGATGGAGCTGGAGGGGACCTAAGATACCATCTCGGTTGGCTGCCTGACTGTGGCCCAGAGGGAAAGTGTAGTAAATTCAGTCTGAACAGGAAGCAGGTTTTTTGAGCAGTTGTTTAGTGCAGTACTCATCTTAACACCCGGCACAGGAAAAACTTACTCAAGAACATTGTCCATCAACTGTCAATCAACAGCATTTATTGTCAGAACACTCCTCACAACACTGGTTCCAGTCCCAGAAAAAACAGATTCTGTGCTTCCCAATTATCACAGGCACGGGCCCAGGGGAGGTGAGAAGAGGAGGAGAAACACTGTGTTCTTTAAGACGTGGTTCCTTCTGGGTTTGTTTGGCACCAAGAAAAAGCCACGGGGATCTGGGTGCGCTTTATGCTCCCTCGTCTCTCTCTCCCATCGCCCAGGAGGTGATATGGTGGCCAGGTCGTCACCCTTCTCCTAGAAGGGCCTCGGATTTTCCAGACCAAACTTCGTACCACTGTTGTGACAGTGGAACAAATAGTTGAAAAGGGGCCGGAACGAGAGCCCGTGTGGGTTGCAGTGAAAGGAGACTTTCCGAGTGAGACTGACCGGGATTCCAGTCCCAGTTGGACCACTGGCAGCCGTGTGATCTGGGCCAAGATACTTAAGCCTGTTGAGCCTCAGTTTCTGTGTCTGTAAAATGAACTCGTTGTGCCAGACTTGTAGGGTCGCTGTGAAAACTACTAAGTAGTCGGGGCTGGGGCTGGGGCTGGTGAGTGAGCAGGTCAGACTCAGCAGGACAGATGCACCTGCTGCCAGCTTTTCATTCTGGGGTTTCACTTAGCAATTGTTGCTGTCTGTATTTTTTGTTATTGTTTCGATAATTGGTTTCTATCAGCTTTGACACTCTTGTAAAGTCTCTGTTGTTAGGAGTTGGGGGCAAATATTTGGGTTGTTTCCTGCTATCAAGTATGCATCGTTCACTGCAAAAGGCAGCACGCCCAACATAGACGAGCCTCTCCATAGCGAGGAGATGCCCTCTCCATCTCTCCTCTCGACCTACCTGCTGAGACCATCAATTGGGGGTTTCATGTGCCCAGACATTATAGGCAGTGGTGAGCCCCCTGGTGCTGGAGACACTGAGAGAGCCCCAGGTAACCCATCAAGGTCTTTTCATCCCCCTGCTACATACAAAGACCAGCTCGGATTCCCATGGGGGCTGCTTTTCCAAGCGTAATGCAGTCTGGCCTGGCTTCCTGCTGGAAATGCTGCCCACACGCAGATGGAGTACTGTGGGCTGTCTGTCTGTCCGTCTTTGTTCTCCAGAAAACTGTGGTTCTGAACTGCTTATTTGGGAGTTTTAGAGCTAAGTGTTTAAGGAAAATAGAGCATCGCATTGGCAGACAAAACTGGGTTCATACCTGGCTAGGCCAGGTTCTCACTGCATGACCTCGGGCAGGTGTAGCCTCCTCTTTGGCTCTCAATTTCTTCATCTGTGAAATGGGTATGGGGGAGGGGGGGGGGGCCTAGACACCTTAGACAGCCCAGGATTCTGTTTTTAATGACCTTGTTATTTTTAAAGTGCCCAGAAAGAAGGCATCCTCGTTGAGGTAAGGTATGCATATAGAATAAGAACCAATCATTACCCTCAAGATACGTTCAATGTAGTTAGAGAGACAGACTGACAACATGTAATAGTGAATGCCAGACGCCATGTAACTAAGCGCCAGCTGTCTGGGACTTACTGTCGGTGCAGCTCCAAAAAGAAAAAAGGGAGAAAGAGAACGCTGGGGGCGATGGCGCGGCTTTGTGGAGGCCCAGGCCAGTGGGACGGACATGATGGCTTAGGTGAGATGGGGAGGGGACAGCCCAGCTGTGGACCCAGGGGTTTCCTACGCCTACAGGGGGCGTCCTTTTCAACTTTGCCCCCAAAGCACCATATGGACTAGTCACAGCCCTGGCTTATTTGTCATGGATATCCTTGCACGGATTCTTCTATCCCTAGTCGCCTACTGGGCTTGCCAGACCTGGACTCCCGCCCCCACGCTGCCCCGCCACTGCCCCGAGGGCATCTTCTAAGAGCAGGAGTTGGGGAGAGTAGAATCATTCACTGTCAGAAGCATTTCAGGCAGGAAATGAAGAATTCCGTAGGTGGTTAAAAATACAGTGGAGGCTGATTTATGTTTGAATTTTGTTCCAGGACAGCAGATTACAGCCCAAGTTCTGAGGCAAAGGCAGCAGTGTCTTTATGGCCTGCTTGGATTGGTTTTATGTCTTAGTGATTTTTATATGTTTCAGCTCAGCCAAGACGCTCGAACTTCTTTGTCCCATACTTCACGGGGGGAACTCAAGTGCCACTCCTTGCATCCAGCCTCATTTTGCCATAAAAGGAAAAGAAAGCAAGAGAGATGAAAGAATGTATTTAATTGATGCCCAGTTTTTTAGCTAAATAAAATAAAATCAAAATAGATGATGAGTCCACATGAGACCCTGAAGTACAGGTCAGGTGATATTGTGCAAACCGAAGGACAGTGATCAATCCATATTATCTTGATATCCATAATATCTCCTTGATGAGAAGAAACTTCTAGCAGACCTCACTGTCAAGATAAGCAGTGTGCCCTTCTTGGTCTGCTGACATGTTTTTACCTTATGGCTACTGTTCCTTTTGTAACTGGTTATGTTTCCCACTCTTTTGTTCATGAGGAAGCTCAGATCTGAACTAGTTCAGGGATTTTGAGCATAACTTTCCCTGTTATGTTTAAAAGAACATATTTTTTAAAACTAGCATTTTTCATGGCCTTATTTTATTTTTCTACCCTTGTTTTTCCTTTGCCTTATCACTTACCTATTTTTATTCCACCATGTTGTATGCATTTTGGTAAACTACCTCAAATCCTTTTTTGGAACACAGAAGAGCATAAATAAATCAATAAATACATGCTGTGTTTGTAAATACATCACTTTGCTCTTTCGAAAGCAATTTTCACATCCATTAGCTCTGTGGGTCCTCACATAGCTCTGTAAGGAAAGTTGGCAGGCTCAGTCACCCCCATTTTGCAGACAAGGAAGTTGAGGTGCGTCCATGCTTGAAGTGACTTGCAGAAAAGGACAGGTGTGCACCTCCATCCACACAGAAGACCACCCAAACACCTCTGAGGAAGGAGACAGGAATATGAAATAGCCCATTAGGTGACTTTTTATTACTAGATGTAGATTAAGAAGGAGGACTCAAAGGTTGGGGTCAACAGTTGGAAAAGACACACATTGGGGTGACCACTGGCTTCAGAAATTCCTCCAGAGTTTGTATCTATGTTGCCATCTCTGTCCCTCTCCCCTCCAACTTCTGATAACAGACTCACTCCCACTGGTCACATGGGTGACACATGATCCAAGCTGGGCAGCCAATCGTAGAAACATATGCTCCTGGCCATAGTGACTGGTTCTGAGGGAAGGACATATAACCTGAGCTGGGCCAATAGAAATTCTTCACTGAGATTTATGATATCTAGCTGGGAAATGAAATCCCATCTCTGGTTGTGGTGCTGTTGGGATGTGAAACTGATAGCTGTGCCCCCTTCCACGAGAAGCCGGTCATCCCGGGGATGGAGAAGGCGGGCTGCGGGCATGAAGCAGCAGCTATGAGAGGTGGTGAGAGCGTGTATCCTGCAGATGTTTGCAGCTCTGGTTCCCGGTGCTTTGCCCTTAACCTGCCCAGCATGGAAGCCAATAAATCCCCTTTTTTGAGTAACCTAGTTTGAGCTGGATTTCTTTTACTTTGAGCCCAGAGATTTCTGAATTCATATAGTTTAGAGACTGGTTTTTTTTTTCTCCTGAGGGAATAAACCCTGAAGTTCTGCTTTTCTGGAGTCCAGGTTCTTGTCTCCTACATGTCTGTCTGGAACCTCAAAGCTTAGCTTATCCAAGGGGGCTTAGGCCCTGGGAAGTAATAATAAAAATAATTACCACCACGTTGTCATGTGTGTTGTGTCTGTCTAGGGCTGGTCAGAAGCAAAGGCAGTAGAGCTGAGTGGCTCCGAGTGTGGCCCCTGGCTCTGTTGCTCATCAACTGTGTGGCCTTGGGCAAGTTACATAACTTTTGAGCCTCAGTTTCCTCATCTACAAGATGGGGTTAATAACAGGTACTTCATAAAATTCTTGGGAGTATTATACAAAATAGTCTGCTTCAGCACATAATGCTCTGTGTCTGGCACCTAGTTAGCACACCACAAATATAGTTAAATTATTCTGGATGATTTTGCATGCAATATCCCTTAAGCACTTCTATGAATGAGGCAGAACAAATATTCTCATATTTGTTTGGCTGATGAAGACTCTGATATTGAAAGGGGTGAAGTCACCCACTCAGGTCACACAATAGGTTGGAGAGTCTGGATTCTAGACATTGGAGTCAAATCTAGGGTCCTCTTCTTTGGACTGTATTTACCAAATGGCACTGGGTTGGCTATTGTCAGAACACCAATTTAACAGCTTATAAAGGGCATTGTCTTTCCAGGCACCGTCCATAACAGAAGTCAAATTCCGTCCAGAACGCTACTTGGTGAGGGCAGAAAACTGGCCCCAGGAAGATGCCCGAGAAAAGACTGCTTTCTTTGGCTGCCCTGGGTATCTCCAGTATCTGCTCCCCCCCCCTCTACTTCCTGTCAGCTCCTAGCATCCAAATGGCTCATATATAAGAATTTGAGAAGACAGACTATCAGAATCAGAAGGTAATATAGAGATCATGCAAGCTCATTTTGATAAACACCTACTATGTGCTAGATATAATAAATAAAATGGTGAATAAAATACAGATCCAATCTTTCTCATTTTACAAATGAGAAAATTGAGTCCAGGAAGGAAGATGGATTCCCTACTGTCTACAGTGAACAAGTAACTTTGTTAGACACCTTCTAGGGATATCTGCCCAGCTCACAATGGCCTCTGTTTCCTGAGGTTTATGCGATCTCACCTTTCTTTTTTTTAGGTTTTATTTTTATTTATTTATTTATTTTTTTAAGGCTTAATTTGTTTTTTTTGTTTTTTTTGTTTTTACAATTTATTTTATTTTAGTATCATTAACCTACAATTACATGAGCAATATTGTGATGATTAAACTACCCCCT
>JAQQAC010007890.1:30744334-30883139 GCA_029783875.1 Phataginus tricuspis | reverse complement strand
CTTTATGTCTGCCAATCGTAATGCCCCTTTTACCCTCTTATCCCTCCCTTCCCAACCATCTCCCCAGTCCCTTTCCCTTTGGTAACTATTAGTCCGTGTTCTTGGGTTCTGGCGATCTCACCTTTCTTATAGCAGCTGATTGGACCTGGCTGAAGCTGGGTCAGTCTGATTTCATCTCCCAGGAATTTGTGGAATGAGATGCTGGTCTTACCCCAGAGAGAAAGGCAGAGAATGAATGCACGTCCTTTCAATGGTCCAGGTCTTGGTTCTACCCTTGGGTGTCCCATCAGCACCACCTATCCCCTGTAATACAGCTTTCCTTTTCATTTTGGGAGTTTTTAAGTTATTAAAAGTGTTTTTCTTCTTGGCAACAAAAATAACCTAAATTAAGACTGTGGCCGAGCTTGGGTTAAAACCTAAGTCTTCTGGCTTCCAGATTCAATTTCTTTCCATAAGCTGGCTGGCAGCAGAGGTGCTCTTCCCTGGGATCTCTCAGAACTCTGACCTTTGGATATGAAGTTGGATATACCAAACAAAACCATGCCATCCAAAGGGGTTCCCAGCGCTTCAGGGATGGTATCTCTGGAAAGTGCCAAGTTCACTGATATCTAAAGAAATTGCTGTAGGGGTGTGTGTGTGTGATGGTTTCCAGAACAGCAGTGGAGAATAGTGATTAAAAGCTCAGGCCCTGAAGCCAGACTGCCTGAGTTCAAACCAGCCCAAGTCCTCCATTCACCAGCTGGGTACCTTGAGCAAGTTGCTTTTCTCAGTTTCCTTCTCTGATATTTACCCCCATAGGTTGTTGTAAGTTTCCATATATGTATAAAGTACTTAAAACAGTGAGCCACGAATGCTAGCTATTTACTATTACCTGCTTTTTTTTAGATGGCGTTTTCCCACAAAACGTTCCCTGATCCTTAGCATTTAGTTTTCGCTTACTTATGGAGCTCCTGCTAGTTTCCTGAGATCTACCTTGGTGTGGTCACATTTTTAACACAAAAACAAGAGCATTCAAAGCCTAAGTCCTCTACCCACACAAAAGGCAGTCTCTGGCTTTCACCACCCTGATGTGTGTATTGTACCTGTGATAAGCTGGTCGTCTCAGCCTGTACACTCCCCCAGCGCAGGAGCTGACCAGTTTGAGTAAAGTGTCTCATCAAACCTTCATTCCACAATTATTTACTAAGTGTCTGCCTTGTGCTGAGCTCTGTACTCGGGCTGGGGGAAGGGGCTCTCTGTTTAGTGACAGACTTAAAGATAAATACAATGCCACGTCACCAGCACTGTGAGAGAGAGGCGGGCATAAGGAGCTATGGGTGCACTGAGCGTGTGGACCTATTCAGGCTGGGGAGCTCAGGAAGCCAACTCAGGGAAAAGGAAAGATGAGTAAGAGTTAGACAGGCAATGCAATTTAAGCCCATCAGACTAGCAGACATCTGACACAACCAAGTGTTGGCAAGGACATGGACCATGGAAATTCTGACACACTGCTGGTGGCATGTAAATAGGTACAAAGCTTTGGTAAACAAATCAGCATTAATTAGAAAAGTTGAAGGTGCACTGGTGTACCAGTTGACATATTATAAGAATGTATTTTGTCGCAATAACAAAGAACTGGAAACAAGTTAAATGTCCATTGTATTAATTTACTACTACAATAATGCTGTGCAACAAATAACCCTAAAAAATATCTCAGTGACTTACAACAGCAAATATTTACTTCTTGCTCACAGGATTTTAGGTTAGTTAGGGTGATTCTGTTCAGGTTCACATCTGCTCCATGTGTCTCTCGTTTGAGGACTCAGGCCAAAGAGACAGCAGCTTGCTGGGAGCATGCTTTTCCCACAGTAAATGGCAGGACTGCAAGAGGCCAAACTCAACTATACAGGTGCATTTAAAGCCTCTGTTTGCATCATGTGATCTCACCAATTGCTAGCATTCTATTGGTTAAATCCCATTAGGAATTTAGTTTGCCCAGAGTTAATGGGGCAGAGATATATGCATGGCAAAGGGGGTGAATGAATGTGTAGTTCTATATGGTCATGGAGTAGAGCTGGGAATAATTCAGTCTACTACATCCATCAGTAGGACAATGGATCAATAAATTCTGGTGCAGTCATATAGTGAAATATTATACAGCAATGATGGTCTAGAGCAGAGATCAGCAAACTGGCCCACAGGCCAAATCCAGCTTGTTGACTGTGTTTGTAATTAAAATTGTACTGGAACCCAGTCATACTCATTTACATATTGTCTATAGCTACTTTCACACTATAATGACAGAGCCGAGTGGTTGTGACAGACTGTGGGGCTCACAAATTTAAAAATATTTACTATTTATCCCTTTCAGAAAAGTTTGCTGACCTCTGATCTAGAGCTTCACATCAATATGAATGAATTTCACAAACCATGTTGTATGGAAAAACAAGATGCAGAGGAATATAAACCATATGATACCATTTCCCTAAAGTTTCAAAACATTCACAATATTAAAAACAATACTGTATGTTGCTTAACTGTCCAAACATACACTATATAAATAGTAAACACCAAAATCAGGATAGTGGTTCTCCCAGTAATGGGGGAGATGGGTGTGACTGGGGACAAGTGCTGGGGGGCTTCGGCTGTGTTGGTAACGTTTTATTTCCTAAGCTGGGTGATGGTGCTAATACAAGGGTATTCATTTCACTATTATTTATACCTTTTAGGGAGGCCCTAAATATTTCATAACAGAAAAAAAAACGTTAGGGGAGCACAGAAAATGGGTGAAGGGTGTTCTAGGCCCAGGCCCCAGGCTCCAAAGAAGCTGATGACATGAGGAACGCTGGGATAGTTGAGGGAGCATCAAGTTCACGGGGAAGGGGGAGACGCGGGGAGGAGGCTGGGAAGGCCAGTGGCGCCTCCTTTAGATCATTCTCAGGAGTTCAGTTTCTCGCCAAGGCAGAGGCCAGCCCCTGGGCAGCTCAGGTTTGCGTTTTAGCCGCTCAGCCTGGTTGCGGTATGGAGAGGGGGGGGATCCGTGGCTGTAACTGAATACCTCCTTCCTGTTGGCCTCTTAGGTGCCTCTCTCTCCCCAGGCTACCCCCAGCCCTGGTTTGCCAGGGGGGTGAGACTGGAGGCTGGGGCCAGGTTGGGAGGCTGTGGCAGGGGTCTAGGGCCTGAGTCAAAGCAGCCACAGTGAGGATGCAAAAGAGATGACATCTTGGAGAGCTATGAAGGAGGTGAGTAAAGAGGGGGTGTGGACAGTAAGTGGGGGGAAGAGTTCCGGAAGCCACCCATCTTTCTGCATTGGACCAATGGATGGTGTTGCCATTTGCTGGACAGGAAAGCCGGGTAGGGTAGCTGATTAGGAAGAACGGTGGTGAGTTCAGTGGAGTGGCGGCCCTCAGTGCTGGCTCCTGGGTGCAGCTGGAGGCACCATAGATGGGGCGGAGGACAGGTGAGGGAGCCCAAGGTCTTTGTTTTCTTGGTGCTCCAGTAGAGGACCGTGGTAAATAAGATGGGCATCATCTACCCCACAACATTCCTCCTCCCTGGCTAGGAGATCCCCTATTTTCTCCAGAAGTCAATGTGCCCAGCCCTGAGATGCATCATAACTGGTACAAATCAGTTATGACTGGCTGTCTATTCCCTCCTGCCAGTGATTGGCTTGGGAGTAGACACTGGACCCCATGCTGGCCAATGAGACATAAAGGATGGTCTGCTGGGTCTTCTAGGAAACTGTTTTCCTTCATGACAAGAGACATATGTGAGGAGAACATCCTGTCTTCTCACTCTACACTTAGCTTTTTCTCTGCCTGACCGCTTCATTTCTATGTGGGACGCTATTAGGAGGGGGTGTAAGGCTTGGAACTGCAGTAGCCATCTTGTCACCATGAGGAAACACACTGAGGATGAGGACAGAAGAATGGAAAACTGGAAAGATCCTGGGTCCTTGAAGACATCTGCGAACTGTTAAACAAGCTTTGGGACCCACTACCTTCAGACGCTCGTCTAGTATATAATACATGTCTTTACGACTTGAGCCCCTGCCACTCGGTTTTTTGGTTACTTGCAGTTGAATAAACCCTAATTGGTATAGGGGATTTGAAATTTTGAAATAATTGAAGTGTGGCTTGAAAGGTGGAAACCAGACTTGAGTGTCCAGTTGAGAACGAGGATTTCACAACAGCCTACGGGACTCTCCGTGCTGGAACCCCTGCTAACTCTCTGATGTCAGCGCCTGTTACTTTCACTCGCTCACTCCATCCCAGTCACACGCCCTTTTGCTGTTGCTCAGACACGCCAGGCACACTCCCACCTCAGGGTCTCTGTACCTGCTGTGCCTGCTGCCTAGAATGCTCTCCCTCTAGATGCCTGCATGGCTCCCCCCTCGTCCCCTGCAAGTCTTTACTCATCGTTGATGAGATCCTTTTTGGCTCCTTTCTTTAAGTTGAACCCCCTCCCAAGTTCCCTTATTCACCTGCCTTTTCCTCCATAGCACCTTCTATATATTTTGCTTACTTATTTTGCTCTTATCTCTCTGCCCTAGAATGTAGATCCATTTCATTCACTGAGATATCCCTCAGGGCCTACAGTAGTGGATATAAATAGTAGATGATCAGTAAATACTTGTTGAATGAGTGAATTTATTTGTAGGGACTCCAGGATGGGTAGGATGGTTGCTGACGTCAGCAGCCTGGAGAACGAAAGCAGGTGGCTGGACTGACCCAGGGATGGGGTTTTGGTCTGCAAGAGGGGCAAGAGCTTGGAGGGGCTTCTTTAGGGTTGGGTCTGTATGTCTGTGGCTGTCGAGACACATGGTGTCCAGGACCCGTATCAGGTCCTCCCCACCAGCGCGCCCGGTACACTGAGGGCTCCCTGCCCTGCCGCCCTTCCAAGTGATGTTCAGGTTCCATCTGGGTGATTCCTCTCGCCCTGCATTCTGACTTCCCCCATGCTGCTTAGCCATGCTCCCTGCCTCCCCCAGCCCCATGTCCCCTTCTGGGAGTCACAACACGCTGAAACCATCCTGTTCCCCTCCCAGAGTTCTCACATTTTCATGTCTGTGTTTGTTTTCCACCCCACTGCCAGCCTCCATCCCCTCGGTGCTTCAGGGCAGCCCACAAGGTGGAAAGCCCATGCAGACGCTCAGCAACGGCGAGGGAAAGGTTCTGTTATTGCAGCAAGACACATTTAGAGATGAGTATTCCTTTGGGATATTCCATAAAATGGCACTTGCCCGCCGTCCCCCTTTGCTGCTGAGGAACATAGTGTGTGCTGTCCCATTTATCCCCCAAGGCCCCCTGGAAGAGGTGCTATTATTGCCACTTTCCAGATGAGGATGCCATGGCCCAGAGAAGTGCAGGAGCCTGCTTAGGGATACACAGGTGGACAGGTGTGTAGCCAGGCTGAGGTTCCCAGGGATGAGGGGGACAGGACTCCCTCCCCTTTTCTCTTGCTCAGAAGCCCCTGCTCTGGAGGGGAAGGAGAGCTTGATCTCTGTATTCTGAGTGAGCAAAGTTTCGGGGAGCTCTTCCAGGCTGGAGGTGTCCCTAACCCCCCTATCTTTGAGGCTGTGAGGAGGCCGAGACAGCATTGCCCCTTCCCTCCTCCTGCCGGGATCCCCTGTGCGGTGGAGCTCAGGCTTGGAGTCAGCCTGTCGCTGCTTAGGTGGCTGCACTGCTGTGTCTGGGGCGAAGCTCAGGCCGGTCCTCTGACATCTGCTCCCAGGTTCCCCCACCCCACCATCTCACTCCTCCAACCTCCGCAGACTTCTGGGAGGAGGCCTTCTCACTCCCTGAAGTGGGCTGTGTGGAGCTGGGCTGTGGGGTTAGAGACCTTCCCAGGAAGAGGTCATTCCCACTACTCTGCAGGAAACCTTGCCCTGGTCCCTCAAGGTGGACGCCACACCTTTCAACCCCCTGCCCCCCTGGCTGGGCAGGCTGCGGACCTAAGGGCTCCCTTGCCCTCGGGCTTCCAGTTGTGTTCTGAGGAAGGGATGGAGTGAGGACAGTGGGGAGTTCATTGCCCTGCGGGTTGGCCTTCGGGCAGCCCTCCCCACGTGGCTCCTCTCTCTGCTGGCCCCCCACTTCAGCTAGCCTGGGGCGCTGCAGAAGCCCCCTCGGTTTCCCTAAACCCCATCTACACCTTTGTAAACAAACTCTTTATGGAACTCTCCTCAGGTTATGGGGTGAAACTGTCCTCTCATTGCTCCCGGGACCCAAGAGGAATAGAAAACTGGCCCCTGGAGAAGGAGCTGAATCCCCAACAGGAAAAGGGGACTGCGAGCAGCCTGGGTGAGCAGCAGGTGCTGCCACCCCTCCCCACCCCCCCCACCCCCGGCCTGGACCCCCCCAGCCCAGGGAGGAGCCGGTGACGAGCCCCAGGTGGGAGCTCAGTCCATCTGCAAGGCAGACTAACGGAATGCTGGCTGCTTCCAAGTTCCCAGGGGAGAGCAAATGCTGGAAACTGCTGCCTTCCCAACCCCACAGGAAGAGGAAGGCTGCCTCCATGGGTCCGGCTTCCAGGCGCCATACTGCACAACAAACAGTGAGTTCCAAATATTTTCACGGCACACTCCTGTGGGTGACCCATTTTCCAGTATGTGCCCGTGTATCAGTGTCCCAGCAGGAAACAGATGCCACAGGAAACATTTAAATTAGCGTAACCCAGGGAGGTTCATTTACAAAGAGCTCTCTATATGGGTGCGGGTAGAGGACCCCCAAGGGACAGCACACTGAATGGCACTGTGCCCACCCCTTGGGCCGCAGGGGAGCGCAGGGAGTAGTCCCCAAAATTTGCAGGGAGAGAGCCGACCTGTGAGGAACTTCCCAGTAAGGGACGCAGACACCCGCACTTTCTTCCTCCCAGCTTCCCACTTGCCAAAGCCTTCCTGAAACCCCAGGACCAGGAGCCTCAGGGTGGGTGGGGAGGGCCAGGGGGAGATACTCAGCTCATCTCCCCAGCAAATGACTGTGTATTTATTAATAAATTCTAAACATGCACAACTGGGCTAATATATTATGTACATTATAAGGTGCGCACAAAGGGGGAAATTGACAGGGATGAGCTATAATAGATAGAGGTGGCACCCCAATAGGTTACTTCTTGCCCCCTTCGGGTGTGGCTTCCTGCTTTGATGGAGACTGTGTTAAAGGCTAATGTCCCTGAAGAAACATTGCGGGGGGATGGAAATACTATCTTGACCTGTGGTGATTATATGAGTGTGCACATATGTAAGAACTAATCAAGCCGTACGCTCAAGATTAGTACATTTGACCACATGTAACACACACACACACGCGCGCACACACACACACAGTCTGGGCCCGTGGGTTCCCATTTTTCTTTCATCGCTCATCCAGGAACCTGGACCAGCCTGCCCCTCAGGGCACTTCTTTCCCTTTCTTCTCCCCCCCACTGCTGAAATAGCCTGGCCCAGGGCACCTTCCTCCCGGAGGAGGCCTAGCCACCTGGCTCTCTCACAGTAATAAGAGTCACACTCACGTAGCTCTGGCTGCACGCTGGGAGCTGCTCTGGGCACTCACTCATTTAATCTCCACCGCAGCCCTATGGACATTGGTATAATTTTACCTTCATTTTATCAATGAGGAAGCTGAGGCACAGAGAGGGGAAGCGACTCACCCAAGGCCACACAGTTCTTAAGAGGTAAGCTAGGATCAGGCCCCAAGGTCTGTGCTCTGACCTACAGCTGTGCAGCTTCTCTTGGCTTCCCTGGGGACAGGAAGGAAGCAGTCTTGGGACTGGGCCTACAAAGCGGATCTCTTTTTTTCTCATTTTCTCCAAACCCCATTCTCTTGCTGCAGGGGGATTGGTGACGGACGAGAGTCCAGGCCTTGGCTAGCTTGGCAGTAGTGTGGCGATTACTGATCAGCGCCCAAGGGCTGACTGGCGGTTTTGGCCTCTGCCTTTTGGCAGCCCCCGCCCCAGCCTCTGCAGCGCCCTCCCGCCCCAGCCCATCCCATGCTCGCTGGCTTCCCAGACCCAGTTGAAACCTACCCTCACTCTAGAGCATCCTGTCCACCACAGCCACCCTATGAATCTGAGAGCTGGACTCCCCTCCTCATTTCAAGCTCAGGAAGGGCAGGAACCACATCTGCTTGGCTCACTGTCACCAGCTGGACACCTTCCTCTAAAGTGCTGAGGACAGAACAGGCACCCAGGGATTGTTGGAATCAGTGAAGGAATGTTGGGGTGTGGGTGTGTTCTGACATTGTTCTGTGGGTCAGCGATAGCTCATCAGAACTTCTCAGCACTTGTATTTCATGGTCAGAATTCTCCAAGAGAACCAGGGTGTCCGGGGCTGGCATCTTCCCTCCTTTCTGAGGAGGGCTGGGATCATAGCAGCTTGACAAGAACCTCCCTCGTCAGTGGCCGCAAAAGAAATGGGGGACACAGGCTCATTAGAGCACAAGCCATGGGCTGCCAGACAGGGCAGTGCTTCCAAGGCCACCGAACTGCAGGCACTGTTATGCCCACCCGGTGGGGGCCAGACGCCTCGCGACAGCCTCGCGTCAGAAGGCCCTGGGCAGACTGACTCTGGTGCCTCACAAGACAGGTGATTTCCCTCCCTTGCCGAGCCCTTCCGAAGCTGTTTTCTTGTCCCTTAACTCTGCTGGTATTGAAGTCTGGGCGGCCTGACAGCCCTGGCAGACAGCCCAGAGGCCAGCGCCCCAGGCAGACACTCTCTCTGCCTTATTATTCGGCTTCAGTGGCCTTGCTGTGATTGGGTGGCATTTGTGAGCACAAAAGAGAGGATGTGGGCATTCAGGAAGCCTTTTCAGAAAAGGGCGCCTCAGGCGTTCTGGTTGGAGAGTCTCCTGAGGTCCGGGTGAGTCTATTTGCAGCTGTCCACACATTTCTGTCTGCATCCTACCCTGACCCTGCGCACTGCGGGGGGAGAGCCCCCTGCCTGGAGGACCCTGTGCGGACTGCCCAGAGCTGGAGTCCGGGCTTCCCCAGGCCCAGACACCCCATTTCCTACTTGGTCACAAATGGCGTTATAGGGGTGACATGCACACGGGTCAGTCCCCTCCCACAGGCGCCTGCATCCACCGGCCTCCGTCTACCTGCCAGGCCCTCTCCCCTTTCCAGCCCCACTGAGGAGTGAATAGAAGCCAGGTAGCTGCAAGTCAGCAACGAGGGGCCACCTCCCTTAATTGGTGCCTTATGCCATGCAGGGCTCCTTTGTCACCCATATCATCATCCGTGGTACCCAGATCAAAGCTCCTGCCAGCTGTGCGCTGAGCCCTGCTCTCGGCAGAAATGGCGATCTAGTGTAAGGGAGCATGAGAGACGAAGCTCAGAGTGGAAAGTTGTTTCCCTGGACATCAGCCTCAGTCCCCCTGCTGCTCCCCACTTCCCTGCTCCCAGCCTTGTTTCCACTCTTGGGAGCCACAGGGAGGTGGGGCTCTTTGGAAATTCCACCCAGAAATGGTGCCCTGGTTCCCGGCATGCCCTGTGGCCGTCTGTTGTTGATTTGAAATCTGTTTGCCCGGGTGTCCCAGTTCGGCTCAGCAGACAGCAGTATTTGTTTATTAATTTGCTTATTGATTTACTGGGCTATACTTGGGGCTTCTCCCGGAAAGAACTCCAGACGTGTGGGCTGCCCACCATCCAGCCATCAGTCAGCTCGTTTGGGCTTAAAATGCCACAAGGCCTGGAGCAGGCGGCCCTGAGCCAGTGCAAAGCCCTGGAAGGGTAGCTGGGCTGGGCAGTGGGGTTCTGAAGGCTGAAGCCATTGGGGAGGAAGGGGGCCAACCGCAGCAGCTCCAGGGACCGAGGCATGCTGTGCTGTCTGCGAGCAGTGCCCCTGGAGTTGTGCACACTGCTTTGGGCCTCTGCCAGTGGAGAGGTTATTCCAGACCCGCGGCCAGAGCGAGGGAAGTGCACATCTCCCTGTCAGGAGAGGCACTTCCACAGCTCAGCCAGTATTTAAGAGGCCTCCTTCCCGGAGGCAGGAGATGGAGGAGAACCATGCAAGGTCTTTGGTGCCCGTAGGCACTCAGATTCATGTCTTAGGATGGTTTTCCGAACGTGCCAGGACTGAGTAAGGTAAGGGGTGTTTCTAGCAAGGATTCTCTCAGCTCTTGCATAATAATACTACATTTTTTAAAACCTCTGAGGACGGCTGTGGCTTTGTCGCCTTTTCGAGGCATATGTTGACTACAGATTGGGGGAGCAGAATGGGAGGGGGTGGGGAGTGGTGAGGGAGGAGGCAGCACCATCAGACCAGAATTCTGCCAGGAATGCGAAGATCTTTGACAGAGAGCTTGTAAGGTTCAGAGCGAGCGGCTGTGAGTGTGGGCTTGCAGGGGTCACATGGATGGGGGCAATTCCCGGCTCCACCACTAGCGCCCACCTGTGGGGGAGAGAGGGCCTCTCTCTCCCATCTCTTTATGAGCTGGGCAGCCTCAGGCAAGTTGCTTACCATCTCTGTGCCCTGCCTTGTCTGTAAAATGAGGGTGAGAGTGTGAACCTCATGGAACTGACGTGAGGGTACGGCAAGCTAAGGCAAGAAGCGCCCTAGGATATAGAGGGTTGATATCTCCCTGGCATATATACGTAAGATTAGAGATAGAATGCGTCCTGATGGAAATCATACCCCTCAAATGAAAGGAGGACCATGTCTGCACAAATCCAGGGCCCTATTTTCAGATGTGCCTTTCTCCTGAGTGGCTCTGGACTTCCTTGGCATCCCTGGGGCCCCTTCTCTTCCCTTGCCCTTCAGCACCAAGATCAGAATCTCCTGGTATTGCTGTAAGCCAGACTGGCACCAGGATGTGCCCACAGAGGATGCCAGGTGTGGAGGGCGGGTAGAGGGAAGGCGCCGAGTCTCCTCCGTGAAGCCCAGGACCCCAGGAGAGGGCAGAGGGTCTCGGGGGAGCGGGCAGCCTGGGGAGCCTCACTGCCCAGACTCCCGTCTCAGCCCCCCGTTCCCTGCTGTGCAACCTGGGCAAGGGGTCTCATCTCCCGTGCCTGGTTTCTGCACCTGCAAAGAGGGATTCTAGGAGTGCTGGCCTCATAGGGTTGTTCTGAGCTTAAGCGAGCTGATACATGTTACAGGCTGCAAACACTAGGCGCCTGTACACAGCTTCCACGTCTTATTCCACACGTGGTTTAAACACTGTAACTCATCTTCCCTTATTCCTGCCCCATCCCTGTGCCACCGTGCTCAGACCACAGCAGACTCTCCCTGCCATTCGGCCAGGACCTCTTTGCCTTTGCACTTGCTGTTCCTCAGCCAGGAAGGCCCTTCCTACCCACCTTGGCCTGTCAAAGTCCTTCTCATCAGATCCTGGCTCCACTCACTCTGGAAAATCTTTCTTGGTCACTCAAGACAAAATTTTTCTCTCTCCGTCTCTCCCTGGAGCTTCCCAAACTTTCAGATATGTTTCAGTTATAGTGCATGGCCCCTCCCCTACCTCCCACCATCTTCATTCTGTGGGACTCAGTGGAGGTGCCACTCCCTCCAGGAAGCCTCCTCAGATCCCCTTTCCCCACCGTCCCCTCCCAGCCGGACTGCGGTCCCCCTTCCTCTGGGCTCCTCCCACGGGACTCTGTACTGCCACGCGGGGCAGAGATGGTCTGCTTCCTCCTGTGACCCCCAGCTGGCTGTGGACTTCCAGTAATGGGGTCAGGCGGGATCACTTAGGATTGAGATGTTCTGCAGATAATAATAACCCCCCAAATATTGGTTTAGACCATTCAGAAGTTTTATTTCTTTCCCTTTTGAAAGTCTGGAGTCCAGAGCTGATATGGTGGCTGTGCTCCTTTGGCCTCCGGGGACCCAGGGCTTCCATGACCGGGTCGAGTCAGCCAGGGGGAGAGTAAGCCCCAGTGATCTCCAATGGAGGGTTCCAGAAGCTATCATTTGATATTTCTCTTTATACTTTATTGGTCAGAATTTAGTTACATGGCTATGTCCAGGAGGCTGGGAAATGTGGGCTTTATTCCGTTTGGCCATGTGACCAGCCCAAAGCCCCAGGACTAAGGAAGAAGGGGGGAATGGAATGACCCAGTCTCTGCCACAGGGCCCTGGCCTCCTCCACCCCAGGGCTGTATCCCTGCCACCCAAAAGCACGTTGCCTGGCGCATAGCAGGCGCCCAGTTTGTGGAAGGACAGACTCATACAGACAGCCCTGCGTGCCTCCCAGCAGCGCGGGCAGGTGGCGGTGTGGGTCCTCCCTCCCCCACTCCCTCAGGCACACGTATTTGGTGCCGCCTCCTGTGTGCTGGGTGGTACTCTAGGTGCGAGGCTAGAGAAGTGGGGAAAAAAGACAAAAGTCTGCCCCCTCCTCAGCTTACATCCCAGGGGCTTCCATGCTGATATGAAGCACGGTGCTAACTCCCTCTGGAGGGAGACCCATACTAGCCACCTCTGCCTTACAGGTGAGGAAACTGAGTCCTGGAAAGGTCCAATGACTTGTCAAGGCCATACAGGTTAGAAGAGACAGGGCTGGGATTCACACCCAGGCGGCCCGGCTCCAGGGCCTCCCTCTTGGCCTCGGCTGGCCGCCGCCTCTCCGCGTCGCTCACCCCAGGGACTCTCCCAGCACATACCGGGCAGTGTCCTGCTTTTGGCACTTCACTGGGCCACAAATATTTTCCCATAATTTTTGTCATCACCATTTGTGGTGGCCACGTGGGGGAGCGTGGAGCAGCGCAGCTGTGGCCCACATGTGGGGAAGAGGAGGAGGCGGCCATCTCTGTGTGGGATCAAGGGGCATCTGTGTATCTGACTGGGAGGGGCTACAACCAATAGGCCTAGAGCCCGGCTGGCTTGGGTGACCTTCGCTTTCCATCCCTCTTTGACCTTCCAACTGGGGGTCTGTCTTCTCAGCCCTTCTCACTTGACCACACTCCTCAGGGAGGCTGCTGGGCCTTGAGCCTCCCCACCTCCCTAGGCTTGTCCTGTGACTGACTTCCAGGGCTCAGAAATGTTTCCCCCTCAGCCTGAGGGCCCCTCCACCCCCACTCCGTAGAGCACACCTGCCTTTCCAACCCCTTTCCTCGCCTGGGTGGGATGGTGGGCAAGAGCTCTGGAGGGAGGCAGGCGGGACAAAGATAAGATGCTGGGGCTCAGATCTCCCCCCCCACCCCCCACCTTCCTCGGCTTTTCCCCAGTCGCTCACTCTCTAAGGTGCTTCAGGGAGGGGGACCAAAGAGAAGAGGATGAACTCATCCTGAATACCTATTCCCCCTTGAGAACGTTACATTTGACAGGGGCGGACGTCCGAGCTCAAGGAGGCCTGGTCCCCGGCGCTGTGGCCCTGCTGGTTGAGGGCAGACTGAGACTGACCCTTCCCTGATGAGCAGGGAGGGAGGGGGCAGAACGTGGCTGCCCATTTTGCACATGAGCATATCAAGACCCAGAAACTTAGTTAAGCTGTGCCTGGGCCGCAGGTTGCACAGTGAGTTAGGTATGGAACTCGGGTTTTGGGGACTCCCGGTTCAGGACCGGCCCATCTGACTCCTTCAGCCCCGCAGGTTTAGTTTCTAAGACCCCAGGGATCTCAAAGCACTTGGTTAAGCCTGTGGAAGGCCTTCTAATCAGGAGGTATTTGTGACCAGGCTAAGTCCTGGCAAGAACTGGTGAGATGCTCTGGGAGATGCAAAAGAAATTAAGATGTGATTTTTGTTTGGAGGGATGATTCCAGAGTCGGGGGCGGGGGGGCACGGTTCCAACTGGGCCGGCGAGATGAGCACTAGGAAATAGGAAACACACGTAACCCTCAAATATTTCAATATGTGGTAATGCCCTTGAGGGCCTTGAGAACCAGTGTGGACTGAAGCAGTTAAGAAAGCTTAATGGGAGGGGAGGATTTAAATTGGACCTTAACAAGTAGTAGGAATCACACTCATACACAAGGAGAGATGGCAGGAGGGTAGGGATACCAGTTTGAGTAAAGGCACAGAGTCTGGACTGAGGTGGCACATGCCAGCTATGATGTGGGGTTTGGTGTCACCGGGGTGGCCTTGTTGGAGAGGAGTGGGCAATGATGCTGGAGAGGGGCCAGACAGTGGAGGGGTTTCGAAGAGCAGTAGAGGTATTTGGACTTAAATCTACAGTGTAAGAAGACAGCATGGGCGCCTCCCATCTTCCCCCACATCATGGCAGACATTATTAAGCAGTCATTACCCCTCCCTGCTGAGCCACTTGGGGCCTAAGTCCTTTCGACCCAAAGCTCTAGGCAGCCCCTGCCTATGGTTTGCAATTCAGAGGAAACTTAAATTGCTGTGGGTAATTGGGAGCCACTGCAGGTTCTTGAGCAGGAGAATGAATGTCAGATGGGTTTTGTACTCCTGGAGCCTGTGTGGACTGCTTGCCATGATCCCAGTCAGTCTTGGGTCACAGTTATGGTGCAGTCAGATCCTCTGAGGACCACAGAGCAGTGAGGTCTCTGCCTTCACACCTACAAACCCAGCTAGGCAAGAACCCCTGGGGAGAGGTCCCAGCTTTTCTCATCATGGAAACTGAGCAGAGAGAGAGAAGCAGCCACACCACTCAGGTGAAATTGAATTTTAAACAAGGTCCTGGTTGGCTGCCCCCCTGCCGAGGGAGAGGGGAGGCCAGGTCAGGGCTGGGTAGATGCCACCACCTATCCCAATTCTAATTTAGTGAGTTTAAATGCACCTTAAAATGCATAGAGGTCTGAACAAAACTCATCTGTCATGGTTTTCAGGGTGAGAGGGATCCATCCATCCACCACAGATATATATGTGTGTATATGTGTATATATATATATTTTTTCTTTCCCCCAAGTAAGTATTGATTCTCAGTGACTATAAACAGGCCATAAGAATGCTTGCAGGCATCCCACCTTCTGATTTCAACCATGCAGATGACAGTCCTCCTGTGGTTCTGGTTTATTTGTCATTGTCGGGTGCAGGTGTGTGCGTATGGGCTGGTGAGAGGCACAGGGACTAGAAACGTGGGGATTAAAAGACAATCATTCCCCCTGCCCAGGGCTGCAGTGGACACTGAGTGCAGGTGTTTGTCATGGGTCTTGGAGGCTGGTGGATGGGAGGAGACCTCTGATGTGCCTGGAGTGGGGAGCTGAATGTCTCCTGCTCTGCGGGCCTGTGAGCCGCTACTCCACCTCCAGGATTTATCCCTGGCTGGGGAGGCTTGTTGGTAACCTAGCTCCCTGGGGAGCAGCAGGTCCGTGAGCGGCTGAGAGATATGTTTATTTCCTTTTAATGTTGTTCAGGGTTCAATTTACCCAGTGGCCTGCTAGTAAATAAATAAGAAAACCAAACCTTTGACAGGGGGAAATATGGAGTTTTTCCTCCCACATTCTTGAGTAATATCTCAAAACTTTTGTGACTCACGAGGGCCTGCGGTGTTTGGCTAAAGGAAAAAAAAAGGAAAAGAAAATCATCTTGTTCCTTATATATTTGTCAACAACTTTACAGCAAGTGGGGAATATTCTATATAATGTGGCCCCATGTACCGCCCGTGCTGACGCCAGGCTCCCTGAGGTCTGTGGCCCTGTCTGAAGCCAGGGAAGTGTAACCTGTATAATTGTATCTCTGTAAAGGGGGCCGTTTTCCACTCCCCAGAACTCATTACCCACCAAATCTCCTGACACTAATCTCCCAGGCCTCCAAGATCTGGGCATTGGGGGTGGGGAGTTATTGCACAAAAATCGCTCAGATGCTCCGGCTCGGAACACAGCAGCATTTAAGAAAAAAAAAAAAAAAAAAAGAAAGGCAAATGAGGAAGAAGCTGTTAAAGAAGAATGAGGCAGTAGAGGCGGAGAGGTGACACCAGTGAGGTGAGAACGACAGCTCTGCTTTCTGTTACGTGTTTACCTGGAAGGCTTTGAGATCTATGTGCCAGGCACTGGGCGAGGCACAAGAAGAGGACGTAACAGTAGCAACAGTACAATCATGGTAGTAGTAATAATAAAGGGCATTTACTGAGCATTTACTAGGAGCTGGGTGCTGTGCTGAGCATATTATCTCAGAGGTGAGTAGCTGAGCTCCTTGTTCTCAGGGAGTTTATTCATGATTGTGAAAGAGAGGGGAACGGGATCAGCTGCCCACTGAAAATCCAGGGAGGGTTCTGGTCTTGAAGGATAGTTTGGAAAACCCAAAATTGGGGAATTTTTATAAATTTTGAATTTGAGGCTTTGATTGATGTTGGAAACCTCAGCCCAGTTTCTCTGAGGAACTAAGGACCAAGAACCCTGGTGATTTAGGTTTTCACAGGAGGTCTTGTCAAATTTAGCACAAAGGGGATGGGCAAAGGGGCGAGGAGTGGAGGAGCCTGGGGGCTCTGGCAGGGAGAGGAGGGGGCTTTCTGGGCATAGAGAAAGGCAGGAGGCAGGAAGGAAGAGAGTGGGGAGATGTCTGACCACTAGGGTATGACATGAATAAGGTCTCGGACATGCAGATGAAGGCTGTTGGCTGGAATCCCCTGGCTGGGGCACAGTTTTGAGGAGGAAGGCGAGGGCTGTTGGCTGGCTAAATGTAAACTGTGTTCAGTGGGAACTGAGGTCTTGTGCATCCTGAAAGGAATCAACGAAGGTGACTGAGAGTGAAATTGCTCCTTTAGTTGCAGGATAGAGTTTGAAGATGTACCTTCCAGGGACAGAGAGGGGAAAGAAGGGGATAGTGAGTGGAATCCAAGGGGCCGTGGATGGAGGGAGGTGGCGGGGAAATGCTCTCCTCGGCGGGCTCTTTGGTCTCAGGCCTGGGAGGAAGATGAAGGCTGTGGGGAGATGCCGGGAGCTGTCCAGGCCCCCAGTGCTGAAACGGATTCCTTGTTTTGGTTCCGCAGAAGCTGAGAGCTTCCTACCTAGTGGTTCTCAAAGCACAGACCCTGGACTCGCTGCAGCAGCACCACCTGGAAATGAGCTGGAAGTGGAATTCCCTAGTCCCACCGCAGATGGAATGAAGGAGAATTTGTTGGGGGAGGGTGTGTGCAGCAGCAATCTGTTTTTAACCAGCCCTCTGAGGGATTCTGGTGCCATCAATTTGGAGAACCACTGCTCTAACCAGTAGCTTTTCCTGTTGGAAATCCCAGGTCCCCACTCCTTCCCTCCAGTTGAACCCTGTACACAGCTCTACCACGGCACTCGTCACCCTACCTTTAAAGCATCTCTGTGTTCATTTTCTCATCAGTGCTAAGCTCCTTAATGGGAGGGAAATGCCTTACTCAACTCTGAACCACCAGTGCCTGGCACAGACTGGCACATAGTAGGCATACAGTAAATCTTGTTAATGACTGGGTGGAAGGATGGAAGGATGAACTCTAAAAAGGCAGCTAGAGTGATTGGATAAATGAGAGTGGATCATTTTCTTGCTAAAACCCTCCAAGGGCTCCTGTGCATTCAGAAAGAAATCCAGCTCCTTACCGTGGCCTACAAGGCCCTTTGGTCCAGACCCTGTGGTCTCATCACTCTGATCTATCCTGTTATTTCCCTCAGCCATGGCTCTCGGTCCTCCAAACTCCCCAAGTTTATTCCTATCTCAAGGTTTTTGCACACCTGTGTCCTCTAACTAGGGTGCCCATTGCCTGGATGGCCACCCAGTGGGCTTCCTCTAATTTCCCAGGGCTTGGCTCACATGATGCCTTCTCAGAGAGGCTTTCTTAACCACCCATTTGAAGCATCACCTCACTCCCTATTCCAGTACCTTCTTGGCTGTTGGTTGGCTGGGTTTCCTCCTCATGGCACCAGTACTGATACTAAGAGGGTATTGGGAGGGATCTTCCTACACCATTTCCATATATCCCTCTCAAAGTCCTTCCATATGAAAGAAAGTCATCACTCATAGAGGCAATTAATAATACCTCAGTAAGAAAAACCTTCCTGCATTTATTTCGATTTTAAGTAAATCACTGTGTGTCCTTAGCAATCCCATCCTGCTTCAGGATAAGTTCCCTTCAAATCACCTTGCTGCATCTAACTCCCTTTGGATAAGACTTCTGGAACAGCCATGGACCAAGCCCCTCTAATCCCACCGTGGTGGGAATTACAGACTTAGGGCAAGACAGGCCCTATTATCTGGGGTGTTCCACTGAACAAGAAAAAAATGGGCTACCCAAGGGGGACACAGAGATTATGGGTGTAGAATTCAACACATTCAGAGAAATGAGGGAAGGGTGGTTCTTTGGGGCTAGGGGTGCAGGTTGCATTACGGATGGTCAGAGAAGGTTCCTGCATAACCGGTCATTGGTGTTGCACTGGGAAGATTTTCAAGGGACAAAGATGACTAAGATAACCATAATAATAGTTATTTTGTTTAGCATTTGACTCAATGCCAAGCACTGTTCTAAAAACTTATATTCACTTAATCCTTATAAGAACCCTGTGAGGTGAGTGTCATTTTTATACCTTTTTACAGATGTGGAAACAGGTATGGGGCGAAGAGGGTGAAACAACCTCTTCAAGGTGCCCAGGTAGCAAGAGGTTGAGGCAGGAAATCTAGTTCGAGTCTTCACCATCACACCCCACTACCTCTCCAACAGTGACATCAGCAGTTGTACAGTTTCCCAATCGGGCCCCATAGCTGACTCTGGGGCCCATGATGTAGCCAGGCAGGTGTTTCATCTCCATTTTCTAGGATGGTGTGCTGAAGTTGCTGAGGTTAAGCGAACCACCCAAGGATCAGAAGAGGAGCAGAATGGGACTTATATCCTTGTCACTAAGCCTGGCCACCTGCCAGCAAGAACTTCGGGGCGCCTGTCCTCTACCATAGCCAGCAAGCCCTGTCCAGGCAGGCAGAGAACATTTGGGAAATGACATTGGAAGGCAGCAGGCAGGCAGTGTTCCTGCTCCGTTCCCCAGCCCACCCTCTCCCAGCCATAAGATATATATAGCGCCAACGGAGAAATGAATCGTGTGTTTGTCTGCAGTCCCTTCTGCAGATCCATCACGGAGCGGTGCTTGGTGCAGATTTTGCAAACAGCTTGAGATTACTGAATTAATTAGAATAAAATTAATCAAAACACCCACCACAAAGGAACCTGAGCGTGTAGAGTTGTGACTTGGGTGAGGGAGGAAACTCAGCAGAGAGATGGCACTATAGGCTGGACTGGCTGGGAGCCCAGAGCCTGCCAGGGCGAGCCAAAAGCCACCTGGGTGGGGCTCTAATGTCTGATGGCATTCCTGCATGCTCCCCATCCTCATTTCTGCACACTGGGCTTCAAAAAGGAGAGGACTCGGCCCCTTCTCTCCAGGCTATACATTTTGTAGAGACTTAAGCTTGGGTCCTGTGAGAATGCTCAAGGAGGTGATGCATGGGAGGGAGGTGAGCAGGCATGGATAGCAACAGATTAGAGGCCAGAAGACCTGGGGTCTCTGAGCATCATTATCCCAGATTCCCAGGATGGATGGTTTTGACTTTACTTGCCAGTTTTATCCCTCGTAAGCTGTATCAAGTAGACAGTAGGTTAAGAGCATGGACCCTGCACCAGAATGTCTGGGTTCAAAGCACAGCTCTTCCACTTATTAGCTGTGTGACCTCAAGCACTTACTGACTGTGTAATCTCTCTGAGCTTTAGTGTTTTCATCTGTCAAATGGGGATAATTATAGTATCTCCCTTGAATATAATAAAAAAGAAAGAGCAACACCCCCCTCAAATAGTACCTCCCTTATGGGGGCTGGTAAATAGTATGTGCTATATAAGTGTAAGCTGTTAATTTTTATATTTAAACAGTCAAGAGGCCCTGTCCATCTTCCCTCAGCTTGGCTTCACATTTCTTTTTCTTCCTGCTGCCACTATTTCAGTCAGGTCTTCATCACTCCATCCATTCATTCATTCATTTATACCATAAGCATTTATGGAGCTCCCACTACGTACTTGACAGGGGACCAGAGAAGACAAGGGTTCATCTGTAAAATTAATGATGATGGGAATGCAAAGATAAGACTCAGCCACTGCTTTCAGGGGTTTGCCAGCTCACAAAGGGGTGTGGCTGCACTTGGTCAGACTCCCAGGGGTCAGGGAACACAGCACAGAGAGCTTTGAGCTATAGTTCTCCAGGTATCCAAGCCTGGAAAGGCATTCCAGGCAGAGGGAACAGCATGGCCACCAGAGTTAGTATCCTAAGACACAAATTTGATCAAGTCATGTCTTGGTTCAAGAACCTATAAACAGCTATAGCTCACTGCAGCCCATGTCTGCCTGGATTTCAGGCTTCTGCCCAAATCTGCATGCACTTCCTCCCATGCTGTCCAACTCCCAGCATTTCCTTTCAGCTGGGGTCAGTGAAATGATAGGGTTATAATGGAACTTAAATGATTATATGTGTGCAGCAGTGCTTAATAAATGAGTCCCCCCTTCTCCCCACCAACACACACTAAGCTGCTTGGTCCAATTCTGTTTGTTTAAATGTGTGCAGGAGGCAATGCCATGCAGAGTTCAGAGCAACGAGCTCTTGTCTGGAGGTCAGCAGAGCAATTTTCAGTCCTGGCTTTTCCTGTGAGTGGCCTGGCCGTACTCCTGTCCCTACCCCTGCCCCAGTGGATCCTTTCTTTATTTCCTCATCTGTGGAATGAAAGGTCAAGTTTCTCAGTAGAGGTCCTCTGGGTATTTGGAGGAACCAGTTCTTTCTTTGTGAGACCCTCCTGCACAAGGAGGGACAGTTTAGCATCCCACTAGTGCCCCAGGCATTGAAGCAACCAGATACACCACCTCACACTTCCAATCCCTCCCTCCCTGCCCCACGAGCAGAGGCCTCCTTCTGAAAAGTATTTTCAGGGTTCTTTCCAGCTCTGACCTTCTATCAGTTTTTGGCCCTAATGCCTCGAGGGGATCTGCTTATGTACCCCCGCAGTGTCTAGAGGAGTTGGGGGAACACAATAAGGAATCAACAGGGGGTAGGTGAGAGCCTTCTGGACACAACTACAGCCCAGCCTCTGGAGCCATACTGAGAAATTGTAAATCTGGCTCTGCTGCTTACTGCCTGTGTGATGCTGGGGAAACTTCTTAACCTCTCTGAGCCTCCAATATTTGGTTCATCTGTAAAATGAATGATGACAGTAAGAGTAACCACCCCCTAGTGTTACTGGAAAGGTTAAATGAGATAATGAATGTAAAGCGCTTAGCACAGGGTCTGGCATGTTAATTAAATGCTCACTAAAAGATTTATTGGGTCATCTTGGGCAAAATTGAATCTCTTAATTTTTTCATCAAAGATAAAAAAGCCACTGTCCCAGGGCTGTTGTGAGATCAAAGTCAGCAATGAATATCTGTGCTGGTCCTCAGTAGGATACATGACTGGGGGGAGTATAAATGGTTCACCATCTTTGGAGAGCTTTGGAACTGGTAGCATCTTTCAAAATTTTGAATGCACATAATTCCTTGTCTGAGCAATTCCACCTTTAGTTATTTTTCCTACAGATATACTTCCAAGTTTTCAAAATAACAGGTGCAAGATTTGTATTAGCAAAGGATTAAAAATAACTCAAAATATCCATCCACTGGGGGTGCATTAAATAAATTATGGGACATAAATATGCTGGAATATTAGGCAGCTATAAAAAGGAATGAGGAATTTCTTTGTGTACTCATAAAGAAAGATCTCCAAGATGTACAGCTCTGGAACGGTATGCTGTAATGTCAACATTTGTGCTGGTCTATTGGCAGAGTATCTCTGGAAAGACTCATGGTAAATCAGTAACAGCGGTGGTTGTCTTCAGGGAGGGAAAGTGGGAAAGTAGAGAAGGGAGGAAGGCTTTTGTGAATTTGGACCCATGTGCATATAAAAGCTACTGATAGGTATAAAATCTGACTTAAACGTTGGGAACTGTGATGAGCCCAAGTCTGAAGTGAGGTCTGCTGGGGCGTGACTTGGCTCCTTCAGTCAAGGCATATGGTCCACTGCGCTAACCATCAGTGAACACTTCCAGAGGCCCAGAGGGGGCCTCCACCGGGGGTCAGGAAGCATGGCACCCCTCCAGGGCAGGCAGCAGCATGGTCCATCTCCAGGACCCAGGGGAGGCACTTCCCCCATGGATCCCCATATGTTTTCACTTACACTGGGGCTGTGGCACCTGGGGTCTGATTGATCTGCCCAGGATTGCACAACCTAAGAGCTCTGTGGGTCTTCATGTGATGGGAAAAGAAGTCCTTGGGTGGCCTCTCAGTGGCGGCCATGGAGGAAATTTCACAGATGGCTCCGGCCGGCGCCCCCTTTCCCTGCCTGCAGCAAAGGGGCTGCCACTGTAGCTCTAAAGGAATGCAGTCCCTGCCGCAGGATCTGGTCTCAGAGGAAGAAGAGTGAGATGGATGGAGACGTAGAGTCTGTGGAGTTAGGCACACCTGGACTCAAATCCCAGCTGGGCCACTTATCTACTGTGTGATGGTGGGCAGGGCATCTAACCTCTGTGGGCCTCAGTTTCCCTATCTGTAACATGGAACAATCACACAGATCATTGCAATGAGCGAAGGTAATGTCAATAAAGGGCAATAGCACAGAGTCAGAAGGACTTGAGTGCAAGTAGTTTATCTGAGGGGTGATTGTGGGAGGCACTGGGCAAGGGAGAGAGGGAAAGGAATAAAGCCAGCAAAGGGTCTGCTGAAGGGCAGTCACCACCCTGGATCCTGGGCTCAATCCTGCTGGACCTCTGGGAGACAGTGAAACAAGCCTCAGAGTAGTCCCAACGAGGGACAAGGTTGCTGGGGATTTATATGCCAACTCCAACTGTCATTGTTTGAGGGCTGCCCTGGGGCCCTGGGCCACTTCCAGCCTGCCTGGAGCTCAGGGCAAGCAGGCTGGGGTGTGGGGTGGGGATCAAAGAAAGTGGTCAGGCAGGGAAACACAGGTGCTTGGAGCTGGAGCAAGGCCAAGAACTACACGTGGGGCTAGTGAGCGAAGAGGGTATCTGTCACGGACACCAATATCTCTGTCACAAGTGCTTAATGTCTGTTTGGCACTGTTTTAAGCACTTTACAAATATGAATGCACTTAATCCTTACTGCAACCCAGAGATAGACAAAGACAGAAAGGTTAAAGAACCTGCCCGACTTCACCCAGCTAGGATTTCAGCAGAGCAAGTCTGGTTTCTTAGATCTATAGGGACCTTGGAGACTACCTAGGTTAACCCTTTCATGTTATAGATGAGGAAATGCAAAACCATACAGGGGAAGCGACTGTCCAAAGTCACACAGCTAGCTAGTGACAGAACCAGGACTCGCACTCAGATGTCCCATTTCATCTCCGACACCCCCATTGCTTAACTCAGCCTTTCCTCTTCTGGGTTGCCTGTCTCCTGTAGGGTCAGAGGGTAGGTGGAAGATGGCATTCTGAACTCTGGGCACTGAAGTACGGAAGCAGGAACCATTAATCGGCTGAGAAGGCAGGCATGGCAAAATCAGACTATGATCTTTAAGATGCATGCTTTGAATCTCAAAATCAGCAAAGGAATCAGGACCCAGAGGAGGCATGTGTCGCCTTTCCCTGCTTTTTAACCCCAGGCTGGCATCAAAGAGAAAAAGATGAGCTAGGCTCACTAGGGTGTGAAATTTCCTTTTTATCTCCTGAGGTGGGGAGGGAGAGATGAGAGACTGTGATGCACCGTGTGTAATTAAAGGCTCTAGAATTTCTTGAGGAGTATGTTGCTCAAAGAAACACAGGGGGCTCTTTGTGGTATAGTTGGGCCCTGGCTGACTAAGGGAGGTAAGGAGGTGTGTGTGGGTGTTTGGACTGAGGGGGAATCACAACTGACAAGAGGCAAATTAACTCTTACAGCTTCATACTTTTCAGAAAAGCCAGAGTAAGGGCTGGCTGCCTTTGCCTGGAGACAACCTTCTAGAATCTTCACCCTTGAGTTGACAAGGGGTATCTTTGCCAAACTCTCAGAGGGTTGCTGCAGACATGACTGGCACAACAAGGGTGACCATGTCCCAGTTTGCCTAGGACTGCCTCAATTTTAGCACTAAAGTCCCAAATCCTGGGAACCCTCTCAGTTCTGGACAAATCAAGATGGTTGGTCACCCTAGGCATAACCCTTCAGTCCCCACCCCTGCTAAGTTGGAACCAAGAGAAGCCGGCTGTATCAAAAGACTAGTCCTGTCAAGGCTGGTGGAGAGCAGGTCCACGGCAAGTGTAGACTCCAGCCAGGTGTCCAAATCTGCCTTCAGTTCTTGTTTTGGATCTTGTTTTATCTGATGGCTCCTTCAAATCAGGTCTCACTCCTGTCAGGGGCCCTTTCTGCTTTGGGAAGGGGGTCCATGATTCCCTCATGGGCCTGTTGAGCCTGGCTGCCAGGCTGTGTGCCTGGGAAGGAGCCTGGTATGGGTTCAGTGTGGATAGGGATTGAGGCCAGGCTGTGAGCACTGTACAACCTACAGAAGTCCCTTTCCCTCTCTGGGTCCAGTTTCAAATGAAGGGGTTGGACGGGAAGATTTTTTTTTTCTTTGTTTTTGGAAAATATTTAAGTTTAAATTATGAAAATAATGCAATTGTTTGTTGAAAAAGAATTTAACAGTACAAACATTTAAGAGTGAGAGGTTAAAGTGCCCCTTTCCTCCTTTTCCCCTGGGACAACCACTGTTAACAGGCTCTTTTTTATCTTCCCAGTTTTTATGCATATGCAAGCATGTGAGTATATATAGTTGTTATTTAAAATGTAACACAAAGGAGATTGTTCTCTACATGCTATTCTGCAACTTGCTTTTTCTGTTTAAGAATATACCCTGGACATTTTTCCACACATACACAAATCTCTTTCGTTCTTGCAGACTGTAGAGTGGTTCTGCTCTAAGGATGCACTATGGCTCATTTAACCAGAACTGCTGGTTTCTGAGGGCCCTACTAACTCCCAAGCTCACTACCCAAGCAAAGGAGAAACAACCAGGGGGTGGGATGGGGTTGCGAAATAGCAGCAGATTGTCAGCCTAGGAAAGCTTGGTGTATACGGTGTCTCTTTACTGAGAGGCAAACCGATTTGGAGAGGGGCAAGTCCTGACAATTAAGCGTGGGGTGGGGGGCTCCTGAAGATACACGAGACAGCCCTTTTGACACCCGGGGGGGCACACAGACAGTAGGCCCTCTGCTAATGCAATGTGACAGGGCTGCAAGGGCTGATGAGTTTTTCCATTTCTTTGTCTTTCCTGAGAGAAGCTCATGATTATCACCTTCTAGGTCACCAGAAGTGGAGCGCAGAGGGACAGCACAGCTCGTGCGCTTCCTGCTGGCTCCCATCAAGAAGTTAGAAGGGAGGCTGCAAATACATTTCCTGTTATCATCTCTCCACCCTAGAATGACTTTCTCTGGCGGAGCTGGAGGAGGGGAGGCAGGCAGCATGCCCCTCAGGAGGACCTAGTTAGGACTATTAATGCCCAACGACTTCCTAGCACACGGGGGAGGAGCGGTAAGCCCCACGCCTCCACCCGGCACCTGGGAGGGTCTGGAAGACTGTTGCCAGCAGCCCGCTGGAGGGAGGGATCTGCCGGCTCGCCACCGGGCTGTCCAAGTCCCAGTGAAACATCTTGCTCCTTGGCTGGGCGCCCCCAGCACACCGCCTGGGCCTCTCTGGGCCACCTGGCAGAGGATGGGCGCCGCACAGAGACACCCAGCGTGTCTGGCTGTGCGCGCCCAGCGACTTCGCTTTACTCCTAGCCCAGGCATCTGCCTCGCTGGGTCTAGATAGATAATACAATCTCTCTGCCCACACCCCATTTGCTGGGAGACAGGATAGGCTTCTGAATTTTTTATGGCCTCACTTAGCTTGGAGGAAATCCAGAGGTCAAAGCTGGCGCAGACGCTCCAGTCACCTTGCCCGTCCGGGCGCGCAGCCTTTCCGAAACGGGCTCACCCGTGGGGCCCTAAATTACGGCGATTACACTGCAATTCGCGGCGCGATATTACTTTGATACACTACCTGCTGCAGCCGGGACCGGGAGGCGTGCATTATTTACCAGGGAGGCTGACCGCGCTGCGCACCATCTCCACCAGAGCTCCGCGGGGTCCCTCTGGTGCCTGCAGCCCCGCCCCCGCCCGCAGGGTGCGGGGCCGAGGACGGCGGTGGAGGGTGGGGGAGGACTGGAGCAGCCACCCTCTCTTCGAATGACCCTTTCCTCACTGCAGTATAAGCCAGGAGAAGAAAGAGTAATCGAAGTGACAGCTGGTGATGAGGTTGGGGGTGGGTGGGAGGGGAGAAGTGCTGAGCGCACGGGTCCTCCTGCCCTTAGGCCACCTCCCACCTCCCACACCGTCCCCTTTAGCTGGCCTAAAGGAGCCCTTGTTCCTGGCGCCTTGGAACCACCGGGGGCTGCGAGCCCAGGGCTTAGAGCTGGCTCCCGGACCCTGGCCGACTGTAGGCAGCCCATTAAGCCGTGTGCCAGGCTCAGCGATTGGGCCTGTCACTGCTGGTGGCACAGATGGAGGGAGAGCAGCCTGCCCGCCTTTCTAAGTCCCTGGAAGCCGAGTTTGCAGCAGTAGAGGCTGGGTTTTGCCCTGGCTGGGGGCTGGAGATGGGCCGCCAGCCTCTCCCCGGCTCCCCCATTATGGCTTGGCATCAGCATCTCGATTGCAGGCTACGTCTGCTTTTACCCAAAGCTGTCCTTAAGGGAGACGGGTTTCTGATCGAAACCCAGTCAATGACGCTGAGGCTTGCAGGGCTCAGCGTGAGCACACTTGAGGGGAGATTGCCCGAGGTCGGGGAGGAGGCGCTTGGGAGGGACATGAGCCAAGGGCTCTGCTTATGGTCCTGCCCTTCGGCCTGTGAAAAAGCTCCTGTTGGTTGGTATCTGTAGGAGACCCTGACAGAGAATGTGCTCTGCCCGTTCCAGCTCTCTGGGACTGAGAGAGCAGGAAACCTCCAGCAGGGACCCCCAGAGGTCACTGCATCCAGACAGTGTGTGGTTAATGAGCCTGAGGAGGGGGCCCAAGTCAGTGAGATGGGGTGTCTGTTTTGGAGGGTCTGGGAGGATGGTCTGAGAGGGTCATGTGGTTGGTCTGCCCAGATGTGGATTAGTGTTGAACATCCTAGTTCCTGTTCTCCGGCGTTTACCAGCAAACAGGGGAGGTGATTGGTTCCTGCAGGACATGCCTGGCTGGGGATGCCCGGCCTTGGTGCCTGCCCACAACACTCAGCATTTGCTCAGGTTAATCGCTTGCCGCCTCCACCCAGCCCTCCTTTCCCACCAGGGAAGAGCTGAGGAGCCCTGGGAAGGAATCTCTGACCCCCACAGCTCTCCTGTCACCCTGAAAGTCCTTATGTTAAGGCTCTGGACTCCAGGTTTGGCTTTCCCTCCAGCCAAGCCTGAGTTAAAATGTAAATTCTCCTGGGAGGGGCAACACTTTGGCTCTCCACTACCTTTGAGTGGAGGAGTTTATCGGCCTGACAGGCAACTGGAGGGGCTCCTGGACGGAAGCAAAAGGCTCAGGAAGGCGAAGCTTGTGCGTCCTGAGTGCCTGAGGGAGAACCAGGCGTGGGGAGGAACACACAGAGCTGCGCATTCCTAGGTATCCCAGGGAAGTCAGGAGCTCATTCCGTCTGCTCTTCCTGGGTCAGCAAAGAGCATACAGATCATTTCTTTGTCCACTTTGGGACTTGCCTGAGATGAACACATTTTTAAAAAGGAATCCTGGCTGCAAGAGCAGCTGATGCTGTGGGCAGCCAAGGCGGGAGAAAGAGCACTGGTTTGCAAGTGTGGAACCCTAGGGCTTTGCCCTGACCCGCCCCTCACTAGCCACTAGCTGTGTGACTGTGGGTAAGTTACTCCCTGCTCCGGCCAGATTCCCTCGTGAAGGGTGAGCAGGCTCCTGCACTGCGTGAGCTGAGGCCTCAGACCCAGGAGGACAGAACACTGCCCTGGTCAGCAAGGAAGGTTTGTTTTCTATTTATTTGTCTGTTCAGCAGCAGACAGTGGGGGCCATATTCCAGTCCTGCAGGAGCCACCGCTGTGTTCATCCTTCTTTCTTGTAGCCATTTGCCTGACTAATTTATTTAGTGGCCTCTGTGGCTGGGGCGGAGTCCCTGTGTCCTCCAGCTCATTTGCATCTGGCCCTTCTCTGGGTCCTCAGGAGGAGCAACCCTAGGTGTGGGGGTGGATGAGACTAGAACGTCCACCATCACCGACTGACTCTTGGGTTTGGGAAGGCTATTAAAGGCCACCTGGTCTAGCTGCTACCTGGTGCTGCCAACCCCTCCTCAGCAGCCCCACCTCTCATAGTGGGAGGCTCACTACCTCTCGCCCACCCGCTGTCTCAGAAAGTTCATCCTTTTCTGGAGCCCAGGTCCAGTCTGCTGTATCATCTCCCCTTACTTCTAGCTCTTCTTGGGGGCAGCGCACAGAGAGAGTGGATTCTACAGGACTCGCAGGAATGCCCTTCCAGCATTTCAGAGCGGCCCTCTCGTCCGTCCCCTGCCCTGTCTTCTGGGGGCTCAGCCTGCTCCTCGCACTGCCGCTCCTGAGTCCCTCACCATCTCACATCTGACAAGAACTGACTGAGCTCCCAGGCTGATGGCAGAGCCTCTAGTCTCAGGGAGCTCCCAGTCCAGGAGAAAGTTCTCCTAGGACCAAAATAAATAAATAAATAAAATAACAAAATTACACAGGCATTTGGGACTGTTGAATTTCCAACTGGCATGGCTGCTGGCCTGGAAATCTCCTGGAGGTCAGTGGGTTTAGCAGTCTTCCAGGGAGAGGAATTTTCCAGGCCTTTCTGAAAAAGCTGTCCTGCCCTTTCTCTGAGTGTGGGATCACCAGGTGCTCCGAGGGGCTGGGGCCTATTCAGGTTCTCCCACCCTGCACAGAGAGGGAGAAAGAGAGGAGTGGGAGGGAATGTGCTTCAATTCTCTCCTCCCCCACCCTGCCACCCTGGGGGTAGGGACCCTCTAGTTGTGGTACCACAGAGATCTGGGGTCTGGTGGCATGTGACCTTGTGGAAGCCACTTCAGCATCTCAGACCTCAGCCTCCCAGTATTTCTCCTGACTCCTAGAAGGCCTTCCTGGAGGTCCTGTTTGCACTGGTACAGAATGGGCCCTCCGCATCTAGTCCTCCTCTACCTGCCCCCAGCTCTGCATTATTAACTCTAGAACTGGCTTTGACATTATGGAAGACCACGCTGTTTTTTTCCTTGGCATCTCTTACGGTCCCCAAGGCAAAGCGAGCTGAGAGCGCCAGATACACAAATATCCTGTGGAAACCCTGAGGATTTGCAGTTCTAGCAAGGGGAAGGAAATTAGCTGTAATAAGCCGCTGTTGCCTCACAGGAAAGCCTCCAACGCAGACCCTCTGAGGGGCTCCTGGCCCCCTTTTTCTGCTCTCCCCATTTCTGGGCCACCTGGCTGGAGACCTCTGTCTTCATGTCTTCCTGCAGGACAGTGGCCTCCTTCCACCCAGACCTGTGCCGTCATTAATGGGGATTATCAATATCCCCAGGGCCTGTGAGGAGGAGGAAGCCACAGGCACACAGAAGCTGTCTCTGGCCTCTCCCTGCGCGATTAGCTTGAATAGTGGTTGTGGAAGCAGGTGGGAGTCAATTTTCATTCTCCTAGAATTACTGGAAGGGAGAGGGTTGTTTGGAAGGTTCTGAGAGGTGAGAGGGATTCATGGGCCCCCAAATAAAAGGATCAGTGGGTGTCTGGCCTTTCCTTTTTTCTCTTCTGAGGGGAACCAAGGGCTAAAACCCTTAAGTGACCACCCCACAGCGACAGCAGCATTTAGGTGGGAAAAAGGCCTGGGCTGTGGCAATGGAAGGAGTTGGCTCTAGTCTTTGGCTGGCTAACAGGCTAGCCCACCGTGATCTGGCCTCTGGCTTCCTCTAGCTTCTAGTGCCAAGAACATAACCCAACCACATGGCAGATGTTACATAAATGTTCATTAAATTGAGTAGGTTAGGTTTTCCAGCTAACTTGCTGCGTGACCTCCATCAAGTCACCTAATCTCTCTGGGCCTCAGGTTTTTTAAGCGCAAAAGGAAAACAGGCGAGATGAGTTCACTAGGAGCTTTGGGAATAATCACGGTGGTTCATTGTTTTAGAACCGTGACCCTAACTCCCTTTCTGCCACACGTACCAGCCCATGCAATGCTCTGTCAGCGGCAGCCTCACTCAATGATAATTCTGTTACAAGGCAGGTTTTTACACCCAATGGACAATCATGGTTTTTCACTACTATTATATTTGTCATTTAAAACTCTGGCAATAAAATGGGTTCCTACCAATAATATTCTTATCTTTTTACTTCTTTAAATTTTACTACGTTTTTTTTTTTTTCCCTTGGAGAGATAGCAGGATGTAATGGTGAACAGCATGATGTCAGGAGCCAGACTATTTGGATGCAAATCCTGGCTCTGCCCACTTACCAGCTGTGTGACCTTGAGCATGTTCCTTAACCTCTCTGTGCCTCAGTATCCTCATCAAAAAGTGGAGAAAATGATATATCGTAGGAAAATGAGATACCATATATCATAAGACCTGAAGGACTGAGAACAGTAGCCTGAATCATAGTGAGTGCGTACATGGTAGTGTTGAGCACTGTTACTGTAAGAACAGAATCTTTAAACGCCTCTCAGAAAATGTAGGCTTTGTGTTTTCCTCATCCTGGGCCCTGAATCTTCACTAGGGTGATCAATTAGAAACACAATTTCTGAAATCCCGAGGAGCACCTAACAGGATGAGCTGGAAGGCATGCTCCTCGCTAGAATGTTAGGGGCGTGGTGTGTGTTCTTGGTTAATAGAATATTCTGGTTAACTGAGAGTGGCCCATTCCTTTTAGTTTCATTCACTTTGTAGTTGAAAATTCATCTGAAACACCCAAACCCCTTTCCTTGCCTTAGTTAGCAGGGTAAGTAGTATTTCTTTCTGTGGAGGCCTCAAGGTATTATTGGAACGAGCCTTGGCCAGGGCGCAGGGAGGCTGGAAGTCTGTCCTGCCTCCACTCCTGGCTTCTGCATCTATAGAATGGAGGCCATGACGCCTGGAGGGCGTACAGGCTTTCCCTTCTCACAGGAGGTATGTGGGATGAGAGCTTCAAGAGAACTTTGTAAACTGTAAAGCCCTGGGCACCCAAAATGGTGCACCGTCCTCACCAGGGTGCCTCTATTCCCCTCTACTCCCACTTCCATGGCGAGAAGTCACCTTACCCCAAAGCCCAGGAGATGGCCTCAGGGTGCTGGGCCTGGGACTTTGCCCTGAGGAGTGGGTTGTTGTTTTATTCCTTTTTGTGTTCTTACTGATCTTGCTTTATCTTAGAAGTCAAAGCATAAACCCTGTTAGTGGGCAGTCCCTTGAACTGAGACTTCAGTGGTTGCAGATGTGTGCGCGCACCCCACTCACTGCGCACGCGCAGTACCCACACACGGCCCGATCGTGACTAACGCTTTCTGGAGTTTGTCCTCACATCTGGTCGCCACTGCGTGCTTCGTGGATGTAGTTATTCATTCACCAGAGACCCAGCCAGACGCCATTCTAGGCGATGGGGACACAGTCATGAATAAGATGGACAAGGTCCATGCCCTCGTGGAGCCCACTCGGAGGTGGAGAGAGACCCACGATAGACAGAGAGAAATGCGTGTTTAGGGTGTTTAGGCTGTGATGACTGCTGTGAGGAAAATGAATCACAGGCATGTGGCCAGGAGGGACTTGGGGGCCAGGGCACTTCCTTGGGTGTGGTCAGGACAGGGCACATTCTGTTGAATGGGCAACTTGATGTGGCAGAGATGGTCCTAAGTCCTTTCTCTTTAATAGAAATACTAATCCCACGCTTAGGAAAAAGGACAGTAGTAACAATGAGCAGTGCCAGGTGCCATGCCCAGTTCTGAATGGTTTGCAAGAATCCACTCATCTAATCCCCTTAAGAGTCCCATGAGGTGATATCATTATTACCCCCACTTTGCAGATGAGGATACTGAGGTACAGAGACGTTAAGTAACTTTCCCAGCATTGCACAGATAATAACGAGTGAAACAGAGATTTGAGGGTCCCAATGGATTTATGAAAATCGTTGCTTTTGGGGCGATGGTAGAAGTATTTGAACTGTCACTTGAATAGTTACACTCCATGAAGTATACTTCATTCAATTTGATCCATTTTCCAAATGCATTTAGTAATTTGTAGGTTTTTATTTCATCTTAGTGAAGAGGGCTTCCCTTGGGAAACGGGAAGCTGGTGGTTCAAGGTGGTTTGCAGCTTTTAGGGTGGTAGAGAAATCACAAAGCTATGAGCTAGGAAAGCCACAAAGACCGCGGAGACAACCTGACCCAGGTCTCTCATTGTGCAGATCAAGGAAGTGAGTCCAGAGAGGGGCATGAGATGCCCAATGACACGCACATGCACACGCACGTGGACACACACACGCACACACACTCCCATATACTTTGGGTTGCCCTATCCCCAGCCTCCCATACATTTTGAGGAATTTGTCAGATTCTATTAAGAGTTTCCATGTGCAGTGTTCAAACACAGTTTTGGCCTATTTATCCAGGGACACCACAGCTTTGGAGGCAGCAAACATGCCCATTTGTTACTATTTGCAAAGATGGCGTACACCGAACATGGGCTTTCTGTAAACAAATTAAAAAGTAATAAAGTGGCCCCATCTGCATACTGAAACACCGCACTTCTATTTTAATGAAGCCCATTTTGATGGCTTGTCAAACATGCTGAAGCCCATGGCGGAACATGGAAATGTGCTGTCCTCCCTTCCTGCAGGCCTGCCTCCCTCTAGTGGGCATAGGGCATCTGCTGCGTGCTGGTGGGGCCGTGAGGAGCCGGGCCCAGCCCTAGGCCTTCTGCTCTGCTACGGAGACCCGACATGTGCGTACAATATCGTTAAATATCAAGGTGTGACGTCATGGGATGGTCCACACAGGCCGCCAGAACAGTGACAACAGTAACGATATTTAATCAGTGTTTACCAGATGTCAGGGTGCTGGCTGTCTTCTGTCTCGTCCTCTAAATCCACTCTGCACCCTCTTCTGCCTGCACTGTGCCTCTGGGATGCTGACGTCGGGAGGACGTGCATGGAATCCCCCGGGGCTGTTGGCTATGCTCAGTGGGAGGCCCCGCTAGGAGACAAGGGAGGGAGGGGAGCCAGGCTGGGGTCGGGATTTTGGAGGCAGTGGCTGCTTCCTCAGGGCTCAGGTGGCCTCCCCTGCAGCAGGGTTCCCACGACTGCTGCCCCCACCCCCCGTTAGAGGTTCTGTGCTACCCCTTGCCCTCAACTCCGCCCACATCTCTGCAAACCACCCTTCGGTGAACTCTCCTCGGCAGTTGGACTGAAGCATCTGTTTCCTGCCAGGATTTAGATTAGCACAAACAGCCTGAGCTATGCTTTTACAGAGAAGCTCTTCATCCTCCTCAAAGCAACTCTGTGAGGAGGTTGTTATTCACCCCACTTACAGAGGAGGAAACTGAGGTTCAACTTGCCCAAGGCCAGGGAGGTGGTAGAGTTTGAGTCCAGTCAGTCATCAGAGATACACTCTTAATCACCGCCTCACCTGGGGAGGGGCAAGAAAGAGCGACTCCAGTCCTGCACCTTCAGGCAGCTCCAGGAAGCTGGTCATGCAATCATTTATTAAGGAACGTTTATTGGGCACCTACGGTGAGGCAGGTACAGTGTTAGGCACTGGGATTATTAATAACAATAACTCCCCCTTCCCTTGGGGGGAACCACGGCCTGGTCCCTTGATCCCTTGGTCCTCAACCTTGGCATCACCTGGGGAATTAACCAGAATCAATGCCCTGCTGCCCGACCACAGCCAATCAAATCAGAAACCCCGGTGGGGGAGCTCAGGCATTAGTGTTTTAGGAAACTCCCCCGGTGAGTCTATTGAGTGCCAAGGCTGAGGACTGGGGTCCAGGGCCACGCTTGTGTGCAACGTGGGGTCAGAGAAGGTGGAGAGAATCTGGCCGGGCTGGTTGGGAACACAGGCTGGCCTGGGCGGATTTGGAAGGCAGGCTGGCCTGGCAGAGGTGAGCCGCCTAGGCTGGGGAATGACTGGCCAGCATGTTTTCATCTTTCGTTCATCAGACACTAGCTGAGCGACTCACCTGAAGCAGTTCATGTGATTCATGTGCAGAGATGGTCCTTCTGGCTCCCACAGCGTGGGAGTCCCTCGGGGAGTCTGGACAGGGCTGGGCACTGGGGGCCTTCCACACTCGTCCCTGACCCCGAAGCCTGAAGCCAGGGTCAGGTCTGTGAAAAGCTGCTGGCTGGGGCTGGCGGCAGGGCCAGGAAATAGGGTGTGTCCCCTGCACGACCTCCATCAGCTCCACCACCACCACCACCACGCAGACTCTGTGGCTCTCACTGGTCTTTCCACTCCCTGCCAGGGCCTTTAATTCTCTATCTGCAGCCCAACCTACCAGACAAGATGGCAGGTATTTATGAGTAAATGGAACATCCACCACTCCTTCCTGAAAGTGCCTATGGGACCAAAGTCTTGCTCCAGGAGATGGTGAGTTGACGCCCTGGGAGGAGACACTGGGAAGGGGACAGAACAGACCGTTTCTTCAGGGAACTGGAAGTGTGGGTGGGGAGACACCACACTCGAGGGAGCCCCCACCAAGGGCACAGCTAGTACAGAATGCCCTCCTATCAGGGCCCCTGCTGGGATCCCTCCGAAGCCCACAGTGTCTCCTGGTTTCTGCTCGGCACCCTGCTTGTACCTGTAGTGATGAGCACACAGTCCTGGTGGAGTCCTGGGCCAGCCCATTTGGGGGCACGACCCTAAAGGAATGAGGCCCACTCTGCGAGGGGGGCGCTGACCTGACAGCAGGTGAGCTCAGTCTGTGCCTCTCGCTCCCTCCGGAGGGAAGCAGAAAGGGAGGAACGGAAGCATGAAGGAGCGCAAGGCAGGAGCAGGCCAGGCGGCCTCGGCCCAGAGTCCCGGTCCCTCCCCAAGAAGACCTCCTTGCTTTCTGCTGCTGCTCCTGGGGGCCAGCCTCTGCTCCACCCCCTGACCACTGGGTGGCCTTTCTCCCATTATCCCTGACTTATTACATGTCAGAAGCTGGGAGCCTCATTTTTAATATCCAGATCCCCCCTCCCCTGTGCCCACAATGATGCCAGATGGGCCAGCAGCTGATAATGACAATTGAGCATTTACCATGTGCCTGGGAATGTTTGAAATCTTTATCTCTGTTATTATTTAATCCTTACAACAGCACTGGGAGGTGGCTTCTATTATTATCTCCAGTTTATAGATGAGGAAACGAGAGGCACAGGGAGGGTAAGCAACTTGTCCCAGGTTACAGGGCTGGTAAGCTCCGGAGGCCAGCAGGGCCCCTGCTCTTGCTGGCTCACCTTTCTGCCTCTCAGTAAAGTGTGCAGATAGATGAGGTGTAGGAGGGAGACCAAGGCTTTGATAGATGGACTCAAAGGAGCAGGGCTCACCTCTGTGGCCCTCTGGCTGACTGTCCACAGGAAGAAGGGGATTCAAGCTGGAACCCATTCTGATTCTGCTCCCCTGTCCTCCTGCTGAGGGTCTGAGAGTTGGGGCCTGAGGCCCCTCTGGCTCAGTATAAATGGGGGCAGGGCAGGTTATAAATTAACTGCCTTCCGAGACTGGTAGGTCCATCCAGCCCTGCACAGATGGCAGCCTGGGCGGGGGCAGGCAACTCTATTAGCAGCTCCAGCTTGGCTGCATCTGGAGACATGGTCTGCCTCCTTCCTGCTCCCCTCGTGGAGGTGAAGGTGAGTCATGCTGGCTTCAGGTGTGGGCCAGGAGGAGTGGTCTAGCTCTCAGGCAGCTTCTTGTCTGTGTACCCAGTCCCTGTGGGGGATCACCCATGGTAAGAGGCCCAACCACCACCCATCCAGGACCCTCTGGTGCTAGAGTGTGTGTGTTAGCTTATTTAATCCTCACGACAGCCCTGTGCAGTGGGTGGTTGTTATCCCAGTTTTTCTGTAGGTTCAGTGAGGCAGTCGTGTGCTCAAGGTCACACAGCCCTGCTAACTGCAAAGCCAGTGTCCTTAACCGCTCAGCTGCCCCTGAACTCTTTCCCCACTGAGTCACCAGGCCTAGTGGAAACTGAGTCCTGACCCTTTTTGCCCAGCTCTGTCTCCTGCTCCCCATTTTTCTCCCCCAAGGGATAGGTGTGGCCTCCTCAGGTGTCTACACCTGGGTCTGCAGGTGCCTGAGACCGAGCCCAGTATGGTGGCTCAGAGCTTGAGCCCTGGAGTCACGTTCTGGCTCTGCTTTATGGCCCTGGGCAAGTTACTTAGCCTCTCTGGGGCTCAGTTTGCACCCCTGCCAAATGGGGATAATACTGTCTGGGCGGGGTAGGGTGTGTGTGTGTGTGTGTGTGTGTGTGTGTGTGTGTGTGTGTGTGTGTGTGTGTACCAGGAACCTGAACTTTAAAATGAGCTCTCCAGGGAGAATCTGATATCCACTAAAATCTGTTTGGATGGATGTCAGTCCCGGGAGATCAGATCTGCTAACCCTCTTAGGTGATTTGCTGACCTCTCACCATTTCACACTGAATTCCTGCTGAGGAAAACTCAGGGACTCCCCCTTTCCTTCAGTGTAGTGGGGGCCTGTGGGTTGTATTTTCCACGATCACTCACATCCCTCCTCTGTGACAAGGAGCCCCCAGGCAGCCCCGCCACAGCACTGAGTCTCTCTCGGCAGGAAGCAGGCACAATGGCTCCCTCTGACGTGCTCTGCAAGGGGGTGAGTTTGCGCATGTGAGTGTGCCCGTGCCCGTGTGTGCATAAGTGGGCAGCCATGTGTATGTGTCTGTGGGGCTGGGTGTGTCTGTCTGCATGTCAGCGTGTCTCTGCATGTCCGTGGGTCTGTCTGCATGTCGGCGTGTCTCTGCATGTCCGTGAGTCTGTCTGCATGTCGGCGTGTCTCTGCATGTCCGTGGGTCTGTCTGCATGTCGGCATGTCTCTGGATCTGTGTGTGCGCATGCGCCCTGGTGCGCATCTCTGGTGATGATGGGGTTCAGGCTGGTATTTTCTCCCTTGCGTTTCCTTGTCTGAGTGGGAGCAGCAGGTCCTCCACGGCTCAGATCCCTCCCAGCCTCCTGGCATTCCACGTCCAGGAGGCCTGCAGACCTGGCTTCTGGCTTCCATGGAGCTGAGGATACTTTTCCGTACCTATTTCCTGCCTGAAGTGTGGAGTAGCATCTTTAACGATTTACTCCCAACAGGCCAGCACAGAGCCACAGGCGAAGTCAGCAGAACCGGAAGCCCCTGGAGGTTCCTCAGGCCGAGGCCCTGTGAGCAAACTGTGAAGGCACAGAGCCCACTTCCGTGATCCACCCCCGGCTGGCACTGGCTGCAGTACTCTGGGGCAGGCAGTTGCTTAATCCCTCTGAGCTTTAGTGTCATCATCTATAAAATGGGGACATGACTATGTCATGAGGTTGTTATGAGAACATGAGAAGTCCAGAGCCCGTGGTCTACTTGGGGACAGACTTACCATCAAATTATAATATAATATGGTAAGGGCCAAACTGGTCTTAGTAATAACAAAAAAACATTTACTGAGAGCTTACTGGTGTCACACATGGGGCTAAAGTCTATTTAATCCCCATACTGATCCCATGAGGTGGCCTCTGTTATTATACCCATTTCACTGATGGTGATGCTGAGTCCCTGAGAGGTGAAGTGAGATGCCCATGGTTGCACTGCCAGTAAGTGGTAGAGCTGGGATTTGAAGTCAGTCAATCCTAGCATCAGGGAAGATAGAGGAAGGAGCCGTTCTACCTGCCTAGGCGAGAATGGAGGACAGCAACGGTCAGGAAGCCCATTCTGGCCTTTGCTATTGGGGTGGGGGGTAGATCAGGATGAGGAGCAAGGCCCTGCTGAGTCCCATTCATCTCCCCACCTGTGACCGGAAGTGGGCGGCGGGCCATAGCCTGGGGGCCTGGTGAGGCGGCTCTGTTCCCTGCCCCCAGGATGGGCAACCCAGCTCTGAGTGTCTCTGTCTGCTGAGGGTGATAAACCTGCCTCCTCACCCCCTGCATGGGAGTCCTTTTGCTACGCATTGGCTCTCCCGTCACCACAGAGCCTGTAAGCCTCGTCTTTATGACCGACCACAGACACATTGAGCTGGTTAGGGAAGCTCCCTCTCCTGGTGTTTGCTCAGTGTCTAAGAGGAGGCCTGGGCCCCATTCCCACTCCTCCATGGCAGAACGGAGTGGCTTCTTTCTTTTTTAATAGTTCCACTCCAGGAGCAGAGTCCCCTAATCTCTTTTCCAATCTTTGGTTACAACACTTTATTAATTCTATGGCCATATGGTGTATAATAGGTCTCCTGGCTCCTGGGTGTCTTCACTGTGATGACAGACTCCTAGAAGGTACCGACCAGATGGGGACTTGGGGTGGGACACCGATGCTTTTTGAGGGCCAGGCCTACTATGTGCAGGGCCTACCATGTGCTGGGCCCTGGGATATGCAGCGGACGTGGACTCCTTCCCAGTGACAACCCTAAGAAGTGCATGACCTTGGGCAAGTTACTTGACTTCTGGGGGCCTCAGTTGCCTCGCCTATAAATTGGGGATACTAAGAGACCTCACCTCCCAGGCTTGGTGTCAGGAACAGATGAGTTCATCAACGCAGAGCAACATAGAATATATAGTCTCCACCCGGCGTGCTCTATAGAGGGCTACCTGTGATGATGGTGGTCTGAACCCCTCATGGTTCAAAAAATGATCATTGTTATTACAGCTAAATTTATTGTGCTCTGCTATGTGTCAGATGCTGGTCTCAGCCTATTTATATGCACTGACTTACTTAACCCTCACAAAACCCATGTACCATAGGTACCATCATGAGCCCATTTCACATATGAGGAACATGAGGTCTAACACGCCACAGCAAGACTGAGGCTCAGACGTGGAGCACGATTTGCCCAAACTGGCAATACAGTCTCCTGTGGGTTGTTCTTTGCTCTTTGCACAAAACTGTGCCTTAGCCAGGGCAGATGTTATCCTGGGGGGCTCCCTCTGGCCATGCCCTTTGTGGGGGTAGAAGGAGGGAAAAGTGCCCCCACCACATTGTCTTTCCACTAGACAGCCTCCCCAAGCCAGTCTCTCCAGGGTCCTCCATTCTGATGGCTAGCAAGGATCAAAAGAGCTGGTTAAAAGGGAAAAACTACAACATTTTCTTTCTAGTTCCCTCTGCTCTTGAGGAAGGAGGCATGTGTGATGGAGGAGCATTCACGTTGTGGGGCACAGAAATGGGGCTCTTTCCTGGCTCTTCCTCTGCATTTGAGGCAGAGTCCTATGCTTATTAGCATTGCCTTCACTATCTGCCAAACAGGCTTCCCCTCCAAGAAGCAATTACATGCATTATTTGGTACAAAATAAATGCATATATCTGCATTTGCAGCCCCGGACACGATCACATTCATTTTTGCAATTTTTACATCTGGAAAGTCTTGTGGATACATCCCATCTAAATAAGGCCATTAGTGCTGGGAGAGGACAGGGTGCAGGGCAGAGGGCAGGCCCTGGTGAGGTCCTGGCAGGCAGTCAGACGACCTGGTTGTTTATAGATTTTAAGGCTGGAAATGGGGGCTGTTGGACAGCGGAAGGACTGGGCTGCCTGGGTTTGAGACAGGCAGGACAGGGCCATCCGCCTTGGTGGCTGGGGAGAATAAGGATCAGAGCTTGTGGCCACCAGCCCCCAGCCCTCCAGGGCACTTGGCCTTGGCCTCTGGTGCTCTGCCTCCTCTGAGCTGAGGGATCCCCAGCAAGCAGTCTTTTCGCTGAACCTTATCACCCGGAGCCATATCTTTTGGCCTCCTTATCGAATCTGTTTCCTAGGCCTTCTGGTTTGATTTACTAATAGTGTCAGATCCACCTGCTTCTCTTACCTCCCTCCAGGGCTTTAGCGCAGGTTCTAAAGGAGCAGAGGGCAGGGGCGAGCTGGGGTTTGAGTGTGGACTCCACCATTACTTTGCTGGGTGACCTTCAGCTAAAGTTGCCGGATTTTGCAGATCAAAAACCCAGCATCCCATATGAATTTGATATCCAACATTTGGGGCATATTTATACTAAAAAAAAAAGATTCCTTGTTTACCTGAAACTCAAATTTAACTGCTCATTCTGTATTTTATCTGGCAACTCTACCTTGGACAAACTCTGTAACTTCTTAGCTTCCTCCTCTATAAAGTGGGGATAATAATAGTACCTAGTGCAGAGGTGGTTCTGAGGGCTAATTGAGTTTAATGTAAAATGCTTAGAATAGGATGATAATAACCATCCACACTCAATTAATGTATTAGGAAGTGCTTCATACATTGAAAAATGCCTTGCAAACACAGTTGATATGTTTTTTATTTTTGCTGTACCTCCTTATCTCCTGACTTCATTACAGCCAGCAAAGCAGTAAAGTCAGGGTGGGAGGGAAGGAGGTTAGGTCTAAGGGGAACTTCCAGGGAGGAGGAGGGTAGGCGACCTGCAACCGGGGTCAGGTAGCAGTCCCTATAGTTCCTTCCCGAGCCAGGAAATAGGCAGTTAGTAAGTGTGGAGCAGTTACTCTCACCCAGAGGGAAGGCCAGTGCCAGAGTGTCTGCTGGCCTGCATTGTCTCGGAAAGAAATGCAAGTTCTGATAGCAGGTGTGCCTGGCAGCTGGGATGAAGGGAAGAAGGGCTGGCCTTCTAGAAGCCTGGTTTGAGGGATGCTGGAAGGATGGTCATTCATTCACCCAGCAAACATCTGCTAGGCAACAATTAGGCACCAAATGCTATGTCAGGTTCTCTCCCCAGCCACTGGTGGCAGTGCCAGGTGCGTCACCATTAGAACTTCTCTCTGTCGGTGCCAAAGCCCCCATAGGCTCCCTGTTAGCAGGCAGCACTCTTAGAAGGGTGTGAGAGCCTGGGTGTGTGGCCCATAGGCTGGGGTTCAGTTCAGCCCCAGCTCTCTTCACAATGTATCTGGATGAGCCTGTCTGCACAGGCTGCAGAGGACTCTGCAGGGCCAGGCCTCAGCAGGCCTCGAGGGGCAGCTGCCCCACTGCTGTGCAGGTGGCCTGAAGCTCTAAGGTGCTGCAGCTGGTGAGGCCTGAGCTGGGGAGAGGAGTGGAGGGGCCTCGGCTCAAGGACAATGACCATCTCTCTATGGCAATAAGAATGGATGAACTGTGACCACACCGGTCACATGGGAGTTACCACACAAAGTCCACCAGGTGGGCTGAAAGAAGCCAGACCCCAAAAGAATCTGTAATGTGGGATTCTATGTATGTGAAGTTTAGAAATAGGCACAACCCCAGATTGTTGAGGGAGCACACAAACCATGAAGAGAAGCAAGAAGTGATGGCCTGGGACCTTGGGGGAAGAGGGAGGCCGATGGGAAGGCATCCCTGAGCTTGCTGGTGCTGGCAGTGGTGGCGGTGGCGGCCACCCTGGTGTGTGCTTTAAAGTCATTTGTTAAATGGAGCATTTGTTTCATGCCCTTTTCTGGAGGTGAGGATTATTTTACAATGGAAAAAAAAGGCTATGGAAGAGACAGGAAGTATGAAGGGTCCCTGCTAGAGTGACCCAACGCTCACAGTCTACCTTCTTCCAAGGGCCTCCAGGGAAGGTTGGAAACCAACCTCTCCTTGACTCCCCAAAGTTAGGAAGTGAAGTTGGCCCATCGCTCTGGCATGGCACCCCCTGACCAGAATCCTCTGGCCTGGGTCAGACTCATTATGATTCCTCCTCAATTCTGCCCTCAGGGTCCAGCAGGGCAAAGAGAAGCCCACGAACCATGCAGACAGCTGGGTGACATAAATATTGGAAGGAAGGGGTAGGGAGAGGGAGGGAGAGGGAAAGAGAGAGGGAGACAGAGGCAGAGACAGAGAGACAGAAAGAGGAGGTGTGTGTGGGGGGAGTTGATGACCCCAGGCCCAATGTGCCCGGCCTATATTCTTAGTTCATCGAGTCTAATGACAACTTTTCAAGTCTGTCCCCGCCCTCCCCACCACAGGAGCAGGGATAATTATTGGAGATAATGACAGCCAGAGGGAACAGGGACACTTTTTGTTAACCCCAGACCTAGTGCCCTACCGCCCTTCCCGAGGAGACTGACCCCGACCCGTCAGCCCCCCTACGGGCTGCGCGGGGCAGGTCCCTCTGCTTGTCTTCACCTTAATTCCCCGGCAAGTGACATTTAAGGGCAAGCTCTTCATTGGGCCGTAACAATTTACAAGCTGTGCAGTGGCAGGTTGTCTGGGGCCTGCAAAGGGGGAGCGGTCACCCTCTATCATGGGGGGGTGAGGGGTCAAGGGATGCACGGCCCCTCGTCAAAGTCCCCGCGCAACAGTGATGATGCGGCCAGGGAAGTAAAACATTTGAGCAAGCTATTCCCTTTTCATTCCCCCAGTCACCCTCTCTGTCCTGACTTAGGGCAGCTGGGAAACGGCATCTTTTAAACCAGTCCCCAGGTTGCTCCCCATATCGAGGCTCTCTGGCAAATGTTTCTTGGAGCAGGCACCCCAGGACCACTTCACAGCAGCATTTGTAAAGCACTGTATCCCCTGCATCTTCACGGAGCCCACCACTGGTCAAGATTTAGCGCTGATACATGCAGAGTCAGGATTTGAATTCAGACCTGTGGGGACAGCGGAAGACAGAACCTTCCCTCAAAGGAGCGAGCCAAGCAGAGAAAGCCCACAGGGGATGTGAGAAGAGGGCAGAGGCCTGGGCCTACTTTCTCTGTGAGAGCAGCTCCTTTTATGCAGGAGGAGGTGGGAGGGAGCGGGGACCCCCCAGCTCCCTCCCCCAACCCCCAACCAGGCCAGGGTTTCCTGGGACCTCCCGAGGCTTCTCCTCAAGCCTCCCTGCTTGCTCCCCTCTGTGGGAAGCTCACATTTTCACTTTTTGTTTGTGCCCCTCCCTTTCTAGTCCTCTTGCCTTTGCTTGCCTTCTTCTGCTACTTCTCCCCACTCCCCACCCCTTCCCTCCTGTTTGTCTGTCTCCAGCTCTCGGGCACTTCTGGAGAGGCAGCGGGGTGAGCTGGGAAGAGTGAAGCCACAGGCCCTGACCCGCAAGCACTTGGCTCAGATCCAGGCTTCACCACCTGGCGCTAAGCCCCTCCACCTCTCTGAGTGTCCATGCACCCTGCTATAAAATGGCCTCGCAGTGTTTGGTTTTCAAGGGGCGTTGTGAAGACTGGAATAAGTCACACTATGTGAAAGTCCTGGCCCAGAGTAGGTGTCCAACAAATGCTAGGTCTTGAGGCAGAGCTGGCAGGCAGTCCACCACAAATCCAGGACCCGCTTTCCCCGGCATGGAGCCTTTGGCTGAGAAGCAGCTGCCCAGCCAGGAAGGCCACAGTTCTGTCCTCACCAGTGGGATGCATGCAGGGTGCTGTGTGCCACTTCCAGGCAGAAGGATCAAGAGCTGGGTGCCCCTTCCCGGGTGTCTGTCCCTGTTTGCTGTCTGAACAAGGAGTCAGAGATCTTACAGGGTGGCAGAGCCACAGGAGGGAGGGAGCCTGGGCCCTAACTGGTCATGCAGCAGGGCACCCCAATGCTAACACTTGCACTGAACTGTGATGGAGAGAGAAGTGACTTTCATAGGTCAGGCCATTGGGATGTGGGGGTTGCCTGATACAGCAGCCAGCACTGCCTTTACTCTCCCTCCATCCCCTCCAGCTCCTGGTCCCTGTCCCTATCTTTGTCCAGCTGCTGTCTGGGCCTCCTGGTCTGGAGAGAGCCTGTGTCTCCTTCCCTGCAGATGCCACATCCCTCCATCCCCGCCCTCTGACCAGGACCTGCCCCGCCACTTCCGGCCCGCTTGCTCTGCGGAGTGCAACTGTCTAAGCTGTCAGGCCGAGGGCAGAGTGGGGCCTTCCTTCCAGGTGTCAGGGGCAGCCCCAGCCTCAGTAGGTGCTGGCAGGATGGTCTGGCCATTCAGGGGTCTTGCTTGGTTGCATGGTCCTCTGGGGACTTATTTATAGGAATCCAAATCACGCTGGACTTCCAAAATCCCTTTTCTCCCCAGTAGCTCTCAGGGAGAGAGTGGTTAGCCTTGGCTTCCAAATCTTCTCTCTCCTCAACTTCCTACCCTTCAGGGGTAGGCCCTCCGTGGGCCCCCTTCCTGCTGTGTCCCAGGGGTGGTGCATTGGGGATCTCATGAGCTCCCACCGTTTTCTGCCATATTCCTTCTCCCTGCCCCGCGCCAGGCCCTGCCTTGCTTCTCCTGACCTCCCTGACCTTCCAGCTCTGTCCCCACCACCCACCGCGGGCGTTCCCCTGGGGGATGCTGCAGCACAGGCACCTATGTGTTCCTTGCGACAGAAGCACTGTGGGAGTCTCAGAGAGGTCATCTCCTAGGGGACAGGCTTTCTCTTTGCCTCTGTCCTGGCAGCACATGGAGTCCCTGGAGGAGACAAGGGCAAATTAGATAAAACTCTCTGTATGGCAGATTCACTTCACAGGGACTAGGCAGACTTTCACGCCGGCCCTCGCAGCTGCAGCCCCGAGTCATTGTCATTTGCACCTGCCAGCAGACTGGCCAGCACCTGCCCTCCCGACCTTCTCCCCAGGTCGCCCCTGCCTCCACTGCCTGAGTCCTCAGCACAGCCCTGCTAGGGGCCCATCCCCTCTCCCAGCTTGGAGACCCTGACCTCCTACTGCCAAACCATGACCTTGCCCTTCCTTCTGAACTCTGATCCACAATCATTGCCTAAGAAAAAAAAATTTTTTTAAGTCTAAAAAATTTTATGTACTAATTGCTAGCATCATTACTGTTGTGGGGTAGATGTCTCACATGATCCATTCAAGGCGGATCCCTTAGTCCAATGTAATGAAGCCTATGTCCTTCGCATACTGAGGGAACACTGCTGGCGCTCACCGAGGCCGACTCTCCGGATCGGGCATCTGGTGGAGCTGCTGGTGGCCCATCTTGTTTTCACAGATGCAACGAGGCAAAAGTCTTGAAACATTTCTTAGGCGAATGCCCCGGACTCTGGCCCCTGTCTCTTCTCCCTCCACACAAGCGTTCAGTTCCCACTATCCTGAGGCGGTGCTGAGAAGTGGAAATTGGAACAACCCTTTGGACCAAGAGCTCTGCCTCTAAACAGCAGTGTGACCCCAGGTGGGTGGTTCACCCGGGGATTCTGAGCTGGTCTGCACAGCTCTGCTCTCGACGTCTCCATCCAGGAGTCAGACACACAGTCAGACCCGGGTGGTGACGTGCTCCTGAGACCGGGACGCTCCCCCACAAAGGGCAGGGTCAGTATCTCTGGGGAGGCGGCCGTCTCAGAAAAGCTTCACCCAGAGGAAGGAGACTGGGGCGGAGCCTTGAAGGTTGACTGGGAGTCAGGTGGGTGGAGGGAAGGAGCCCCGGGGAGGTGTTGCAGGCAGAGCCTACAGCCTGGGCATCAGCTGGCAGCTAGAGGCAGCACTGGGTCAGAGGCAGAGGAATGGCAGGAAGGGAGAGGGGAGGAAGGGGGACCGGATAGGAAGGCCTCAGCCGGCCCTGCTAAGGAGTCTGGACTTTACTCTGAGGTGGTGGGAGGCTCTGAAGGGAGTTAGGGAAGGAGTGGCAAGAGGTGTGGGTTTCCTCTTGCTTCCCTGCCAGCTGCCCGCTGGGTTCCAGCCGCTAGCTCAGTGCTGACAGGTCGTGGTGGCCGTACGGGGACGAAAGGATGGCGCTGGTCTCTCTCCTCTCATGCTGTCCTTAGAACAGAATCCAGACTCCAGGGAAGACTTGCCCTGCAGGCTCCCGACCCTGGCTCGCTGGCGTCCTCAGGCCTTGCTGTTGGTCCAAGCCCCGGCTGTGGGCCGCCTCTGCTGGGGCTGGTCCCTCCCTGCTCTGGGCTGGTTCCTGCTCCCGCCCTGGGCCACACCCACTTTTCCTCTTGTCTCCCCCTCCTCGGGAAGGTCTAGGTCACACTAGCACCACTCGCAGAGACTTTCTTGAGCGCCCCGTCGCCCTCACGCTCTGGGTTATGATACTGTTGTCCTTTGTAGCATTTAACCTGGTTTGTCATTATATAATTACAGTCTGTTTAGCGTCTGTGTGCTTTGTTAGACTAAAACCTATGCAGGGAGCATGCGGCTTTTGTTTTCTGCATGTCTCTTCCACAGAGCCTGACACTGGTTCCATAATCACGTGATGGAACGAATGAGGCTTAAACTTCTACTCAGATCCAGGGCTCCCCAAAGGTGGGACTCTGACTTTCTTTTCCGCCTGGGACCCCTCCACCCCTGACAGAGTAGGGATTGCATTCTCGTCTGCGTCCTCCCTCCAGGGTTGTCTTGCCCAGCCACACCTGGAGCGGGAGGCAAAGGTGGAGCAGAGGCAGCTGGGAAAGTACTCAGCTCAGAGGCGGCGGGCTCCTCCAGCCAACAGAGCCAGCGTGCCAGGGAGCCTGACACTAGACTGTCCAAGGAAACCCCTGCCAGTCCCCTGTGCCTTACGGCCTGGCCCAGCCCTGACCACGTGATTGAAACGGGCCACATCTTCTCCCCATCTTTAAAGATATCTCAGTGCCCACGACCATGGGCCCGTTTCAATGAATGATACATGGCTTAAAAACCAGGGCTATATGGTAACACACCCACCCCTAGACACATCCCTCCTTCCTCCCTGGAGTTCAACAATATCTGCTCGCTCTTCGCGCCTTCCTGGGTTCGTCTATCTTGCCTGGTCTCTGTGTCTCTGTTTCCACCTACTTCTGTCATCTCTCTGTCTCTGTTTTTGTCTCTGCCAGTCTCTGTCTCTTTCCATCTGTCTCTCTTGCTTGCTGTGTCTCTGCTTCTCTCTTTGCCACATTTTACATCTCTTTTTGGCTTTGGTCCCTGTGTCTGTTTCTCTGGGATCTTGGGCCCCCTCAAGGTCTCTGTGTCTGCCCGCTCGGCCTTCAACCCCAGGTCCGCTTGGCCTTACCTCCCTGGCTGTCCAGCTCCGTAACAGCCTGCCTTTCCGTGTGCCACTAGCCCACACTTACTAAGCTCTCGAGACAGCCAGAGAGAAGAGAGTGAGGGAGCAGGGAACTTGAAGTGTCAGCATGAAGTAGCGCTGCATAAACGTGCAGCTGTCCCCTTTCTCTCTCCTTGGCAGGAGGGAAGAAGTGTGGTGCAGGGGAGGCAAGGAAGAGTGGGTGTGGAGGAGAGACGGGTGAGGGGACCCAGGGGAGAGAGGGAGAGTGGGGGCAGCAGACAGGGCCTGAAATAGAAGAGGATGGGAATCTCCACGGCCTCTAGCTTCTAGAGGGGACTTTTGATCCAGACTGCTGGGGACAGGGAGTTATTAGGTGTCTGAGATTCTAAGGGCTAAAAGGAGAAATCCATGGGAAGAGCAGTGCGTGCATACCTGAGTCACGTTGTGGTAGCCATTGGTGCCATTTGCTAAAAAGGGCTTGGTCTTGGCGTCCGCGGGTGGAGTCATATGACCAGTTCTGGCCAATGAACAGGAGAGAGAGTGTCATTCCAGGCACAGGAATTTAATCGCCGGTGCAAAACTTGCCAAAACTCTGTCTTTTCCTCTGCCACAGTGTCCAGGCTGGAACCGATGGCTTCTCTGTTAGCCTGGGTCCCAGAGTGATGGCGATGAGCAGAGGCTGGGATGGGCATGGACTGCGAGCAAGAACGAAGCCTTCACGGTTTTAAGCCACTGAGATCTTGGAGTTATTTGTTAATGAGGCATAACCTTGCCTATCCTGACTGATGCAGTATACATATCAACGACCGGATATATGTCTGAAAGTGAGTGTGAAGTGAGCAAGCGTGTTTGCATAGGCCGTGTGTGTGCCTATATATGTTTGTTATATATACATATATTTGCAGGCATCTGTGCTTATGGGCTTGTGCAAGTACAAGTCTGTGTATTTTTGGTACATGCCCAGCAGTAGGCAAGGAAGGGAATCTTTCCTGTGCCGCCTTCTCACCTCCTGTTTCATTAGAAACACAAAGGGCCATATGTGGGTCCCAGCTTGCCTCCTCCATACATGCCCGGCTTTAATCTACAAGACTCCTCCCAGCTCAGGGGTGGCAACTGCTTTGGCTGCCCAGCACGATTTTCCTCTTCCCCACCCCAGGCATGTGACGTGGCCAGACCACTCAAAATCCCCAAATCTCTGGAATTTTGCTGCTGGAACTAGCAGATAAGAGAGACTTTTTGCTTTGGGGTGATAGACCCAGGAAGGGGTTAGATGTAGGCTACCCCTGCCATGGAGGATGGGTGACAGGGACCGAGGAGCCTTGATACGGTGTCGTCCTTGCTGCTGGTTACGTGGGTCACTGCCTTTATTGGCTTGCTCTTCATCCCCAAGGCTGTGCCGCCTGGTGGTTAGACTGTGGCCAGACCTTTGGGTCAACGATGGCGGACCTTTATGGGCTACATGAGAGTGAGAGCAGGCCTAGGGGAAGATGTCCAGTTTGGAGTGTGTTGAGCTTAAGGTATGTAGGGGGCGCACAGACTGACTTTCCAGGGGTGGTTGGATACTGGCCTGGGCCAGCCTCCTGGTGAAAGCCGGACCAGAATGTTTGGGGTGGCTGAAGTCCCAGTGGGTAGAGACGACTGCCAGGGGGAGGGAAAGGGCAGGGGTCCAGGGCAGAAGGGACCAAGAAGGGACTGTCAGAGAGAGAGAAGGAAGTTGGTGGAGAACTGTTATGGGGAGAGGGGGTTGGTGAAGGGGGGAGGGAGGGAGTGGTGCCTAGTCAGATGCAGCAGAAAGCATGCCTGAGAAAAACACCCAGGTGCCCCACAGACCTGTCACCAGGCCTTCTGTTCATAATCAGGGTTTTGCAAGAAACTCAGGGTCCATTCAAACTGAGTAATTTGAAGAGAGTTTGATGAAGGGGTGGGCAAGAGGCAAAGGTGTGGAGAGGGTGTAGGGAAATCAAGCGGGATGGGGAAGCTCCAGGGCTAGAAACAGGGGAGCCGGGCCTGGAGAGACCTGGAGGGAGGGCCACTTGGAGCAGGGGCTGGCTGGGAGCTATACACTGGTTGGAGGGATGCGGCAGCCCCTGCAGCTCACAGGGAGCACGTCAGGAGGTTAAATACCTCAGCCTCACTCTCCTCCCTCCCTCCGTCTTCCCTTCTTCCCTTAGAGGAAGCCAGAGGGCAGGGCGCCCCGCCCTGGCCGTGCAGCCACGAAGATCAGCCCTGGAGCCCAAGCACTAACCAGGAGGCCGCACAGCCTTGGGGAGCGAGAGCAGGCAGACAAGCAAGAGCACGCACTGTCCCCACAACCAGTGACATGGGACCATACCAGACCCAGGCCTCGTGGGTCCAGGAGTACAGAGCTGGCTCTGCTCCCTCACCCTCTGCCTTTGCTGTGCTGTTCCTTCTGCCTGGAATTTCCTCTCTGGCCCCTCTTAACCTCTGGCCAATCCTGGACAACCCTCACTGCTTCTTCTTCTTCTTATTATTATTATTACAGCATCATTGATACACAATCTTATGAAGGTTTCACATGAACAGCATTGTGGTCACAACATTCACCCATATTATCAAGTCCCCCCCACATACCCCACTGCAGTCACTGTCCATCAGCATAGTTAGATGCTATAGAGTCAGTGCTGTACTGCCTTCCCTGTGACCCACCTATATTGTGATTGAGAATTATACTGCCCCTTAATCCCCTTCTCCCTCCCTCCCCACCCACACACCCCAACCCCTCCCCTTTGCTAACCGCTAGTCCCTTCTCAGAGTCTCCCATTGCTTCTCGATGACTGTTTTGTCTCCTCTAATCAGAGGCAAAGTAGCCATTTTTCTTTTTTTCTTTTTTTTATCTCAAGGGCAATGAACTGGAGGGGGTACGTGAAGCAGAGGTAGGGACTTAGCCATTATTTGGAGGAGAAACCAGTACATGAAAAATGTGCCATGCTTTGACTACTTTCTCTGCATGTCTCATATCCTTCCCTCCTTGCTGCTTTCCCTAACCTCAGGACCGAGAATGCCCTGGGTGTGATGCTGGCTACAACCCTGCAGCTTCCAGGCTGTGGTGCACGGAACTAGTCACTTAACCTATCTGTGCCTCCCAGGCTGGTTCTCCAAGGTTCTCTAGTTTCCAGGAGCCCTGGAATAAGGCAGTAAGTGGTTGCTGAAAAGAACTGTGAAGGCATGCCTTGAAGGGCTGGAGTCCATGCTTCCAGCTTCCAGTGGACACAATGAAATCATATGTTTAGGCGCGGGGTCTTTGTTCCAGCAGTGACAGCTCTACCTCCAGGACCCGAGCCCTCCCTGAGGCCACTGCTACCGGGGCTTGTTCTCCTCCTGTCTCCTCCTGTACCATCCAGGCTGAAGCCGGATCTGAGCTGCACTGAGGGAGGGCCATCTGCAGCTGTCCATCCTGGCGGCGTCCACCCCCCATCTGTGTGTCTGGCGGGCCCCAGGAGGAGCTGCTGAGCCAGACTAGGCTGTGACAGTCCCTCACCCCGGCTAGGCTTCATCCTGGCGTTGGCTGATAGAGGGTCTTATCTGCTCCAGTTCCAGTTCCCTACCCCCAATTCTCCCAGGAGTTCTCCTTGCCCTTTCCACAACAAAAGCTCCCCTCACTTCTCTCCGCTCCATACCAGCTGGCTCTGGCGGCGAGCTGGGGCTGGGAGGGCCCTGAGGAGTAGGGAGGGGAGGCAGGGTGGTGAGAGGGAAAGGATTTAAAACAAGAGGGACAAGCAGAGGGAGTGACGGCGAGAAGGAGCGAACTGATTCGGGCAGCTCTGGGAGGCAGGTGGGCTTCAAAGCCCAGCAAGAAGCCTTTCTCCTGCCCTTCCTCGGGGAGCGGATTTCAACCAGGGACATTATTTATGAAGAGAAGGAGAGCGGGGAGTGGGACGGGTCACGTGGGCCCGGCAGTCATGGAAACAAACTCCTGCGCTGGACCCGCTGCAGCCCCGCCTCGCCCCTCCGCGCGGGTACCCCGGCCGTGGGCGCCCCCGCGCGGCCACCAGCGGCGCAGCACCCCGCGGCCGGGGCGCACCCAGGGGCCTGGCAACCCAGCCCAAGGCCTAAGGAGGCCACAGGGAGAAGCCCGGGCGCCCTGACCAGTGGGCCCGCCCATCTGTTCATCATCTCTTGGCACATCCATCACCCGTCCAGGGGGCCAGGCTCCTTCAGCTCGTCCCCTGGATCCTGCTCCCTACCATGTACCCCTGGGCGGCGGCAGTGGCTGCCAGAGGAAGGCTCTGGGTGTCCTCCCTTGACATTGTCTTTTCTCTAGTCCCCTGTGCCTAGGAAGTCCGTCTCCGTGTATGTCCCTCTGTCCTGTCTCTCAGATGCTGGTCCCGACTCCTCTCCCCACCTATCTAGACCGGAGCATCTATCACCAATCCTGGATCAGCCCTGCCCGCTGCCCCTGCGCCTCTGAAAGTGTCTCCCTCCATCAATCCGTATGTATCCACACATCTATTACTCGGGCGGCTGCCTGTACATCACGCAGGCCCCATTATCCATCATTTATCTGCACATACATCATTCATGCCTCCGGCCATCTATCACCCATCACCTCTCTTGCCGCATGTTTGATGTCCCGCACTCTGCCATCAGGGGTTAACGCTGCCAGGCCTGCTTCCCCAGCCCCAGAGAACAAAGGCACCGAAGGGACATGGAGGGAATAGAGAGGCCGCTGGGGGGTTGTTAGGAGAGCTGGGGCTCAGAGTTGAGAGGGGAGTGGGAAGAACTGGGGATGCATCAAATGAGGCTGTTCTGCTGGGAATTCTGTTCACGGTCTCATTGTCCCTCTCTCCTGCTTCCTAAAAGATCAAGAGGACATGCGTTTGATTTGCAACAAGAGAGCTCTCAGTTAGACACAAGCAGGACTTGTTGACTAAAAGGGTGGAGCTCTCTAGAGGAAAGGCTGCCTGTGAACAGAGCATCTGTAGATGGTCCAGGCTTGGCAAGTCATGGGGTCAGGCAGAGGTGGAGATGGAGCTGTACCTGAGCCAAGAGGACCCCCACCAATACACACACACACGCACACTCCTGGGATCACAGGCTTTCACAGTCAGAGACGCTTTCCTCTGGCTGAGGAATTCTTACTTAACCTCTGCTGTGCAAATCCCTGGAGGGCCAGTGTCTCACGTTGGTTTTATAAGCATCACTCCTCGTGTTGTTAATAATATTGCATCTTTCCCCCTGAGCGTGGTTTCCTGGAGGAACTGGTAGACAGTGGCTCCTTTGCGCCTCTGGTTTTCACACATCCTGTTTCCTCAGTGTAAACCTCTCTCCCTTTCCCTCTGCCTCCTTCCCTGCACCTCCTCACAGACAGAAGCTGCAGAAGGGGAAGCAGGAGGGCCCTGTGGACACCCTGGGCAGGGCTTTGTCACATCCATTTCTGTGTCCCCGGTTATTAATGTCTGGTAGGAAAGAGGCCTCATACAAGGTCAGCACAGGAGCGAAACTTCACTCACAGTCTGCCCCCTCCAGAGGAGAACCGACAGGGGCCAAGTGGCTCCCTTGGCACCGTCTAAGCTCAGGACGCCTTCCCCAGGCTGTGAGCCCCTGAGTTGGTCAGGAGCACCCTGTGTATGCAGGCAGGCGACAATGTCACTTTTACAATCTTCAGGGCGTTTTGGCATGGAAATATGCTGGGGCTGGGTTTCCAGGAGAGGCTGGTAGGAGAGCCAGGTATTCTGGGGACCATTTCTCAGCCCATCAACTTCGGACAGGAGGAGAACACACCTGTTCTTCTCACTGGGCAGGAAACCGAACACCTCAACTTCCGAAGTTGCTTTGGTCTGTGGGGTTTGTGGCATCTGAGTTTGCCAGGAGTGGGGGCCCTGGGGGCGGGAGAGGCAGGAATGGCCTCCCTCAGACCTCCCTCCTCGCAGTTCCAAGGGTGAAGAAGCACTTAGCAGCAGGGCATAACAAAGGCAAATCTAAGAGAAAGAATATCCTAAGGATTTAATAAACTGCAAGCAAAATCATCACGATTCTTTTCCTAGCCAGTTGAGTTTTCAGTGATTAAGAAAATACAATTTCCTGTAATTAAATCTTAACAAGAAATGTTATTAAAAACACTCTGCCCCAGCTCCTGTAATAATTGCATGCTCCCCTAGAACAGTAAACAGAATTAGACTTTGCCACGTACATGCTAATCCATGTGTCATTTCGATCAAATTTGTACTAATAATCTGTCTTCTTATTCTGAGACAGGGGAAGAAGGTATGAGGGGGCCAGGCCCAGAGGGCACGAGTGAGCCCCAGTGGGGCAGTGGGAGGTCAGGATGCCGGGTTTGGGCCCCACGGGGATGTGTGTTAAACTTACTGACCACATACTACATGCCATGCTCTGTGCTAAGCACATTACACGTATCATTTTCCTTATGCCTCACAGAACCTGGAACTGTGGTTGTCCTCATTTACTGACAAGAAGACTGAGGCTCAGAGAGGTTTAGTAACTTGCCCAAGATCACTCAGAGCTGGGTTAGAACCTTCAGAGCCCAGACCCAAAGCCTCCGCTTTCACTGTGTAATACAGCTCTGGAGTGTGGCTCGGGTTCCCTGGGACCTGCGCTGTGCTGTCAGGGAGGATAGTCTCTGTCTGTGAGAATAAGACTGGCGTGGTTCTGCAGAAGATTGATGGCTCAGAGGAGGAACTTCCTCGTACTGAGGCTTGCAGGCGGTGGGAGCAAGGGAGGCTGTGGCATCTGCTCTGAGAAATTTCTTTAGGGCCTTGGTGTGAGGTCAGAGGCTGGTGTTTGTATGGTGCAGGGTGCCAGCTCTGCTAATGGCCCTGGGGCACAGCTGAGAACATTCTAGCACAGTTAAGAGGGATCTGGGTTGGGTGTGGGGCTGTGAGGGTCAAAACTGCTCCTCCTATACAGGTGTGTGTGCCTGTGTGTGCATGTGAGTGTCTGTGAATGTGTGTGAGTACAAGGGAGAGGTGTGTGTGTGGGGGGGCAAGTGTGTGAATGTGTATGGTGTGTATTGTAAGAGTGTGAAGGTGGGTGGATGGGTGTGTGAATGTGTGACTGTAAGTGCATGAGTGTGTAATCGTGTATGTAACATGGTTGTACACGAATGCACATATGAATGTTTATGTGTGTCAGTGCATGAATTTCATGAGTGATCCGTGTGTGAAGGTGCATGTGAGTGTGAGTACATGCATGGGTGTGTGTGCAGATGTGCAGCTGCGTGTGTGCAAGTGCATCCCCCTGGGGCCTGTCCCTGGGTGGGGGGATGGGCCCTGGCTTTTGGCTGACCACAGAAGCCCGGTCCCTGCCGCTTTATTCCCTGGGGAAGACAAGCCAGAGATTATCCTTGGCTCGGGCGCTCATGCACGCACAGGGGTGCCAGTGCCTCCACTAATTAGCTTTCCTAATTAAATTCCTGCTGGGATGGAAAGGAAGGCCCTCTCTTCCCCTGATTCTCTGGGGACCAGGTCCCGCTGACCTGGAAGGCTCTCCTGCTTCCCCCATTCCCATCCCACAGCCTTTGCTCCTGCTCCGAGAGGGTGAGGAGGAGGGTTCACCATGTGTCAGACCTGCTTACAACCCACCTGCTCTGTGTCCAGCACTGTGCCAGGCACTGGCGGGGAGAAAGTGGGGATGACAATGAACTTGAACTGGGCTTCCCTGTTTTGAGCTTTCTTCCTCAGTCCCTCAACCTCCAAACTTTGGTCTCATCCTCCATCCTGTTCCTCCTCTACCCCCAGGCAGCAACCTGCCTCTCGCATCTTACCTTCCACGCTTCTTTGCAGAGAGTTCCACTTTGCCAGATGGCCTAGGTGTTGGGCCACCTGAGCCCTGGCTCCTTTCTCAGGCCTCCTTCCTGCTTATGGAACTTTTAAACTGATGGGCGACTCCCCCAGGAAGCTCTTCCTGACTGCATCTCCCCTCTCGGCACACCTGCTAGAGTTGTCTGCTGGGGCCAACCACTGGGCCTTGGCATATGCTGCTTGCTATGACTGTTTCCCTTTTAATAGTATGTCCTGTCTTGATGATTAGAATTTAAACCCTTTGAAATCAGAGACTGTGTCTTGTGCCTCTTACAGAGCCCAGCAGCATGAAGAGGACACTGTGGGTGTTCTGAGAATTTCTGTGCTGTGACTGTGGGGAGAGGAAGGAGGAGGAGACAGGGTCTCTGCTCACTGGTCTCTCCGCAGGGAGGCTTCATGAGATGGAGAACCGCAGGCCCACGAATCTCAGGGTGGACGGGCTTTAGAGGTCATCTTGTCTAACTTCTCCCTGCAAGTAGAGCCTGAGCCGGGAACTCTTTGCAGCTTACTAACTGTGGAGTAGGAGAGGAAGGGCAGTCTAGGTCGGGGAAAAACCCGCAAGGGTGTGGCCTAACCGAACAGGAGACTCCAGCATGAACAGCGCTGGAGAGCAGGTCCCCGGGAGAGGCAAGGAGCCCAGGGTGGGGAATGGGGGAGCCTCCCGAACATCTGGGAAAGGTGACTGTTGACTGAGAGAAAGTCTCTGGAAGAGGGGGCCACTGTGGGCTCTTAGCAACTGGGGCTGGTGAAAGGGATCTGGGTGGGCACAAGCCTCCACTACATCCTCCCAGAATGCCCCACATAGCCGGAATAGTTTCTGAGCCTGTCTCAGAGGTGGGGAGAAGGGAGGAAGATGGAACACATCCCCAGGTGTCAGCCCCAGTGGGGGCACCATAAAAGTACCAGTCAGGAGAGTTTTCATTTTAATTTTGTACTGAATCACCCTCTTTGAAATACATGAACACACCCTAGTGGCATCAAGCATTTATTCACATCTAGGTGAATTCTGTCCCATTACTCGGCTCTGGCTTCACTGGCCCTCACCTGACCTCTGCACAGACTGTCATAAGGAGCACCGCCCCCACCCTAGCTCCTGCTGCCCTTACGCTGTCCGGACCTATGATCCCACCCTCTAGCTTTAGCTACAGCAGGGCTTAGCCCTCCAACAGGCTGAGAGGGGCTGGGGAAGCTAAAGTTTTGGGGAGGAGAAGCCACAAGCAGGCAGAGGAATCTGTCAGAGAGAGGAGGGCAGAGCAGAGAACGGCAGTGCCCAGCTGGAGAGAGGAGACTGTGCGGGCGCAGAGACGGGCTGCGAGGAGCTGTGGCCCTTCCAGAACCTCAGCTGCTTCAAGTTTTCTGAGTACAGCTGTCTGAGATGCCTGGAGCTTCCTAGGGGAGAAAATAAAACAACCTGTGTCCGATATGGCTGATTCCCCATCGGCAGCATCCCTCCTTCTTCCTTAGACCAGAGAACCCTGATTTTGTTGGTGAAGGGGTGGGGCGGGCAACATGCTTAAGGAAACGGACGCAGTCTTTAGTCCCAAAAGATGAAACGTAGTTGGTCTAAGCCAACCAAGGTGATCCTGTCCACCTTTACTACTGATTGGTTCAAAGATGGGCATGTGACTCAGTGCTCTGGCCAATGAGATGTAGAAGGAAGACTGCTGGGGGTAGGGAGGCTTCTGTGACTGACTCCCTGATTCAAAGAGATAGATAAGGAAGCATGTCCCTCCTTCTTGTCTTGAATGCTGTTAAGTAAAGATGTAAAGCCTGGCGCTCTGGAAGCCATCTTGTGATCATGAGGTAACAAGCCTAAGGATAAAAAGTCAACCATCCTGAAGAGGACGAGGTAAAAAGATGGAGAGAGCCTGGGTCCTCAGTGACATCACTGAACCATATCACTGAGCCCCTACACAACACTGGGACTACCTACAGACAGACGTGTGACACAATTAAATGTCTATTGCTTAGGCCTCTGGAGTGTGTGTGTGAGTGTGTGCTTTGTCTGTGACAGATATTTTCCTGCCTGTCTACATCCACTCCAGATCGTATCTCCATTCTCCTCTTTGCCACAGGAGGCTTCTGATGGTGTTTGGCCAATATGGGGCCCTGGCAACAGACCAGAAAGAGGGAATATGGTGATACTGGGCTCTCTACCTGCAAGGTCACCTTGGACTGGCTGAAGTTTACTGCCTCTCTACCTACTTCCTGTCAAGATCTTGACTAACACCCATGCTTTTAGCCATAATAATTCTTAATCATGTGACTCTTTATTCTTGAGCTAACTTGAGTGAGTATTATAACCAGCAGATCCTGGCTAGGACTGTCTCTACAACAAATGGAACCGTCCAGTATCCACTAGAGCCCTTCCTATGTTGGCTGTTGGCAGGCATTGGTGGGGGGGGGCCCCCGGACACACTTTAGAGCTAGATGGATTTGGACATAAATCCCATTCTTGCTGGGTTTTAGCTGTGGGACTCTCTCTGAGTAAGATACACAACTTGCAGAATTGCTGTTTGGTTTGGACATATTGTTTATAACGTGCCTGTCTAGAAAAAGAGGAATTTTTCAATATACTAATGAATATTTCAAAATATCAGTGGCAAGATCTTTAGGATATACCATGGAGTTTTTAAATCACAATGTCTGGCATTCGGTAGAAAATTACTAGGCATGCCAGATCACCTAAGAAGGGAAAAAAATAGACAATAGAAACAAACCTACAAGTGATCCAGATATTAAGGTCTTTAAAATAGCTTTGATTAATACATTCAAGAAACCAGAAGAAAAGATGAAAAAAAACTTAAAAATGGAATACTTCATCAGATAATATTTCATTGAATCTATAGGAAAGAATCACATAGAAATTATAGAACTGAAAAATAAAAATATAAAAACTCAATATATGGGTTTAACATCACATTAGATAGAACAGAAAAGAGGATTGTAATAGGCCCATGTTGACTATCTAGCCCTAAGAAAATATGTAGCTGTGTATTATATGTTATCTTTTGTGTAAAAGGTTGGGGGGGGCGGGCAGGAGTGAAATATATGTTTTTATTTGCATATGGAAGCTGTGTAAGGATGGAAAGTGGTTCATGTATGCATAGGATGGGAAGTGAAGAGGATAATCTGGGATAGGAATATGACTTTTCACTGTAAGCCTTTATGTTTTGCTCTGCTGTTTGAGGCATGTAAAAGGTATTGTCTATCTAAAATAAGTAAATTAAAATAAGTGACTTTCAGTTATTTTCAATAAACTATAGCTAATATAATTTCTTTTTGAGGCAGTCCATTTTGATAACTAGTTTAGTTCCTTATGTTAAACCCAAACCTACCTCTTTATAACTTACATGCATGAGCCTTGCTCATCTGTGAAGAATGGCATAGTCCAAGTCTACTCAACCTTACATGTGACAGTTATTATATGGCTCCCAGCTATTTCTTATATGTTCCAGATAAATACACTCAGGTATTTTTGTTGTTTTCATCTGACAGGGTTTCCGGGATCTTACATTCCTGGACACTTTCTTCTGGACTGGTTGATGTTTGCCAGCATACTTCTTATATGATGCTCAGAATAGAACACAACAGGTAAGCTGGATTCTCACCATACTGGGACTATTATCTCCTTTGAGCCCATGGTTTTATTTATTTTAATGGAACCTGTGACGGAGCAAGCTTTTATGGCTATCAACATCAAACAGTTAGCAACTGCTGAACTTTGGTCAACGAAAACCAGGTCTTTTTCACACAAATTTCTGTTAAGCTTAACACTCCCACTCTCTTCTGAATTTATGCAGATATTAAATACCAGATTACTTTTTTTCCCAATCTTTTTCATCTTTTATATTTCAGCCTATCAAGGGCTTTTCAAAACTGGATTCTGGCAGCTCTCAGTTAGGTCAGGTTAGATAAGCACCTTAAACAAGATAGCATGTATCTAAGTGACGAACAAACACTGCAACTTTAAAAAAAAATGTATCCCACAGTCTCTTTCAAGTGTATTCAGTGGGGGTTATTTTCCCCTAACACAAATGAAAACACCAGCAGGTCCATGATTTTTCTGTTCTCTTGGCTAAGTGATGCTTCTGAAATCACTTTTTAAAAAATAACAGCTTTATTGAGATATAATTCACACATCACAAAGTTCACCCTTTTCAAGTGTACAATCCAATGGTTTTTGGTATATTCAAAGAGTTATGCAACCATCACCAAAATCAATTTTAGAATGTTTTCATCACCCCAAAAAGAAGCTCTGTCCCTGTTAGTAGTCACTTCCCTTTCCCCTTCCCCTGTCCCACCCCAGCCCTAGGCAACTTCTAATCTATATTCTGTTCCAGTGGGATTGGCCTACTGGGCATTTCAGGAAATGGGATAATACAGTATGGTGACTTTTGTGGATGGCTTCTTTCACTTAGCATAAGGTCGTGAAGGTCCGTCTATGTTGTAGTGTGGATCAATACTCCATTCCTGTTTATGACTGAATGATATTCCATTGTATGGCTATAGCATTTTTTTTAAATCTATTCATTAGTGATGGGCATTTGGGTTATTTCCATTTTATTATAATAAATATAATAAGTAATAATGAGTATTATGAATATTGATGCAATGAACATTCATGTACAAGTTTTTGTGTGGACATAGTTTTCATTTCTCTTAGGAATATACCTACGAGCAGAATTCCTGGATCAAATGGTAGCTCTCTTAGAGGAGCTTCCAGACCGTTTTCCACAGCAGCTACACCATTTCTCATTTGCACCAGCAATGGATGAGAGCTCTAATTTCCCCACAATGTCACCAACACTTGTTATTATCTATCTTTCTGATTATAGCCATCCTAGCGGGTGTGAGATAGGATCTACAGCCTCGCAGGGCCTCTCTCCTAAGTAATTTTGTCACCAGATCCTCTCTTTTCTACTCCCTGTCCTCTTTATATGTCTTTGTCTTGGCTGAGGGTGCTACAAGTTTTGAACTGGTTCTTGAAATTTCCTTGACAAATTCTGTATATAAGACCCAACCGTGGAATTTTACTTTCAGTGGACATCAGTAAGTCCACTGAAAACTCAGTTTTAGTACTTGGCACATGTATAGTGCCCAACACACGGCAGGCACTTTACATGGTTCTCTTCTCCTCCCTAAGGTTTCCTCCAGGCACTGGTAAGAGCCGTGAGTGGGATGGTGTGCAGCTGCACGTGGCCCACAGCCTGCCCCTCTCAACAGGTGGGACCTTGTTATAGACTGTGTTGGCGGCCTGGCCACAGACGGGGTGGGCATGTCTCTGGCATTGCCCTTATCTGCCCAACTTATAACACATGGTCCTGTGGTGGCAAAGTAAAATAGAAGGGCACTAGGGACTCCAGTCTGGCTCTGCTGTTCACTCACTGTAGAGCCCTGAGAAAGCCGCTTCTCCTCTCCTTGTGCTTCTGTTGTCACATTTATAAGATATAGGGAAATATAGGGGAAGGTTGGATTTGAGGAGTGTTGAAATTTTAGCCCTAAAATACTTAAGATCCCAAAAGAAATAAGGGTGAACTTGACCCTTGCTTCTGGGGACTGATTGGGCTTATCAGAAAGCCTGGACATAGATACTGGGCAGGAGTGGGGTAGTGGGGACAGAGCGGGGTGACAGGAGCAGAGCATGGGGCCAGCCTTGGGGCCATCAAGCACGTGAGAGGGAGGTGGACACCGGTGGAGGGACCTCCAAGGATCCCTCCAGCACACGGCCCTCCTTGATCTCAGCTCCTCCACGGCTTCTCAGGCTCCTGGTCTCACCACTCACCACTGGGGGTGCCATCATGTCACCCAAAGGCAGCCTGCCCTCCGAGCTAAGGACCAGACTTTACAATCTGGAGCTGATTGTCAATGTTTCCTGGCCTGATGTCTACACTCAGCTGCTGGTAAAGCATGGGAACCTGTGGGAAAGTGTGTGTGTGTGTGTGTGTGTGTGTGTGTGTGTGTGTGTGTCTGCCCTTCGTCCCAGGCAGTCTTATTCACCCTGGACTTCATCCTATTACCTTTCGGAGATGTCCCAGTGGCCTCAGGACACCCCTTCTTATGTCCCCAGTACTCCCATAAGTTTCTGTTCATCCCACTCAAAGCTCTGCAGTGTCTGCTTAACTGCTGGGGAGAATCTTGGGGCCCAAACTGTATCCCGAGAGGCAAGTGGGGTCACAAACAGACCACAGATGGGAGACCAAGAAGAAACGACGGTTTATTGTGCAACTACTATAAGCTGGCCACTCCACAGGGAGCTCATTTTTATCTCATTTAAGCCTCACAGCAACCCCATAGAAAGAGATAACTCATCGTTTCCCCCACTGGGGAAATTAGGCTCAGATAGCTCAGGACTTTTCCTGAATTCTCGCACTAGGTCAGGAGTGGGGTCAGCTTTGAAACTGGGTCTCTAAAGCTTGTGGTCTTTTTCCTATGCTTCATCGGGTCGCAGGTCTCTCCCAGATCAGTACACAAGCCCGTATCTTAAACTGGGTTCTTCCAGCAGCTGACCCTGCTATGCGGACTCATGCACGGGGGGATATTATGGGAATGCTCACTTGAGAATCTGGTAAGACAGGGGGTGGAGCAAGGTAGGAAAAAGGAAGAAGCCAAATCTGGGCAGATTTCAGGCAAGGTCCTGCCTCAGCCCCATCCCACAGGGAACTCTGGAGATTGAATCACACCCGGTGTTGGTCCTGCTTTAAGGCAAGCTTGCTGGTGTTTTTGCTCTCCCGCCAGTCACTTGCTGCCTGGCTGTGTGTGGAAGGGAAGGAATGCAAACTCCAGACTCTCCTAGCGATCCTTACAGACTGAGGCGGCTCCAACAGCTCCAGGGTGACTCCTGGGAAAGGTCCCAGTGCCAGACATTAGCTGCAAAGCCCACCTGGAGAAGAACACAGACCAGTTAAAGGGATAAAGAAGATCACGGCAGGGCCTCAGCAGTGTCTGCCCTGCTCGGCTTTACCCAGCCTGGAGGGGCAGGAGGAGCATTGAGCTGTGAATTTGGAATTGTTTGCTCTGGTCCTGGGTCTTGCCGTGGATTGTCTCTGTGTGATTCGAGGACACTGCCCCTCTCTCTAGGCCTTTGGTCCTCATCTGTGAAACGAGGGGCTGGATTAGGTTCATTCGTCCATTCAACAAATACATCCTATGTACCTACCTTGTGCCAGGTATCATCCCGGGTGCTGGGAAGGCACCAGTGAACAAATAGCCCTGCCTTCAAGGAGCTCACATTTTAGTGGAGAAAAGCTGATAAGGACATAGGGAATAATTGTGTTATATCATACCTTAAGGTTTATGAGTACTATAGAAAATAAAGCAATGTAAGAGGGATAAACAATTCTGGACTGGGAAGAAGTGACGACTTTCAACAGGGTCAAAGAGGGTGACATTGTGGCAAAGATCTGACAGAGGTGAGGGAGCGAGTTCTGAAGACGGCGGGGGGAAGAGCTTTCCAGGCAGGAGGAACAGCCAGGGCAAAGGCCCTGCACCGGAGGGCGCCCTGTGTTTGAGGGACCATTAGGGAGGCCGGGCAGCTGGAGTGGGTGATGAGGGGAGGAGAAGGATGTGAGGTCAGAGAGGTGATGGGGTGCCGGGCTGTACAGAGCTTCTAGCCTGGGAGGGCTTGCACTTTTACTCAGAGGGAAACACAGAGGAGGGACATGACCTAACTGATGATTTTAAAGACCATCTCTAGCTGCTGTGTTAAGAGTTGACGGCAGGAGGTCAAGGGCAGAAGCAGGGAGAGCAGTGCGGAGGCTTCTGGAGTACCCGGGGCAGAGGCAAAGGGGCGGGGCCAGGGGCGGGGTCAGCAGTGGAGGTGTGAGAAGTGCGTGGGTTCTGGATAGATGTTGAAGGTGGAGCCTCTAGGACTTGCTGATGGATTTTGGCGGGTGAGACACAGAGTGGAGTCAAGGATGATGGCACAGTTCTTGCTGTGAGCAATGGGAAGGATGCTGTTGCCACTGACTGAGTAGGGGGGTGCTCTGGGTGCAAGAGGTTTTGGGGGGAAAGCCCAGGGGCTCAGTTTTGGACATGCTGAGTTTGAAAGGCCCATTAGACATCCTACGGAGATGTCGAGTAGGCCGACACTATATGACCCTGGAGTTCAGAGAAGAGGTCGGAGTCGTGGCAATAAATTTAAGCATCGTTGACAAGAACACGGCATTTATAGCAGGAGAGGCCTGGGCCCACCAAGGGAACAAGTACAGACAGAGCAGGGAAAGGCATAGGCAGTTGCCTGTGAGACCAGCACTGGCAAGTTCAGAGGTCCTGGATATGAGGGGAGGTGGCAGAGAGGTTCAGAGGCACCTCCATGGCGTGGAGGGGAAGCCAAGTGGAGGGAATGACACCTGCTGGGCCCCTTGCAGCCATGACCCTCAGTTTCTAGTTGGCTGTGGGCCTGGCTGTCCTCTCCTGCTCCTCCAGCGGTCAGGTCAGAACTGGCCCTCTTTAGATTCCAGCTGGTGTCTGAGACCCTTTGGGCTGGGATTAGCCCTGCTGAAGTCCCTCTCTTCCTCTCACGCACCCCTTGCATGGCACCTATCCTGCCCCTCACCTAACATCATAGGCATAAGCCCTGGTTCTCTCAATTCAGGCCTCATCCTCTACCTCCCTGTGACCCTTAGGGCCCTGCTCAATAAAACACACTCATCCACACCCACTCATATTCAAACCCACGTTCAAACTCCAATATTCACACATACACGCACACTCACTTCAATCCCCCCACAGTACACACTCGTCCAGACACGTGCTCTCACAATACCAGACACACACTCACAGAGTGTCTCTTTAGGCCTGCATGTCTGTGCACTCGTGGCCTGTCCTTCTCCTGGCCCTGGCCTTTCTTAACTGTTCTCCAGGAACCACACACCAAGCCTGACCCTCCGAAGTGTTTGCATGAAGTTTGTGTTCACACAGCGTCAGCGCCCCTTTGGGGGTGCTCTCAGGGCCGGAAAGCAGAGTAGACCAGGCTTAGCTTCTTCATGCCGCATAGGGCCACTTAACCCCTCAGCTGTGCAACCGTGGGGAGACCAGCCCCTCGCCTCTCAGGGTGGTGGATTCCAGTGAAATCGGTTAGACAGGAGGGTCTCATAAACTGGATCTGGGTGGGGAGAAGTTGGCCAGGGAGACTGGGGCCCCATGGGCACCCACTGACTTCCAGTGCCCACCCCTCCAAGGCTGCCAGCCTCAGTGACCTGGAGCACCAGGAGACCCCCCTCCTGTGAGGAGACCCCCACGGGCTGGAGGTCTCCTCCAGGGGCCCAGCCTTGGGTCACCAGACCTGCCAGTAACAGGCCTGTCCATACCTGCCTTCCGGGGCCCCAGATGGTCCGCCCCACCTCCCTGGGGTGAGGGAATGAGGGGCAGAGCCGAGTCCTTTCCCTCAGTCCTCACCTGTGCCTCCAAAATAGACTTGTGCACATTTACCGTCAGCCCAGACTCCAGATGCAAGAAAACACAGTGACAGCGCAGTGAACGCAGGAATGGAGACCAGCCTTGCTCCAGGCGGCCCCTCCTCCAAGGTGTCCCTCACCTCCTCATCCCCCCACCATCCCATAGGGAGCCAGTGCTTCCCCTCCCTCTCTCCCCGCCAAACTGCCCAGCATTCATTATTGCGCTTTCCATCCAGAGCTGGGAGGTGCCTTCGAGGGGAGTGGCTCCATCCCTTCTACTCTGCTTATGGAAACTGAGGCCCAGAGAGAGGGAGCAGCCTGTACAAAACGGGGGCTAGTCAGACCACATCTCATCTAGGGAGGCCCCCGGTGCCCACTCGGGTTTCCCACGGCACCTCAGCATCCATCACATTCCCGCTTTATTATTCAAACGGGTCCCCTTTGTAGGAGGAGCACTGGGGTCCGGTCCCCGCTCTGCCATGACTGGCATGTGACTTCAGCCTCAGGGCCTCAATTTTCTCAGCTCTAAAATGGGCTTCTAACTTTGTCTTGCAGATGGGGAAAAACAGTTTCTATTTGAGAAAATATAGACTGTAAACCATCCCAAGCTGAAACCTCAGCTGGCTGCTAATGAATGACATGAAAATGAAAACATCCTTAAACAAGACACCTATTCAATCAGTAAAAAAAACTAAAGTAGCAAAGCCGATGTGGGTTGGGCTGGGAGGAAACAGGAACATTGGCTCATCAAGGCCCTACTGCTTGGGCTGATGTTTGGGGGCCCCGTCCAGCAAAATGTAGTAGCAGCTACTGCTGTAAAGAATGTCACATTTTTCAATCTGACAGGTTATTGCACATTTGGAAATAAATCTCAAGGAAATAACACAAATGGAGAAAAGCAAATTGCACTGATAGGGTTATCGGGAATGTGAAAAAAATTAGAAAAGGTCCAAATTGGTCATTAAACCATGGAACTTGGATGTGAAGGGATCCCATCCTGTACTGTGGCAGCAGCTACTAGCTGCCTCCCTGGAACCATCTCTCTCTTTTTTTTTTAATTTATTTTGGTGTCATTAATCTACAATTACATGTGCAATATTATGGTTATTAAACTACCCCCTTCATCAGGTCCCGCCCACCAACCCCATTATAGTCACTGTCCATCAGCGTAGTGAGATGCTATAGAGTCACTACTTGTCTTCTCTGAGTTGTATAGCCCTCCCTGTGCCCCCCCAACATTACATCTGCTAATCGTAATACCCCTTTGTCCCTCTTATCCCTCCCTTCCCACCCATCTTCCCCAGTCCCTTTCCCTTTGGTAACTATTAGTCCGTTCTTGGGTTCTGTGAGTCTGCTGCTGTTTTGTTCCGTCAGTTTTTTTCTTTGTTCTTATACTCCACATATGAGTGAAATCATTTGATACTTGTCTTTTTCGGCTTGGCTTATTTCACTGAGCATAATACCCTCTAGCTCCATCCATGTTGTTGCAAATAGTAGGATTTGTTTTCTTCTTATAGCTGAATAACATTCCATTGTGTATATGTACCACCTCTTCTTTATCCATTCATCTACTGATGGACACAGGTTGCTTCCGTTTCTTGGCTATTGTAAATAGTGCTGCGATAAACATAGGGGTGCATCTGTCTTTTTGAAACTGGGCTGCTGCATTCTTAGGGTAAATTCCTAGGAGTGGGATTCCTGGGTCAAATGGTATTTCTATTTTGAGTTTTTTGAGGAACCTCCATACTACTTTCCACAATGGTTGAACTAGTTTACATTCCCACCAGCAATGTAGGAGGGTTCCCTTTTCTCCACATCCTCGCCAACATTTGTTGTTGTTTGTGTTTTGGATGTTGGCCATCCTGACTGGTGTGAGGTGATATCTCATTGTGGTTTTAATTTGCATTTCTCTGATGATTAGCGATGTGGAGCATCTTTTCATGTGCCTGTTGGCCATCTGAATTTCTTCTTTGGAGAAGTGTCTATTCATGTCCTCTGCCCATTTCTTAATTGGATTATTTGTTTTTTGTTTGTTGAGGTGCGTGAGTTCTTTATATATTTTGGTGTCAACCCCTTATCAGATACGTCATTTATGAATATATCCTCCCATACTGTAGGATGTCTTTTTGTTCTACTGATGGTGTCCTTTGCTGTACAGAAGCTTTTCAACTTGATATAGTCCCACTTGTTCATTTTTGCTTTTGTTTCCCTTGCCTGTGGAGATATGTTCATGAAGAAGTGGGTCATGTTTATGTCCAAGAGATTTTTGCCTATGTTTTTTTCTAAGAGTTTTATGGTTCCATGACTTACATTCAGGTCTTTTATCCACCTTGAGTTTACCTTTGTGTATGGGGCTAGACAGTAGTCCAGTTTCATTCTCTTACATGTAGCTGTCCAGTTTTTCCAACACCAGCTGCTGAAGAAGCCGTCATCTCCCCATTGTATATCCAAGGCTCCTTTATCAAATATTAATTGACTGTACATGTTTGGGTTAATGTTTGGATTTTTCTATTCTGTTCCACTGGTCTGTGGGTCTGTTTTTGTGCCAGCACCAAATTGTCTTGATTACTGTGGCTTTGTAGTAGAGCTTGAAGTCAGAGAGCGTAATTCCCCGTTTTATTCCTCTTCTCAGGATTGCTTTGGCTATTCGGGGCCTTTTGTGGTTCCATATGAATTTTAGAATTATTTGTGGAACCATCTCTCTTTATGCTTTAGATAAAAAATGAGCAAGGTACATAGCTACCCACAATAAATATTTCATTTCCCAACATGCCTTGCAACTAGATGTGGCCTTGTGACCAAGTTCTAGCAAATGGGATGTAGATAGAACAATCATTTATGACATGCTGTTACAGAGAGGTGCATCCCTCCAACCCTCACCCAGTTCAGTCCTCCTTCCCTCAGGCTGGAATGCAGATGTGATAGTTTGAGTTTCAGCAGCCATATTATGCCAGGTGGGGGAAGTCATCTGTTGAGAATGGCAGAGAAACATGAAAAAAGGAGGCTAGCTTTCTCATTATTGTGGTATCACCATATCAGCCCTGGACTGCCTATGCTTAGAGTTTTTACTTGAGAGATTGAAGTCATCTTGGATGTTTAAGTCATTGTTAACTTGGGTTTTCTCTCATTAATAGCCAAACTGCTATCACTGATGCTTACACATAGGGAGAAAAATATTAAATGGAAAACTAGAACATAAGAGTATATGTTCCTTTTGGATTACAGCCATGTAAACTCTATGTTGGTGCAGAGCTCATGATCGAGTGGGGAATCATCACTAATAGTATGATGGTGCTGACTGGATTTCTTTTTAAACCAGTTTAGGTGCTGAACCAGTCATGCTGTTTATGCTGGGTTATGCTGAGGCGACATTTAATTCCTAAACCGCAAGGGCTTAAAACAACCAAACTGAATTCTACTTGCTTGTCATGCTCATCACGGGTGGGTCAGCAGGAGGCGCTGCTCATCACCGTCACTTGAGTCAGGCTGAAAGAGAAGCCATGCCAGAGGGAGACAGAGCCTGGGGGTCACACGCAGGCCTGGGGATGATACTTCCACTTCTGCCCACAACTCACTGGCCAGACCTGCCCTCCCCACAATTCAAACATGGGCCCAGAAGGCGGAGAACAGGAAAGATTTGGCAAATTGCATGAATGACTATCACAGGTGCATCGTTAACTTTACCAGCATAAACATTTGTGAAATAATTTTTAGAAGCTGTCCTTTCAAAGAGTGAGAAGTTCTATGTTTCTATAAGCTTTTGTATTCCCTATTAGATTATAACCTCCTTGGGGAAAGCAGTGTTCCTTCCTTGTACAGTAGCTTCAGTGTGCCTATCACAGGGCTGGGCCCATCAGAGGCATGATAATAGAAATTACAGTCGTGATGCTGGCAGCCGACATGCTCACCATGGGCCATGCCCTGTGCACTCTGATCACAGCACTTATCAGCACGCCGGGCACAATCCTCTGTACCTTGTGTGGATGAACACATTGAATCTTCACAAAAAAACCCTTTAAGGCTGGTACTGTTATCATCCCTACTTTACAGAGAGGTTAGGTGACTTGCCCAGGATCACTGCTAGGAAGAGGCGGAGCCCAGAACGAATCCAGGTGACTCCAGAGCCCATGCCGAGTGCGATCCTGCATGAGCTGTAGGGGGCAGGAGCAGCAGCCAGAAAAGGCAGGCTTCCCTCCTCCAGGGCCTCAGGGTCCTTTGCCTGCTGCAGGGCACACCCTCCGTGGGGCCCCGGGGTGGGCGGATGACAGCTCTCAACGCTGTCCTCATCCTGCTCCCTGTGAAAGTGACTTTAGCTGGCAAGACTTTGCAGACATGATTAAATTTTAGGGATTGCGAGAGAGGGACGTTATCCTGGATTATCCAGATGGGCCCAATATAATAGTCCTGAGTCCCTACAAATGAAAGAGAGGCCGGAGAGTCAGAGAGATGCCATGATGGAAGTAGAGTCTGGAGTGATGTGGCCACAAGCCAAGGAGTGCTGGCAGCCTCTAGCAGCTGCAGGTGGCAGGAACAGATCCTCCCTGGAGCCTTCCAGAAGGAAGCAGCTGTGCTGACACCTGGGTTTTAGCCCCTTAAGACTCATCTCAGACTCTCGACCTCCAGAACTGTAAAGAATAAATGTGTGTTAAGCCACCAAAGTTGTGATAATTTGTTATGGCTGCTACAGGAGACTAATACGCCCACCCCTCCATGTCTCTCTTCACAGATCCAGGAACTCCTGCACGCCCCTTTATCCCAGCCCTCCCGTCTCCTTGGCATGAAGGCCGAGAAAGAGCTCAGAGAGAGATGGGAGGGGTTGTCCCATCTCAGTTACCTTGGGACACAACCTGCATTACCTCCCTTGTTCCGGGCTTCCTGGGAAAATCCTGACTCTTGTCTCTGGACCAGGACTCCCTGCCCACAGCCTTCCCCACCTGCTGGGGTGGCCTTACCCCTGCACCCAGGCTGGGCCCCCCATCTCTTCCCAGGCTGCTGAACTGCTCCACCTCTTGGGCCAGGCCTTCAGCGTCTCTGCTGGGCCACCAGGGGAAGGGGAGGGTGGGCTAGCCAGAGGGACGGAGCCTAGAGAGACCCGGCAGACGTCAGCTGAAGAGGTGGGCAGGGGGAGCAAGGGAGATGGACTAGGCCAGGGCTGGGACAAGAAGAGTCGGAGCCGGGGAGGGCAGAGCCCTGGCACATGGCAAGCCTGTCTGTTTCCTTTATCCAACAAACACAGGGCACGTGCAGCAGAGAGTAAGCGGACAGCTGGTTTCCCCCAGTGGCTCAGGTCCAATCAGCTGCAGCAGTGGCAAGTGCTCCACACCACACCACAGACCCCATGCTCGTTTCTATGGCCTGCAAGGCCTGACCTGCCCTGGGTCCTAGGCCTGCTCAGACCTCCTTTCCTATCCCCTGCCACTCCCACCGGCAGGGTCTGTCCACGCTGGGCTCCAGGACAAGCACGTTCCTGTCTCCAGGCCTGGGCAGCTGCACACCCCTCTGTCTGGCATGCCCTTCCCTACATGACCCCATTGCTCTCTCCCTTCTTTTACTCAGGTCTCTGTGCTGGTCACCTCGTTAGAGGGGCCTTCCCTGACCACCCTTTCTAGAACAGCAGCCCAATGCACCCCTCGGTAACTTGATTTTCTTCCATAGCATTTGTCCCAACCTGACACTAGACTACACAGGTATTTGTTTAATGTCCGTCTCCCCAGCTGGTATGTAATGTCACCTGTGGATCCCGGGGTCTCCATACTGCACTTTCCAGTCCATGGCCAGGAGGCTCAGCTGACTATCTCCACTTAGATTTATATTAATTACAATTAAATAGAACCTGAAGCCCAGCTCCTCAGTCACACTAGCCATATTTCCAGCTCGCAGGAGCCACATGTGGCTAGTGGCTACCAGACTGACCAGCATAGACGTAGAGCACTTCTCTCCCCCTAACTCTGTGTCAGGAGCCCATAGACAGAAGGCGGGTGGGAGCTCTGTGCAAGGTGCTGAGTCGGGCGAGTAGCTTCCTCCGGTACAGGTGTAATCATGGGGCCCGCCCCTCCCCTCCTGCCTCTGCCCCCTCTTGTTGAGGCAGGCGTCCTCCCTGGGCGCTCCCACCCCCTGTGCTTACCTTTCCCAACTGCATTTCCAGGACTCTAGTTGCTTCTGTCCTTCTCACAAGTCGGGAGCCTATGAGGAACCCGGATGTTCCTTTTATCTCTGTTGCCAGAGATACCACAAAGGCCTCAGTAAGTGCGGGTCCCCGTGGAGCCTGCGGTTTCTGACTGCCCATCCGCGCCCCCTCCTGGAGCTGGGGGAGCCGGGTGGCTGTGCCGCGTGGTTGCCAGGGCAGCAGGCCAGAGAAAGGCACCCCCTTTGACAGTAGGCTTTGTGTCTCCTGGTCTTATTGTCACATGGTTTTCTCTTGTAATCTTAACAAGATAAATCAACATGTGACCTTTAAAACTGTGGAAAAGGCCCTGCTTTTTTGGGGGTGCACATGCTCAGGGGAAGCCGTATTCTGCCCCGTGGCACACCCTCCCACCTCCTGTCATATGCAACAGGCCCCCTTGGCGTGCCCCTGCCCCTCTCTCCCCACCTCCGTCCCTGGGGTCCTGGCCCAGGTAGTAGCGCTCCAGTAGGAGCAGGGAGAGAGCAGGCGCAGGGCCACGTAAAGGTGGGAGACAGGGTATGTGTCTTTCCGCCCCCACCCAGCCTGCTCTATAGGATTCTGGGCCATCCGGTCTGGTTTGGGATTGTACAGGAAGCCACTCCTTAACTGTTCCTTCAAGTCCCCAGACACTTCCCTCCAGAGCTACGGGGAGGTGGGCTCCCCACTCCCACGGGACACCAGGAGGGGCTGGGAGAGGAGCTCAAGGGCGGTGAGGAACTTGGAAGCACGCTCAGGATGTCGGGGTTCGGGAGCCTCCCCCTCCCTGCTGCTCCGTGCACCGGCTCAGGAAGGCAGGACTTGATTTTCCCTGGGAAGGCATCACCCACAAGGCCTCGGGAAGCTCCTGATTGGAAATCAGAGGTGCTCCTACCCCAGACACAGGTATGGCTGGTGGGCCAGGGACCACTGCTCAGGGAGAGTTGGGGGCCTTTGGTCCCTGATTCCCTGAGATACTGAGAGTTGGAATGTGTGACCCTGGGGCTGGGTTGTCCTAAGGCCCTTAAAGCCCTTCCACTCCCCTCTACTACCATTTAGGGCTGGGTCTCCAGGGATGCAACTGCCCTTGGGCCCAAGCCTGGGGAAGGTTGCAACCCCCCAGCCCAGGCTCCCCAAATGGCACAGATGGCACGGGAGCGCTGGCTCCCGGAACAGGCACTGCGCCATGTTGTGCTCCTATTGGCTGGAGTGGGGGGTGTCCTCCCTTTCACCACAGCCAAGGTCACGCAGTAAGTTAGGCCCCAAGTCTCCTACTGACCAAACTAGTGATCTGGGCTTTGTAAACATGTTTCAGAGCCTGGATGTGTGTACTTGCCATGGCTTTCGTGTGCAGTGTGCGTGTGCTTATTTGAATGGTTGACCAGGTCCCTGGGCCCGCTGGCTCAGAAACCTGCTCTCTCTGCCCCTCCAGAAGCTGCTGCTCTGACGGAAGTGAGAGCTTTTGCTGTGGTCACATTTCCTCGGAAGCTCCCAAGCACCCAGCTGCTCCTCCAAAGTGGACATCTGCCCATCTGCCGGCTGCCCAGCACCAAACTCCCTCCTCTTCGTGGAAGCTTCCAGTGTGTGAGTCTGGCTGGGAGGCAGAGCCCCACACATAGTGCAAGTCAGTGGGGTGCAGACAGACCCCCTCCCGGGCCCCAGCGGCTGGGCTGTGGGCACACAGACCGTCTTGGTCTGAGGGTATTTCCACCCAGATTTTATTTTTTACATTAACATACAGTAACTTTGATTTAATTGTTTTTGGTATACCATTCTGTGATGTTAATACATGTGTGGATTCATGTAACTGCCGACATCAGGGTACTGAACAGTTCTACCACCAAAGAAACTCCCTCATACGATCCCTTTGCCCGGGATCTTGACCTGGAGGGAGTGACAAAGAGAAGTTAAAATTGCTTGCAATGTGCCAGTGCCCGGGTGTGCTGGTGTCCATAGGTGCCCGGGGTCCAGAGGCAGCAGTGTTTTCCCTGCCCCGGCTGGGCTGCGTCTGGTTATGACTCTGGCTGCCTGCCCCCCGCCCCCCCCAGTCTTTCTTGCTTCTGGCAGTTTTCTGAGCCTGCCTCTCCAGACTTCTCATCAATTCAAGAAGCTATGATGTGTCCTCCCAATAAATTCTCTCCTTACTTGAGTTGGGCAGAATTGGGGTTTTTGTTCTGTTCTGTTTTCTGCATTGTGGTCCCTGATGAATTCAGGTAGGACCAGGATCTGGGGAAGGAAACTTCCCACAGATATGCAGGGCCAGAGAGAAATGGGATCTTTCAGGATTTCTTGGGAAGGAGAGATCCTGCTTTGGGGCCTTCCGGGGGGCTGATGACCCAAGGGAGAGCCTGCCCTAGCCCCCACGTCTCCCACCCCAGCAGCCCCATTTCTCTCTTGCGTGGATCTTAGTGTCCCCACATCTCTGCCCAGATGCCAGAGATAAAACCAGCTGCCTTCCCCTGCTGGGAAAATCTGGGGGAGGGGGATTATTTTCAACTTGGGGCCCCCCTGCGGGCTGGAGCAGGGGTGGTGGGGGCGGCGGGGGTGGGAGCGGCTGCCCAGCTCCTCCTTCTGGAGGTTGGCGGGGGAAGGTTTCCATGGAAACAGCAGCTCTGGCATCTCCAGAGATTTGGGGAAAACTGGCTCTAAAAAAATCACCATCTTCGTTTCTGGGGGGAGGGCAGCATAACTCTGCGGAAAGAAGAGGAGCTTGGGGGGAGAGGGTACTGGAAAAAGAGCTGGTGCCCCTGCAGTCCCATGATCTACTGCTGTCAGTTCCCAAAGACCCCCATGTCCCCTCCCCTTGCAGCCCCAGCTCCCTCTCCTCACTGGGGAGATGCTCCTGCCCAGCCCCCAGCCCCCAGCGCACGTCCCCCCGCCCCCCGTTACAGGCTCAGGGAGAGAAGGAGACACAGGTGCGGGGTCTCTTGCTGGGGAGTTAATCAGAGTGTCCGCAGTTTCCTCATGCTCCTGTCCCCTCCCTGGGGAGAGTTGGGGGGTGGGGTGGGGACCAATCTGTGTGTGACCAATGGAGGGACAGCATCACACATGCCAGGCATGTGCAGACATGAAATCAACTGGAATATTTGCTTTTAAAATGATATTTCCAGCAGTTTTTCTCCTGGGCCAGGGTTCCCCATCTCAGTTAAGAATCTTCCCAAATTCCTGGCCTTTGCCAGCCTCTTCCATCGAAAGGAACTCACCCGTCCTTTCTACAGCCAGGTCCCATCCCACACAAATAGTCATTCATTCAACAGTGATGAACTCTACTCTTACTTTGTGCCAGGCACTGTTCTGGGAGCTGCAGACACAGATGGGATACGGTGGAAGAGGAGAGAGGAGGAAACAGACAAAAACCCCAGATTTTGTGGAGCTTATAATTTGGAGAGAGAATAAGGCAGAGAATAAACAAATAAGGAAAACACATCATATGTCAAATGTGGTGACATGCTTTGGAAAAAAAAATAAAGCAGAAAGAGAGATAGAGAATGTTCCATGTCAGGAGTGTGGGGTGGGTTGCAATTTAAAATAAGGTACTCAGGGAGGGTCTTACTGAAAGGTGATACTTTAAAACAATCTGTAGCAGGTGAGAGTGAGCCATGCAGATTTCTGAAGAAAGAGCACTCCAAGCAGCAGGAACAGTACATGCAAAGACCCTGGGGCAGGAGGATGTCTGGCATCCTCAAGGAAACCAGTGTGGCTGGGATGGAGTGAGCAATGGGGAGAGCAGTCAGAGATGAGGTGAGATGTAATGGGGTGGGGTTAGTGGGACAGATGCCCTGGGCTGTTCAGACCACTGTAAGGGCTTTTTGCAAGAGTATCAAAGACCCTCTACCATGCAAGCACATTTTGTGCATGCTTTGGGGCTCCTAAACTCAGGTGGGAGGGACTGTGAAGATGGTCTCAGCCGTCCCATATTCTGATCACCCCAGATGAAGAAGCAGGGCCCTTTACCTGTGGTTTCAACCCTGCTTAATTCCCTGCATCCCCTCCCCATTTGGAATTGAACTCTGAGAGCTTAACGTGGGTATGTCTGTTGATCACAATCCAGAGAGACCCAGGGGATGTCCCTAGGCCTCACAGCCAGGCCTCCTGCTCACCAATGGGCCTCTGCCCTTTATTTTCTCCCTGCTGCCCCCACCCCTCCCAACCCCGGCACGTGCGGCATGGTGATGCTGGGCGGTGCAACAGAGTCTGTATAATTACGGTGATGATTTCACAATATGCGGCTTTCCCTTCTCTTATCACCTCCCAGTGCGAAATAAACTGTTCAATAATTAATTGACAAAGATGAACTTGTTGTCCTCAGCTGGGCTGGGAGGGTGGGGTGGCCACAGCCTCCACAGACAAATGATGTGAGAAGTAATTGCCCTAGGAGAAGAGGCGAGAGGTATTAAGAATTTGCCAGGTCCCTTCGGAGAGAGCCCATGGGCACCAGGCGCAGCAACTACTGGGATTTACGTTGCTAATTCATCACTAATTAATGTTCCACATTGGGCCTGACAGTAGGAGAAACAAGCGTGGAGACATGCGCACATATAGAGAGACAGAGGCTGGGAACAGAGACAAAGAGGGGAGGAGACACACAATGAAAACTCAAGAGGCAGAGCTTAGAAGCAGGGTGGCCAGACCAGATGCCAGCACGATGGCCTTCCCTCCTAGCTGTGAGTGTGGCCCGGATAGGTCACTTCCCCTCTCGGAGCCTCAGTTTTGCAGTCTATAAAATGGGGCTGGGAAATGATCTCTGAAGTTGATTCTAGATCTGGTAACACAGACAGTCCCAACTTCAAAATAGATCCAAAATGATTAAGAGAGTGTGTGTGTGGTGCACATACTCCATGGCCACCACTCTGGTCCAGGCCACCGTTGTCTGGATTATTGTACCTTCTGCTACGCTTGTCCTCCCTTATATGCCCCACACAGCAGCTGGAGGGATCTTCTAAAACAAGCCAGTTCAAGCCCCTCATCTGTGCAAAACTTTCATCTCTCCCAGTGTAAAAACCAAAGCTGGGAGGATAGTCCAGAAGCCCTACACCGTGCAGTCCCTGTTGCCTCACCCGCTCCAGCCACATTGGCCTCCTTGGTGTTTCTGGGAATGCCAGCCTGTCCTGCCTCAGGACCTTTGCACTTGCTGTTTTCTTGGCCTGGAAAGTTCTTCTTCCACATGTACACATGGTCCTCTCCTCTTTGTTCAGGTCTCTGCTCATCTCCTCAGGGAGGCCTTCCTGGACCACTGCATTTAAATGATCAGCCCTCTTCCCTAGGATCCACAGCATTTATCTCCACCTGATGTCACCTGTCTCTCTCTGTTGTCTATCTCTCAGCTCTAAATGTCAGCCCCATGAGCAAGGACCCCGTCTCTTGCTCACAGCCGAATCCCCAGTACCTAGATCAGTGTTGGGTACCAGCTCAGATAAGATAGCTGGAAGAATTCCAGGATTCTGTTTCAGAGAAGGCTTGTAAGATGTAAGACACAGAGAAGATAAGAGCAGGGGGTCAGAGCAGGATGGATGGAGCCCAGGTGGGCCACATGGGAGTTCTGTCCTTTGTTCCCCTGAAGGGGTCAGCAAAGGTGAGCAGGGAGTGAGGGTGGGACTTGAGAGTGACACATCCAGAGCCTGAGGAAGGCCCAGGCTTGTCCCCAAGCCTCTCCCCAGCTCGCTGTTGCTGCTAGAAATGTTCTTCCTAGGTTGGTTCCTTCAGAAGGCCCCACTGCCACAGCACAGGCATCCCTGGCACCTCCCCCTAGTTTAGGAGGGGATGAGAAACCATCCAATTGCTACACAATAGGGGCCAGTTAAGTAAAATGGAGTCTGTCAATCGAGTGGAAAATTAGGCAGGCACTTAGCAGGCTGAGATGAGAATCCTGTCGATACTTGGAGCTGTGGATGAAATGTTGTTATGAGACGCAAAGAGGCTGCTCTGTTGGAGGTATGCGTAGGTCTGCTCTTCCACTGCATTTATGAAGCACCTGCTGTGTGCTCAGCACCGTCTTGGGCCCTGCTACCCGCCCTCCCAGGCCCGATGACCAGCTCCAGCCCTGGCAGGGCACACAGCTGGGCGGGGGACAGACACGCACACACTGGTGCAGAGCTGCAGTGCGGTGTCTGTTTATAGGAGGCAGAAGGCCCTACATCAAATCTGAGGCCTGCGTCTTACTAGGCAGGAGCCTGGCAAGCCCCTGAGGCTGCAGGAAGATTTCTTCCTCCCTCACAGGGCTGGGGCAGCCATCACGCCGGAGTAATGCTGTGGGTCTTCCTGCAGTACTACTGCGAAGAATTACCACTTCGAGGCAGAAAGACTAGTGCTTAAAAACACATTTCCCCGGAGTCAGATGCCTGAGTCCACTGGCTCTACCATTTGCCCAGCTCCAAGCGTCAGTTTCCCAAAGTGTAAATGGGTGTGTAGCGCCCAGCTGGTAGCACCCCAGGAATGCCAGACCTCTGGTATGGGCCTGCACACACCGAGTGCCCAGGGAGTACTTCAGTGTCCTGGGGCTACCGTAACAAGTATCACACGCCGGGCAGCTTAAATTCTCACTGTTCTAGAGGCTGGAAGTCTAAGCCCACAAGGCTGGCTCCTGAGGGCTGCAAGGGAGAGTCTGGTTCAGGCCCCTCTCCTAGCTGCTGGGGTTTGCTGGCCGTCTGAGGCTTTCCTTGTAGATGATATTTTCATGTCATCTCCCCTATGTATATAGTCTTTCTCTACACATGAGCACTACACATACTGGACCAGGGGCCTGCCCCACTCCAGTATGACCTCATCTTAACTTAACTGTATCTGCCATGGCCTTACTACCAAATAAGGTCTCATTCTGAGGTCCTGGGGTTAGGACTTCAGCAGAGGAATTTGGAGGGGAACACAATTCAACCCACCCCGCTGAGTTATGGAGGTCCAAGGGAGGGGGTACCACTCCTCCGGAAGGCGAGGAGGCTTCCTGAAGGAGGCGGCGCCTGGGTGAGGGTGGCAGGAGGGGAAGGCCGTGTGAAAGGTGGAAGAGCAGTGGAGACAGATGGTCATCCCTGGCTGAGGGCACATGTCCAATATAGCTGTTAGGGCCCACAAGTAAGTCGGGGCTGTTACAAATGACTCTAAGGGTGATTTTAGTGCATAAAGTTATTTTCACACCGCCAAAGAATCAGGCAGACATTTGAATAGCTTGGAAGAAATTAGACGTGGCTCTCAGGCTAGTCTGAATACTTTCCCTCAGGGTGTCTTCTGGCTTGAAGAGCTTAAGGGGTGGGAGAAGGTTTGGCAGGAAGAGGAAGGGCTGGGTCAGGCTGGGCGGTCCTGGGGAGCAAAAGAGAAGGGCTCTGCCTGTTCCACATCCCCAGCTGCCCCATCTATTAGGCATGTTTGTCCTGTAGTCCCTTCCCTTTCCGCAGATGAACAGTACATCTCAGCATCCCCACGTCTGGTACGGACCAGGATGACCCTGCCTCTTGTGCCCGTTCTGCCGTCTTGAGCAAGCAGCCCCCCTCCCAGAGTGTCCCGGCTGCAAAGCATCTGATTGTCTATCCTGCCCACTGCATAGGGACCCTGGTAAATTTAGGACAGTTATTGCATGCCAGCTGTGTACATATTCTTTCATTCTGTCCTTTGAAAATATGTTGAAATCTACCCAAATTATAAGCGTATCGGTCCTTCAATTCCTTAACTAAGAATTTATCCTACAAACAGAATTTCTGTCTTTGATTGGGTTCCCAGGAAACAGTCTCTGTGGCAGAGATTTTCACACAGGAGGTTAACTGGGAAATGTTCTTGGGAACACCTGCAGGAGAAGGAGGGTGGCAAGGCGGGCAGAGCGGGGAGTCAGTCCACTGTGCAGATCCCACAGGAACCCTGGGCCGGGGTGGCCCTGCAGGGGTATCCCAAATTGAGGCGGTGGGGCCCTTGGGGTCAGTTTGTGGATGTTTATACCCCAGGGAGGGGCACGGCCATGGGTGAGGGGCAGCAGAGGGTGTGCCTGACGAGGCCTGTGGTGCTGGGCCGTCAGCAGGGATGCCCCCAGTCCTAAAGGAGGCTGCACAGCACAGCACATTGCAGTGTCTACTCTATCACCTGCATGGGAAATGACACACACACAGGGATGTTCACTGCAATTTATTTCGCAAAAGGTCAGCCAATGTCCATCGATAGGGACCTAGTTGAACAAATGGCATACACAGCAGAATACTATGCAGCCATAAAGAAGGCAGGAATTACTGGAGTGCTGACATGGAGCGATCCCCAAGACACAGTCTGGAGTGACAAGAGTAATGTGTAGCCCAGGCTAATGAGTATGCAGACATTTGCATAAAAATGGGGAGTGGAAACATCATGTGAACATATTTTTATGTAAGGATGAAATATCTCTTGTAAGATTCATAAATACTGGTAACAGCAGGTATTTCCAGGTTGGGGAACCAGGTGGCTGGGGTTGGCAGAGAAATGAGACTTCACTCTACCCTCTTGTATCTTCTGAATATTGAAACATGCAATTGTATTACCTATTTAAATAAGTGAAATTATATAACCTAATTAGCTATGTTCAGGTGAATACTGTTAAAGAAATCCACTGAAGAGGTTTAGAAGAAATCAGGATGGGACCTTTCAGAACACAGATATCAGGGTGAGTAGGGTATTTTGGGGGTCAGTGGAGGTCCAGTTGGGGACCTTCCCCTGCAGGGTGCAGGTAGGTCATTGGACCCAGTGAGGAGTGGCAGTGAGCATCTCTCTCTGACCCTGGGAAGGGCGAGAGGCTGCTGTGGAGGTTCTGACCAAGGTTCTTACTGGCTCATGACCTTGGGCAAGGTCATCTAGGCTCTCTGAACCTCAGTTGCCTCACCTGTGAAGTAGGGATACAATGGAATGCCACGCTGCAATGAAAAACAACACTTTAGATGTACAGACAGATATAAAGATAGATATTAAAAATATAGTGTTGAATGGGAAAAAAACAGAATTAAGGTCTGTAGTACAATATCATTTATGCAAATTAGAAACACATTCTCAGGCAAACGAACACTACATATTTAACAAGGATAGACATACATATTCAAGGTGCATATATCATATATCAAGTGCATCAGAATGTAGGCTGGTGTCAGTGCAAGAATGAGAGTGGCAGCCCTGGGCGAAGGAGAGGAAAGGAAATCAAGTTAGAGGGGGCCCTGCACAGACCAATGGAAGTACACCACCAGCCAAGGGGGGTGACTTTCTCATGACCTGAGGTCCCCTCCCCAACCACTTTGCAGGGGTGTGCAAAGCCTCCCCGAAAAAATGTGTGAGAATCATCTGAACACACAGTGGCGACTTAAGTAAAACCTTTAAAAATCAGAATCCTTACATAGGCGTTTGTTATCTTGCTCTTCATTCTTATTAACTTCAACAATAACACCCAAGCCATTGACTTATGTGTGAGCGTGAGTCCCAGGAAAACAAAAATGATCACGTGCAGTGAGTAGCAGGGCTGGAGTTTCTCACAGGCCTGCCTGACTCCGAAGCCAGGACCTTTCCCATCATACTGCAACACACCCCTTGACCTTTTACCAACGAAAAATCTGAGACTCAGAGGTTGATAATGTCCCCGAGGGCTCAGAGATGATAGGGGCTTAGGCCATAAGGGACTTCCAACTGGCTGGAGAGATTGGACATGCTCATTTGCAAGGAATTGACATTATAAGGGTGCATGAAACTTCCCTCTGGCTCCTTTAGGGTTTTCTGTTTGATGTTCTGCTCAATGTGTTTCTCTTAATAGCCAAGGGCCATCTTCAGGAAGCCAGTTAGGACCCCCTGTGCCCTGAACCCACCTAGCCAGGTGGTCTAGATGAGACCTTTTTTATTTGTCCTACTTTTCATTGTGCTTCCTGTCTCTATGAATCCACATTTTTTTATCAAAATGGGAAAATTCCAGCCATTGTAGTTTCAAATATTTCCTCTTCTCCATTTTTTCTCTTCTTCTGAGATTCCAATTCGTTTTCCATACCTTTTGACCCCCTCTTTTATTTCATTTCCTTGACTATAGCTCTAGCCCCCACATCACTAATTCTTTCTTCAGCTATGTCTTATCTCCTATCAGACCCACCCATGGAGTTTATTTTATTATGAGGTCTATTCAGTCCTTTACAAAATACCTGCCTTGTCATTTTTCAGACTTTTGTTGCATGATTGTTTTTGCTGGTCTACTTTGAATTAAAAAAATATTTTATGCAAAATTATTTTGTAACTAGTGTCTATCCTAGTATCTGAACTTGGGAATTCACATCTGTTATTTATGGTTTCTGCTGGCTCTCACTCATGGTGGCTCATTTTCACAAGTGTTTGGTGAACTTAGTGAGTTCTTTGTTTTTCTTTGCATGATCCTAATCTGTGGGAATCCTGGGGGGACTAAATTGGAATCTTTTCCTCCAGAGAGGATTTGTAATACCTTTTGCTGGAAGTTGGGGGATACTGGCCATCCAAGTCTGTGCTGAAAGCAGGAATGTCAGGTCAGTTTCTCTGCTTTCCCTGCAGTTATCCCACCGCAGAGCTGATGCCAGCAGGCTCCCTCAAAGCGGTCTTGAAGAGCCCCCTGACTTCCCCAGGCTCCATGTCATTATATATGGTTTATTAAGGATTTGACTGTCTTAGAGACAGAGGGCCCTTTGGAGTGTCTAGTCCATCATATTCCTGCATGTGATGTTCCTGCATGTGATGAGAGGTCCATATCCAGATGCTACGGGGTTTCAGAGCAGGACAGCTAGTTACCAAGGGCTGAGGCAGTGGGGCATGATGGGGTGGGGTGAGGGTTGTTAAATCAGCTAAGTCCCAGATGTCTCCCCCACAAGGGGTCTGGTCCAATAGATCAGGGGTGGGGCCCATGAACCAGCGTTTTAACCCTCTGTCTCTCATACCTTTCTTGTTATTCTGATGCTAATGGTGTAAGTCGACTTCAAGACACTCAGGAATACAGCAATCAAAGAAGGCTTCATGGAGGAAGCTGGATTTGACCAGCATCTTCAAGGAGATCAGTCAAAGGAGGCAGAGACAAGGACAGGGAATAAAACTAGTTTGTCCAGAGTGTTTAGTCCTGTCAGCGAGGTAGGGATATAAGAAGGGTGCAAGCGGTGGAGGTCCCCAGATCTCAGACCTAGGATTTGGGGCCTAGTCCTATGCGATCCTGGGAGCCACTGAAAGCTCTTGGGGGCGTGGATGCAGCGACCAGTGAAGAGTGGGATTTCAGGAAACTCAATTAGCAGCAGGAGCTGGACCGAGTCCTATAGTTACCCATTTACTGTGGAGAATAATTAACTAAATCACGCTGTTATTTTAATAGAGTTGTGGTTTTTTTAGGCAGAGGAACAGTGACTAGCTAAGGCTCAGTGTTCTGGGCTGCCAGCTCCTCAGGCTGAGGGACGGGGCTGAGCAGGCAGGTTGACAAGGCTTCCCCAGCCCTAGAATCCACCTGGCAGGGCTGTATGAATTCTGGGGTGTGGGACCCAGTGGGTCCCAGCTAGCTTCCTGAAGATGGGTCTTGGCTATTAAGAGGGACCCACGTAAGGCTGGGTTCCTGCCTTAGATTCTGCAACCCCGGAAGGCAGGTGGCTCTCAGGTCACCCTGATGGGGGAGCGGGGACACTGCCCCACAGTTAGCAATAGGCCCTCGTGCTTGTGTGACCATTTACAGCCCCCGAGCTGCTGTCGTGGACAGCATTGTATTTAATGCCACGACAATCCCAGGTTTTGGGCTCTCTTCTCAATGTGATGAATGAGGCTCAGAGAGGTTCACGGACTGCCAGGGCTCACACAGAAGCAAAGCTAAGACTTGACCCCAGGCCTCCTGGTGGCAGCAGAGGTCTAGCCATTGTGCTGGTGGTGGCGGTGGAGAAATGGGGCGGAGACGCCTTAAGCAGCACGCTGCTGAGCTCAGCTCTGCTTGGGGTACCTTCCAGGTCCTGTTCATTTTCAAGGACAGCACTTCCTCAGAGTAAAGAAGCTTTGGAAGGTGGCCTAGCCTTCCCACTGCCTCCACGCTGGGTGGCACCTGAGCCGCAAACAATAAACACCAACCAGGACAGGGACTCTGAGGCGGGCAGTCCCTCCCTGCAGCAAACCCCACCTGACCTGGTGCCCTCATTTTTCCTGGGTGGGAAGTCTCCCTGCTGCCTGCCTCTAGCTCTCCAGCCAAACTGGGAGCTCCCCTCACCCTAGGACTGGCCTGACAGTAGGCACCGTGCCTCCTCCCTCAGACTGGTGACCCCCCAAGAACAGGGACCCTGCCTCCCTGCTTTAACCAGTGACTCCCTGAGGGCAGGGCTAGTGCATCCGCCTCAGATGGGGGATTCCTGAGGCAGGCGCTGCGCCTCCCTGCCCTCAGACTGAGGGCTCCCCAGCATTCTCCCCTCTGTCCCGTCTCCGGGGGCTGGGTACCCTGACAGCACCTGGAGCAGAAAACTGTCTTGGTGCTGTCCCTCGGCCCTGGGGCCTGGGCTTCATTTATCTTTTCCTAGCTAAGCATTTAAGCTACGGCGGAGCAGCTGGGCCAAGAGGGAATGTGCGGTGGGAGATGGCTCCTGTCAACAAGGGGGCTGCAGAAGGGTTTAATCACGGCAGGATGTGTGTGCTCAGAGCAGGTGGGCTGAGACTGGGATGGGACAGGCGCAGCAGGGCCTGAGAGGCCACCTCTAGGCTACTTCATCCCTTCTCTGTGTCAGACTGGGTGGCACAGTGGGCAGAGAGCCCTGCCTCTCCTGTTCTGGATGTGGGGAAAGGCTTCCCAGTGCAGTGGGTCTCCTACCACTAGCCTGCCTCACCCCTACCAGCAAGCGCTTGCCTGCATCCTCAGCTTGGCCACCCATGGGGGCTCCCAGCATTTCCTCCTTGGTGTGGGCAGCCAGACAGCAGCGTGGTGCCAACCCTGGGCTGTGCAGAGTCAGGGTGGGAGTGGGGCCTATCGTCTGATCTCTGGGTGGCCTCAAGCCCACTCATTTGCCTCCCTGGGCCCCAGACCTTAAAGCTGTGGATTCAAACCTTGTTTCTCAGATCGCAGCTCACTGACCAGCAGCATTGACATCGCCCAGAGATGGTAGGGGATGCAGAACCTCAGGCCTCACCCCAGACTCACAGGATCAGAATCTGCATTTTAACAAGATCCCAGGGGACTTGTGCACACATCCAGGTAGGCAAAGCCCTGCATTCCAGAGTCTCAAGGTCCCTCCCAACTCTGCTGGTACAAGTTTCTGAAAGCTAGCTGAAAAGATTAGAATGGAAAAAGCTCCTGGACTTCTCCACCTGGCCTTAAATAACTCATTTTGGTTGGGGAAGGGCCCTAACCTGGGAAAGTGCAACAATGTGAGCCTCTTTATCTCCCAATCCATAAAATTCGAGAGGCAGTGGTCTGCCAGGGAGTGGCTGTGTTTCTGGAATCCTGCAGCTCCCTGGCTCCCCGATGCTCACCAGCTTCCTTTCTTGGAGGCCTGCTTCCCCACTACCCGGGTCCTGACCCAACTCCCACTTCTGCAGCCTAGCACAGGACAGGCAGAAAAGGGCCCTTCTGCCTGGCCTCAAGAAGACCCAGGTGGACAGTGACTCAGATGGCCAGAGATGTTGCCCACGCCCCAGGCCAGCTCAGAGTGCCCCAGCCTCCTCATGGCAGCAGGAGGCTGAGATGTGTGTGTATAGAGGGATTGTGGCCTCCTGGGGGAGAGGCCATGATCCCCACCCCACAGCAGGCCTGTGGGCATCGCTGCCAGTGACTGCAGCCTCTCTTCAAACCATGAAGCTAGCACTGCACACCCTCCCCGCCACCCTCAGCTCATCCCAGGAGACCAGGCTCCAGGAAAAGTCTGTGGGCTCAGAGATTTGTTTCTGCTCCCCTGGGGAAGACTGGAGCACCTGCATTCATGCGCTCCATCACCCACTGAGGCCCTATCCATTATGTTTGCCTGTCTTTCTCAGAAACCTATGGGAACCACTGGCATGTGCAGAGAGGTACCTTAGTAGGAGCACACAAAAGGCTATTTCCAAGAACAGAAGGGTGGGAAGGCAGGTCCCCTCCCAGGTCCCCACAAGACCTTCCATTCCCCCTCACCAATTCCTGCAATAAGCACACACTGAGTTCCTATTGTGTGTACACAACTCAGACACAGAAGACGGGGCTGCAGCCATCCAGGAGACGGGACTGACTGAAGAAGAGAGCTAGGTATCAATGCAAGAGGAAAAGAAACAATCTAAGTTAGTATAAACAATGTGATGCTTACATGAACTATGATCTGCCCATGTTCCCCTTACCTGCACTGTGAAATAAACCTCCCCAGAGCTTAGTGGCTGGAGACAGCAGCAATCATTTATCTGTCTCATATATGGACAGTTTGGGCAGGGCTAGGCAAGGCCGCTGTGTGCTCTGTGTGGCTTCAGACTAAATGAGGCACTTAAAAGTGACTCCCTCACCTGGCTGGCAAGTTGGTGCTGGCTGGCAGATGGGAGCTTAGCTGTGTCTCAGGCCCTGGAGCCTCTGTTCCTCTCCGTGTGAACCTCTTCATGACCACATGGTGGCTGAAAGCCAGCATTCTGAGAGGACAAGGAGGAATTCTCATGATGAATCACAATGTCTGGTGGTCAAGGCCATTACGAAGGCCCACCCAGGTTCATGGAGAGGGGGACCCGGACTCCAGTCATTGATGAGGGAATCGCAGGTTCTAGAAGAGCCTGTGGGGTGGGCATACTGTTGCCTCACCCTTTGGAATATACAATATTTGGAAAACACAATCTGCCACAGCCCATGATATGCAATCATTAAGGGGTTTTTAATGTATATTACCAAATGAATAAAAACAAGCTATGAAACATTTATGCAAAAGGGAAATGCATGTGCATATTTATGAGGAAAAGTACTGGGAGGATAAATTCTGAAATGCGAGCAGTAGTTTTCCCTTTGTGCTTTTTACTGTTTTTGTGCAATGTATTATCTAACATTTTTTTCTCTTTTTTTGCAACAGGCATGCATTATTTTCTTAATTTAAAACATTGCAAACTATTTCTATGTTGTAAAACAAATCACAACACAAAGGACATCATCAGGAAGTAAATGACATGGAACAAGTGAGGGGTCCTAAAAGGAAGGAAGGGGGTTTCCTCCAGGCTGGGCTTCTCAAAAGAGATTGCTATTCCCATGTGAGCCAGGAGTCTACAAGGGAGGTTTAGGGGAGAAAAATGTCTCCCACTCTTATTTGGCCAAGAAAGAGTGTGAACAGGGTATGTGTATGTGTATCTCTGCACAGGTGTCCATGCGTTTATATACATGTGTGTCTGTGTGCATGGTATGTATGCTTGCTTATATGGCTGGGGGGTGTTGTGAATGTGTGTGTGTGGTGGGACCTGAGATGCTCACATACACTTTGGGCAATGCCAGTCCAGGCAGAGTGCTGCTGAACTCTGCAGAAGAGGGCATTTCCCCCACCGGAGGGCCCTCTTCTCTCTGTTTCTGCTGCTTCTTTTCTTTCCCAATGTCTTTGTGCCCTTTCCTCAGCCTGGCAGATCTCAGCCCCTCACTCATGGTGGAGATTGGGAAAGGGATTTTCTCTCCACTCCCCTCCTGCTCCCTAATGCCTCTCTTGAGCTCTTGACAAAAATTGCAGGACTTGGACAGGGGAAGTGAGTGAGAAAGAAGCTACGTGGGTGAGATAGGAGTTGAGAGAGAGATTCCCTGGAATTTTGACAAACAGCATCCCCTTCCAATGGAGACATTCTTTAAGTCCTTCAAGTGCTTGGTTCCAGTACAGACACAGGGCTTAGGGACTCAGGGTCATTGTCATTTAGATCAAGCTTTTCCCCTCCCTAAAGACATCCCCACACATTTACACACAGAGACATGTGCGAGAAGGTCCCCAACAACACTAGAAAAGCAAAAAAATTAGAAACAAATTAAATGTCATGAAAAGAAGAATGGATAAATAAATTGTGGCATAATGCTGCAGAGGAATACTACACAGTAGTAAGGATGAATGAACAAGATCTACGTACATACCATGGGTGAATCACAATGCCCTACTAGCAGAAGAATTGCATACAATGCGATATCACTTATATACATTCTTAAAACATGTAAAATATACCATGTGTGATTTGAGGGTATATGCATACAGAGTGAAAATGTAAAGACAAACATGGGAAAGACAAACAATACAGTCAGGTCTGTGGTTACCTACTGGCTACCAAAATATTTCTCTGGGGGCATGAGATGGGTGGAGGAAGAAATACAGGAGGAACAGAGGAGTTGTTAATATTAGTTATCTATTGCTGAATATCAAGTAATCACAAAATTCAGTAACTTAAAATAGCATACATTTGTTATCTCAGTTTGCTGTGATCATGTGGGTTTACTTTTTTGCTCTGTTAATGTGATGTGTTACATGGATCAGTTTTTTAAATTATTGAACCAGTATGGCATTCCTGGGATAAACACCACTTATTCATGGTGTATTATTCTTTTCATATATATTGTTGTAGTCAACTTTCTTCTATCTCATTTAAGATTTTTGTTCCTATATTCATGAGAGGTATTTGTAGTTTTTTTCTTCTGTCTTCATCTAGTTTGGACATTAGAGTAAGGCTAGCTGTAGGGTAGAATTGGCATTGTTTCTTCTGTAAATGTTAGTTCGAATTCACTAAAGAAATCATCCAGACCAGATTTCTTTTTTGGAAGTTTTAAAACTATGAATTCAATTTCTTTAATAGATACAGAATTATTCTGGTTATTTATTTTTATTGGGTGTATTCTGGTAGTCTGTGGCTTTTAACGACTTGGTCTATTTCATCTACATCAAGGGTCATCAAACCTTTCCTGTAAAGGGACAGATAGAAAATATTGTAGGCTTTTTGAGCTATACAATCTCTGTCACAACTATTCAACGGCCATTGTAGTGTGGAAGCAGCTATAGGCAATACATACATGAATGAGTATGGCTGGTACACTGGTTTCCTGAGGCTGACACAACAACATACCACAAACTAGGTAGCTTCAAACAACAGAAATGTGTTCTCTCACTGTTAGAAGGCTCGAAGTCCAAGATCAAGATGTTAGTTAGCAGGACCGTGCTCCCTCTGAAGGGTCAGGAAGAATACTTCCACGCCTCTTCCAGCCCCAGGCATTCCTTGGCACCATAACTCTACAATTTCTACCTCAGCACATGACCTTTGTCTTTGTGTCTCTCTATATCTCTGTCTCCAAATCTTCCACTTCTCTTCTTATAAGGACACCAGTCATAGTTGATGTAGGGCCCATATGTCCTCATCTTACCTAGTTACACTTACAAAAACCCTATTCTCAAATAAGGTCTGGGTTCTAGGTGGACAAGAATTTTTGGTGAGGGGACTATTCAAACAGTACAGCCATGTTCAGCAAAAACTTTAGTTACAAAAACAGGTGGTGGGCCAGATTTGGTTCATGGGCCATAATTTGCTGAGCTTTGCAGGTTGTTACATTTTAGACATAGACATATTTGCAGTATTCTCTTATTATTTTAATGTTTGTGGGGTTGATGGTGACATTCCCTCTTTTACTTCTGACACTGGTAATTTGTGCCTTTTCTCTTTTTTTCTTTGTCAATGTAACTATAGGTTTACCAATTTTATTGATATTTTAAAAGGACCAGATTTTAATTTAATTGGTTCTTTTCTATTGTTTTCCTGGTTTCAATTTCATGGATTTCTGCTCTGCTTTTTAGTATTTACTTCTCCTGCTTACTTTGAGTTTATTTTGCACTTTTTTTTTCTGGTTTCTCAGGGAAGAAGCTTAGATTATTGATTTGAGACCTTTCTTTTTTTTTAATGTAAGCATTTAATATTACAACTTTTCCTCTGAGCACTGCTTTAACTGCATATCACATATTTTGATATATTTTACTTTCCTTTCCATTCAGTTAAAAATATTTTTCTCTTTCAGATTTCCTCCTTGATCTATGAATTACTTAGAAGTGTGTTGTTTAATTTTCAAGGTTTGGAGATTCTCTAATTATCTTTCTGTTACTGGTTTCTACTTTAACTCACTATGGTCCAAAAGCACACTTTGAATTCGATTTTTAAAAATTTGTTAACACAAATGTTCAACTTTTAGTGTTGTCCATCAGATCTCTGAATTTCTGTTCATCTATTTAAAAAAATCTCTTTTATGTCTGTTGCTCAAATTAAATAATTATTGATCACTTCTGCACATTCACTCTTTCCTCTGTCATCTTCATGGTGCTATTGAGCTCATCCAGTGGATTTTTAATTCAGTTATTGCATTTTTCTCTTCTAAAATTTATTTAGTTCTTTATATCTTCTATTTCTTTGCTGAGACTTTCTCAAATAACTCTCCATTTATTTCAAGAGTGTTCACCCTAACTGCCTGAGGCATGGTTATAATAGCTGTTTTATAATAGCTCTCTATACAAACTTCAAATTGTAAAATAAGTTAGACATAGGAATGGAAGTACAACATAGAGAATTTAACCAATAATATTGTCATACCTTGGTATGATAATGGGGTAACATCTATTGTGGAAAGCATCTTGTGAAGTATACAATTATGTTGTAACCATGTTGTACATTTGAAATCAACATAATACTGTATATCAACTTTATTGCAATAAATAAATGAACAAAGAAGACTTTGGTAATTCAACATCTGTGTCATCTTGGGTTTGGCAACTGTTGAGTTGCCTTTTCTTTTCTCTCATGGGTTAAAATTTCCTCATTCTTCACATGCCAAGCAAGTTTGGATTTTATCCTAGATATTTTGAGTCTTGTTTAAAATCTAACAAGTGTGTTGGGATATTTTTTGTTATCAGGTGATCAGCCAAGTGAGGTTTAGGTGGCAAGTTCTGACCTGCCTTCTGTGGGCTGTGGTTACAATGTCAGTGTAGTCTCCGAGTATTTGCAGTGCTTTAAGGGACAGTCCCATGTGCGTGTCACCCAGTGGCCCGTCCGGGACCGGGTGGGGGTCTGCACCGTAAGCGCAGTTCTTGAAGCCTGGATAGGTTGTTTAGGGTCAGTTTCAGGCATGCGGAGTTCAGCGGAGAGGTCTGGAATCCATGCACGACTGCATGGGGTCGCTCTCTTGAGCTCCCTCTTCTCCATGATCCACCTGACATTTTCCAGATCCCTGGACCCTCCCTTCCCAGATCTTCAGCCAGAAGTCTGGGGTCTCAGTTTCTCCACTACTGCCTCTGTGTTCAAGTCCAGATAGTGGGAGGACAAAGAGGAAAATAAAAAAGCAACGAAGATCCACCCTGTGCTCTTGGGATCACAGCTGCTCTGGTGAGAGAGAAGAGATTCCTCCTCTCAGAGACCGAAGTACCTGCCCCGCTGACTAAACCTGCCATCGCTCCGCAGCCATCGCCACTGCCTCCATTCTGGCGGGGTCCAGAGAAGGCGGAAAAAATAAAAAACAACGGGGGATTTCCCTACTCTCGGCAGTCTGCTGAGTGCCCTTTCCCATTCCTTGGTCCAGAAAGAGAAAGCTTCTCATGGAGGTCTTTCTGTCCACACCCAATGTGCGCTTCTGACTTTCAGGCCGCCTTCAGGTCCAGGATGGGCAATACCAGAGAGGCCATACTTCCAGTTCTTTCTGATCCGCCTGCCACCATTTATTTTTCAGAACCCTTTGATACCTGCTCCACGAATTCAGGCTTTCTAGTTTCATGCACCGAGTGCGGGAGAGACCGAGTAGGGTTCTGCTTACTCTGTCTGCCCAGAACCAGAGTGGGAGAGAAACACTCTGACTCGTTTTGCTGATGCCTGAAATCGCACCAGGAGGGACACCGTCACAGTGCAAGCCATCTTGTCAATCTGCTTCTAAGGACCAAGTTGCCTATAAACTCGCCCACCACCACCCAAGGCTCAGCTGCCGCCACCAGACACAGCACGGCCCCTCCCCCTTCTCCGCATGGCCCCTTCCTCCCCCTCGGCTATCCAGAGGGAGGGTTTCCCTCACCCTGAGACAGAAAGGGAGAGCTCTCATCTCTCTGACTGAAGGCTGGCAGGGCCCTCGTGGCAGGAGAGGTGAACCCGAGACAGCCAGGTGGAGAGTGCCCATCACTTTTCTGGGTAGGAGAAAGAGCTGGGAGCTATAAAGCTGGCTGAGCCTCGGGGACAGGGCTTTCCGCCTGCCGTGATTTAATCGCCTGTTGGCTTGTCTGTCTCTATGGCTGGGGAACTTCTTCCAGGGGCCAGAGTCTTGTTTGCTGCTTATCTCCAGAGTCCAGCACTGCGCTCGTTTGTCAGTAAAGGGAGGATGAGTGGATGCTTGAGTGAATGAATGAATGAATGACATTAAGATCTAATCCCTTCCTCTTGGCCTCTCTTCTCTCATTCCTCCTTTCTGGGCTCTTGGGAGCTAAATTAATTTACCGTTTATTGGGCATCTTCTATGTGCCAGCCTTTAATATCTCCTTTAATCCCCCCACCCCTGGGGAAGGTAGTATCATTCCTCTTTAATTAAAAAGCTGAGGTTAAGAAACGTGACTAAATCACATAGTTATTAAACCAGGGAACCCAGGATTTGGACCCAGAATGGTTTCAGTTTTCATCATTTTTGGATCTTTCTTTGCTTTCAGATCCCAGCGCCATGCCTGAGGCCTAGACACCATCACCTCCGTGGCTGAGACTTAATTATCCCCCCAAATCCTTTCTTCTCATATTCCCAATTTCAGCTGGGCACCTGGGGCCATCTATAATAAAGACCAGATTTTCCAGCCTTCTTTGAAGCTGTACGTGATGAATATGTAAGTAGAATTGGTTCATGCAACCTTCCAGAGAAGTATCTTTCCAGGCAGGGCGGCTCCCTTCCTGGCCCCTTCCTTCTTCCTGTCGACCAGGTGTTCAAGCAGCCATCCAGACCACTGCACAGAAGCCATCTACTGACGATGGCAGAGCAACAGGATGGAACGGGCCTGGCCATCAACCCTGGACTGATATGCTCAGACTTCATTTACGTGAGAGAAGTAAATGTTTGCCTTGAGTAAGCCACAGTTATTTGGGGTTTTCTGTCAATCTGAACTTAATCCTATTTAACACCACCCCTTACCTACATGGCCTCAAAAGCTTCTTTCATTGCATCCTAAGCTATCCTCCTAAAAACCACCCCCCCTTTAAACACTAGTTTTTGTGTGTGTGTGTTTCTCCAACTCGTAAACCTGAAGTGGCTCCCTTTGTCCTAACAAAAATAATTCCAAATTCATAAGCCTGACATTCAAGGCCCCACTATAAACTGGATTTATCTTGTCTCACATGTCTCCACCCAACTGTACTCTCCAGACTGGTTTCCTTGATGTCTCCATCACCTATTATCTTAGTTGGGGCATGCCAGCTGCTGTAATAAATAATCCCAAAATTTCTGTGGGTTCTCACAACCAAGGTTAATTGCCTGCTCATGTCGCAGTCTGATGTGGTTGGCAGTGGGGAGGGATGGAGTTCTGTTCCAGTCATTCAGGGACTCAGGCTCTCTCCATTTGGGGACACCGCCATCTTCAAACTGCAGTCTCCAAGGTTACCATGCAAGGGGAAGAGAGAGCGTGCAGGGGCATGTGGGAAGATTTATGGGAAGCCTAGAAGCAGTGCTCATTATTTACATCCATATTCTGTTGTCCAGAGCTCAGTCACATGGCCCGACTGAACTGCAGGGAGTCTAGGAAATTTAGTCTTTCTGCATACCCACAGGAGAAGTGACATAGCTTTGTTGAGGACATAACGTTGTCTCTGTCATTCATGTCTTACTCTTCTCATCTCTGAGCCTTCGCATTTACTATCCCTCTGGACTTGGAATGCTTCCCTTCAGTCCCTGCCAAATGGTCCCCAACAAGAAGGGGGAATATTCAGTTTCTTCCATGAAGCCCTCCTTGATTGCTCTCTCCCCTGAATGAATAAACCATGCAATTGCCCAAAATGAGCAATTTACCACAGGGTTGCCTTGGTCTCTGTTTTATGTGGACAGGTATGGATAGCAGCCTTGAGACACTGAGAAGTGAAAGGCCATGAGTTACATACATATGTTAAAAAATGTTCATTGGAAGTGAACATCACCAGACACGGCCCGTGTTGAAACCGGATAGGTTGCCATAAGAGGAGCACAGCATCGCTTCTTTGATATTCTTGGCAAAGATGCATAACTTGAATCCAATCATGAGGAAACAGACAAATTGAAATAGAGGGACATCGTACCAAGCAAGCAGCCTATAATCTTTAAATGTGTTGAAGTTACAAAAATCAGGGAAAGATCAAAGAACTATTTTGGAGTGAAGGAAGCATCACGTGATGGAGACATGGGAACTAAATGCAATGTGTAATTTCTGACTGAACCTTTTTGCTATAAAAGACATTATAGGGACAGTTGTCAAAACTTGGATGAGGTCTGAGGATCAGATGGTGGCAGTGCATCAGTTTTAATTTCCTGATTTTGATGGTTGTTATTGTGGGAATGCAGGAGACTCCCTTGTGTACAGGAAATACTTGTAAAGTACTTGGAAGTGATAGGATATTAGGTTTGCAACTTATTCTCAAATGATTCAGAAAATAAACAGTTCTTTGTACTACACTTCCAATTCTTCTGTAGTTTGTCTCTGTCTCAAAATAAAAAATAAAATGCTTGTTGGAGGAAAACTTCAATAATGTACACCTCGAAGCCCAGTTAAAAAGGCACATTTCATAGGCCAGCCTCCTCAGTTGGCCCCTGTGCCCTGCCCTTGTGGTTTTGGCAGTAATCACTACAGGGGTACTGGCTGTTGATGGCCCACATTGCAGCCTTTCCCCTCCTCTCTTTTTAGAGAACCCTGATTCTGCTGGGGCTCAGCAGTGTGCCCAGCCTTGGGGGATGCGTCACCAGTCGAAGCCAGATAGGACACCTACTCTTTCTTGTCAGACACTGGAATTCCATTCCATACTATGTCTTTCAGATCAACCCTCCTAAAAACAACAAAAGACACTGGGCAAAATGAAAGAGGTTAACTTAAAAGCTTCAAGAAAAAAATAAAAAGGCAGCAAGGAATACCAAGCTGATTAGAGGGTGAAAGCTTATGACGAGAGAGGGAAGCACCAAAGCTGCTTATCTTGAGGTTATTCGTAGACACTGCTCACTTGGTCTTTGGTTCTGGGGACACTGGAGACAAGAGGGACAGAAGGCCAGGTCCACCAAGGCCCAAGATGGGGGATTTTCAAGGAGGGGTGCCAGAGACTGGCTTTCCCAAACTCCCTTGCAGCGAGGGGCGACTGTAGGATTCAGGTCTGGTCAATGAGACATACGGGAGATCTGGGCAGTTCTGGGGGAAGACTTTTCTCCCTGATGAAAGGAGACAGGGTAGGAGGAGAACTCCCTTCTTCTCTCTCCTTCCTCACTGCTCCACATGCTGTCTTGGGATGCCATTGTACAGTGCTCTGGCAGCCATTTCATGACCACAAGGCTGTGAACACTGAAGGTGGCAGAACAGAGGGATCTGTGAAGAGCCTGGGTCATTGACCAACCTTTGAAGTACCCACTTCCAGACATTTTGCTGGAAAACCCATTTAAAGCTACTTTGGGTATAACATGTGATTCCTCCTAGTAGAAGGCCTCTCTCTTAATTGAGAAAACCACATGCATACCAGAATTGCATGGCGGGGGCCTTCCCTACTCTCACCTCTACCACTCACCCACCCCCAGAGTCACAGAGGCAGCTTGTGGCCTCGCTGGGCTCTCAGGCAGACCAAGGACGGTGGGGGAAGAGTAAGGGCCCCAGCCCCTCAACCCCATAGGCTCGGAGGGTTCACAGGCATTTATACTGGTCCCTTGTCTCCTCTGCCTCAGGGTTGGTGGCATGCAGGGTCAAGAGGGGGATCCCCGGCCCAGTCTCTGCTCCCCCCACGGAAGGATGAGAAGGCATCTCTGGGGCTCATGAGTTTGCTCCGTGAAGTGGGGAGATTGGTCCCTGTTAGCCCTGTGTCTCAGGGCTCACATTAGGGTTGGCTGAGCAAACCCCTTACTCTGCTTAAGCTGGTGCCTTATGTACTGCATGTCCTTTACTTTAATCCTCAGGACAACCACCGCCATGGGGGGGGGTTGTTATTAATACCCAGTTTACAGACAAGGAAATGGAGGTTCACTGAGCTTAAGGGGTTGGCCCAAATCACCCAGCTCATAGGTGATTTAATTTACTTAATTCAGATCTGTCCAACTCCAGACCATTGCCTTCTCCAACTGCCTCCCCTTCCCTCCCCACCACCGTGATGGGCAGCTCAGGGATGAAGCAATCAGGGGAGACTTCCTGGAAGAGACAGGGAAGGGCATGCCTTAAAGCCTGGAGAGGAATCCGAGACAGAAGGCAAGTCAAACACTCTAGAGGGAACAGTCAGAGCCTCAGAGCTTGGGAGGGAGGGAGAGTCAGGGAGATGCGCTGGTGCCAGGAGGGCACCAGTGGGTGCAGTTGTCGGGGAGAGAGTACAGCCTGGGGTTAAGCACCCAAACTCAAGAGCTAGAGAGTTGGATTGCCTCCCAGCTCTGCTGTTTATCAAGTGTATGGCTTAGGGTAAGTGTTTAAACCTCTCTGTGCCTTAGTTTTCCCATCTGTAAAGCGGGTATGGAAACAGTACACACCCTATTGGTCTCAGCTACGACAAGTCCAGGACTTGATAAGCATTATTCCCATAACGTTTCTTCGTTGTAGCTGCCCCCCATCCCAACCTCCAGATGCCTTTGGGGTGTCTCAGAGGGCTCCTGGGTGTGCCCCAGCCCGTAAGGCCTTGGTGCTTCTGCTGAAGACACCCACTGCCCCGAGAACTCTACCAACCTGGGCTTCCTCTAACCCCAGCCCTCCTCCTCCCTCCCCTCTTCTGTGTGGGGAAATGAGAGCGATAAGAACCAGCAGCTTCAATTAAAACCGAGTCGCTTGAACAATAATGGAAAAGTAATTGAGCTAAATTGAAATGTAATTGGAAAAAAAAATCATGGCTTAACATGGATTTAGAAACCAGGCTGGGGTCCGGAGCATCTCCATTCTCCAGCCTCCAACCTCCTCATCTCTTCCCCATCCCTCAGGGGGCTCTCAGTCCAGAGTCCCCACAAGCTCCTCTCCATCCTCCCGAGGCTCCTCCACTCCACCCCAAGTTGTCCTAGTTGGTGCTTCGCAGTCAGGGGCAATTTTGCACACACACGAACTCCAGGGGACATTTGACAATGTCTGGAGACAGTTTTGGTTGTCACACCTGGCTGGGGGCAGTGCTGCTGGCATCTAGTGGGTAGAACTGCAGACACAATGCCCAGGACAGCCTCCATGCAAAGGGTATCCATCCCCAAAGGCTAATAGTGCTGAGGCTAAGAAATTGCCCTGCTCCAACTGTCCACTCTGCAGAGGCCCCCACTCTAAGGGGCCTCTGGTTTCCTCTCCCCACACCAGCGTTAGGGAGACTTCCCCCTCTTTTTGTGTCCCCTGCAAACTCCAAGACCCTGACAGTCAGCAGAGAGAAGGGCAGATGTCCTTAGTTCCGGGGGCCATCTATCCCCCCACCCTCCAGGGGAGTTCTCCTACCCCCAGGCCGGGGCAGGGGAGGGCATGCTCATGGCTGGTTGGTGCAGAGCTGGGGCTGCCCCAGCCTGCAGACTCCCAGCCTGTGCACCAGCCACTGTGCTACCTGAGCACCGGGGAGTGGGGAGAGGAGTCTTCTCCACACCCTCAGGCCCTCTGCCCCTCTGTCTGCACCTGAAAGTGGGCTGCTGCCCACACAAGCCACGCCTCGCCCCACTCTGCATCTCCATATCCTCCCATTTCCCCCTTCCCACCTCCGCTTCTGGGCTCCGGTGTGGGGCTCCAGTGAGGGGGTGGGGACCTTGTGGGGCTTGGGAGGTGAGCAGGAGGTGCCTGTTTGGGCTCCTGATAAACTCAGGAGTCAGCTGGCGTGAAATGAAGAAATATGGCTCCCGGTAAATATTTATTTTCTATCAGAAATTAGCAAACCAAATGTAATTAAAAACAACTCTGTGTGTGCCTTCTCCACGCCCACCCCCAACCCAAGTCTAGAAAATGACATCTCGGAATAGTGACTCACAGAGACCGGGCCCTAATTAGCAGGTTGCCCCTGTGGCTGAGGCCGCCTCCCTCAGCCTCCTCAGGAAGCGGCTGCTACTTGGCGTGGGCCCAGGCCACCAAGGCCTCTGCAGATCCCCTCTGTCCTCTGGTCCCCTCCCAGGTCCAAAAAGCTGGAACCCCCGAGCAGGGCCCAACAAGGGTGGAGGGAGAGTGAAGCAGACCTCTCATCACCGAGTCTGGAGTGTGACTCTGCCTCCTCTCTGCTTGGTGGCCGCCCACCCCCTGGGGAGGCAGCTGGGGTTGCTGGTTGGGAAAATGGCCTTGGCAAATCAGCTGAACCTGATTCCCTTGCTTTCTAGCTGTGTGACCTTGGATAAATTCCCTTAATTCTGAGCCTCAGTTTTCCCTTTTGTAAAAGGGGGAGTGTGAGGCCTCCATTGCAGATTCATCGGCCATGTAATGAGTCCCACTATGTGCAGAGCCCTGTCTAGGCTGTGAGGGTGGAGCCGGGACACAAACAGATCAAAGCTCTGCTCTCAGGACTCCCCCTGTGCAGGGCATGGCAAAGCGCATGGCACATGGTGGGTGCTCGGGAGTCGAGAGATTCCCTCCCACAGCCTCCATCAGACATTCCAGGATGACGGAGGAGTCCTGGCAGTGTCGTCACCACTTAGGCTGAGTAATAATCTCTCCTCTTTATCGAGCACCTATTGTGTGCCTGGCGCTGCGCTAGCTGCTGCTCCTCTAGGGCGGCTTAGCTTCCGGGTCTGGGCCCCGTGCCACCTTGGGATGGGGTGCACGGCGGGCAGAGACCCCCGACTACCGCCACTTTGTCCTCCTCCTTAGCCCAGGCTGTGGGTTGCTGTGCTTAGTAAGTATTTGAGACTGAGCTTCCAGAAATGCTGTTTCCCTCCTGTCAGAAGCTCTATTTAAAAGTCTACAGTGGCCTAGTGCCAGCCCTGCTCATAGGGAATCTACAGCTGACCTTTCTGACCTGGGCCACTGACTTAGCCGTTTGACTGAAGAAGTTGCAGTCAAGCCCACCCATGCCTCCTCACCCTTACCAGCTGTAATGGACCAGCCCAGCTTCCAACTGCCAGCACCTGTGCCTCTTTGCCTGCGAGCTCTCTTGGGAGCAGCCCAAACCATCTTGCTGTGCTCAAAAATGCCACCTCCTCCAGGAAGCCCACGCTGATTGCTGAAGTCTGCTCAAGTCTGCCCCCTGGATTTGGCTTCGTTCACACTGAGTAAACTCGGCTTCACACACTTGGCACAGACTCCCTGAGATGAGGGGTTCTGTTTCACATATCCAAGCTTTAGCCCATCATATGGATTGTATCTCCTTCCCTCCCCAGCTTGTGTCACAAAAATTGGAGGTTCAAATCTTGTTTCTCTCTCTTAAGAGCTGGGGAAAGTTATTTAATTTCTCTGAGTCTGAGTTTCCTTGCCTGTATGTCATGGATGATAATAACAGAACCTTAGCTCATGCTTGTTTCAAGAAATAAAGGAGATGAGATAGATAAACTGTTTGATGGGATGCTGGGCACACAGGGAGGGAGCCCGCTGTCTTAGATGGTCTTCCCAGACCTTGTCCTCCTTCTGGGATTGGTATCTCCCTCTGGGGACCTGACCGCACCCGTCCAGCTCTGTGCTCCCAGTAGAGGATGTCATATGCCCCCTGCCCTCTCTTGACCGCAGGTGATCAGCTGAGGAGTGAGCCATGCTCAGAGCTAAGCCAATCAGAATTCTTCTCTGGGGTTCTTCAGCTAGAGCTGGGAGAGAGGTTCAGCTCCTTCCTGACCGAAACGCTACGGGACATGAGGGAGAGAGCCAGAGTGTCCTCCCTGTGGAGGAAGAGGGACTGGTCAATAGAGACTAAAGGGAAAATGTAAGGAAGCTGTGGCAGCATTTGAGCCCTAGGTTCCAGTTGTCCCCAAGGCTCACCTGCCTGCTTGTCCCTCCTTTCCTTTGATTGTAAGAAATATTCCAAATCCTTCCCACACGGCCTTGCCCCCTTTTTCGCCTCACTTCAGTCACTCAGGCAGGTTTCTGTACATGCCCCTATCAAATCCTGGCCGGTGCAGAACTCCCAGGAAGCCACCTCTCCTCCATCTGCTGTTGACAGAAGGCACAGGACTTCCTGGACGGAGAAGAGGAGGTGAGGGTGCCTCTGAGCCTCTCCCAAGAGCGTTTCCTGTTTTCCTTCCCCACAAAAGATAATGGAAAGAAACTGCAGCCCCGAAGAGGGCAATTAGTGATCAGGAAGAACTTCCCAGTGCCGGGAGCATGGGGCTCTTAGAAGCCGGGAGCGTTTGCACCCGCGTCAAGCTAGTGGAGTGCTGCAGGCGGGAGGGGCTGCACATGCCCCCCTCTGGAACCCTGAGGCCTCAGGCGGGGCTTGACTGCCCTTCTTTAGTCACCAGCCACATCTAGGTTGGCTGGGGGGCTCCCAGGAGGCAAGAAAGCCGGTAGGGACCTCCATCAAGACGGCCCAGGTGGTGGAGCTGCCGGTCTCCGGTCTGACTGGCTATCATTTCACTCCATTCTTCAGGCTGCTCAAGGAAAATTGCCTCCCTAATTGGCTCTTCTCTCCAACAAGCTGTAATGAGGCTAAACTTCATTCCAAGGGTGCTTAACCACCCTTTGGCTTCACTGGCTGCCATCTGCGGCCCCTGCCACAGTGCCTGCTCACATCACAGCGGGGTGGGAGGCGGGGGAGGGACATCCAGGAATCTCGCCCTGCGTTTGGTCTCAGCTGCCCAAAGACGTTACTCTGGGCCTGCGAAAGCACAGGGAACAGGGAGCCCTGCCATCAGGCGGTCCCAGTCTCAGGGGGGAGACACAGCGCTGCCCTCAGGGAGCCCTAGCCCGAGCAGGGAGACACACACCCTGTTCTTAAGGAAGCCCCCAGAATTACAAGGAAATACTGTTTCTTCCCTGGTCGAATCATAGGGAAGATAAGTCTCACACTGGCTAGACGGCCAGCCGACAATCCACTCATTCCCTTCATCCATTCAACAGTTTCACTCATCCAATCAACAAATGCTTATTAGATCTATTATCTGTCACACTGTTTCTAGCACTGGATTGGAGACACAGCTGTGAGCAAAAAGAACAAATGTCCTTGTTTTCATGGGGCTCACATTCTAGCAGGAAGGGACCACTACCCACCTGCCCCCGGCCCCCAGCCCCAGCCCAGGCTTCCAGTCTGGAGACAAGATAAGGGGCCGCTGCAGGCTACCTTGCAGGAGAGGCTGGCTGAACTTAACAGGGTGAAGCCAACTCCTATAACAGAGAATCCAAAGTGTAAACAAGGGGATTATGTTTCCTCAGTGTAGTCTGAGTTCCAAGGTAGGGAGTAGCTCTCCTCCAAATGGTGATGCTGAGACCCTGGGGCTAAAGACAGCCCCACTGGCCTACAGGTTCTGGCCTGGAGTGGCCCCCACCACCTCCTGCACCCCATTAGAGAGAGCTTAGCCACATGGCACACTTCAGGGCAAAGGAGACTGAGAAACGAGGTGCCACTGGGCAGCCATGGGCCACAGTCCCCTCGCCATGATGAAGGGAATGGGTTTGGACTGTCAGCTAGCAATCTACCCCAGTGTGAGACTTGACTTTCCCTATGATTCAACTAGGCAATCAGCTCTTGGAGCCAAGAATGCTGTCTCCTAGATCCTCCCACACCTGGCCCAGCACGGGGCAGTCAAAATCCCTCTGGTTCATATGTGGATTCAGAAATAGGAAGCTGATGTTATCAGTTATCAGTTATCAGTGTAACAAACTCAGTGGCTTAAAACAAGAGCCATTTATTTACTGCCAATCCTGGGGGTCAATAATTTGGGCCAGAGTTTTGCCTGGGATCCCTCATGGGACTGATGGTTTAAGATGAACTCACTTCTCTGGAGGACGGTGCTGGCTGTCCGCTGGACCTTGTGTCTCCAGCATTTAGCAGGCTAGCTTGAGCCCTTCAAGTGGCAGTGTCAGGGCAGAAAGCCAGTGAGAATGCGAATTGCAAGGTCTTTGAGGCCTGGGCTTGGCAGTAAAACAACCTCACTTCTGCTGTGTTCTGTTGGTCAAACCAGCCCAGGTCCAAGGGCTGGGGAAATAGACTCTGGCCCTGGGTGGGAGGAGTTGCAAAGAGTTTGTGGCCATTTAAAGTCGACCATGTTGTTCTGGTTATATATCGCTGCATAACAAACCATTCCTAACACTTAGTGGCTTAAAACAGTGACACTTCCTTTGCTCATGAAACTTCAATTTGGGCAGGACTTGATGGGGACAGATTATCTTTACTCCAGCATGGGGGCTGCAATAATCTGAAGGTCACTCACTCACATGTCTAGGGACTGATCAGCTATCGGCTGAGACCCCACCTGGGGCTGCCATCCAGGACCCTACTCGCAGCCTGTGCTTTCTCCCTATGTGCAGGTGGCTTCCCGGGGTGAACATCCACACACAGAAAGAGACCTGGGCAGAGCTATATCACATTCTATTGGGGAAGGCAGTCACCAATCTGCCCAATTTCAGGAAGAGAGAAAATAGTTCCACCTTTTGATGAGAAGTGGCCAGGTTCTGGAAGAGCTAATATAGGACCAGAAATATTGCTGAGGCCAATTTTGGAAAATGCAATCTACCATATATTCCTTGATTCTTCAGTCATCCATTTATCAAATTCCTGTGGCACACTCCTGTGCGTCAGGCACGGGGTGAACACCATTCACGCACACCTTCTGCTTCCCAAAGGAAGCGAGCCACCTGGTACCCTAAGAGTGGGAGACTGACAGCCTTTTGCCAGAGGCATCACATGGGGGGTGGGGAGAGATGCTGGTACCAATGCCCATCACACCCAAGAACAAAAAGAGGGTGTACAGTTCAGGAGGCGGGATTCTCATTAGAACCTAAGCTTTTTCTAAGCAAAGATTTGTTCTGAGGGATATGTGCTCACTGTTCTGCCTTCTTCCCAATCCCCCAGGCTCAGCAGAGGTAGGGGACATGGGGTGGGGAGGGCTCATGTCCCACTGAATGTAATGCCCCGGGGCCCTTTGCTTTTCAATTTGGACGCACACATGGGCACAGCAGGTGCTCACAAAAGTTTGTTGGATTTGAATATCTAAACTTATTCTCCCACAAGCAGCCTGAAGTCTGGGGCCTTGGCTTTCCACATAGTATGTGTTTATACATGTTTGGTGAATGAGTGAAAACGATCAATAAGACTACCAACTGCACCCTGTATCAGTTCTCAGTTTTTGGGTTTTTTTACAGCAAAAAACAATTATAATTTATAGCTGGACACATAGCAACCTAGAGTAAAGCATGCATTTCCCAGCCTCCTCTGTAGCTAGGAGTGGCCGTATAACTAAGTTCTGGCCAATGAGAGGTGAACAAGAGTGTGGCATATTTAACTTCCAGATTATATCTTTAAAAAGAGAGAACCAGACCTCTCTTGCCCTCTCCCTTCCCCTCCAGCTGAAATGCAATGTGGTGGGGACATTTTGGAGAATGTGGACAAGAGAACATCTCAGGGGTGATAAAGCAACAAGGTGAAGCTAGAAGGAGCCTGGGTCTCTGACCTCTTGCAGCTGCCATCCCTGCCCTTGACTACTTACACTCAGACTGTTGTGTGAGAGAGAAACAAATTTCTCTTGAATTTGGCCACTACTATGGGGGGTCTCTGTTAGAGCACCTGAACCTCTTTCCTAATCTATACAGCAAGGAGGTGAATATATGCACGAATGCATTCATGACTAAGTGAATGATCTATTGAGTGAATGTCTAAATGGTTGCTGTTATGGTGACAGCAAAGAAACATACCTTATTTATAAAGCAATAGCTCTTTTTGTGACATTTAGTTACTTAATGTGAAGTGTGTAGGGGGTAGGTTCAGGGATGATTCAACAGCTCAACAGTCATCAAGGACCCCAGGTTCATTCTACCTTTTTGCTACACCATCTTCAGAGTGTTGGTTTTTATCCTTGGTAACTTATGGTCACAAAATGGCTACCACTGTTCCAGGCATCATGACTTCACGCAATCACCCCAGTGGGCAGGAAGCAGAGCAAGAGCCAGAGTGGTGAGATAGGCTTATTCCTCTGAGTTTCCTTCTTTCAACAGGGAGAAAAAACTTCCTCCCACAGCCCCCTGCTGACTTCCTTTTACACCTTATAGGTCATACCTGGGTCACACGGGGCAGCTCTAGCTGCAAGTGAAGCTAAGAAATGAGCGCCTCTGTTCTTCAAGCTCCACAGTGGGAGGAGAGCAAAAAAGAAGAGAGGGACTATGGCATTATTAACCAACAGTGTCTGCCACAGTGATTAAGTAGGTGAATGAGTGAATGAATTGATGAATGAACAAACACTATATGGTAAAAATGAACTATGTTCTCTCCTGCCCTGGTAGTTGGGAGAATCCCAGAGTCAGGATCCAGGAAGGGAGAAGCAGACAATGGAAGAAAAGGGATGGAGATTCTCCGGGGGTTTAGAGGCAAGGAGGTCAGAGTTCCTGGAACTGGGTAGATGGTGAGGGAGGTGGGCTCAGAACAGACTCGGTGGATTCAGGATGGAGACGCACCTGGAAGCTGGTCGGGGATGACAGACAGGCATAGGGGAGAAAGAGAAATCCACCCTGGCCTAAAAAGGATGCAGTTCCTGGAATAGGAAATGGCTCAGTCAAGCTGGAAAACCTGGACAGGGCCTATGGGGACAGGAGGGGACACTGGGTTCCAGGTGTGGGCAGTGGCCTTTGGATTAAATGTGCATTACAGGAATCCATCCTCTGCTAACCCAGAGATACAAACAAAAGGCAATTTTGGCTAATAGTGATGGTTCCTATACCAAATCCTTTACCGTAATAGCAAATAAAACACAGAACATTGGAAATTGGAGCTTTAGGGCCCCAAGGAAATCATTTACTTCTAACTCCTTCCATTTTGCAAGTGAGAAGGTCAAGGTCCAGACAGAGGAACCAAAGAATGTCCATGGGCAGAGCCTGAACCAGAACCCAGACTCTGGGACCAGTCTGCCCGCCCACTGGGCCTTACTCTATTTCTCAGGGCAGAGCTATAGCCTCCACGGAGTGACTCAGGGGAGACCGTCTGGGGTTTCCCAGCCCATTCTGGAATGTCGGGAGCATAGAGCAGAGCCCCCGCCCCCATTCTGCCATGGCCTTGCTCCCACCATCTTACAGGATGCAGACGTTTGGGAGAGGACAACAGCTGGCCATGGGGAATGACCCACCTGCAAAGTGCTGTACTCCTGACCACTGGCACAGTTCAAGCAGAGCCAGGGAGTTACTATAGGGAGGACGCTGACTGTCCTTTGGAGGGAGCGGCCAGAGGTTCCCTCCAAGGTTGAACCCCCTTGGCAATACCTCCAGCCTGACTCACCAGCCAAGAGAGGCTCAGGTCTGGAGGCGACAGACACCTCTGCCAGCCCTGGAGGCTGATCCCATGGCGACAGGGAGGTGAGAGAGAGGCAGGAAGAGGAATTTATGGAAGTCTCTAAAGGCGTGGCCCTGGGCCCAGCAGGCCAGCAGAGGGAAGGCACCACTTCCTTGGACCCAGGCCCACTCATCGGAGGCTGGGGACCAGGGCTGAGGAAAGAGACCTGGACTCTCCATCCTCCATCCTCACCATCACCAGTCCACAGGCCAGAAGCCAGCAGGGAGCTGCACATTCCTCCCACCAGGATCCAAAGGGGAATAGCACTGGGGTTAGTGGACATTTGCTCATCCAGCAACTAGCTACTCTGCTCAAGTTTTAGACAAAGAAAACGGCCTCAAATTTCCATCTTAGGAAAAATGGGGACTTTCTACTCCCCTGCACCCCACTTTTTCCCCATCTCTGGACCCAGGGTGAGGTGGGTAAAGGAACATCTCTGAGACCCAGTATAGACCCCACCTCCCACCACCTCCACCCTTTCTCCAGGAGAGGGTGACCCAGGCTCGCCAATGACCTCCTGGGATCCTTCTGGATTTACTGGGCTGCCCCCACCAAGGGTAGAAGGGCTGCACTGGCCTGTGGGGAGCCATAGAGGGCAGGACTCTACTGCCTGTCCTAGCAGTTGCCCTCCCCCCCACCACGCTCCCACCACCCCGGGCCCACCTGCCGCTCCCTGCCCCCTGGCCGGCAGCCATCCTCCCCGAAGGCTGTGAGCCTTTCCTCCTTAGTCTCAGCCTCCAGTGATCCTGACATCCACCCACACTGCCAAGACCTCTCTGCCTCAGGACTCAGCCAGACGCCCGCGGTCCCGCTCCTGTCCCAGGCCAGCGCTGCAGGCGTCCAGCAGGCAGCCCGCCCCTGGGCACGGAGCCCGGAGTCGGTGCTGAGCGGGAGACCGCCTTCCCAGGGCCGCCAGCTCTGCCGCCATGGTCTTGCTCCGCGCCCACGCCCAGCCCGGCGCCCTGCCAAGACTCAGTCTGCCATTCCTGCCACCCGCCCGCCTCTTGGTGGGGGTGGGGCCCTGCGATTGGGGGTGTGGAGCGGGGAGCAGGCCGACCAGCTTCCCCTTAGGCCTGGGTAACAGAAGTCCCCGATGTTGGGGAGGGAGCAGAGACGACAGTATGCTGCTCAGCCCCACAAACAGGTACAGGGCCGTCACTGGGGTTTCCTTTACCTTCTTTCTCTGCATTGCTTAGGAACACAGAACCCCCTCATTTCACTGGATCCCAGAGCACAAGAACCTTCAAGGTCAAATCTCTCCTCCACCTCTTCCCCCAGTTTACAGGAAAACCGAGGCCCAGATGCAGTTGGCTTATTTGAGGTCACAAGCCACACTCTGGGTCCAGGGGTCCTTGGCTTTCCTCACAGGGCTCTGTCCACTCTCCGGGGGCACAGTCTCCACCTCGCTCTACTTCCCCTCAGCCCTTCCTTCTTCCTCACGCAGGTCCTGGAATCAGGGCCCCTTCTCCGACCCTAGACTTTTGAAGCAGAGATCAGCAGAGGCTTGGATGCTTCTAGTCCAGAGTCTGAGAGTTTCCAAGGCAGAGTTTGTGCCTACTTGGTCTGGGACGAGGCTGGTAAGGGCCCCCAGCCCCCACCTGCTTCCAGCCCTCCCCAGGCTGCCTGCACTCACCTTAACTGGGGTGAGGCCCCATTCAATGGCCCCTCATTCATGAGGGAGGGAGACGCTGGTGCTGTTCAGGGGTCCCCCAGGGGGCGCGCACAGACGCTGACACACGCTCAAGCACCCTTTACACTGGCACGTGCTCACACGTTCACACGTGTGCGGGGGTCAGGCGTATCTCAGACGGTAGTATTTGTTGCTGGAAATACTGTCACTCTCCTTGGGATTTTTCTTATTCACAACTTGTCTTGACACCCCCACCTCCATCCCTGGTCAAAGCAACCCCATTCTTCTCCTTCTCCTCCCAATTGTCTGAGTATTTTTATTTGAATAAATCAGCAGGAAAAGATGTGAAGGCCTAAGTTCAAAGCTCTTTCCCAATGTCTGTGATGTATGGTTATAAAAATAATGCTGAGAATAGAAAGTGACCTTTATTTCAAATCTATATCCTTGATGACTTCTGGCTTTTCTTGAGAAAATAGATTTTTTCCTGGTTATTAAAAATAATACATGTTCACGTAAAAGATATTCAGGCAATACAGAAAAGTCTGAAGATGTGAGTCAGAGCACCTGAAATTTCATCACTGGGATAACTACAGAAAACTCACTGAATATTCTTCCAGGTAAAAACAAAAATGCACAGATATTTTTATATTAAAAAATGAGATAGTAATAGGCATGCTCTTTTCTAATCTGCCTTTCTCGCAATATATTTTCAATGGCAGCAGAGACTCCGCTGCGGGGGACATTGGGCCCTCTCCGCTCCTTACCCTACTTGTCAGGGCCCTGCAGAAGCGAGCGGAATGGTGGGTGGTCTGGGGGGGGGGGGGGCACTGAGAGGAGGGCAGCACACGAGATGGAAGGAGGCCTTGTGAAGTGCTGGGTCCACTCAGCTGAGTGTTGGCGGGCCTCATGGGGCCTGAGAGAAATGGGGAGCTCAAGACATTTTTAAAGACCAAAACTGCTGAAGAGACAGGGTGATGGATTCAGTGGTAGGATTTGCATTTGGGGGCCTGCCAAGTTGATCTCAGAGCAGGGAGACACCCCGGGCACTGACAGGGCTGCATGCCCAGACAAGATGAGTTTAGGAGCAGGGGGTTCCGAGAAGCAGTATGGAGGGATGACTCCACCTGGGTTGGGATGACTTCAAGGAGACGAGTTTCGACTTTTTTCTTGATTTATTTATACCCATCCTCTTTCTAAAAGAGTGTTTTAGTAGCTTTCCACAAAGGACATATGCAAAAAGGTCAGGCAGCTAGAAATAAAAAATCAGGACCAGGGACAATTTCCATCTGAAGTGGAGGGCTGCACAGGAAAGGGCCCCCTCCTCCCAGTCCCCAGGGATGAGCTGGTGAGAAAAGCAGAATGATCCCAAGGGCTAGGAAGACGAGGACAGGAGCTGGCTGACGTGAATGAACACTGTACCTGAAGTCAGAGGTCTACATTTACCTCCAGGCTCCTCCCTTTCCTAATTTTATGAGCTTGGGTATCTACAGCACCTTTCTGGGCCTCAGTTTCCTCATCTGTAAACATGAAAATAAAAATATCCAAGTCATCGTGCGTTATTATACGCATAATGACAGTATACTCTGTTCCCATAAGTAACCTGCCCAGTGGATTGGATCAGGGGTGATTTCTGACCCGAGGGTGGCCAGTCAGTAGGCTGCCCAATGCCGTATCTGTGACTGGGTACAAAGTGGGGGGCCCGTCCAGTCAGCCCTCTCTGTCTAGAGAGGCTAGTCAGTGAATGCTGGGCGCTACCCGTGGGAGGTCGAGAGGGACAGCTGGACTGGACAGGCCACAATGCAGAGGAGCGGGCACCATGCGTCAGGAGACAGCCGTGTGGGCAAAGGGAAGCAGATGCTGGGAAGTGGCTGAATCACACTGGGGTGAGTATCTGTTGCTGCTGTAACAAACTACTCCCAACCTCAGGGACTTAAAACAGTAAGTATTTTATTATAATCCATGACTCTGTGAGTCAGGAACCTGGACAGAGTGTGGCTGGGCAATGCTTCTGTTCCATGGAGCATTGAAAAGGGTGGTCAGCTGGTGGGTGGACTGCTCTGAACGGTCCAAGGCAGCTTCACTCCCACATCTCGTGGGGGGATGGCCGGAAGGCTGAGCTCAGCTGTGAGGTCACCTGGAGCCCCTTACATGGCCTCTTCAGCATGTTGGTTTCAGGGGAGTTGGGCATCTCACATGGTGGCTCAGGAACTCCAGAGAGAACATTCCAAGGGGCCTGAGTCAAAGCTTCATGGCATCTTCATCTCGGAATGTCACAGTCTATTGGCCTAACAAGTCACTCAGACCAACACAGATTCAAGGGGGAAGGGAATTAGACTCCTTCTCTCTATAGGAAGGATAACAAAGGACTTGTGGCCACCCCCACCACTGAGGAGCCATGAACCAGAGCTACCTTGAATCCAAAATACCATCTTGCCCAAGAAACCCATCCTAGTTACACTTCTAGTGTTTGGATTTCTGAGAGTGTCTGTCCCCTCTCTACATATATCCTTACAATAATGTTCCTGCACTTGAGCGAGCCTGAGTGGGCCTACCTTCCTTGTGTCCAGTGAGCCAACCTAAAGAGGGTCCCAAGCTCTTAGAAGAGAAATACCAGGCGTGGCAGCAAGAAGTTACCTGAAGGAGGAGCCGATAAAGCCGAGGTAGGGAGTTCCTAGTCTTGTCACCTTTCTGAGCCTCAGTGCCACCATCTGAACATGGAAACGAAACTTTCTGCCTTACCTGAATCACTGTAACCTAGTAACATGCAAGAGTCGTTTCCCATCACCTGCCTGATCGCTCTGTGCAGCTCATGTCATGACACCTAAGCCCTTGGTTTGCGGTCACTCCCTGAATGTTCCATGCAGGGTGAATTTTCCTCACAACTGCCGGCTCCCATGACCTTGCAAGCTATTTCTCCTAAGGAAAACAATAGTAGAAAGACTCCCTCTGTCCCGCATCAGTCATTCTTTAGGTCTGTCCTAAATGTCTCTCTTTAGAGCAGTCTTCCCCGAATCCCCAACCCCAGTGAGGGTCTGCCCGGACCTTCCTTCCAGCCCCAGTTGTATTCACAACAGTGAAACGATTAGCTTAGAGTCCATCTCCCCCACTAGACAGGAGCTTCCAGGAAGGCAGTAGTTGACTAGTATTTGTTGAAGGAACAAATGAATGAGGACACCTGAGTTCACTGGGCTGGAGACCAGGACGATCTCCACTGCCTGGGCAGCAGAACAGGACCCGTGACAGCAGAAGCCAACGAGAAGCAGGGTCCCCCCGGGGCCCAAGGGGAAGCCCTAGCCTCTCACCCGCACCCCGTCCCGGCCTGCCTGCCCGCTCCACCCACCTGCCCCATGACACACACAGCCTCACCCCGAGCTCTAGAACATTGCAGCTTTATTGATTGAAACAACGCGTCCGCAACTAGAGGTTACATTTAGGGGAGTTGGGGGGTGAAAGAGAAACAAAGTGGGGTCAGAGGCTGGGGTGGAGACAGAAAGCAAGGCAAGGGGTGAGGATGGGGCCGTGTGACTAAGACAACCCCAATGCCCTTCACCCGTTGAGGAGGGTCTCCTGTTGTGCTTTTACCTTGGTAGAGGGGTGGGCTGGACATGGGGGGGTCGGCTTTCCTCCCAAGTCTGTGAGGCTCAGGGCGGGAGCAGCGGCCCCCCCTTCCCTGCCCTTTCTCCTGGGTTGGGGATGAAGGCCTTGGTGAGCTGACCACCTCAGGCAGGGAGGATGCTTGTAGACAGCTGGGCAGAGGGGTCGGGGTTGGGCTGAGACGGTGATGATGTGGGCAGCCGGCGGGGTGGGAGGTGCCAGGAGGGAGGGAGACCCTGGTGGGGCCCTGGGGAGTGAATGCAGGAGGGAGGGGGTGACGGTGGGCAAGTGCCATCTCTCTGGGCCTCAGCTTTCTCACCTGTACAGTGGGGGCACTAGGTTAGATGGGCTCTAAGGTCCCTTCCAGCTCTGATGGTCAAGGGATCCCCAGCACAGAATGGTCCTTCTGCCCCAGCACACATACCCCCAAACCTCACACACACCTTCATATACACCCTCACATCCAACACTGACCCAACAGAGAGGGGGTGCTACCCTGCCTTTGGAAGTATGGAGAGCTCCCCTGAACCCAGAACCTAACCAGTGGCCTTATACGGGTTCTCTAGGGCAGGTCTACCCACCACATTACTGGGGAAAGACCCTGGAAATACCTCCGGGCCAGGGAGAGAAAAACACCAAGATGGGCACACACGCCCACCTCCAGCCCTCCCGGTCCTCAGTGGGGAATCGGCAGGACGAGGACACCGGGACATGCTGAGCTGCACTGCCGGCCCGGCTCCAGGGAACACAGAGGGAAGGGAAGGGGGACAGTCCCTTCTGTCTGGGGGCCTGGGCAGCAGCTGTGGCCAGTGTGGGCAGAGGGAGGCAGCCTCCAGGCGGCAGGCGGCCTAATCTTGGGTAGGCGGGGTGGTGGCCTGGGGTGAGAGGCCAGGATGCAGGGCTAGGAGACTGTGCCTCTCCTGGCGCAGGTGCCCAGAAACATCTGTAATATCTACAGCACTTGGAGACAAGGCAGCTTGACTAAGCCCCTCACTGCTGCCCAGGAGGAGACCCCAGGGGCAGCGGCCGGCAGGGTGGTTTCCAAGTCTGCCTCCACCCCAGCTGGCTGTGTGACTTGGGGCCAATCCTTTCCCCTCTCTGGACTTCACCTTCCTCACTTACACCATGAGGGGTTCAGGCTTCTGAGGCCCATCTGGCACTGAAAGCCGAGCCATGGGCTTTCACTGAGTGCAGGGAGAAAGGAGAATGAACGGGAAAGGAGTGTCAGGGCCAGGCCGGGGAAGGCAGAGGCAGAGGAGCGTTCCAGGAGGAGGGCAGGCCCGCAGGCTCAGCTCGGCACCCCAGGTGGCTGTGTGGTTGCTTGGACAAGACAGCCAGAGCCAGACTGAGACTCCCCCTCTCCTCCCTGTACAGCACCTGGCCCCATGAGTCCCTTTCTCCCGCAGACACCAGCTGGGAGGAGACGGGGTGGGAGGACCCCACACCCTGAGAGCTGACCCTGGGCTCCCCATTTTAAGGCCACAAAATGCCTCAGCCACCCTGACTCGGAGAGTGAGAAAGCCATTGGGGAGATGCATCGGATCCAGCCAGCCTGGTCTCCCCTAGGCTGGGGGTCTCCACAAGCCACCTTCCAACACACGGATGCTCACACGCACTAGCACACAAGGACACACACAGCACAGGCAACCCTGCCACAGAGGTGCCGATTCACAGGCACAGCAGCCACACAGACACTGACTCATGAGTCACCCGGGGACACAAAGACACAGTCCCTGCAGACCTGGACACGCACACACACGCACAGACCGGATGCACCCTCGGGGCTCACGGTACCCTGCTAGTGTCAGCTCGCACTGACACCCGCATGCCCTGCAGACCCACCAGGAAACACACATGCCTGTGCTGGGCATGAGGTCGGCATGGGGCTGGGGTGGTGGTGGTGAAGGGGTCAAGGTTGGAAGGCTCTGAGGAGCTCACAGTCTAGTTGGGGCAACAGTCTAGATGGGACAGTTAAGGAACAATACCCAGCAGACACGATGGAGTTGTGTTCTGAGAACCTGGAGGCACTCATTTTGGTCAGAGGCCTTGGCTGGGCCAGGAAGGCAGCCAGGCTGGTGAGGTATCAGGAGGCCTGGCTCCAGCCCTGGCCCAGCTGCCCACCAGCTGTTGGTGATGAGGAGAACACAGGCCTGGCAGAGTGGGGAGTCCAGTAGTGTTTGCTCTTGTTCCCTGCCTGTCTCCGGGCATTGTGGGGCTGCCTTCCCTCTGCAGCTGTCCCCACCCAATGCTCCAGGGAAAGCCCTGTGACACCCCCCACCAAAGGTGCTTGCATTTCAGTAAGGTCATCTGTAAGCTCTTTGTCATCCATAGGGGATGAAAGGTAAAAATTCAGGTGGTGGCAGGCAGCTTGGGACTAAAGGAAGCAGTATATTTGGCCAGCACCCTACATTCATGTCACTCACGACAACGGCCACACATGCTCACATACACAGGCACTCCGAGAGGGGCTGCAGACCCGGCCTCAGACCAACATGTGTAACTGCCACGTGCACATTCGCACACACCCGTGCCCAGAGAGGCACCCATAGTGCTACACAGACACAGAGGGGTCCACACATATGCACACATGAGCACACAGCCATATGTACACTTACGCGAAGACTCATCCTGGAAGGGGCTGGGGCTCCTCTCCCCTGTGGATGGCTGGATGAGGGGATCTGGGGTGCTGTTGAAGAGGAGAGGTCTGGGTCCCATCATGCCCATCTTAGGCTACCAACCCAGAACCCAAAGATGGGGGCCATTCAGTTTGGGGTATAAGCGCAGCTCCTGGGGAACACGGGGGCCAGCAGCTGCTCCACCCCCTGCCTCCAGTTCTATAAACCCTTTGTCCTTCAGTGGCCCTGGGTGGGGAAGGAATAACCAACTAGACAGTGCTTTGCAATGGAATGGGGCAGGGAACCCCCGCACACACCTGCCTATCCAGGGCACCTGGTCATGCTAAGTATGTAAGAAACAGTGGCTCCACTGTACTTCCAAATTTCATACCTGATATGGGTATGAAATCGCAAAAGCAGGCTTTCTCCTCTACCCTTTTCAAAGTCAAGCCTTACCCCAGACAATGGCCTGGTCACCACTCTGTGGCTCCTCAGAGACGCAGGTTGGGGCTGAGGTTAGGCCAACCCACTAGACAAGAACCAGAAGCTTGTGGAGTGGGGTGGGAGGGGGGAGGGGGAAGGTGTCCGGGTTCAGACTGTCCAGGCCCAAGACCCTGTGCTGGGTCCCTTCAAAGGGGCACAGTGAGGGGAGAACGTGATGTCCTAGCAACGGGTCAGGGCACCTGGGTGACCTGGGGTCTCCACCTTCTAGCCCTCACCCTGGGACCAGAGTCATGTGCAGCAGGGGCCTCCCCTCCCTAGTTGTCCCCTGCACAGGGACATTCACAGAGCTCACAAAGTCCTGCCCAGCCCCTTCAACCCCAGCCTCCCCCACCCCAGGGAGTCCCAAAGTCCAATGGAGGGTGGGGCTCCTGGGTCTGCTCCCCATCTGGCTTGCTTCTGCAGAAGCCACCCACTGGAGCTCAGCCTTGAGTTAGGAATGGGGGAAGGTCAGAAACACACCACGGTGCAGCCAGGACAAGGCCTATATGGCGCCAAGGTCCCTGGGGTGGCAGATGCCATTCAGGTGAGTCCCCTGTCTCCGCAGTAAAGAAGGTGCTGGCAGGTCAGATAGAAACTTGTGCTTTAATATATCTCCGTGTGTGTGAGTGTGGGTGTGTGAGTGTGTGTGTCAAACGACCATCTCCAGGGCCTCAGCGCCGGGCCTCTGTCCTTGTTCTCTGCTTATCCTTGCAGCCAATGCAGGCCCCTCCCTGGCAGGCCAGCCCTGCCCCTGGGCCCCCCGGCCGGCGGGGGTCAGTCTTTGGTACAATGCAGACACTTTGGTGTGCCGGGGGCGGGGTTGGGGGGGCCACGCAGCTCTCATCGTCTCTGCAATGCCAAGAGGAAGATGGCCAGGGGTCCCCAGAGCTGTGGGTGGGGCTGGCAGGGGGCTCCACTGCCCGGCATTACCACCACTGCGACAGGAGAGAGAAGGGAGACAGGCCAGGGTTCTGGTCAGCTCAGCAGGGCCAGCAGGTAGCAGGCAAGCAGCTAGTCTGTGGGAGAGCCCGTCACCCTGCCCCCTCTCTCTGTGGGGTCTGAAAGTGGACACTGCCTCCAGTGCACACAGACACCCTCGTAGGCAGACGTGAGGTGGTATGCTGCAGGGGTTAGCTCAGTCTCCCAGATCCAAATCCTGGCTCTGTGGCTAAGACACAGGGCAATTCACTCAACCTCAGTGGGCTGGAATATTCTGGTATCTCTGCATGATACTTTGTTTTCAAAACAATCCACTTTCTAATAACCTGTCAAAAGCAAGACATACCAGAATATTCTGGAAACTGAGAGTGCCTTCCTCAGACCTACCCTCACCTCACCTCTGATAAGTAGCACGAAATAGACCATAGGAAGCAGAAGTTTAAGCCTTTCTTATGAGGGCTACCCCCGAGGACTGCTGTGAGGATTAAGTGAGATCCTGCATATATAGGATTTTTGTGCCTTTTCTAGTACATAGTAGTTGCTCAGTGAACTTGAGCTGCTATTACTGCAAACACCTGGCCTGGGTGGGGAGCATATGTTCACATCTGGGCCCACACAGAGGCAGTGACATTCCCAGATGTAGGCAGACCCAGTCCCTCTCTGGGACTGTAAATAGCTCACAGGAGGGCAGGGTCTGGTCCTCTCATTGTCCTATGTGTGCCCCAGAGCCTCGGCCCCAGTGGGGCCCAAACACAGCAGCACCTGTTCATAGTCACTGACACACAGGTCCCGTCACCCAGCCACTGTGAGCCCCATTCAGACACAAACACCCTCTCCTGACACAGGCAAGTGCCCACCCACACGGCCCTGCAGAGCTGGCTCCCGCACGCCTTCCCATCTTGCACCTTTACTGGGATCCATCTGCTTCCGGGGACACTCTCCCTTCTTCAGTGTGACGTCATCTATGGCGATATCCCCCAGATAGCCCGAGCCTCGAACTCCCTCGAAAATAACCTGGGGTGGGGTCAGAGAGCAGGAAGCAGAGGTTAGGAGCTTCTGCCAGAGGGATTCCCAGCCCCTTCCCCTCAGTCCACCTGGATGTACTCCCACCCCCATATTCTGCCTGATTTCCCAGAAAGAAGCACGGGGCCTTCCTAAGTGCTTCCTGGCCACAGCAACGGCCCATGGGCTGGGAGGGCCTGTGAAGGGCCTCTGGGCCTGGTGGACTCACCTGGAAGGGCCCACTGGGGTTGATAGGCACATGGGCCTGCTGCCACACGTTGCCCTTATTGCCACTGAGGGACCAGGCATGAGTGTCCAGGGCCCCTGTGTTCCGGGAGCGCACCAGGAGGTTGAGGGAGCCTGTGGAGGGTGTGAGGAGGGGAGGGCAGTGAAGTCTGGACGAGAGCGCTTGCCCTTCCACATCCCCTGAGCCCACAGCCCTGTCCCTGTGGATGGGACCTTCTCCCCAACCCAGACTGGTTCGATGTCCCGTTATCTTGGTGGGGGCGGGGCCCTCAACATTGGAAAGAGAGAGGACAGTGGCAAGGCTTCCATTCTTTGGGACAATTTGCAAATTTCTTCCCTTCCTTCCTAATCAGCTAATGCTCCCACCCCTGAACACACACACACACACACACAGACACACACACACACAGACACACACACACACACACACACACAGACACACACACACACACACACACACACACACACACACACAGCATCTTTCCCTTTCCCCCTCTAGAGAGGGGACGGTGAGTTGTCCCAGGGCAGTGAGGCATTGTCTGAGCACAAAGTAGGATTCCCAAAGCATGCTGTGCAGACCCTGGTGGAACATGACATGTGGGATCATTTCTGGAGGTACAGGAATGGCCTTTAAACTTTTTAATACTCATATGTCTGTTTCAAGAGGTGAATAAAGCTAGTCCTCCAAATCCATGATTTCTCTACTATTGATGCTTAGAATAAAGCCGGGAAAAAAGAGTGATTTGATTTAAAGAAAGATATGAGTATTTGTGCTATATAGACACGGTAAAAAGAAAAGTAAAAGTGAAATTTTGGAGGTGTTAGCTGATGGGTGCTGAGCCCATCTGCCCACAGCCACAGGGCCTGGAATTATGGAGGTGCTGAGGGGCACTGGAAGAAAGGGAGGGGATCACGGCTGGGCTAGCAGCACCCAGGCAATGGCACGCCCCTTCCTTGGCTCTTCTGGCCAATCTTGAGTGACATGCTCTCAGTGACATGAAAGACCTGGCTCAGAGGGCAGGGGAATCAATTTAGATGGCGCCTGGTGGCTGGCATTTCTACGGCATTGCCCAGAGACAATGCCATGCCATCTGTGACACCAGATAGACAGACCGCTCGTGGGGGAGAGCCATGAGGTGTTACGTGCCTGAGATGAAAGGAGTTGGCTTGGACCAAGGAGAGTCTGTGAGACACAAGGTCTGAGGCCAGCTGGTGCCCAGAGCTGCCAGGTGGGGTGGGAAGGGAGGGAAAAGGAGAGACCAGCACAGCAAGAAGCACCCCGTTCCCCAGCAGCTGCCCCAGGCCTGGCAGGGGACCCTCACCAGCAGATGGGGCCATGAGGGACTGTGACCAGCACCTGGTGGGTCAGGAGGTGCCACATTGGCTTCAGCAAGGTCCCACCCCAACACTTTTCAGGGTCCCCACCAGACCCAAAGGGACTGCTCTCTCCTTCCCCCGCCTGGGGTTCCTGCTCGGGTTCCTATCCCCCTGGGGTCTAGCCTCAATCCCTGTACCTTTTCTTCCTCCTCCATCATCCTGCCCAAGGATTCTGACGGGGGGACTCCACCTTTTCACTGCTCAAATAAAGATTGAATTTCTGCCCCCTTCCCTGAGCACCCCATCAGCTCCAAGATCTCCCCTGATCAGGGCTTCCTGACAGCCTTCGCTGGGGCCATCCCGGGCCCCCAGACCTTCCACCTCCCTTAAGAGTGGGCCTGCTCACGACATTGTTCCCTTTCTTCCCCACTACCTCCGAAGCCAAACTGAGCTACATGCTGGAGCCTGGACATGCTCCACCTTCCCGGCCTCGGGCTTCTGCTCAGGCTGTTCTCACTGCTTGAGGTGCCTTCCCCTATCGTGCTCCCCTGGCCAAATCCTTGTGCTTCAAGGCGTCACTGCTATGTCACCTCCTCCAAGAAGTCCTACGTTTGAGCTGGGAGTCCTATATGCCTCCTATGAACTCTGAGTCCTTAAACAGCAGCTTCCAGGCCTAGAGCCCAATCTGCTGTGGGGTGCGGCAGTTACTGGGTTCACATCTCCTCCTTACTTGACTCCTTCAGGGAAGGTCTGCATCTGGTTGCTATCAGTTCACAGTAACTGGATGCTGAGTGAAGAACTTTTGATGAAAGTCATCAGGACTAAACAAGGACTTTCACAGAATCTCAGGGCTAGAAGTTATCTCAGGGTTCATCAAGCTCAGGCCTCCCTCTTATTCATTCAGTCACGTAACTAGTTGAGTACCACTATGCACCCGGCACTGTTCTAGGCACTAGAGACACATCAGTGGATAAGACAAGACCTTGCCTTCCTGGCATTTACATTCTATTGGTGGTAAGCATGACAAAGGAAATTAAGGCAGGGAAAGGAACAGAGAGGTATGTTAGATGAGGCTGTCAGGAACCTCTCAGAGGAGACCTGAATGAGGGGAGGGGAGAACATTCCAGGCCAGGGGAATATCGCGAGCAAAGGCCTCTAAGGCAGGAAGCTGCCTCAACTATTTAAGGAAAAGCAAGGAGACCAGTGTGCTGGAGCTGAGAGGGAGCCAGGTGGAGAGAGGCAGAAAATGAGGTCAGAGCAGCAGGCAGGGGCCAGATCAGCTATGGGAAGCTTGGAGAGGACAATAATGGAAGGAACGGGCAGGGCCTAACCTCACTTACAATAGGGGTCTCTCCTTTACAGCATCCCTGCAGGACAGTCGTCCTGGCCAGGGACAGGGTAGCCCATTCCTTTGCTGTGCAGATCTGACCATTGGCAGGTTTTCATCAGGTAGAATCCAGTCTGTGTCCGAGTAATTTTCACTGACTGTTCATTCCACCTTCTGGGGAACACCAAGCCAGTTTGGGAGCAGCGCCTGCTCCCCAGGGGCTTTCTCTGCTACCTGGATATGCCAGCTCATAAGGCCCAGTTTCCCAGGGCCACACTGGTTCCAGCACACTCCCTGTGGCTGCCGGGTCACCAGTACGCCTCCTGAGTCGGGCGTAACACGAGCAAACTAACTGAGTGTTAGAATGGGAAAGTGGAAGGAAACCAGAATTGGTTTGAATTGGTTCCTGGGGAAACCAAATGCCCAAGCTGGGCAGGGCGGGGCAGTCCTGGTCACCTACCCCACCTACCCCACGGGGAACTTCTCACCAAGTCCAGACCCAGTCATGGGCAAACTGGTCTGCATGGATGGTCTGGGCGCCCCAGTGGACGCAGAACCTTCCATCCCAGCCCATTCTAGTTCATCAGTTCAGCCTGCCCCATCACTCTGGCGGTGGAGATGTCTCCATAATGAGCCTTTATGTCTATTTTTGTTTTAAAGTCACTTCTACTGTGCAGCCAAGGAAAACAACGAAGCTTTCTGTGGCCTGATAAGGCATGGTCACCGAGATGTATGATTCAGAGACAAAGGCAAGACACGGAACAGTATGTGTGGAATGGAGGGGGATATATGTATAATGGGGGGAATGTGTAGAATGTATATATTGGCTTCTACATGCATAAAGTATTTCCGGAAATTTGCCCCGAAATCTAGTACATCAGTGGCCTCTGGGGAGGGGCCGTAGGTGGCAGAAGGACTGAGATGGCAGGGGGGACTCTCATTATGCACCCTTTTGTACCTCTTGAAAGATAACGCAAAATACATTACCTTTCCCATAAGTAAGTAAAGAAACAAATAAAAGTTTAAAAAACTGTCATCTCTTCAGCAGAGTCTTCCACAACCAGGCCCCCAGGGTCAAAGCGTTACCAGAGGTCTTGGCCCCTGTCCATCTGCTGTGGTCATGTGTCACAATGGTTGCTAAATCCTATCTGCTGCAATTAGTTGTTTAATGTCTGTCTCTCCCACTTGACTGTAGGTGCCAGAAGAACAGGGAACTTATCCATTCTGTTCCCTGCAGCAGCCGATGCCTGGCACAGAGCAGGAGCTCGGGAAGGCAGGGCTGAACCGATGAGTTCACTGATCAATGGGACACTCCTACCAGGGCCATCTCTTCCCCCAGGGCATTCGTTAGGTTCACACCCACACTTAGAAAGCAGGACTTCCTCTCACTGCTCACAAAGAAGCACCCTTCCAACCCTGTGTTTAGGGCTTTGGGGGAGTCGGACAGACTTGGGTTGCTGTGTAATCTCAGGGAACTACTTAACCTCTCTGATTTACATGGTAACGCCTCCCTCACTTGGCATCTGTGAGGGTAATGAGACCACAGATGCAGAGCCCCTGGGGGATGTCACCTGACACCTGGCAGGAACTCAATACCTGCAGCCCCTCAGCTGTTTTCTCCACCTGCTTCAGGACTCGCATCTCATCCTGTCCAGCCATGTCCTTTGCAGCCTCAGGAAGCCTTGATCATCTCAAAACCTCAGACAGGCTGGCTCCGGGCTTAATCCCTTGCCCAGATTCTGCCCACATCCCTCCCAAGGGTGTGCGATTCAGCCAAGTCGGGAAGCCCAGGCTCACGTGGGCCAGTGTCTGTCACCCTGTGGACGCCCGCCCCCCTCCCAGCCCCGCACACATTCGGGCAGACTGCCTGGCCCCCACTCACCGATGTGCTTCCCATACATGTGGTAGAAGAAGGAGACACAGTAGAACTTGGCGCTGGCGTTGTACAAGGGGCTCACCAACCGCGCTCTGTCCCCCAGCTCCCGGGGCCGTGATGTCTCAATGAACATGTAGTAGCCTGTGGGGGACGGGGATGCGCCAACAGCCCCCCCCACCCTACCATGCCTGTCCCCCCACTCCTCTGCCTGAGCCCCGTCTGCCTGCATCCCAGTGTCTCCTCCCATCCAGCCTGTCCCCCTGCCTCACAGCACAGGGACTCACACTGGGGCTCCCCGAGGGCAGGGCCGTGTCTCCCCCCTCAGACTGGGGCTCCCCGAGGGCAGGGCTGTGTCCCCCCTCAGACTGGGGCTCCCCAAGGGCAGGGCTGTGTCCCCCCTCAGATGGGGGCTCCCCGAGGGCAGGGCTGTGTCTCCCCCACAGACTGGGGCTCCCCAAGGGCAGGGCTGTGTCCCCCCTCAGGCTGGGGCTCCCTGAGGGCTAGACCTCTTCCTGAAGCAGTCCTCCATTCTTAGCAGCAGGCCATGTCTGTCCTTACCCTCAAGGGTGCCACTGATGTCAGTGGGGGGACCTGTGTTGGGGGAGCGCTTGGGGTTCTGAGTGAGCGCATTCTGCCGTGTCCAGTCAAAGTTGTCTGTCAGGTCCTGGGTGTACCCACAGATCTTCTCATCCTCAAAGTGGCAGGTGTTGTCTGTATTGGCGTGGGGAGTGGAGGCGAGACAAAGGTCAGCCTCCTGAGGCCCCTGGCTCAGCTCCACCCTCCCAGGCCACCCTGAGGCTGCCCCTGAGCGTGCAAGCAGGGGGCCCAGGACTCCAGAACTTGAGAAACCAGGCATGGATCCCTGACAAATTTGTTCTGGAGAAGAACTTCTTAAGGTTTTCGTGCCACACACCCTCTGGCATCTAGTGAAGTTTAAGGACCCCATCTCAGAATAACGATTTTAGGCACATGCAATGAAATACACAGAGTTACAAAGGAAACCAATGGACATAACAGCTGTCAAAATATTTAAAAAACAAATTTGTGATATAATAATAAATGGGCTTCTTCATTATCTAATTAAATAACAAGATCTAATGTTAGGGCTAATAATTGCTATGGTTTTGAAATACTAATGAATGTAAATGATATTTAGAGATAGCCGCAACAACTTTAAGGTGACGTGACAACAACAGATTTCTACTCGTGATAAAGTCACAGGTGGTGATCACACTATGTGGCTTGTTGCCCGCATTCATCACTGGAGATGCTGAACTTCTGTGATGAGTTAGGGAAAATAAAAAGGAATTGTCTGCCCTTCCAGGGTTCAGATTAATGGGCCCCTGAATTCTATGCAGAGATCATTCAGGCGGGGGTGTCCATGGGTCCAGACTAAGGACCCCTGCCCCAGGGAACAGGCCGTGGGGATCAGCCTGGTCTCTCCATTTTTCTTTGGGGACAATGAATGGTGCTGAGTGAGAACAAAAGTCCCTGAGTTCGAGATGTCCCCTAACTCCATCCCTGAACCCCCCTCCCACCTTTAATCCCAGAATAAATCTGGATGCAAGTATTCTAAGCCCAGCCCTGTTTCTTTCTGCTTCTCCTTCCAACTGCTGGCCTCCACCCCATTTTCCCTCTGGGTACCTCTTGGGGTCCCTTTCCCCCACCAGGAAAGATTTTATGTCATTCAGGGAAAGGTGAAGTAGGGGTAAGGGTGTCTCACCTGACAGGTTGGGAGAGCTGATGGCTAAGAAAGGAAGCAGAAAAACCAAGTCAGAACTGAGGTGTGGCACTGTGCAAAGGGTGTACAGGCTTGGGACCAGGGGACAGGGCCACGACCGGAGGCCAAGAGGGCCTGGCCTGCAGTGGCAAAGTAGGACACTGACAGTGGGGCGCCCCATGTGGAGAGGGCGGAGGGGTCCCCTGGGCATGAGAGGGGCCCACCCCCACTGCCCCTGACGACCACCTACGTTCTGTGTAGTGGATGATGCGGGAGGCCATGTCACCGGCCCCAAAGGTGGTATAGGGGGTGAGGCGGACCTCGTAGCTGTGGGGCACGCGCAGGTCGGCCAGGATGTACTCCAACAGCTGCCCCTTCTCCACACGCCGCACTGGGATGGCCTTCACTATGGCATTGTGCTGATTCAACTGCAGATATAGGGGGTTCCCAGATGCCCGGCCAGCCGTGCCCTCCGTCAGAGCACCAGCCCAGGCCCTGGTGTGACTTGGAGTGAGGGGCAGTATCAGACAGCAGAAAGAACAAAGGACTCGGAAGCCAGGCCTCGGTTTCCTCATCTGGGAGGTAGGGCAACCGCCTTTTCCACGCCATCTCCTGTCTTGCTAATAAGTGACAGCAGCACGTATTGAACACGTAACGTGCGCTGGACACTATCCAAAGTGATTTGCCGTTGTTAACTCATTCACTTCTCAAAATAACGATCCTATGAGGTACAGTAGTATAAGTACCCCCATTTTACAGATAAAGAAGCTGAGGCCAAACAGATGAAGTTTGCTCAAGCGCACAAAGAGCCACATTCTAGCCTAGGCAGTCTGCCCCAGAGCCACACTCTTATCCTCCACGCCAACCGCCTCTTGGGTTGGAAGGGCCGCCTGGAATCGGGCTGGGCATGAGAGCAGCACGGTGGCTCTAGGCTTGCATTCTAGAGACCCTGTGCATGAGACTGACCGCCCTGCCTTAAGGCTCTGCCCCAACCCCCCACCCTCCTCCTATGGACCCTACAGACCCACTCCGATTCTCAGGGCTGGGCGCTGGGCCCCGAGCATAGGTCCAGAGGGGACGGGCCCAGGAGCCTCCCAGATACTGCTGCTGTGTCCCGAGCACTTTTTCTCTGGCTCGGAAGGGTTTCTGTAAGAGGGTCAGTGTGCCCACGCCCCACCTCCAACCCCTTCCCTCGGCTTGCTGAGCATTTCCAGGCTCAGCCTGCATCCAGGTCCCATCCGGTCGCCTTTGGCCCACCTGGCGGACACTGAGTCTGTAGTTGAGCACGGGGTCAACAGCATCCGGTTCCCTCTGGGTCCACTGCAGCACGTAGGAGTAGTTCTTGGACAGCTTGTGGCTGCGGGTGGGGTTGGGGGTGTCGAAGTAAAACTCCGGGCTGTAGGCTTTGGCTGAGAGGGTGGGGAGGGGGGCATGGGGCCGTGGAGGTGGGGGATGGGAAGACACAGAAAGAGGGGGCACGGGACGGGGAGATGGAAGAAGATGGGGAGAAAGACAGAGGGTGTGGGGATTTAAGAAGAGGGGAATATTGTGAGGAGGGGAGATGGTGGGAGAAGAGGACATTGAAGAGAATGAAGGTGGGATAGGAGGGAAAGTGGGAAATGGAGAAAAGGGAGATTGAGAATTCCAAAATGTGGTATTGGTGAGAATGGAGAGGAAAGGCCAAGGAAAAGAGAGAGAAAAGAGAAATTTGGGAAGACGTAGAGGAGGGGTATTAGAGAAGGTGAGGTGTTGGGGGAAAGACACAAAGAAGGCCCAAGGATATTGAGGTAGAAAGAAGTGAGAGGAGAGGAGAGAGAGGCAGAAAGGTGGGCAGACAGGGAAAGAGTGGGAGAACAGGGGAGAGGGGAGGGAGGTGGGAGATGTCACAGGGGCCTCTGGCTGGGGGGCGTGGTGGGGTGGGGAAGGGCTGGAGAGGCGGCCAGGGGGCTCTGGTCCTCGCCCCCTGCTGTTAAGCGAGGAGAGCCAAACAAGAGCAGAAGGGGCACCCAGACAGCCGGGGGCTGATGCGAGGGCCGGGGGTGAGGTGGACTGCGGGAAAGGCACACCGGGGCCCTCCCCCAGGGCACCGCCACCAGCTCTCTGACAGGGAGCCTTCTCTCCCCTTGTTGGAGGAGGGAGGGCCTCGGCAACCCGGTCCGGCTTTTCTCCTCACCACGCCCTCCACCCTTTCTGACCCATCCACGCCTGTCTGCAGCCCCAAACAGCCCACCTGGAAATGACGCGATGAAGAGATGGGGCTGGAGGGTTTTCTGGGCACAAAGGGGCCTGCTACCCGAACTGCTGGGATTGGATGAAGCTAGAAGAGGTGGAGCTTACACCTCCTGTGGGCGGGGCCTACGCGGACGCAGACGGTCTTCAAAGGGAAGCGCCCCTAGGGGGAGCCTTGGGCTCCAGGGGGGAGGGGTGAAGGCAAGGCTTGAAGGGGGCGGGCGGTCAGAGGTTAGAGGGCCGAGCTTAGGTATAGACGGGATGCGAAAGGGGAGGCCTAGACCTGGAGCGGGCATGAGTAAAGGGGTCTTGATTGGATCCGGGCCTCGTGGGCTGGATCTAAGCCTGGCAGGCGCGTCTTGGAAGGGTAGGGGCCTAAACCTGGGGTAGGCAGACTGGAGTTGGGGTGAGGCCTGGCCCTAGGTGGGGGCAGCTAGGTGGGGCAGGACCGACTGGACGCTCACCCGAGACCTGGAAGAGGCAGGCAGCCGCGCCCACATCGTTGGAGACGCTGCACTCATAGTTGCCACTGCTGTCGCGGGTGACAGCGTCGAGGCGCAGCTCGGAATGGTCCGGGGCCTCTGCGGCGACAGGGACGGCGGGCGGCAGAGGCAGCAGCTGCCCTTTGAAGCGCCATACGGCTGAGGCGATGCGCTGGGGGCTTCCTCTGAGCAGCGAGCAGCGCAGGAGCACCGGCCGGCCCAGCGCCTGGCGCACATCCTGGGAGCTGGGCTCCACCTCCGGCGGGACTGGAGGCAGGGGCGGTGGTGAGCAAGGCCAACTGGGGTTTGAGGAGCGGCCCCAAGGGGAGACAACGCACTCACCCCTACTCCTGTGCCCCCCAGCCTGGAGGTGATCTCAAAGCGGATACACAAGGGCAACACACTCATACCACCGCCACGCTCATACCTCCCGTTCCAGTAGACACCTGTATCACTCCCAGTCATTCCCTCCAGCCATGCTTCCCAGACTGGGCCTCTCTATTTAGGCCTCAAATGGTTCCCTCTTCCCCCATGTAATCAAAAGCAGAGCAATGTCTACATTTAGAGCATGATCCCGGTGCTTAGATAGCTTAGGTTCAAACCCCAGCCCTGTCAGTAACTTAGCTGTGAGCCTTTACACAAATTACTTAATCTCTCTAAGACTCAGTTTTTCTATTTGCAAAAACGGGGAAATGGTAGAATCTATTCATAGGGCAGTGGAGGGTTAAACGAGTTAGCGCATTAAAAGGCTCTTAGGTGTTTGGCACGTGGAGAGTTACCTCTCATCAGTATACTATCAGACACAGTGGCTTCCCTCTAAGGTCCTTCCTCCTTCAGTACCCCCCACCCCCCAATTTCTTCCTGTCAAAATTAGTTTTTTGGCTCACTAGGTCCTTGGAAGTGAAGATGGGGGGACACTTGATAAGTGGAAGGGCGGCAAGGGTCATAGCCTCCATGCCTCAGAGCACAGGGTTATCAAGGAGGGTTTGGGGGTATCAGCAGGTGGAAAGGTCTGGCGGGACTGGGGTGGGTGATAGGGTGAAAGGGCTGCGGGCCTGGCAACTGGGAGGGACAGCTGGGAAGGCAGTCCGCGTGGGGCGGTGGGACTCACACTGCACGTTCAGCTGCACCTGGGCCTCACGGGGGCGCACGTTGAAGCCATTATAGCGAGCTGTTTGGCAGCGGTAGGTCCCACTCATGTCGCGGCTCACGCGCTCCAGCCGCAGCTTCCCGTCGGGGGTCTCCTCCAAAGGCAGCCCCGAGGGCAGCAGCGCAGCCTCCTTGTCCACGCGGGACCAGAGCACCGGTGGCCGCGGCTTGCCCCGCACCTCGCACTGCAGCTCAGCGGGAGAGCCCTCGCGCACTGTCACCACGGCTCTGCCCTTGGGCACGCTGATGGCCGGCGGCACTGCGGGGGCAGTTGCGGGGGTGGGTAGGAGCGGGGTTAGAGATCCCCACTGGCCTCTGCTCTGGGGCTTTCTGCTTCCCTGCCCCCTAGGGGCAAGCATCCCTTCCCCAGCCCAGACGTCCCGCAGGTCCCTCAGTATCACCAAAGCAGAACTCATCTCGCCAAATCCTCTCAACCTCCTGTGTCTCAGGGTCTCCCAACTTAGAGAACTGATGTATCTTGGCCAATTCTTCTTTCCTCGTTGCTAAGTTTGGGGGATTCCTCCTTTTAAGCAGTTCTACTAAATATCTCCTCTCTACTGCCCACTGGCCCTGCTTCTCGTTGCCTCCATCTTTTCTTTCCGAATGTTGCCACAGATCGTTAATCTGTCCCCTAACATCCTTATCCTTCTCCCAAAGTAATAGAACATCTGACTTTTGGTAGGGCACACGGCCAGAATAAAGACTAGATCTCCCAGCCTGCCTTACGGTTAGCGGTGTCCACGTGACTAAATTCTGGCCAATGGGATGTGAAGGAAAATAAGGGTCTTTAGAGGAAGAGGCCGTGCCCCTCTTCTCTTGCTCCGGGGGCAGGCTGGCATGCAGATTTGACAGCCATCATGGACGAGGTGGCACATGCCAAGGATAACAGAATAGCAAGCCAAGATGGAGTCTGGGGCTCTGAGGACTTGGAGCAGAGCTCTTATTCCAGCCTGGGCTGCTCACTTTCACATGAAGAAGAGATACACATCTAGCTCGTTTAAGCCACCATTATTTAGGGTTTTTCCGTTATTCACAGCTAAACCTAATCCAACCCAACACATCGCCCAAATGGAGGATCTTTTAAAGACTTATATGGATCCCATCAAACAAATTAAAATGTCCTACACTAAATATAAATTGTAAATAATTCTACAATGCAAACTGAGGTCCACTTATCTAGTTAGCATAATTTATACTCTGTAAACATTTATACATTTATTGGCTTTAATCTAGCAGTTTTCTTTTTGTATTTTAGAACCGACTAATTTCTTTCTCCAGGTCTAAACCATTTTCACAGGCCCTAAAGGAGCTCCCATGCCCTAAGCATCAGGCTTATGAGCCAATGGAGGAATGGCCCTGTGCCTCACTGACTTTCCTGCTTCTAAAACATCCAGGTCCCAACACTTCTGTGACCCCCGGCCACCTGCCAGTTCTGACGCCCCCACTACCCTCAGGTTAAAGTTCAAACTCCTTGGCTCTACAAACAAGACCCCCGTGCTCTGGCCTCTGCCCCTGACCCAGTCTCATCTTCCCTCTCCCATCCTGCGTCCCTGTTGTGCAATCTGCTTGTAAGGAACGTACTACCCGGACACAAAGTCTTGTACACCTCGGAGCCTCCCTGTTCCTTCTCTCCTGGGCTTGTCCCCCCACATAGCAAATGTTCTCATGGAGCATGGCACCTCTGAGACTTCCCAGGCAGCCTGGCACTCCTTCTCTCGTGTCCCCAGGGTGATCGCAGACCCGCCGTTGGCTCCTGTGTCCTACTTCTCAGGTTTGCACCTCCATTTACTGCCTCGCCCCACTCCTTCTCCCTGGCTCGGACACAGCTGTGGTGTTTGGGTCCGGGTCCCCAGCTCCTCACTCATGGCCGGGCACACAGCGATTTGCAGGATGTTCTGTGCAACCTATGGAAGCCTGGTCCGCTCCCTAAGCCCAGATCAGGTCTGTGCCCTTCCAAAAGCCTTTCCTGATCCCTCCAGCTTTACGTGGCTGATCCCTGTGCAGATGTCAGGGTGGAAGGGGCCTCCAAGGCCATCTGACTCAGTGTCTCACAGAGGAATGACTGAGGCTCAGAGAGTTAAAGAGGCCTAGCCAAAGTCTGTCAGCGACTCAGTGTGAGGTGCTGGTGGCTGGAGATGAGATTCTTGAGACCTCTCCAAAATCATCCCCTCCAAACCCCCTCAAATGTAAACCCTTCAGGGGTGGCCGACAGCAGCCTCTGAAGTCAGACTACCCGGGTTCAAATCCCAGCTCCACGACTTACTATTGTTATCTTAGTTAAGCTTCTTCAACTCTGAGCCTATTTCTTCATCTCTAAAAATTGAACATAAACTATCCACCCCATAAGGTAAATCATGAAGGCAAATGAGATAAATATAAAATCATCAGAACACACAGTAAATACTCAATAAGTGTTAGCCATTATTATTTCATTATTACTATTTATTATCTCATCACATCTATCATCTCACTCCATTCTCCTGGCCACTGTCCTTCCTTCGTGCCTCAAACAGCCCCTGCACTTGCCTGCCTCAGTGCCTTTGCACATACTGTTCCTTGGCTTGCCTTTCTCGTCCACCCTCCCTTGCTCTCCTTTGCCAAGTAAAATCCTATCTCTCCCTCAGATCTCAGATCAAACATTCTCTCTGAGCAAACTGCTGACTCTCAGGTACCACAGTTTGTAGTGATATATTTATTTGTGAGACTATCTGAAAAATGTTTGCCTTCTTACTTAGTTCAATGAAGGCAGAGCCTATTTTGCCCACCACTCTACCTCAGTGCCTAGCACAGTGCCCAGTATATAATAGGTGCTTATAAATGGTGTTCTCCTCACTCTAGCCTCCCTTTCCCAAGCTGCTGCCCCTACCTCCCCTTTGTGGGTCTCTCCGGCTCCCTCACCCCTCCCCAGTGCCCCTCCAGCTGCCAACCTGTCTCAGAGGAGATGTTGACCTCGACGCTCAGGTCGGGCACTGGTGCCCCTGGGAAGGAAGCCATGCACAGGTAGGTGCCATAGTCACTGAAGTGCAGGTCAATAAGCTCTAGGCTGCTAGTGACGGCAGGCAACTCAGGGTCATTTCGGGTCACCAGCAGCCTCTTGGACATGCGTGCAGGCTTGCCATTCTTGAACCACTGGTAGGTCACCTTCTCTTGGGGCACTGCATCCACATGGCATGACAGTTTCAGGTCCTGGCCCAGCTGTATATTCTCACTCTCTTTGATCACATCTGGGGTGATCTGGAATGTGGCATTCTTCATGGCTGTAGGTGGACAGGGAGGGAAGGGTGGCTGGAGCTGCCCAAAGTCAGGGGTCTATGTCCCACCCCCATGCAGACCCAGCTCATCCCCACGAACTGGCCCTCCTGGAGGTTGGGGGCTAAGCCACACCCCAAGCCCCCACCAAAGAGAACCCATCACTTTGCTTGGAAATTGTTCTGCTCATTCAGATGCATTTTTAAAGTTAAAAAAAGCTCACTGTAGAAAACTAAATTTAGTAATCATTATAGCCACTGTTGACTGAACATACACCATGTGAGAGGCACTGTTCTAAGCACTTTATGTGGGTTTACTCTTTAACCCATTCCACAATCTTTGAGGGAGGCATTTTGTCCCCCTTTTACAAAGGAAGGAACTGAGGCTCAGTTTAAGTAACTTGCCCAAAAAGGTATCTAACCTTGAATTTAGACTCAAAGCCTGTGCTCTTAACCACCACACTGCTTTATTTTATTCTTGTTTTAAACCTTGAATATGCAAAATATAAATTTTGGAAGGATGCACCAGAATGTAAGAGTCCTTCTATCTAAAGAGTGGGACTTAAGGGAACTGAGGTGAAATTTTAATTTGCACATTTTACCCCTTTGTGCTGTTTAATCCTTTGCAACAACTTTGTGAGATTTCATAATAGAAGCCTAATACAATCATTTTACATGGAGTTACATAAAAACACAGAATTTAAAAAGAAAAGGGTCTGGCCTCTTTAGAAATCTGAATATTGTTTGATATAAACCAAGAGTTAGAATTCTTAATACTGGGTGCTAATTACACAGGACCCTGGTACAACAGCCCTAAACAAGGACCTGGGCAAGGCAGGCTGTATACCACCCTTAGAGGTGACCAGAAGGATTTGAAGTAAACGGCAATCTCATCAACCCAGGTTTTAAAGGCCAAATGGAATCAGGTAGAGAAAAAATGATTTTCTGATGGGAAAAGTACCATCAAAGGAAAAAGTAGTCATCAGACAGTGACAATCTGGCTACTGTCTTTCTTGCTCTGATTAAATAAAAAGTCATAGAGAGCTAGCTTCTTTTTTTTGAGAAGAGTGAGAGAGACTGGTCAGTAAGAGATGAACAAAAAAGAGTCCCTTTCATCAGAAAACTCAATTGAATTTGACAGAAACGGCACTTTATTTTCAAGTGCTAAAGATCTGGGAACAAGCTTGGATCTTTAAATTTAAAACACAAACAAACAAACTAAAGCTTCACAAGTAGAAGAATTTAAAGTTTTCTCCTGAAAGCCGAGTAGCAAGATCAGGATCGTATTGAGCAGATAATGATAACTACCAAGGCTAAGGTTTAGTCAGGAAAGTGTACTTTAATTGTGCTCCAAACTTGGTATCATTTTTTACACTTAGTAATTATCTTCAGATTCATTGAAATGCTTGGCTAATAAAGATTTCCATATGAGGTATATGGAAATGTGTGTTATTTTCACTTTAATTCTGTTAATCATGTAGAAACCATTGTACAGGAAGAAAGCCAGGAAATTTCTCTTGAAGACTGCATCCAGTTAGCTTCTTGTAGCCTCAGTCTCCCAATTAAAAATATATATATATAGGTAGTCAACACCAGCCCTTCCTGCTTCTTGGACTGTTGAGGTTATAATTGGAAATGTAGATTGTAAGCTGTAAATAAAACCTTATATAAATTTTAGTCCTGCCATCTGCTGGCAGACATCTGAATTGCAGGGAAATCAAAGTGCCTGGAACATGCCTCCTCAACTCCTTTTTCATCTCATAGTTCCTGAAGGACAAAGACCCTGTGGGCCTCCTGAGTTTCCTCCCACCCCTCTGGACCCACGTACATCGCACCAGCAGGTTGACGGTCTTCTTGGCAGGGTTGCCCACATTGTTGGTGGCCGTGCAGTTGTAGTAGCCAGAGTCCTGGGCTTGCACTGAAGGGATGCTGAGGGTGCCGCCCTGAGCCAGAGCACCCAGGGGCAGCGGGCCGGGCCCATGGGACCACTGCAGCTGGGGCAGAGGATCACCGCCTGTCAGCAGACACTGCACGGTCACATTCTCCCCAGGGTTCACCACCAGAGTTTCATTCACAGACAGCTTCAGGGCTGGTGGTGCTAAGAGGACAAGGAGGTAGGGTCTTAGGGGACCATGAGGCAGGGCTGGATATGGGGGAGATGAGGAGCTAGGAAAACCGTGAAGTCAGGGACGGCCTGGGGGAGAAGAGGTGGAAGGAGGCAGAGGGTAGGCAGCAGGAGGAGGAGACACACTAGTGTCGGTGTGCCTGGAGCCCTGTGTGGGGGTGGGACTCTGTCTCCTGCTCAGCCCAGGCAGGCAAGGTGTATGGGTGGGGAAGTGCCTGTACCTGTGGTGTTGGTGAGACGGAAGGTGATGGCCTTGTCCGGGATGCCACACACGTTGCGTACAGACACCTGGCAGGTGTAGCTGGCATAGTCCTGGGGCCGCAGGTTCTTCAGCTTCAGGACCTTGGTTTCCCCCTAGGCAGCAGGGGATCACTGGAGTGAAGGGCCTTCTTGGGTCTCCAGGGGTCCCACACACATTCACCCAGCACCAGGGGCTGAAGCAAAGCCCTATTTTAATCCCCATCTTCCTCAAACTCCACACCGCTTATCCCCAGGGAGCCTGAGCCATGGGTGGGTACTGCATTCTCCCTACCTGGGCTTCTCTGGGTCTGAGGTTGTCCTGGCGCACACGGGCCAGAAGCAGGGCACAGTTTCCCCATTCCAGGCTTGCCTACAGGCCATGCCCACATGCGGAGCTCTGACTGCCACTGAGAATAGCCACCTCTGAAAGCCCTCCCTGGGAGGATGGCTTCATCACTATCTCCTGGGACATAGGGGACTTGTGGGAAGTGGAGTCACCTCTCTGTCCCCAACTCCTGCTATGCCTGCCCATGGCTTCCCAATGCTCTGCCAGTCAGCAGCAGGTAGGGATGACATGTCTGCCCCGAAAGGGTGCCCTCCCTCACTAGCAATGTTCCTGGAGGACAAGTCGCCTTAGGGACTCTCCTGTCCTTACCACCGCTCCCTGACCTTTCTAACTCAATTCCAACTGCCCCAGGTTGTCTGAAGCCCAATCAGAATGCATGCTTCTGAGGTCAGAACAAATTGCTGGAGTCAGGCAGTCCCGGGGACTCCATATCAGAAGGGCCTCGGTCCCCACACCCCTTTCCCTTGTTGGGTGCAGAAGGAAGAGTGTAGGTGAGCCATGAGGAGACCAGGCCAGCTGCTGCCTGTCCTGACCTGGGTGTAGAGGGGCTCATAGATGTCGACCCCGTTGTCCTGGCTGTGGGAGAGGGTGTCGGAGCCCCGCTTCCAGATGAAGCGGGCAGGTGGGTTGGAGTTGACGGTACAGCGCAGGAACACAGTCTTCTCCTGGTAGAAGTTGCCTCGAACATCGCTCACCGTCTGGTGCACCGTCAGCACTGGTTCATCCAGGTCTGTAAGGGCACAGCTCCCATGGAGTCAGGGCTGGGTGACTCCAAGGTGGGGGGCTTGGGCTCCTAGAACCCCCTAGGGAAACCTAAGCCACCCTCAGGGGATGCTTCCCAAGAGCCAGATGCTCTCCCAGCCCTGCAAGCTTGACCAAACCGTTACAGATGCGGGGCTGGACTCGATGGCTTCCCAGCTCTCCCTCCCCAGGACCTGCATGGGGATTATCTATCTTCACCCTCCCATCATGGGATGGAGGAAGCACCTGTAGACCGGATATCAGGAAACCCAGGTTCGCTTCTAATTTGTAGTGTGACCTGTATAAGTCCCTTCTCTTTGTGGGCTTGTTTCCTCACTGGTAAACTGGACTAGACTGGTGATTCTCACCCGTTTGCACAACAGAATCACACAGAGATTTTCTTTTTAAAACTGATGACAGGCAGAGCTCACTGATGGTGTCAGAAGGGTGATTATCTCTGAGGAGATTATTGACGGGCAGGGGGCATAAGGGAATTTTCTCGGGTCCTGGAAATCCTCTTGAACTAGACGGTGCTTACATACATGCGCATACATATGTAAGAATTTCTTGAACTGTACATTTAAGATTTAGTGCACTCTATTGGATGTAGGTTAATTCTCAATAAAAAAAAGTTTAAGAAAAAGACCCCAATGCCAGGGACCCACCCTCAATCAATTATATCAGAAGGACCCAGGCATCAATATATATATTTTTAAAGATCCCCTAGACACTCTAATGTGCAGCCAGGATGTGAACCAAAAGCACCGACATTCCACATTCTAACACCCCACAACAGATGTCCCAACATGCCATCATTCTGTCCTCCTTCCTCAGTCTCCTTGGACGGAAGTCATAACCCAGGCCACGGGTGGAGGTGGGGCATTGGTGAAGCCCAGGTCATCATACCTGCCATCCCCTTCCAGCACCAATAACTTGAGAAATGACCTTCAGCCCCAGAGTTTGGCAGGCTCTGGGTGGCTGATGGAGGACAGAAGAGAGGGCCTGGGGTTCCATTGCTCCCCACTTGGGAGTCTCAGTGGGGGGTGCATGAAGCATATTGAACGGATTAGGTCACCACTGACATGGTGAACTAATGGGCACAGAGGCAGGTGCCAAGTAGGGAAATAGCCACTTTAGGTTAAGGGGCTATTCATGGAGGGTACATAGGGACTGAGGCCTTCCCATTCAACCAGTAGCAAGGACTAAGGGGGGCCTTGCTTCTGCAGGTGGTGGGAAAGCAGTTTCAGCGCTGCCCCTTGGACAAAAGCAGAGAGGAGATATTATGGGAAGGGCACTGGATTAGAGCCAAGAGAACTTTGTGCATGAACAAGTCACAAGCTCTTGGTACCTTAATTTCTTCATCTGTGGAATGGGTATAATCCAACCCATTCTGTCCTCTTTGACTACTTAGCTTGTAAGGTTCCTATGGAACTACAGACGGGAGTGTGTGAGTGGTATAGGTGGTACTCACTGCAGGAAAAGCAGTGCTGAAGACAGAAAGCCTCTATTGTCTTCCTCCACGGAGGTGTCGTTTCTCCACCCACCCCATCCCCATTCCTCCTTCCCAGCCTGAGCCCCCGGGGCCACCAGGACTCACACTGCACATCCACGCGGATGGACTTGATGGCGGGCACACCCACGCCGTTCTCAGCCTTGCAGTAGTAGCGGCCACCCTGCGTGCGCGCAATTCGCTCAATGCGCAGTGTTTCGTTGAACACCGACGTCTCCTGGAACTTGTCAGACGCGCTGCCTGCAGTCTTGGTCCACCGGACCTGGGCCAGGCCGGGTGAGGCGGTCAGATGTGCAGTTAGCATGGAAGCTTCTGACGAGGGCCCTACCACAATGCCTACCCTGCCATCCCCCAAACTGTTCCTGAGCGCCTGTGGGGCATTCATACGCCTACCAAACTAACCCAAACAGACTCGTGGGAATGCGCAGACGGGGTAGGATGCCTTAGTGAAGAGCCTGGGGAATTGGGTCAGGTGGAGGAGGCTTTAAACAAGGCAGCATAGTACAGTGGTTAAGAGCAAGGATTTGCGGGCAAGTTACCCAACCTCTCCTGACTTCCTTTCGTCATCTGTAAATGGAGAATATTATTAACCCCCTCTAGAACACTGGGAGGATTAAATAAGTATATATACTTACTGCCTGGAAGACTAAGAATTTGAAAAAATTCTTTGGTAGTCACTTATCTCTCAGCTTCAGATTTCTCATGTATGAAAGTGAACAGGTTTAGGGATATGCTCTCTCACAGGTGACTCTGTACCCATACCCTGAAGCAGAATCTGCTTCTTGCTGTAACTCTGGGCTGTGGGACACAGATCTTCTGGTCCCCATTCATAGGTGGTGCCACCCTTGTCAAGCTTCCAGCTTTAGGTTGAGTCCAGTTCTAGTTCCCAGCCATAGAGGGACCTGTGTCTTCAACACCCCCCACCATGTGTGTATTAATGCTACTATCCCTGAGGTGAGTAGGCAGTCCAGGTCCCTCCAACGACCAGGTTCTGCAGCCTCTCACTGCCATTGGTCTGGGCTCCTTTTTCATTTTGGCCCCTGAGATTTCCTCTCACTTGCCATCTGTTTGGCGTGGGGAATTCCATGCCCACTCAGTCCTCTATCCTGACCACAAAGTGGACCGGGAGGTGCTACTTCCCTGCTCCCTTGTTAGACTAGATGATCCATGACGACAGGAGCTGTAGCTTCATCCTCAGGACCCATCCCTGTACTTGGCACATAGCAGGTGCTCAGTATTTGTTGCAATGAAATGAGCAAAAAAGGAAGTAGATGGCATTTCAGGAGAGGTGAGCAGCAGTGACTAAAGCAGAAATGAACAGGGTGCACTTGGGTAAGTTCAACTTGGCGGCAGTGGGAGATCAGGCAGGGAAGGCAGGTGGGGGCCAGATTGTAGGAGGTCTTCATTTACCACCCCTAGGAGCCTGAACTGGGTCTGGTAGGTAATGGGGAGCCATCAAAGCTGATATGATGTAGCAGGTTGGAGGATGATGATTCTGGGAGCAGGGTACAGGAATGGACTGGAGGTGCAGATGTTGCATAATGGGGGGCCAGTTAGTCTCCTGCAGTGGTCCAGGGGGATAGGACTAAAGATCTGACCTAGAGAGGTAATGAGGAATACAGGAAGACCCATGCAAGAGACATAAAAAGAAAGGCCTCAGAGGCTGGCTAGGTGTGGGGAATGAGATGGGGCAGAGCCCACAGATTTGAGCCCAGCTAGCAGGAAGGACAATGAAACCACAGATGGAAATAGAAAAATGGGTGCATGTACACAAACCACAGCCACCACCAACTCATACATGTGATGTACAAGGGGACACGCACGGATGGCTGGTACAGCCTTAGGGGGAGGCGGCCCAGCTGCCTCCTCAGCGTCAGAGAGGGCCACCCTCACAATCACGCCTGATACAGACGCCATCCTGAAGACTGGAGCGTGGTCTCACTTCTACGCAAAACTCTGAGAAGGAGCAAGCGGTGATCATAGCTTCAGGTTGAAAGTGTCTTTAGGGATTTCCTTGCCATCTGCTACTCAACCTACTAAAACCATCCCTATTCCCAAATTATACAAGGATTTTGTATTTTACTGTCCTTTCTAGGATCCAACTGAGCCCGTTTCTGCTGTACGTGAAGGTCAGAGCAGCTCACTAGCAAATTCCCCCATCTCCCCACCCCCATGCCCAATTCCTCCTGCTTCTTCCCAGCAGCCCTCAGTCACAACTGGCCAGTACCCCTGCCTGAACCATATACTCACCGAAGACAAAATTCACCTGGCTTTTCCAGAGTCTCATCTTCTGTTGCTTCCTAATTGCTTTGAGTCTTTTTAACCTGAAGAGTGTGGGGCTGCCTACCTGAAGCCTCCTACAGTACAGCTTGTATTATATGTTGTTGGTAACTCTGGGAGCCCCCAACTCAAAGGTGGAGACACTAGGAGGAAGTGAGCTAAGCTACAGAGAACACTGGTTCTGGATTCCAATTCTGTTTTTACCCTCACGAGAGCTGTATGCCCTTGGGTATTCAATGACTTCTCTGAGCCTCGCTGTCTTCCCTCAGCTGTAAGGTGGAGGCCCTAATGTCTTCCTCACAGCATGGCTGTGAGGATCCAAAGAGAAAACATTGGAGAAAGTACCTGGCACGGTGTTGGCACAAAGGCCCAAACTCAAACAACGGCTGAAAGTGCACCTGAGGGAGGCTCTGCTCACTGGATGCGTGGAATGGAGCGGAACCGAACATCCGACATTGCCTTTTTCCCCCCAGCCGTCGTCGGCGTTCCCAGGGGAATGAGCCCCAGCCCCCAGCACTTCCCCACAGAGTTAAGTTTTCCAAGAGTCGCCCAGTCCCAGTCTCCTGTCTTCTGTCCGTTGCTGGGTCGCCTCTTGACCCCAGCTCCTGCTGCCTCTTCTCCAGCCCTGATCCCGGAGTGGGGTGGGGACTGGGGGGTCAGGGCAGGAGGGGCCAGCGCAAGGCTGCTGTGGGGCTCACCTGGGGCCGAGGGTGCCCGGTGACAAGGCACTGCAGCACGAGGGTGTCCCCCTCCCGGATGGTGTAGACACGCTCGCTGACGTTGTCCTCTTGGACCACGCACGCCTGGCCTGCATGTACGATCTGCGCCTGGGCTGGGGCTGGCAGGACAGGGGGGTGGTTAGACAAGAGGCACCAAGGCCAGGGGGAGTCTAGGCTCTCTCCTGAGTGTGTCAGGGGGAGGGACCAGCCCAGACCTCCCCAGGCCGCCCCTCAGGGGCCTGACCCCCTGGAGCTCAGGAAAGAATCTTCCCAGGGCCCCAGGCCACAACCAGAGGGGCCAGGGATCAATAAAATAGCAATTCGTCCATGACCCACTCCCCCGGCAAGAAACCTGTGCTCTTCAGCGAGCTGATGAGCATGGGGGGCTTTGTGATCTGTACGGATTGGTCATGGCTCAGTGAGCACCACTGTCTTAGACGCTGCAGTGGGGGCTGCTCCCCACATCTGTCAGGTGCATCCATTGCCAGCTGCCGTGAGGGTTGGCTGCTAGAGCATGAAGCTCACCATCCTCAGGGAATTGCCTTTAGCCAGTGGGAGCTGCCTGGGCCATAACCGTCTAGGAGGTCACCCCTTCCCCAGTACATATACACACACCCCAGTGACTAATGGAGCAGTGCAAACACCCAGCCCCTTGCCTCAAGGGCTGATGGCTGTGGTGCCATTCATGCTCCAGGCTGACCACATTTCTGCCGGCTGCCCCCCTGCAGTTTCTCCTGAGAGCACTTGCTCAGCAGATCTCCTGCCCGACCTGCCCCTCCCTCAACTGTCCCAAGCTCTACTTTTAGAGAGCCTAACCCAGACATGCCGACCCGTGACTGCAGCGCCCCTCGCCAAAACCTGCGGCTGCCCCTTTACGGCTCCTGAGCCTGTCCCAGCTTCTCCAGTGGACAGAAGCCCTCACTGGGGGCCTGGAGGCTCTCAAAAGACTGTGTTCTCTGACCTCTCTCACAATGCCCAGGGCTGGCTCCAGCTGGCACTAGGGGACCAGAGCTAAGCTCTGGCTGGGGGGACCCAGAGGGGAAATGGCTGAGCTGGAAAATTCACAGCCTCTATCTCAGTGTCCAGTCCCATTGTCCTAAAGGCAAAGCAGCCCCTGGCCCGCCAATGCTTGGGCTCTGGGAAGGAGCGTGAGGCCCCAGGTCCACACCTGTCTGCTCCCCGGGAAGGAGGGTGGAGAGAGCAGAGGTGGGAGAGCTAATCCCAGGCAGAGGGAACACAAGAGGGTGAAACAGCGTCCTTGCCCTAAAGAGGCACACAGAGGTGAGGTAAAAACCTGTACGTAAAGGGTGTAGCTTCCCCCAGGAAGCATCCATGACTGACCTGCACCCTCCCTCCTTCTGTATCCCCCATCTCTCCCAGCAAAAAACAAAGCATCAAACTTCGTGTTTATCAAATTCAGGATTCCTGTCTTTCACCTACGACACAGAGCTTCATCTTGGTATCCCCAGCACAAGGCCTTGAATATAGCAGGCACTCAGTGAACACTGAATGAGTGAATTTACAAGAAAATCCATGTGAAGTTGCTAAGCATTGTATAAGAGGTACAGAAGGCCCTAGGGGGTCAGGGGACAGAGACATCACAGTCTGTGAGTGGAAGAATCACAGAAGGCTCTGTGGAAGACTGTATGGAAGCTTTCAAACCAGGCTTTAAAGAATGGGGGTTGACAGAGCAAGAGTTCTATATAATGTATTACCCAGGGTAAACCACTAGTGATCTTTGGACCTTCATATTCCCATCTCTAAAATGGAGAGAATACTACCAAGCCTGAGAACTCACAAAGGCGGGTGTGACAATAACACAGGATGAATAAGAAGCACTTAGTAGTGCTCTAAGGTTGTCTAAAGTTGCCACAAGTAGCACCTTAACAGAGTCTCTCCAACCAACACTGATGGGACTGTCACAAACTAATTAGAAGGTGAATCCACAGAGGCAGACCAGCCGAAGGTCGAGAAGCTTGTTGGTCAGCAACTGGGAGTGACACAGGCCATGCTTAACCATGAGGGTTTCTGCAAACAGCAGCAGTTTCTGCAAACAGTGGCAGCTGCCAGCAGCCCAGAGTCTGAGTGTCCAGGTGATCACCCTGCCTGCCGGGTTGCCATGGATGAATGAACCTAGGCTAGTTGACAAAAGACAAGCTCTGTGACCTTGGGCAAGTGAGACCTCATGGGCCACAGTTTCCCTGCCTATAACAGAGGAATGGATTAGATGGCCTCTTGAGGTTTTTTTTCAACTCACACTTTCTATGAATTTTGCCATCTGCACATACCCCCTGTATGAGATGCCCCCTAGAATCTGGGGAATGGGTCTGAAACTGTCTCCCCTGTGATGAAAATGCATGAATATCACCATAACATGGAAGAGATAACCATCTGTGCCCAAAGTCCCCAGGAAATCGCATCAGGGAACAACCCACCAATGCATGATGCACATGCCAGTTGCTGATAAGACCAGGAGACCACACAGATGTCTGCAAGAGGCCCAGGGTGCCTCTCAACAAGGAAGCCATTGATTCGACAGGCTCCAATGGAAGATAAGCTGTAATCTTGGACTCTGTGGCTTGCCTGCAGCCGGACAGTATTGTAATGACAGAAGCTTTAGTGACTGATAAGGAATATTGAAAAGGAGCTGGAAAACTGGATTTTCTCAGGCCCGGCTAGCACAGGCCAGGAAAGGTGGGGCCTCGCCAGCAGACCCATGCCTCGCGCCACCTGACAGGTGCATTTCCTCATTGGAGATGGGGCTGGGAGTGGGGTTCCTAGATGATGACATCATTAAGACTAGCTAACTCCTCTTGATGACATTAACTATTAAGACTATCCAACACTAAAGTGCTAGAACCACTGTGATAAATTCTGATATATTCATACAATGGAATATTATGAAGTTAAAAAAAAGAGATACTGATAGACACAATGACATTGTTGAATCTCACAGTCACAATCTGAGTGAAAGAACTCAGACGCAAAAGAGTAAATAGTGTAAGATTTGATATATTTGAAATTCAAGACTGGGAAAACTGATCTTACAGTAACAGAGAGCTAAACAGTGGTTGCCCTTGGCCGGGTGTGGAAGATGATCAACTGGGAAGGGCACAAGATGAGTTTCCCAGGAGAAGGTGGGATCCCATCTAGGGATGGAAATGTTCTACATCTTAATCTGAGTGGCGGCTATATGGGTGGATGTATATGGAAAAATGCATCGTCATTTGCTAAGTGACACCTCAATTCTTTTTTTTTTAAGAGCACCCATCCCCTTTTGATGACATTGCTGGATGAGAGGTTGTTCCCCTTGTTAATGCTGATCTTCAAGTTACCCTACCTGCTCCCTTAACTCTGACTTCTACTGGATAAGCCACTTCCCGTGGCTGACTTCTTCCAGATGTAGATTTTCCCTTCTGGAGCAGATGCTGGCTAGTAGCAAAGGGCCCAGGTCCCCACGGCCTTGGCATTTCAATTTGCTCACCCCCTACGCCTGAGCTAC
>JAQQAC010007890.1:30682603-30742358 GCA_029783875.1 Phataginus tricuspis | reverse complement strand
TTGTCCTCAAAGGATTTCCAGCCTGATGGGGGATGATGGTATCCTTGAGGAGTGGACATTACTAGCAGGAAGCCACAGCCAATTCTGCTGGTCCAAGTCAGGGCAGAGTTGCAACTGGGGAAACTGAGGTCTGAGTATCATCTTCCTGCCCTAAAAGCTGGAGGGAAGGACTTTAGGTCTTTTAACATGGTACAACCCTCCAGGCTGCTCTGTAACCCCCTGGGGCGCTGTGCTCCTGAGAAGTCACTGAGAAGACCTTCTTTGTCCTGGCTCTGCAGGGCAACTGTCTGTCTGTCTGTCTGTCTCCCTGACTGCAGGTGATTGATGAACAGCTCTGGTGTGATGTTAAAATATGCATTAGGCTAATTGCATATTAATTAAACAGGTGAGGCCATCACGGCTGCTCAGGGGCCCGTCTGTGTTCTGGGGCATCCCAGGGCGGCAGGCAGGGCCGGAGGCCTCAAGACACTAAGGGCCCTGACTGGCAGGGGGATGGAGAAGGTGACCCTCAGAGGTTGCTAAAGGGCTGTCAGGCAGAGGAGGACTGACAAATGGCACTTGCAGGCATTTTAGTACAACGAAGAGCTCTGTAATCATGAGGTACCAGGCATTAAATGAGGGTAATGAGCTCTCTGTTGCTGGAGTTAAGCAAGTGGTTATATGCATGCAGCATTCTGTAGAGAAAAGGATGAATGAATTTTTCGACTGCTTCCATTTCCAAGATTCTGGGCTTCTACGATACAGCAAGCCCCTCTCAGATTTCCTGCCACCCCCTCAGCCAGCCCCTGCCAAGCAGGGGCCTCCTTGCCCTTCTGAGGAAGGTTAGGGAGGGGAAGCCCACACAGGGGGGAGGGAGGAGCCTGGAGATCTGCTTCTCCCCACCAAACACGACATGTAGTATGTGCCCTGGGGGCCCCAGAGCTCTGGGAGGAGGGATGGGGACTCTGGACGATGCCCCCACTTTTCAGCCCCATTCCTGTCCCTGCAGGAGAGAGGTTTCTGCCAGGGTCTGGGGACAGACTCATTTCATTTCATCGTCTGGTACCTTGTGTGTAAATATTTCATATCCCCATTGCATATTTTGGATGATTATGAATTCTTGATGCGGTAAGAACCTTGGTATGTATGAGATGCAGTCAACCTCCAGGAGGGGAAGTATGGGGAGGGCGAATCAGATAAATCATTACATATCCCGAGCCCAGAGCAAAGCAGCCAACACCGACACACCTCCCTCCCGGGCCCCAGCCATACACCACCCCATTTCCCACCTACATGCCAGGCACATGCCCATCACACACCAGCACAAACCCCAGGTCCCCACATTCTACCCACACACCACTGATGCCACCCGCATGCCCATCGCATGTCACCCATGCTCCAGCCACACACATGCCCTCCACTTACTCTTTGATCCGGGTAGTCAATTTCGCCATCATCACCGCCTCCCACTCCCCTGGCACGGGATCATCCCCAGAGGCACTCCATGGCCAGCATCTTACAGGAGGTCAGAGGCCTGGCAGTCACTACGGCACGGAGAGGGGACGCAACCATCCCAAGGCCACACAGTGCAACAAAAACTTTCATCTGATAATTAAAGTGTCCATCAAGGGTAAGGAAAAAGGGTGGGTGTGCAGATGAAGCAAGACTGGCTGTGTGCTGACAAGCCAAGCCATGGTTCATGGGAGTGTAGAATAGTGTTCTCTTTACTTGGAGTTATGTTTGAAATTGTCCATAAAAAGGTTATATGTTTTTAAAATAGCAGCAGACTCAGAGACTCCAAGAAGGGACTAGTGGTTCCCAAAGGGGAAGGGTGTGGGAGGACAGGTGGGGAGGGAGGGAGAAGGGGATTGAGGGGTATTATGATTAGTACACATGGTGCGGGGGATCACGGGGAATAGTGTAGCACAGAGAAGGTAAACAGTGAATCTGCTGCATCTTACTACAGTGATAGACAGTGACTGCATTGGGGTATGGGTGGGGACTTGATAACATGGGTAAATGTAGTGACCACATTGTTTTTTCATGTGAAACCATCATAAGAGTGTATATCAATAATACCTTAATAAAAAATAATAAAATTAAAATAAATAAAATAAAATAAAAAAGGTTATATGTTTTTAAAAGTCTAGTCTACATCTTGCCAGAGAGGCACCTTCATGTAACTATGAGGCATCTCCTTGGCTGCCTGCCTCGGTGTGGGGTGGGGAGGGGCCTGTTTCACTTGTTCCTTTTCTCTTTCCCCAAACCCACCCCCTTTGCCCCACTCAGCAGGCACTTCTGCCTCTCCATGCCTGGGGCTGGGCGAGGAGTGCCGCAGGAGGAGTTTCTCTAGCCTGGTCCTGCCATGTATGTGGTGGAGGGCTCCCTGGGCTCAGCATGTGTACAAAGCTCTCTTCCTCTCATGAACAACTGTCATGGCTTCTGTGGAGAAACCACCCCTCCCAACCCACTGCTGGGCTTTCTTTCCTGTCATTGTTCCCTGACATGGGTGTGCCATTCCCCAGCTGTCATTTTATCTGCTCTTAATCTCTGGGCCCTGCTGGTCCATCCCCTTGGAGAGGATATAAGGCAATCCCGGTTGGGCCCCAGAGGTTCCATGGGAAATCCTCAGCATCCTTTGATTATACAAATGCTGACTCACCTGTCATCAAAGCAGGTGGCCAGGAGCAGCCACTGACCCTTTAGGTTTCCCAGGACAAGTCTTAAACCCAGCTGCCATAGCCCAGACTCCACACATGGGGCTATGAGGCTCAGCTCACCAATAGTTTTGTCCTCCTAACCTCTAGCTCCCTCAGCCTCTCAACCTCTCCGATGGCCTGGAGGTGAATGGTCAGCAGCAAGCACCAGCTCTCCACCACCTCTTTGTAAGTCCTGCTGGGGTGTTCTTGCACTTCACTTTGGATGTGGACTAGTTGGTACCCGTTGATTTTGGGGCCTCAACTGAGACAGAAATAGTGCCATGTAATTGATGTTACCCTACAATTAATAACTGAGCAGAAAGTGATTCATGTCATTACAGAGAGACAGGAAGTGCTCTGGGAGGTCCAAGAAGGGAGATGGGGCCTCCAGCTTGAGAGCAGGGAAAGCTTCATGGGGACAGCGCTTGAAGTGTGGGTAATGTTTTGACGTGTGTGGATGATGGAGGCAGAGGAAAAAGGCCCAGTGAGAGGAAGAGCCTAGAAAAGGCCCAGAGGTGGCAAATGGATATGCCTGAGTCAGGATGCAGTTCAACAATCTACTATGCTCAGCACCAGCACAGGGCAAGGGAGGGGAAAAGGGGGACGAGAAGGGAAAGTGAGCGCTCCGGGTCTGATCTCAGGAGGCCTGGATGCCAAGTGAAGGAGTGTGGACTTTATCATGGAACTCCATTGCTCTAGCGAGGGTCATTGTAGGTGGGCTCCCTGAAAGCAGAGCCTGAGACAGGTACTCAAGTGATGTGATTATTGAGGGAAAACTCAGGAGAAAGTGGCAGGGGGAGCAGTGGAGGGCAGGGGAAGGGGGTGAGCAAGGATGCAGTCTCCTCTTAGAGTCTGCCTGCAGTCTGACTCCCTCAGGAAGCTCTGGGGAGCTAATTACGTGGCAGACTTAGCCCTGCTTTGAGACAAGAGAGCTGGCTGTTCGTTCCCCACATCACTCAGTCATTGGCTATGGGCTGCCCCCAGCAGGGAGGACATAATCTCCTGGAAAAGATGGCTCCCACTGGCCCAGGGCAATTCTCCAAAGAAGGAACAATTATGAGTTATTGTCAATCAAGGCTCATAGCAGCTGGGAGATGAACGCACCTGCCAGGGAAAGGGGATTCACTAGGTCTTCAGCAGGGTCCCTACAGGGGTTGTTTTGGTCTTTCGCTAGGGAGCAGTGGGATGGCACATGATAGCTGCATTATGGGAATTGATCATTCAATCCAATATGAGAGGTACTGGAGCAGGGGTCTAAGAGTGCAGAATGAGGGTCTAAACTAAGAAAGTGGCAGGGGAGACGAGAAGAGAGAGTTGTCGGTGGTTTGCCAGGGGATGAATGGGGATGGAGTTCAGATTTCTCAAGCTGGGTGACGGGCAGCTGCGAGAGGCATGGGCTTGAGAAGGAAGTGAGTATCTGTGTTTGGGTCATGTTGAGTTTGAAGTACCAATAGACTATTTTATTGAATTCCTAGGGCTGCTGTAACAAATGATCACAAGCTTGGATGACTTAAAACAACAGAAACTTATTCCTTCACACCTCTGGAGACCAGAAGTCTAAAATCCAGGTGTCCGCAGGGCCATGCTCCCTCCAAAGGCTCTCAGGAAGAATCTCTCCATGCCTCTCCCATCCTCTAGCGTTCGCTGGCAATCCTTGGTGTTCCTTGGTTTGTAAACTCATCACTCCAGTCTCTGGTATCAACGCCTGGCATTCTTCCTGTGTCTGTGTCCAAATTACCCTCTTCTTATAAGGACATCATTGGATTTAGGGCCCATCCCAATCAAGTATTGATTACATCAGCAAAGACCTTGTTTGCAAATAAGATCACATTCATAGGTACCCTCAATATATCTTTCTAGGGGATACAATTCAACCCACACCACCATTCAGGAGGAGATGCCTAATGAGCATTTGAGAACATGGGCTTGGAGATTGAAAACAACATCTTCAGAGAAAAACAGCTCCAAGGATGGTACCAGGCTGGGGCCAAGAGGACGGGAGGGTCTTAGATTCTCTTAATCTCTTGCATGGGGTTCCACAACATATTTTGAAGGGGGGAGTGGAAGGAAGGAGAAAGACTCTGTGATATAGCAGATCCAGCTGGAGAAATTCTAAGATGAGAATACTGAGTGAGGGAGACTGAGGAAGGATAGAACAGTCTCTCTGGGGGTCAGTGGGGTGGGTGTTCAGGTAAGTATTGGAGAGCGTGGCCCTCCTGATGTGGGGAAAAACCTCAAACAGCTCACCCAACCAAAGCCTGGAATGCCCACCATTTGGTGCATTTTGTATCTAGAACATGATTCCTAACAGAACATGTTTCCTAACAGACTGTGATCTCAGAGTGGGGTCACTGATATGCTTCTGTAACATGCCAGACACTATTCTAGGGGCTGGGGATACAGTGGTAAACAAATCAGAAGATTTGCTTCCAGTACAAATTAATGTCCTTGTAGAGGTGGAATTCAAGGTGACTTGCTTAATTAAGTCCATCAGGTGAGGCTCTGACCTCAGAGAGGCCCCCAGTCCCTTTTTTAAGGGCTTTAACCTGATTAAGTAAGGCCAACCCAAGATAATTTCCTCTTTGATTAACTCAAAATCAATTGATTTGGGACTGCAAAATCATAGAACCCTTGATATAGTCTATTGATTAGGAGCAAATCCCAGGCCCCACCCACACTCAAGGGATGTGATTCATTGCAGTCATCTTAGGGTGCTTAGGGTGTGTCTGCCACAGCAGGAATTAAAGTTACAAGGTCATGACTATTTGAAAAGGTGCTGGGTGCTATGAGAGTGTAGAGCCCAGTCCGAGGGAAGGGGGACAGCCTCCTTTCTTCATGGCCACCAAGCAGCCAGTTGTTGCTGAAGTTAATACAAGTGTGGGAAGAACTGCAATATTTCTAGAATCTCTCGCCTGGCCTTAGTGCATCTCCATATCAGTAGGTGTTTCCAAGGGGTGGAGAGAAGTAGTCATGTCCATATCAATAGATGATTACAAGGGTTTGGGAGTGAGTGTACATCTGGACTGAAGAGGTTGGGTAAGGTCCCTTTTAGCAGCTGGGTGGTGAGAGACATGGGAGAGCAGAAGCGAATGACTGTTTATAAGCAATAAACAGGTTTTTCCCACTTTATTTCTCCCTTTGGCTGACTTCAGTTTCAAAGGTAATTTACCTGGGATGGGAGAAAGATTTTCCCCCTGGAGTTACCACAAGTATCAATAAAACCACTACCACACAAAAAAAACTTGAACAGTGGTTACCTCTGCAGAGACTAAAGGGAGCACAGGAGTCCCTTGTGAGGTGCTGGAAATGGTCTCTCTCACTCTGAGTGGAGGTTACAGGCTGTGCATTTGTCAAAAGTCATTGACTTAGACTTAAGAATAGAGCACTTTAAAGACCTATACTCTGAAAACTACAAGACACTCATGAGAGAAATTAAAGAAGATACCAATAAATGGAAACACATCCCATGCTCATCGAAAGGAAGAATTAATATTGTCAAAATGGCCATCCTGCCTAAAGTAATCTACAGATTCAATGCAATTCCTATCAAAATACCAACAGCATTCTTCAACGAACTAGAGAAAATCATTCTAAAATTCATATGGAACCACAAAAGACCCCAAATAGTCAAAGCAATCCTGAGAAGGAAGAATAAAGCTGGGGGGATTACGCTCCCCAAGTTCAAGCTCTACTACAAAGCCACAGTATGCAAGACAATTTGGTACTGGCACAAGAACAGACCCATAGACCAATGGAACAGACTAGAAAGCCCTGATATAAACCCAACCATATATGGTCAATTAATATATGATAAAGGAGCCATGGACATACAATGGGGAAATGACCGCCTCTTCAACAGCTGGTATTGGCAAAACTGGACAGCTACATGCAAGAGAATGAAGCTGGATTATTGTTTAACCCCATACACAAAAGTAAACTCGAAATGGAACAAGGACCTGAATGTAACTCATGAAACCATAAAACTCTTAGAAGACAACATAGGCAAAAATCTCCTGAATATAAGCATGAGCAACTTCTTCCTGAACGCATCTCCTTGAGCAAGGGAAGCAAAAGCAAAAATGAACTCATGGGACTACATCAAACTAAAAAGTTTCTGTAGGGCAAAGGACACCATCAACAGAAAGAAAAGGCATCCTACAGTATGGGAGAATATATATGTAAATGACATATCCAACAAGGAGTTAACATCCAAAATATATAAAGAACTTACATACCTCTACACCCAAAAAGCAAATAACCCAATTAAAAAATGGGCATAGGATATGAAGAGACAGTTCTCCAAAGAAGAAATTCAGATGGCCAACAGACACCTGAAAAGATGCTCCACATCACTAATCATCAAGGAAATGCAAATTAAAACCACAATGAGATATCACCTCACACCAGTAAGGATGGCCAGCATCAAAAAAGACTAAGAACAACAAATGCTGGCGAGGATGTGGAGAAAGGGGAGCCCTCCTACACTGCTGGTGGGAATGTAAGCTAGTTCAACCATTGTGAAAAGCAATATGGAGGTTCCTCAAAAAACTAAAAATAGAAATACCATTTGACCCGGGAATCCCACTCCTTGGAATTTACCCAAAGAACACAACTTCTCAGATTCAAAAAGACATATGCACCCCTATGTTTATCGCAGCACTATTTAGAATAGCCAAGATATCGAAGCAACCCAAGTGTCCATCAGTAGATGAATGGATAAAGAAGATGTGGTACATATACACAATGGAATACTATTCAGCCATAAGAAGGAAACAAATCCTGTCATTTGCAACAACATGGATGGAGCTGGAGGATATTATGCTCAGTGAAATAAGCCAGGCACAGAAAGACAAGTGCCAAATGATTTCCCTCATTTGTAGAGTATAACAATGAAGCAAAACTGAAGGAACAAAACAGCAGCAGACTCAGAGACTCCTAGAAGGAACTAGTGGTTACCAAAGGGGAGGGGTACAGGAGGGCGGGTGGGGAGGGTGTGAGAAGGGGATTGTGGGTATTATGTTTAGTACACATGGTGTGGGGAATCAGGGGGAAAACAGTGTAGCACAGAAGGCAAACAGTGAATCTGTGCCATCTTACTACACTGATGGACAGTGACTGAATTGGGGTATGAGTGGGGACTTGATAATATGGGTAAATGTAGTAACCATATTGTTTTTTCATGTGAAACCTTCATAAGAGTGTATATCAATAATACCTTAAAAAAAAAGAACAGAGCACTTTAGGGTATATAAGTTATATCTCAATAAAGTGCTGCTATATAAAAGCATAAACAAATCACAGCCGCAGGATAGGTCCACATGAGCACCAGCTCCAGGCAGCCATCCGTACAGTGACCAGGCACCTCCAAAGCCACGCCACTGGTCCCGGAGAGGAAGACCTGAGACACTCAAGGGCTCAATGTGGTCAGGGCGCACTCACCCAGCACCTTCTCTGCCCCTCTCGCAACTGGCCAAGAGGAGGCTGAAGGTTATAGAAGACACCTCCCTGCCCCCAGGGGCTCGCAGTCTAGGCGGGGACCAACTCCAGAACTGACTGCAATAGATGGAGACAGAATTTCTGGAAGAGCCGTAGGCAGGGACCCTGGAAGAAATGGTTCATTCCATCTGGGGCCCTGAGAAGGCACTGGAAGGGAGAGGCATTTAAATGGGTCTCTGTCAGACGACATCAGAAATTTCTAGTTGTTCCACAGTATCGTCTCTCCCTTTCTTCTATAGTAGTAAGATCTCAGACCAGATTCTTAGCCAAGGATATGATTTAAAATAAAGACTAGATTTCCCATCCTCCCTTGCAGCTGGCCAATAGGGTATAACTGGAAATGCAGTGTAGTACCTCTGGTAACCGTCCTTAAAAGCAGTCACGTATGGCTTTTGCCCTCTTTGCTGCCTAGATCACGGAGGTGATGGCTGGAGCTCTAGCTGTCATCTTGGATCATGGCACAGGAACCATACCCTAGGGATGACAAATCAGTGAACTGGAGTGGGTCTGGGTCCCTGAGGACTTTATGGAGCTCCATCTGGACTTCTGCATGAAAGAAAAATAACCTCTACCTTGTTTAAGTCACTATGATTTGGGGTCTCTATCATTTGCAGCTGAACCTAATGCTAACTAACAAAGTGAATAGGAGTGGGATCTGCAGAACCTGGGGGTGGGGCAGGGATGGCCTTCCTGGGTGAGGGACAATCGTATGCAAGTGCCTGGTGTGTTCCGGGAAAGTCGCCACATCCAGGGCGATGCTTGGACAGAGGGTTCAGGGAGAGACCCATGAGTACAGGTGATGAAGTGCAAGGAGTTGGTTGGGACCAACCACGGAGAGCTCACATGTGTCTTCCGCCACCATCTACACTTCACACCCTGGTTAGGGTTTGTAGGGTGGAAGGGAGAGAGAACAAGATAAGAGGCAGGGGCCCTGCGAGATGGCTGGGGCTCAGCCAGGAGGGTGGCTAGTGAGGATGGCGGGGAGAGGGAAAAAGGGAGAGATACTCAGGATGGGCCTCTCTGGACCCACATGGTTATGGTGTGGACTGGGTGTTACTCCCGTTTGTACATAAAGGCGCCCAAAGGCCTGCGGTGCCCGTTGAAGGTTTAGGGAGTGCAGAAGGAAAATCTAATTGGCAGAAGAAGATCCTGACAAGTTGATATAGACAGATAGAATTTTAGGTTCCAGCAGGGCAGCCCTGTAGAATTGTCTGGCACACAAGAGAAGCTGCCAGCCAGTGTCCTTGGAGAAAGATCAGGATAAGGGATGGGATTTATTTGGGAGTCTGTTTGGTGCCATTAGAGGAGCTGAACACAAGAGGATCAGAGAGCTCACGCAAGGTAAGGGGATGTGGTACTGAAACTGAACTCGGTTGGGGATGGAGTCTCAGAGGGGCTGCCTGTACTCAGAGGGGAGGACAGACGGAGCAGGGGTGGAGGGGAAGGAGCAGGAGCTGCCAAAGACGTAGGAGGAGAAGTGAGTGAGTTCAGTGCAAAACGGAGGGGGAGGGAGTTTCAAGAAGGAAGGAGATAGAAGCAAAGCACAGATGTTGGCAAAAGGGGGGAGTAAACCCTGCCCACCGAAAGTGGGACCTACCCGCAGCCTCACTTTCTGAAATACAGACATGCCTAATCCATCAAACTTATTTATCTGCACGCTGCAAACTGGGCAATGGCAGCTTCCCAAGCACAGAAAATAGCGTGATTCTTTAAAAATAAAGTCCATTTTAAAATTCTTTTGTGCAGCTTAAATTATTTTTTTCAATGCACCTAGTCATACAGTCTCACCTCTTTGACAGAGACATGTTTCTAAATTAACTTCCTATTATTTCTCACCCTGATGAAAGCTTCTCTGTGGCAAGCGTTCCTTGACAAGGTGGGCACAGGACAGCACATTTGCAAGTCAGGAGTGCGAGTCCAAGTGTGCACACACACACACAATGTGCACGCATGGACATCCACAGGCTCAGGGGCAGGGCCCCCGCAGGCCAGGCCTGGGAACGCATTTGGACAATCACACCCCACTGTGTGACAGTGCGTGTCTTGTTATAGGTCAATGCTTAACTGATTGTGTTCTGACTTTGGACTCCCAGTGGCCACAGCGGGGCTTCCGCCGCCTCTCCCTATACCCCTCATCACTCGGGGGTGTCCCGGGAGCAAATCCAACAACGGGCACCCCCAGCCTCGCAGCACATGGTGCTACTCCAGGGACTGCCCAGATTTCCCGTGGCTTGATCCCACGATGCCCCCTTCTGAGAGAATCAGGGCACGTCCTCCAGCGCTCCTGATGAACTCGCCTGCCACTTTCCCTTGGCCCTCCGTTGGCTGGAGACCTGGAGAGGCATGCACTTGAAGAGCCAGATGGAGCACCGGGGGGCCACGGCTCGGCTGTAAGGCCACAGCGCCCAGTCGCAGCCCTGAAGGTGACTCACTCGGATGGGGAGTGAGTCTCTCTGATAAGCAAATCCCGCCGGCCTCTCCTGCCCTGAACCCCAGGACCTGCCTGACAAATCCCTCACCAGCACCTGGAGACCCTCCTGCCCAGGCTCTGTCTTTGCTTCTCCTCTAGAGCCTACGGACTTAGGCAAGATTTTCACCTCCCCAGCTTCTCTATAAGGATAAGCAATGTCTGTGGGGCACACATGGGTCCAAAGACCTGAGCAGGCTGAGCCTTCAGCGACCCTATGAGGATGTGCTCTTGTTATCTGCAGTCTCACTTTACAGGGGAAATGATATAGTCTCTGGGATTGGTTTTAAAATATTCAAACAAGTTCAAGGACGGAGGGTAGAAGAGATGAAAAACCACATAAGGAAACTATTGATAACTTGTAGAAACTGAGTGTTGAGGACATAAAATTATTACAATGCCTCCCTTGTGTATATTTGAACATTTCCATAACTAAAAGCAAGATAATAAAAACAAAGAAGCAGTACTGGCACATAGTATGTGCTCATTAAGTGTTTATTATTGTTGCGTAAAGACTAAATGAGACGGTGTATGTAGAGGACCTAGTACAATTCCTGCACTGCACAAGGGGTCGGGTGGTTGCTGTTTTGCTATTGCTGCTGTTACTATTACTTAGACTGGCCCTTCCACCCACTCCTGTCCCCTTACCGATGGCCTCCTACTCCTGGACAAGCCTCTGGTCCTGGTCCCCACCACCTGCCCCACCCTTGCACCACCACCCTTGATATGACCGCATGGCTGGAAACAGTGAGCAAGTACATGTGCCCTGTCTCCCCATGTCCCTGAGAGGCCCGTGAAGTGGGCACACAGTGAGCAGAAATAGCATCTCCTCTCCATCCCCTCAGCAAACATTTTGGAAGCCAGACACCTGGAAAGGGTGGTGCTTGCTAGCTCTGTGCCTGTGGGTGCCTAGGGTGTCCCTGAGGCCAGTGCTACTGTGAGCTGGGGCAGCATCTGGGGGACCTTGACTGCTCAGGGTCCAGGGAGGCTGAGGGACCTGGGGAACCACACGTGCCTAGGGTGTGCGTGCCTGCCCACTCCCCTGCCCCCCGCACCACACCACCAGAGACCGGGCCACGGGCTGGGGTGGGGGCTCCACTGCCGGCCCCTCCCAACCATCACAGCCGCCCACGGCAGAGGGCTGCCTCCTTGGGCTCTAATTTTAACCCCGAGGAAGGTGCCAATCGTTCATTTTCAAAGCTGTTTCAAAGTGACTCTGATAAGCAAATTGCTGGCAGCCCTGGCGGGTGATTATTCCTGCATTAATCAGGGGGAAATTATGCCAGTTACTGATTAACTAATTACAGCAATCAGATCGGCTTGGAGAACAGGGCAGGGGGAGGCCAAGGTAAACACAACCTGGGAAAGGTGAAGGAGGCAGTTTGGGTGGGAGGCAGAGGGCAGAGACAGGAGGTCTCTTCCTGCCACCCCACCCCAGCTGAACGCCCCTGAGGCCAGAGCTGGGCACCCAGTCTGAGGGAAGGCAGGGCCCATCCTCCAGGAGTTAGTGCCGAGCACGACAAGAGCTGTCCTCTCCCAGCCTCTGCCGAGTTCCCCATCTGCTGGAGGACACAGACTCTGGCCTTCAGGAGCCCCTATCTGGTAAAGGAGGCTGAGTTTTCTACACCCCACCCCGACCCGTCTGAGCGAGGAGACTAGAGGAAGAGTCCAGACTTGGCCATTGAGACAAGTCTCAGCAGCAGGGAAACAAGTGCCAAAAGAGGGAGAGGTATGGCAGTCAGGGCTTCAGAACCCAGAGCCCAGAGGTCACCTGATCAGCCTGGTGAAAGGTCACCTGCCTCTGCCCACTGGGTCCCCTGCCCAACCCAGAAAAGAGTGAACCCAGACGGCCCTCCCAGCATTCAGCTGCAGAGCCCGCCATCCACTTGGGGAGACCCACGGTGGGCCCTCCCAGAATCCTCCAGAATCCTCTGTGCTCATTCCCTGACCTCTTGCCTCCCCAGTGCTTCTATTTGTGTGTGTGTGTGTGTGTGTGTGTCCCCAAAGTTAGAGCCTCGTTCAACAGTCTTTTGACTTTTACTTGATTCAGTACAGAAAGTACCACTGAATAAGGTTCTGAGTCTGGACGTAGCAGAAGGCAGCGCACAAGGAGGGGCAGCCATTCTCCTCTCTGTGGCCTCTAATTATGGGAACCGGGTGGGAGGCTCGATGCCTCCAGACCAGACAGGACTCCGCAGGGTCCCCAGGGAAGCCACTGCTGGCCTGTGTATGTGACGATGTGTGTGCACGTGTGTATGGAGTCCAGTTAGGGTCATCTATAGGCTGCGTTTTCAAGGTTCCCACACACAGGCTGGAATCATGCTTCTTTGCATGGGTAGCCTCTGTGTGTCTCCTCCTCAGAGATCAGGATGATTTCTCCTCCTTAGAGTGCCAGACCCAAGGAATGGGTGCCCAAGGATCAGGATGAGAGCAGCCCAGCCAGAGGCTGCAGGGTAGACTGCCAATCTGGGTATCCTCTGGCAGGGGTCATGGGGTAAAGGTCCTTCCCCCAATCTGGCACCTGTTCTCTTCAGGGTCCTAGGGAGTTTGCCTGGTGCCCCACCCCACCCCCAGAAAGGTGACTAAGGTGCAGAATAAGTTCCTTTTGATCAATGAGAAGGGAACCAGAGCCAGCAGCAAAGACATTGCCCAGACCAGTGAGCTCTGGAGGAATGCAGCAGAACATGCCAGGGAGAGTGTGACCGCTTGAGGACACCAGCCTTCTGTACCCCTCCTTCTCCCTTTGCTTCTCCAGCTTCCTCGTCAAGGTCGGTGGGAGGACGGGCTGGGGCTGACCTGGCCGGTGCTGGCCCTGGCTCAGTGAGCCGTAGGTGGCATGACTGCACCTGACGGGAGGAGGCTAAAGAGAGAAAGGAAGGGAGGAAGACCCCAGCCCTAGCCGTCTGATAGCCAGCGATGGCTGCCATTGACTGGGCGCCTACCGTATTCTGCCCTGTATCGTGAGCTCTCATATGCAGATGGGGAAAATGAGGCTTTAGAAAGTTAAGTCACTGACCCAACTATTATTACTTGCCTGACTCCTCGTCTATAGCCACTCCACAATACTACCACCCACTCCCGTACAATGGGCAGTGATGGTACTGACCTCACAGGGTGATGTGCTGATTAAACGAGACAATGCTTGTAGGAAGCATCTGGTACAACCGCTGAACACCTACAATGCAACAGGTGCTGTCACGAGTGCCAGAGGATATGAACAAAGGAGTGACAGTCCCTGCCCTTGAGGATCTCCTGGTCTAATGGGGAAAGTGGGCGCAGAAGAGATAAACTGCCAGGTGGCCCAGAGCCTTCTCTAAAAGAGGACTGCGGGCAGCAGAGGCACAGGGAGAGGGGTGACACCGAGGGCAAGGAGAGATTTCTCCTAGGAAGTGACTTGACTGGCATCCGTAAAGATGAAATGAGGAGCAGGAAGAGCATTCCAAGAAGAGGAACTGGAATATACAGTCAGAGCGGGGAGTTCTTGGGGGAAATTGGGCGGCTCATTTTGGCCATAGCAAGGGAGGAAGCTCTGAAGTGAGGTCAGGCAGATCTGAGAGGGCTTTGAATGCTCTGCTAAGAGATTTAGCGTTTACACTAGTATAACAAGAACCATCAGGAAGGTTTTTAAGAAATATGTTTTGGGGGTTTTTATTTCAAAAGTAACAAAATAATACATTTTTAATAATAATTCAAATAGGCCAAGCAATAAGTGTAAAAATTTTTTTAAATTAATATTCCAACCATTTGACCCAGTAATTACACTCCTAGGAATTTATCCAAAGAAAACAAGATCCCTGATTTGAAAAGACATATGCACCCCTGTGTTTATCACAGCACTGTTTACAATAGCCAAGATATGGAAGAAACCTAAGTGTCCATCAGTAGATGAATGAATAAAGAAGAGGTGGTACATATACACAATGGACTATTATTCAGCCATAAGAAGAAAACAAATCCTACCATTTGCAACAACATGGATGGAGCTAGAGGGTATTATGCTCAGTGAAATAAGCCAGGCGGAGAAAGACAAGTGCCAAATGACTTCACTTATTTGTGGAGTATAAAAACAAAACAAAACTGAAGGAACAAAATAGCAGCAGATTCACAGACACCAAGAAGGGTCTAGTGGTTATCAAAGGGGAGGGCCTGAGGAGGGTGGGGGCAGAGAGAAAGGGATTCAGGGACACTATTTGCAATCACAATATAGGTAGGTCATGGGAGACGCAGTACAGCCTGGCAAATACAATTAATGACTCCATAGCATTTTACTATGGTGCTAGACAGTGACTGCAATAGAGGGGGTGAGGACTTGATAATATGGGTCAATGTTGAAACCACAGTGTTGTTTATGTGAAACCATCATAAGATTGTATATCAATGATACTTTAATAAAAAAAATTAATATTCCACTATTCTCATGCCCCTTCCCTAAAGTGATTAATATATAAAGTTTGTTTCCTTCCTCTGGGCAGAGAAAACTAGTTGTTCCCCATATCCCTACTCTTTTTCCTAAAAGACTTTTAGCTGGGCACATGGCCACTGGGAATACGACAACATTTCTAGCCTCCCTTGCAGCTAGGCATGGCTATGGGACCAGGTTCGGGCAAATGCTATGTAACAAAAATTAATATATGAGGCTTTGAAGAAGTGACATTTAAAGGGAAGTGGGCATGTTGTTGTTGGTGCTTTCCTCCTTCCTGTTGGTTAGGATGTTGAAGTGATGGCTGAAGCTAAAGCAGCCATCTTGGGCCATGAGGTGACCTTGGGAATGGAGGCCCCTCATGGTGAATAGAAGGACTAAATGAATTAGAACTACCATACCAGCCCTGAACCACTTACTTCCAGAACTTAAATGAAGAGAAGTAAACTTTATCCTGTTTAAAACCCTCTTGCCTTGTGGTCTTTTTCTCCTTCTCTTCAGAACTGAACCGAATCTGACCCCCTCCATATGCCTTTCCTTACCTATTTCCCAAATACAAACATACACAGATTTTTAAAAAATGGAATCCAAATATACATATTACTCTGCAACTTGATTTTCTCATGTGCAACTTTCCTGGTCAACCAGTAGGTCTACCTCCTTTTTTTGGCATGGTATTCCAAAGTTAGATCATAATTCATTCAACCATTCTCCTATTAATGGGCATTCAACCAGTTTTTGCTATCACCAGCAATGTGGCAATAGATATCAAGGACAAGATTCTATGAATCAGTGGTTTTGGCTTTTTTTTTTCCTCTGTTGGATAAATTCTGTAAAACTAGGTTTAGGTCAAAGGGAATGTGCATTGAGGCCAGATCTACTCCTGAGTCCTGAGCCATAAAGGCAGAATAGAGGCCTTATGTGGGTGACTCCACAGTCTAAAAAGGATCTCTTCTTTTCTTCCTCCTTCTCCTCCTCCTCCTCTCCCCAAGACATTCTCCCTTCATCAGGATATAAGTATTTTTACCCCACAGGTGGAGAGAGGGCTTGGTGCCCTGGCCACTTACACCCACTCAGAGGCAGAAGCCCTTGGAAGTAGGTCCTTTCCCTGGGGCAAATCCTGAGAGTGAAGGGGCCCTGGGGCCCTGAAGAAGCCTTGATACCTAAGAAAAGGGAGTTGAGAAAAGGATACGAAGGGCTCCAAAGACAAAACCTTATGCAAAACCCCAGAGGACCAGAGCTCCAGATTTCCAGTCCCTCCATCATAACTTGTTGTGCAATCTTGGGCTAGCCTCCCACTTCCCCAGCCTCTGTGCCCTCAGCTATAAATGGGGCTGAAATTACTGTTCATTTTCCTCAGGGTGGGCCTGGCCCGGGTCTTCTAACTCAGGGCTCCATCTTCCATGCCACCCCTGCCCCCCACCACCTGTTCCCCTACTGTGTTCTCTTCCGCACAGCCAGAGAGGGGGAGTGGTGCTTCCTGCCTCAGTGTGCCTCCAGTTCAGATTGAGGACATCATCTCTGTTCCCTGGGCAAGTAGCAGGAGTACAACTCAGGGAAGAAAGCTGTGAGTACAGAGGAAAAAGCCTAGGGTAGAACTCTGGCAGGCTGTCAGGGGGCGATTTAGGGCGATTGCTTTCTGCCCGGCACATTGTTTCACTGCAGCAAATATTTCCTCGGTGTTGCTATAAGATGTCTATTTGGCAAACCACAGTGGGCCTTCAGGCCCACTCTCTGCCGGTAAGGAGGCAGGCGGGCCCTACTGATGACTGGAGTAAATCTGAACTCACAATTAAAATCTCTTTAGAGATTGCAGCCAAGTGACTGATGGATAGGACCCCAGGTTCCATTCACCCCCCTCCTTGCTCCTCCGCCAAGACGGATACCGACAGGCCATCATAAATAGCCTCACATACTCGGCCTCAGAGGCTGGCAGGAGGCGTGGTGAAGAAATTCAAGGAAAGGGCTGAACTGGGCTTTGCTCTGCTGGGTCTAGGTTGGAGGGAGGGTCTGTGCAAATCATCTTGGTTGGGTAGAGAAGTTGTTTGTATCTCCTCGCTATAAATGAGGAAGCTGAGGCCTAGGCAATGCAAAGCCAGACTTCCTGGACTTGAAATCTGGAACCATGCAAAGCTGTGTATGGGCTCCTCGGGTCACCACACCCTCTGCCATTGCTCACACTTTCCACCTGACTAGCACGTCCGTCCCCATCCCCAATACCTACCACAGCACATGATGTCGGTGCCCCGCCGCACCCCTCTGTCCTTACCACTTCCGTGCAGACCAGCCTGACTCCCAGTGTCAGAACCTTCATCCTTTGCTTGAAGGCTCTCTCTGACCACCAGAGCCCACTTTGCCATCTGTGCAGTAGACTAGGCGTACTGGGAATTAGTGCCTCCCAGGGCAGCAATCACCAATGATTGATGGGAGTTCGTGGGAGTATAAATACTCCAACTCCCTCACCCCTCAGTTGGGGATAATCCTGAGACATGTTCTGCATACATTTAAGCCCCAGAGGTTTCCAGAGGGAGTGAGCCCCAGTCGCCCACAGTCGTGACCTGCTCATTGACAAACCCTATTTCAGCTCCCTTTCTTCCCGGTCTCTCTTCCCCTCTCCCCTACTAGCCTATGCTGAGATCCTCCTGAATTAACTACTTGCACACTTTACTTGTCTTAGGGTCTGCTTCTGAGTGAGCACAAACAGGACATTTACTCATCTTTGTATTCTCAGCCTGGCTTGATCTCCACCCAGCAAGTTTCCCACTCCCTCCCCGTGCCACACCAAGCCTTGACGCAGCGCTCTAACACTGTCTGGTATGTATCACTGCCCAAACGAGCTGCCCCAGCTAGATAGGAGCTTCTTGTGGGCAAAAACACCGCCCGCTTTGTATAAAGATAATACAAAAATTGTATTATCTTTATGTCCCCTGATTCCTATACAGTGCCTAGCACACAACTGGAACTCCATAGTCTTTTGCTGAATGATTAACTGAATGGATGAGCCAGTGAGTAAATTAAGCGTTCTTGTCAATTAAGGGAATGGGGCTGAGGCACCTTTTCTTCCTATGAAAAAAGAAATAAGCAAGAGCACATGAACAAAGAACAACTTAACTGAGCTGTGTTTTGTTTTAAGCAAGGAATATAAAGCATTTTATTGATCTGCCTTTTAAATTAAGAACAGGAAACATACAGCCATTCAATAAATAAAACATAATAAATATACTTCAGTTCCAAAGTATAGCTAATTAAGGGAGACAAACAGAGAGAACAAAGAGGGGGTGAGCAGAGGAAATGAGAGGCAGGCCTGAGACTGGGACAGGGTCAGAGACAGCAAGACAGAGCAAGACAGAGCAGGACTACCCTGGTGGTGAGTCCGAGATGCAGGAAGAAACCTGACGCTGGAGGTCCCTCCAGAGGCTGGGCTGAAAGGGAGATGCTGGGGCAGAGGAAAAACAATTATTTGCTGACATCTGGGGGCCAGGAGTGAAGGTCTGAAGCAAAGAAGATGCCCACTTCAGATCTGCAAGGACAGTGCCCTTTCATTCGAGCCCTGGGAAGGAGAATTCTTAGGGCTGGTCAGGACCAACGGGGATATGAGATTATTTGTGGTTAGGGATGAGACCAAACTAGAACCCAGAAAGTGAGTTACAGGTGGCTGGACAGCTACATTGGTCATTCTAATAACTAAGGCACATCAAGCACTTCCTGCCTGCCAGGCTACATGGGCTGAGTACTTTATGTGCATAGCGTATTTAAACATGTTAACAACTCGATGCGACAAGTACCCTATTATCCCCATTTTGCAGATGAGAAAGCTGAGGCTCAGAGATGTTAGGTAAGTTGCCCAACACATTACCTGTCAAGGAAATGGTAGAGCCCTCTAGGACCTCACCCCATGTCATTGGCCTCCTTAAAGACTCCCTATTGCCACTCTGGAGGGGGAAAGGCCACCCAGGGAAGGGGAGCAGCGGCTGTGGAGGGCTCATGAGGAGAGAAGAGACCTCTTACATACTAGAGCCTTGGAGACATCCGGCCCGGCCCCCACTTCTTTCTCTGCTTTCTCTATGCTCATTTGGTATTTTTCCTAACTTGTATGAAGTGTGATGTACCACTTGGCCCTGGAGGATCTGAAAAACAAAGTGCGGTGGGGGTGGGGAGGTTTACACTTTGGCCTCAGGCTTGAAACCACTACTTTGAGGGTGGTGGGAGAACGTAGGTTGGAAATCTAGGAAGATGAGGGCAGTGTCTCCTAGGGATGCCACGGTCCTGTGTCCTTCCATGCTGTCCATCTGTGGGACCAGCATCCTTACACCTCCTGGCCCCAAACCATCAAGACCGTTCCAAGCTCAGATTTGCCTTTTATGAGCTCGGGCTCTCCCCCCAGTGCTCCCGCACAACTCCTTTTAGCTCTTCAGGTCCTGCCCTGGGTCCTTACGGGTCTACGGGCTGGGGTAGGCCCCTTTCCTCTCCTTTTCCATTTTTCATCCAGCCCACAATTAGCTTGTCTCTCTGCCCAGAAAATCAGGGCTCAGGGCAGAAGTCCAAGAGCCCAGGCTACTGCTGTTCTCTTGGAAAAGAAGTCAGGAGAGGGAGGACCTCCTGTCCCCATGACCCCCATGGTCCTCATATATTCCAATCTAAAAAGGATACTTCTGAGTTGGAGAGGGGAGTAAAAGAGGAAGTCAAGAAGTTGGAAAGAATTTTGTGATCAAGTATCTTAATCCCCAACCCAATGAGCGTTAACCAAACACACCCGAGACCCCTCACCAGTGCCTGCTCTGGCCCACCCCCCTCCCGGTGAGTCCTGACCTCAGTCTTCAGCCAACCTTTCTCCCACTGCTCATTCTTGGCCCAGGCCAAGGTCAAGCTTCCAAAACCTCCAGGGACCTCAGTGACTTCCCAGTGGATTTGAATTGCCTGACAAAAGTAATACCAATATTTATAAGGGAACAAACACAGATACCATAAATAAATACATTACTGACTCATTGAATTAATTAGTGTTTAATTACTTGAAATTACCGTCAGCTACTACCAATTACTTGAACACAAATGCATTCTTTCTCCATTAGGAATGGCAATTTCCAAGGTGCCATCCAGGGATCCAGGCCCCGTGCCATCTCACCAAGCCCTGCCCACACTGCTTCCCTCTTTTTCCGCCTTCATTCACTCCTTCATCACATACTAATTGTGATGCCAGGCACTGTTCTAGGTATTGGGGAATATATCAGTGGACAAAAGCAGATAAAATCCTTGCCCTCGTGGAGTTTACAATCCAAAGGGTGAAGAGAAACAATCAAAAATTATATGGTGTTTAGAAGGTGATAAGTGGGCTACAGAAAAATAAGCAGGGAAGAGGGAAAGAGTGCTGAGGGTGGTACTTAAGTAGTGCAGTCATGGGTGGTGACCTGTCCATCTTTCCTTTGCCCCTCTAGATCCACTTCCCACCCTTCTCTACCCTTCTTCACCTGGTTCTGGTGCCCCACGAGGCTGACCTGTGTGGACTGCACTGCCAGGACCCCCTGCTCTCTGGCTCCTGTTAAGTCCGGCCATGGGGAGCCCTGCAGGAGATAGTGGGCAGGGGGAGAGGACCTAGGCTGACTGCACCCCTTCACCAAAGATCTCAGCCCCCAACAGGTTACACTTTCTGCTCAGTCCTTTTTGCCTTCTGGGTTTTATAATAGCTGCCTCCCTCCAACCCAACCTTTCTATCCCATTGTCTGACCTTGGGATGGTCACAGCCCCTCTCCAAGCCTACACGTCCCTGCATTACCTTTGTGGTTTCCAGACACGCTGCCCACATCTTTGTAAACTCTCCTCCAAGGATCTGAATTTGAGCATGCCATCTGTTTACTGCAGGGACCTGACAGAGAGAGACGGCTTCATTGATAAGGTGACATTTGAGCAGAGGTCTGAAGGAAATGAAGGAACAAGCCATGTGCATAACTGGGAGGAAGGTTTCCCAGTTTCCCTGGGCAAACGTGCAAAAGCCAGACAGGACTGTGCTTGGCATCTCCGTGGCCGGAGCAGGGTGGGTGGGGAGAGTAGCAGAGACAGAGAGAAGGCAGGAGGCCAAGTAAGGAAGGGCCTGCTGGGCATTTAAGGACCTGGGCTGTCACTCTGAGCGAAATGGGGACTTTGAAACATTTGAACAGGGCAGTGACTTGGCCAGACAAAAGTGACACTCTGGTGGCTGTGTTGAGAATAGACTAGAGTGGAAGGGACGCCACTTACAGAGACTATGACGTCAGCAGGCAAGACACCAAGGTGGCTTGGGCCTGGTGGGAGTAGAGGAGATGGTGAGAAAGTCACCTTCTAGACACATTTTGAAGTTGTGCCAACAGGATTTGCTAATGGATTAGTGTGCAAGAAAGAAATGAATTATAGACCACTCCAAGCTTTTTGCCCAAACAATTGGGAGGATTTACCGAGATGGGGAAGACATCGGGAGAAGCCACTTGTGGGGAACGAGCCACAGCTCAAGTCAGACCATGTTACGCAGAGGCACAGCCCAGAGTGTGAGAGCATAGTGTCCCAAGTATTGGAAGGTCAGCTGGCCCCCCAACCCCAAATACAGGCAGCTCCTCTCAGCCCAGAGGCTGGGCAAACACATCCCAACTTCCCCTCCCGTCCTCTCTAGCCTACCTGCTTCCCTGCTGGAGGTTCTCCTTTCCTTCTGGCTGAAATTCCAAAGGTGTTTGACTTCCCTCTCCTCCCGGCCCAGCTCCTCCTGCCCTCCATCTGATGGCAGAGTGCCCAGGTGTGGGTGCATTCTGGAGCAGAGAAAAGGAATTAGGGAACCGTGGAGGAGACTCCTGCCTGGGTACAGGGGAGGAGGAGGGAGGTTGTTTTCCTCTCCCTGCACCTTAGGAAGCTTGTGCTAAAAAATAAATGTGGATTGAGAGTAACCCCAATCTCGCTTGGGTCAGAGCAATCAAAATGTAATTGGGTTTGTGAATAACTAATGTTTACACTGATGTTGTCCTAATAGGACAATGAGACCTGGAGATGTGACTCTGCCGGGTCTGCTCAGTGAGAAGCTTGGGTTTCCCCAGAACCTGGGTCAGGCAGCAGGAGACAGGGAGAGAAGCCACTGTCCTGGGCTAGGTGACCAGGACAGGCGTCCAGGGTTTCTCTGGGCAGGCGCAAGGAGGCTGCCTTTTTGGGAACTGGGTGTCAAGATGAGCAATTTTACCCCGGAATAATGACAATTTTGATAATCATTCTATGAGCCACACATTGAGCACTTACTATATGCCAGACACTTTGTCATCCCTACAGTAGCCTAGTGAGGTGAATTTTACTATCCCCTCCTTACAGATAAGTTTAATGAGGCAAGGGACTCAAGTGAGACTGGCTCTGTGCCTTGTACGGCCAGAGGCACAGATGAGTCCAAGGTCAAGTCCATCTAGAGCCAAGCTCCTCTCATGAACCCACTCTATCCCCACAGAACCAGGGAAGGACACTGCTTCTTCCAGGAGCCACGGGGTCCCTTATGGTAACAGAAGTCAGGAGTAGAGGTAAAAACAGCCATGATGTTTCTGATCACCTTCTTTCTCTGAGCCAAGCTACAGTGGGTCATGAAGCCAGGTTGGTAATCACCTTCCTGTCGGTGATAACGGTGGTGATGCTGATGGTCGTGACACGGGCTGCGGCCGGATGGGGTGATGTCGCCAGTGACGACATTAGTGTTACGGATGGCTGCAGTGCCTGCTGGTGGGAGGGGTGATACCCTGAGTGGGTGCCGAGATGCTGCTAGTGACCCGGTCGGGGCTGGTTTAGCTGAGGCAGGGCGAGTAGTATCCGCCTCTGAGGTCCTGGCCATGCCCCCAGGCTGGCACTGCTGGCCCTTGCCCCGCCCCACCAGGAGAGCCCCTCTGCCCCCTCCCACCCTCAGTGAAGGGGACAGGGCTTTGGGCCTCCTGTAGAACCGGCTTTATTGCATTCCCTGGTCTGGACAGTGTAAGCAGTGTCCCTGCCTCTCCAGAGGGACAAATGTGATAAATAACCAGGGAGGACAAGTGCCACCAGAAGTCATAAGTCTCTGTCCAGCTATGTGGCGGGCTCACTACAGAAAGGTGGGGGGTTCAGGAGAGCCCCCAATGTGGAGCTCCCAACCCGACGGCTCTGCGGCTCCGTGCTCCCAGACTCACCAACCTCACCGTGCCCCCCGTTACTCCTTGCAAACCAGGCCTGGCACACCCAGCCCACCCTGCAATCTTGTCCCCTTCCCTTCTCCCCGAAAAATCCAGGGAGGCATTTGATGATGGTTTTCTGAATATCCTTGGATATAGGGTTGACAAATATGAGCTGGAAGGTAGTCCAGTTAGATGCTTTGGACGACAGCACATCCACAAAGGCTGAGTTTCAATGGTACTTCCAGGTCACATGACCTTGGCAATCTGCTCGACCTCTCCTCACTGGCAAAATGGAGACAATAACACATACCCTGCTTCATTAGGATAAAAATGAGGTGACATATATAAGCTCCTGTTTATAATAGTAATAGTTCATATTTGTGTGTCCATGAGCCTGGTACAGGTCTTTGCGTAAACTATCTCATTTAATTCACACATTGATGCTGTATGGTTAGGTACTGTTCTAGCCCTGTTTTACACATAAGTAACCTGAAGCACAAAGCTGCTAATTAACTTGCCTAATGACACATTGTTGGTAAGGGGTGGACTTGGCATTTGAGCCCAAATAATCTGACATCAAAGCCCCTTTACCTCTGGATTGCCAGCCTAGTACGCATCAGGCACTCAGTAACGCACATTTATTGAGCAAGTAGTATATTAAGCCAGACTCACGGGGTCCTCCTAACTCCAAACACAAATGGCATTTGCATGGAATATTACATTTTATAAACTACGTTCTTATTTAACCTCAAACCCTGTGAAATTATCTATTTCCCCGAGGAAATAGATGCCTAGAAAGGCCGAGTGTCTTAACCAAAACCATACGTTTAGAAGTGGTGAGACCCATGCCCAAGCTCAGGGTTTCTGACAAGGAATCTCAAAGTCCCCCACCACAGCTACTGAGGTTGTCCCTTTTGCCCTGGTCCCCTCACCACGTGGTCTGTGGACCCTTCATCTTCTACACATCCTCACTGCTTTTTAAGAGCAACATGGCAGCCTGATTACCAACACAACTGGAATCACCAGCCCCTCCATGATGTGGCTTCTCAATAAAGCAACAGTCATTCCCTCCCCATTGTCTCTGGGGAGCAAATATGCTCATTTTCAAAAATAATTGGCTGAGGTTAAGAGCAGAATCAGTGCACATCCAGAACATGAAAAAGGAACTAGTACAAATCAATAAGAAAAAGGCAGACAACCCAAAAGAAAAATGAGCAAAAGATTTAAACAGACACTTCACAAAAGAGGTCATCCAAATGGCCAATAAGCCCATAAAAAGGTGCCCCACATCATTAGTTATCAGGAAAATGCAAATTCAGTGAGATACCACTGCATGCCCACAAGAAGGGATAAAATTGACAAGATCAACAATACCAAATGTTGGTGGGGATGTTCATACATTTCTGATGGGAGTATAAAATGGTACAACTACTTTCCAAAACTGGCAAAATCTACAAAATACATCATGACCCAGAGATTCCACTCCTAGGGTAGGCTCAAATAGGAGTACACTATGCACCCTATAAATTACAGCATGCTTATAGCCACACTGTTCATAATCACCCCAACCCGGAAGCAACTCTAGTCATCAACAATGGAATGGACAAATAAATTGTGCTATGTTCATATAGTGGAATATTATGCATCCAAGAGAATATCTACAACTGCGTATAATATGTACAAATCTCACAGACGATGTTGGGCAAAAGAAATTGGATACAGAAGAATACCTCCTCTGTGATTCCATTTTATTTTATAAAGTTCAAAAATAGGACAAGCCAATCTATGAAGTCACACGAGGGCTACTTTTGGGCAGGGGCAATGACTGGAAGGAGAAATGGGGGGCTTCAAGGGACCAGTATTGTTCTGTTTCTTGATCTGGGTGCTGATTACATGGTGTTTCACTTGTGAGAAGTGATCGAGCTACCCAATTATGATTTGAAGCTTTTCTGAATGCATGCTTCAGTAAAAAGTTTTTTTAAAAAAGATGTGGTGTCAGTGGCTGGAGAATAGAATCCATTCTTCTTTTCTTGACAGGGTTGCTAGACTGACAGAAAGGAAACTGTCAGACATGGTGTGTCTGGACTTCACTGAGGAATGTGACAAGGTTTCCTATGATGTTCTTGCGAACAAGATGGACAAATATGGCCGGGTGACCATATAACTAGGTGGATTGAACCACTGTCCCCAAAGGGTGCTGATTAAGGAGTATGTGTCTACATGCAGGGAAACTAATGCCTCAGGCTCTGTCCTTGTCCTGGGCAGTTGAACACTGTTATCCTAGACTGTGATGAAGACATAACAGGCAGGCTTGTCACATTCACAGATGACACGAAGCCAGGAGGGAGAAGGAGGACAGGGCATGACAGAAGCAAGATCCAAAATGATTTTTGCAGAGTGGCCAACTGGAGCAAACCTAATAAGATGAAATTGAGTCAAGGATCTGTGGAAGGCCCTGCAGCTGGGGCTAAAAGCTAATTTCGTGGGGACAGGTGATGTGGGGCCTAACTGTACAAGTGCAGTTCTGTAAGTGCAGGGTGTAGGCTCCCCGAGGGCAGGGACCCTCTTGTTTTGTCTCTGGGTGGCCAAGACCTACCTCAGGGCCAGGTATAGATGAAGCACCCAGAAATAGTTGCCAAATTAAGCCCTGAATGAAGGACAGGCAGTGCTTGGTCATGACACCCTGACCCCGAGACTGTGTGAGGACATCGACGAATGTGCAGACCCATGTCCCACTCCTGCAGGTAGCATCAGCAGCTTGCCACTCAGTCCGGGACCCTCTTAAAGGATGTAGACAAACTGCCACCAGGTCAGGCAGGAATCAGGGACTCATCTCTGAGGAACCACAGAAAGCACTGGCCATGTTTAACCAGCAAAAGGGACACCTGGCGCCGGGGGGCAAGGCTGAAGGTGGTCAGGGTCCTCAAAAACCCGCAGAGCTGCCCTGCCCTCTGGGGTCTCACAGCCCACAGACAGAGATGGGACATCTCAAAGCTAAATTTGGAGGGCATTATTTTTTAATATATTTTTTAATTGTGATAAATACACAATATACAATGTAAAATATGGCACAACCAATTTTAAGTGTATGATAGTGTTAATTGCATTCACATTATTGGGTAAACAATTCACAGAACTTTCTCATTTTACAAAACTGAAACTCTGCACCCATTAGCCAACAACTCCTCTTTTCTCTCTCCCCCAGCCCCTGGCAGCCACCCTTCCACTTTCTGTTTCTGTGCGTTTGACTGCTCCTGACACCTCATATAAGTCGAATCACTAGTATTTTGTCTTTTTGTGACTGTTTAGGGATTTTATTTTTGCATTATTTAAAATGAGGTACAATTCACATGCAATATAATGCAAATCAAGATACAGCCCTTCCAGGGCCACAGAAGATCCCTGCGTACCCCATGCCACCACTACCCCCACCCCAAGACAACCACTATTCTGACTTCTTCTAAGTTGTTTACAGCAGAACACACTGAGCTTGGAACTGCAAGGATGAGTTCTCATCCCCTTATTAACATTGTCACTTTAGGCACATAATTCTGGGCCATGGTTTCCTGAACTCTTAAACAGTGATGCTAGTATCTGCAACACAGGGTGCTTTAGGGAGGGAGCAAATAAAATCGCTTACGAGAGAACCCAGAAGAGACTCAGTACCAACTGACTATGACTGCCTTCCCCTTATAGTGGCTCCATGGTGGGGTGATAGGGTGATGAGGGGACCCTAGGCTCTGGAGGACGGGGAGGACAAAGGGATGGGAGGGAGTATCACCTCTGCTGGGAAAGTGGTCAACCCAGCTGAGCTACCATCTGCAGACCTGGATCCGCACACCACAGACAGACCCGGGTGCTGGTCTGGCCACACTGGACTCCAGGTCCCATGGCTAGGTCCCCAGGGCCGATGACTGCGTTGCTCGTCAGGTACCCTACAGTTAGAGCTTCTCCAGAGTAGGCAGGCATCAGAATGACTGGGAGGGCTGCTGAAACAGAGTTGGCTGGGCCCCACTCCCAGAGTTTCTGGTTTAGGATCTCTGGGACCAAGCTTGACAATCTTTATTTCCCAGATGGTGCTGATAATGCTGGTCCCGAGACCCCACTTTAAGAACCACGGCTGTAGTAAGACCCGCTGACTCCTTGCCCAGGTTCCCTGCACCCAGGCAAGTCCATCATCGCTACATGCTGCGGAGATTGACTGCTAATAGCTCCCAGCTACCCCTTCGCTGGATCACCCTGTGCTGGTGGGAAGCCCCTTGTCCTGGAGGCTACCACATGCCCCCCCCAACACAGCCCACAGCCAGTGACTGATGAGGGGGTGAATGGGCTGGCCCTCCTCTAAAGGGGGAGACAGCTTTGCAGTGCAGGTTACACTCTGGAGCCCCCCTGCAGATGAGGTCATGGTTAGACATTAGCCGAGACCACATCCTTGCTCAGCTCCTGCTGTGGCCTCAATATTTGTGTCCCCCTCTCAAAATTCATACGGTGAAGCCCTAATAATAGTCTTCGGATGCGGGGCTTTGGGAGGTGATTAGGTCATGAAGGCAGGGTCCTCGTAATGGGCCAAGTGCCTTTGTAAGAAGAAGAAGAGAAAAAGGAAGAGGACATCTCTCTCTCTCCCTGAGCATGCGCTGAAGAAAGGCCACGCAAGCCCGCAGTGGGAAGGTGGGTGTCCACAAGCAAGAAGAGAGTCTCACAGACACCAAATCAGCGGCACCTTGATCTTGGACTTCCCAGCCGCCAGAACTGTGAGGAAAAAAATGTCTGTTGTTTAAGCCACCCAGTTGTACAGTATTCTGTCACAGCTCAAACAGACTAAGCTCCCTCTTCTACAAGGGGTTCCTGAAAAGCAAGCACCCCCTAGTGAACTGTGTGTGTCTGAATCCCTATCTCAGGCTCTGCTTTCAGGGAATCTGCCCAAGACACACGGCAGGTTCTCAACAGTGTTTGTTGAATGAGTGAACAAGTACGAAACACACAGGGCTTGGGAAGATTTCCTCCCCCTCCCCCAGCCCCCTTTCAGACCCCAGGACCCCAGGTCTGCGTGCCTGAGGTTGGCAGAGCCCCCCAGGCCCTAGCCCGGCTGGGCTGCTGCAGTCTCTGTCCACTGTGCTGTGTCCAGGAGATGCTGCCTACAGCTGCTGTAGACCTCTGGACTGATTGATTAATTAATTATTGCCAGCATGGGCAAGAGAAGTCAGCAGACTGACAGCTCCGGGCTGCCGTGGGCCCCGGGGCCCCTCCCAGCTCCTCTTGGCAGGTGAGGTCTTCATTTTCCAAGCACTTGGCAGAGTCAGGCTGGGAAGGGGTGGGACTGAATGGGGAGGCAGGGGCACAGTCAGGGGAGAGGAGACCCAGGGGAGCAAAGGCCTGGAGAATTGCCGTGTCTCAGGCACCCACTCTACCCAGGGCCTCTCATGGAGCATGAACCCCACTGTCCAGATAGAGAAGCTCAGGCCTGGAGAGGCACAGAGATTTGCCAAGAGTCATGGGTTGGGTGGGGAGAGGGGGGTGACACCCTAGGCCCTCTGACTCCCAACTTGGCTTCGGCCTACTTTGGGATGTGGATGGTAAGGTGGGGAGGGCAGGATTTCTGGTAACTTCTTTCCCTTTTCTCCTCCTTACCGTAAACCTTCCCCATCAGCAGGTGCCTTCCCAGCCTGAGACAGACCAAGAAAAAGAGAGACAAACCCTGAGAAATGTCCACGTGTCTACTCCAGGGAGGGGCCAGGAAGGAGGTGGCGCTCCATTTCCAGCTCTCGGAGTGTCACTGTTGCTACCTGCCCTCTACTTCCACTCTCCCTTCCGCCTCCCCTTCCTGGTGCCAGAACTGAGCTTAGAGTGGCCGGGTGGGCAGGAACAACAGCAGCTTCCATGATTAGTTACTGTACACCGCCCGCAGAAGAGAGGGGCGAGGGGCAGGGGGAGTGGGCAGCAGGGAGAACGTAGCCTCTTCAGCTAAAGGGGAGGCCCCAGGGGGCCCCACAGCCGGCTCTGGGTGGGACGTCTCCAGGGTGGGCACCCTCTTCTGGGGTTTTCATTGCTGTGCACACAGCTCTGCTGTGGTTACAAACCTGGCACTGGCTGCCCACTCCTTAAAGGGGAAATGAGAATTCACCTCTCTGTGCCTCGGCTTTCCCATCTCTGAAGTGGGAACAGTAAGCCCGTGTCCAGGGTGGTTGGGAAGGTCTAACGTGTTAATACATGTAAAGCAGTTAGAACAACACCTGGCCAGTGGGAAGTACTGTAAGTGCAGCTATAGTCCGGTCACATCAAATCTAAGCTGTCCTGGTTTGGATGCACCATGACTTTACGTGCCCTTTACAAAAAATAAAACACTGCTGAGAATAACTACAGCATGCACTGCTTGGAAGACACATTCCAATTTCAGAAATGTTCGACTTATGGGGTAATGTACTTCCTAGAAAGACGAAATCCGGCATTTTTCTCGTTCTTATTGCTCCCTAACTGAAGCACTTAGCTCCCTACCAGCTGCACGGAGGGTGCTGAGTAAACATTTGTTAAGTGAATGAGCGAGTGACAGGTCAGCACCCGCACAAGTGTGAGGAAGGCAAGGGGAGCGCAGCCCCTCTGACAGCCCCGCCCCCATGCGCCCCCCCCCCACTGGCACCCAGACCCCAGGCCTCTTCAGTCTCTGCCTGTCCCCTCTGTCCAAATCCAGACAAGCAAACCCCTCAGCTTGGCATGGCTCCCGACAGGTCACCTGGGTGGACTGGTTATGGTCCCACTCCCACCCCCACCAATCTGTGGTACCATATTTCTCTGGGGTCCCAACCCAAATAAAGCCCACCTTCTCTGTGGGACCCTCAGGAGTGACTGGTCACGGAAAGTACAGTTAGAAGTACTTCCTGGCAGAGAAATGCTCTGGGTGGGAGAGGGGGCCTGGGGTGGAGGGAAGGGGAGAATGTGTGCATCTCTCCCTTTTCTCCTGCGTGATTCTCTAAAAGGAGTTCCAAGTCCCAGCTAACATTAGCAGCATGACCTTGGCCGTGTTACTTCAGTGCCTGAAACCTCAGTTTCCCTATCTGTAAAACGGGGGGTAATAATAGTAGTTCCCTCCTATTGAGGGAGGTTAAATAAAACCTCCCTGGTGAGAGGGTTAAATAAAGCAAGGCGGTGTCTGCCAGGGGCTCCCTTCCCTTCCTAGACTTCTCCCTTTACCGCTCAACTCCCTCACCTGCTTCTCCTCTCTCCTACTCCCCTCTAGCCCTGCCCCATGACATAATTAATGCCAAGACTGATTAGCTGTCCTTGGGCCACTGAGATGCACTTTAATCCTGGGAGGAGGAAGGTGGGGCCCAAGGCCGGTGGAAGCCTGGGGCTGGGGGCAGCCCGGCCGTGAGGGGCCTTTCTCACACAGGGAATCTGCTCTATGGCTAGTCCCGCAAAGATTTAATTTGTGTCTTAATGGGCCTCAGCTTCCTCCATAAAAGCCCTAAAGTACCTTTTTATTTTGAAGAAAATAAAAGTCGCTGATTGTGCCTGCTGCCTCCTAGGACATGGCAAGGGAGGGGCAGGAGAGGGGCGAGGAGGGGAGAGGAGGGAAGAGGAGAGGTGGCAGGGCCTCGGGGCCCTCAGATTCTGTTTTTCTCTCTACTTTCTTTGCCCAGGACCAACACCTGGGGTACTGCCCTGGAGGGTAGTAAGCAGATTGCTGCTTCTGGCTGATCTGGAGAGAACAGTTGTGGCCTGAAACACTAGACCTCAGCCTGGGTCCCAGCCTCCTGGGCAGACAGAAGTTGTTGGGCTGCAGCCATTCAACTTAATCCAACTAAGAGTCCCCAGATCAGAACTCCTACACTGAGGGAAGGTCTGGCTGGGGCCCCTGGGGCTTCAGGAGAGAGTTGGGAGGAGGAGCAGAGACTGAATATTTCACCAGTGCTTAGTTGGCCATCACTGGAGACCTGTAGCCAGTTCCAGCTCCCCTTCCCCACGCACAGCACCTGCTCAGCATCCCCTTCAAAGCCCTGTCCCAGAGACATCAACTAATACCTTGGCTTCAACCTCTTCTGCTTCTCTAGCTCCTCCCAGAGTCCCTCTTACTGCTTTTTGTCTCTTCCATTGCTGAAAGATCCCTACACCCTATAATATTGGAGGCAGATGGACCACTGAGGAACCCAGAGTGTGATGTTTTGGTCTCCCAGCTGTGAAGTGCCTACTCTAAAAACAGGACCCCAAAACCATTGACTCTTAGTATTAAGATCTCTCATTTTAGGCCAAAAGGGCCAGTGGGGAAGAGCAGATGTATCTGAGCAATATAATCCAATGCCAATCAAGGTAACTTGTTACACTATAGGTTAAAATGAAAATAGCAAAACTTCCAGCTTTCATTTTGTTGAGGCTTTTATATCTTATCTCACCATGCTAGCCTCACTTTACTAGGCATAGATGATTGTGCCTATTAACCAGACAGGAACACTGAGGCAGAGTGCTAAAAAACAGAAGCCACTAGATTATACAACAGAGGAATCAGAAATTCAACCAAGCCAAGGTGAGCCATCCTTAAGTCCCTCCTCTCCTGCCCCAATATTCTAACTCTGATTTTTCCTACTTTTCTAGCCCAGCTCCAGGATTTTCTAAGTGGGGAAAATTTGGCAAAAATCTTGCCAAATACCCACTTCTTCACTATGGTTCTCTGGAGATTTGATGTCTGGAAGGTACCCAAACAAGTGATTACAGATGTAGGTGCCTAAAGGAGGAAGACAGGTGGAAGTATAAATGTGTAAATCAGACCAGGTGAAGCACTGTAGAGAGTGGTAAGGCCTGAGGCAAATTACAGAGTGGATGACCCACCTTATAGGAATCAAACTCAAATAATTAAAATCAAGAATATGAATCTTTTGATTAAACAAAGTAATTGAATGTACACATTTATCTACTCCTTTCTAAAACACCACTAAATGACAAAGATATTTTTAGGAGTAAAAATCCACAAAAGGAAAGAATGGAAGAAAATAGCTGATGAGAGATGTCATTAAAATTTTGGAAGTTAGAAAGATGATGGATGGGTGGTGGTAGATTTTTACTGTAAAAAGCATCATTTTAAGCCCACAAGTTGGAGGGGATATGTCAACAAGAAGCCAGACAATTCATACCACAGAACCTCAGCAAGTCTCAAGCACTGAAGATGCCAAGTACCACTGAAAGTGGGAGTGAGGGATGAGGATGAAACTGGAAGATTGGTTGAAAAGTCTCTAGTAGAAATGATTAGACCCTCAGATCTCCTTTCAGACGTTAATTATGTCTGTCCTTGCACCAGCAGAAGACTGGAAGTTTATTCCCAGGAGAAGTTGAACAGAGGGCCTATAGTCTTAGGGATAACTGGATAGCTAGAAGCAAGGTGCTATATAAGTTTCCAAAGGCTGCTGTAACAAATAACCACAGTGGCTTAAAACAATAGAAATTTGTTCTTTCACAGTTCTGGAGGCCTAAAGCATGAAATCATGGTGTCAGCAGGGCTTTGCTCCCTCAAGAAGCTAGAGGGGGAATCATCCTTGCTTCTCCTAGTTTCTAGGGGCTCCAGGTGTTTCTTGGCTGGTGGCTATATAACTCTAATCTCTGATTCCATTTTCACAGGGGTTTATGTTTCCTGTGTGTCCTTCCTCTGCATGTCACTTATAGGACACTTGTCATTGGATTTAGAGCCTACCTTGTTAATCCAAGATAACCTCATATCAAGATCCTTAATTACATCTACAACAATTATATTTCCAGTTATGTTCACATTGACAGGTACTAAGAATTGCAATATGAACAGCTTTTGGGGGGCTCATCAAACAACCCACTGCAGGCATTTTACTGGAAAAGATGATAAGTGAAATTCTGTAGTGTGAATAGCCAAACTCTGGCTCTCTTCCCGTACTCAATTCTCAGAGTGCTGACATCAGGCTTACATCTCCAGTGAGGAAATTGGAGAACTCTCCCTAGAGAAACTGCCTATCAAGAGAAAAATCTGTATTTACTGACACTGAGCATCTATCAATGCAGCAGCTAAGTCCCCACCTGATCACATTTCCATGAGGCCCCTATAGTTGACAGTTTTCCCATGGAGCTGTCAAATTATTTCCTAGTAATCCACTTTTAAATATAAACAGATAGCAGGGATCACCACATGTATTCAGAAAGTCTCCAATCTGAAAGACAGAGACCTAAGAGAGAGAGAAAAAAACTTAAGGAAACAGAAATCATGCAAGAAACAGATGAAAATTTACAAAATGAAAAGCAATATAAAAATTATTTCCAGAGAGATAAGAATGTATTATATCCACCTAATAAAAATAAAATCCTATAGAAGGACACATCCAGAAAATAAGTACTCTTAAAAATGAAAAATATTTAAAAGATAACTACTTAAATCCAATATAACAGTTGAAAAATAAAATTTTGGAAATTACCACAAAGTGGGAAAATCAGAGAGAAAAAAATTTTTAATTCAAATATCAGTTGAGAAGATCCAACACAGGACTAACAGAGGTATCAGAAAAAAAAAAAAAGAGAGAATATGGAGGGAGGAAATAAACAAAGAAATAATACAAGAAAACTTACCACTACTGAAAGACATGCTTGAGTTCATCCATAACAATGAACAAAAAAAGACCTCTACAAAGCCATATCATTTCAAAATTTCAAAACACTAGTGATAAAAAAAATCCTAAAAGATTACAGAGATTTTTAAAAAACTAGGTAATTTTCAAAGAAAAGGGAGTCAGAATGGACTCAGATTTTTCAACCATAACACAGAAGCTAAAAAACAATGAATTAGTGCATTCTAAACTCTGAGTGGTGTGGTTTTCTATCTACAGTTGCATACCCAGCAAAACTATCAACCAAAGAGAGGACAGAATGAAGACATTTTCAGACATGTCAGATCTCAACATATATACATCTATATATCCCCTGGCAGGAGCCTAGCATTTCATGATTCTGTCTTTATTCATAATGCTGTTATCTGACTCATCATTATTTTAGTTTCCTGCTGCTGCTGTATCAAATTACCACAATTTAGTGGCTTAAAACAAAATAAATGTATTATTTTACATTTCTGTAGGACAGTCTGACACCAGTCTCACTGAGCTAAAACCAAGGTGTTAGCAGGATTTCATTTCTGGAGGCTTAAGGGAAGAATCTGGTTTCTTGCCTTTTAGCTTTTGGAGGCTGCCTGCATTCCATAGCTCACAGCCGCGTTCCACAGCTCACAGCCGCGTTCCACAGCTCACAGCCGCGTTCCACAGCTCACAGCCGCATTCCATCTTCAAAGCCAGCAGAATCTTCATCACCTCACATCTCATCACATCACTCTGACTCTGCATTTGTCATTACATTTCCTTCCCTGATTCTGCCTCTACTGCCTTTCTCTTCCACTTTTAAGGACCCTTGTGATTACAGTGGTCCCACCTGGACAACCCAGGATAATCTCCTTCAAGTTGATTGAAATCCCATCATCTGCAACCTTAATTTCCCTTCGCCTACAACTTAACATATTCACAAGTTCTGGGGACTAGGACACAGACCTCTGGGGGTGAGGGATGGGTGGCATTATTCTGCCTATGACAATAATGGATTTTGTTTTCCACTAATTTTGATTTTTTTAAATATTGAATGAAAATATTATTTCTCCTGACTATGAATATTTTGATGCCCCTTAAATGTTATGTCTGAGCTGAGTGAGGCATCCTAATCCAGAACCTATCTATTTTTCCTTTGCCCACCCCTTCCAGCAAAGCATTCTGGGCCTCAGGCTGCCCAGAATCCAGACAAATTCTGTAGGTCCTTTCCCAGCTATGCATTTCTCTGCTCCAGTGTTTGAGAAATGGGGGTTCAAGTTGTCAGGTTGCAGAAGAGAAGAGAAGTTGTTTGATTCTTCCCAGGCCCCAGGGAGGAGCCAGGCCCCAGCCCTTACACACCTGATCCCCCCTCAGGGCTGCAGAGACTGCCAGCCTTTCAGCCTGGCAGCAAGCAGGGAGGATTAGGGCTGGAGGTGGGGGGTGAACCAGAGAAATGAAGCAGGATCCTGGTGCTGCCTGAAGGTCAGGGGCAGCCAGCGGTGTCTGGAACACTGCAGCAGGAGATACTGGAAAGCTGAAGTAGCTCACGTTCTGGAGAGGCCCCTTGGGAAGTGGGGGTCTGATTCTCAGCCATTCTAGCAATGTCACAAAGGACACCACTGGTGAGGAGAGTCAATTGGGAGGGAAGAAAAAACTGGGAAATAGGGTCTCCATTGCAGAGTTTGGGGGTGGAGAGTAGCCACAGTAGAGGCAGTGTGTAACAGAGTTCTCAGAATGTGGAGTCCAGGGCGTAGAAGCAGGGCAGGTTTAACAAGCACACTATAACTTATACATCTACATGAGCCTGCAAAGCAATCCTCATGGGAGGCTATGCACTCAAGACCTTACCGTTGCATAGCTTTTTTAAGCCCTGAGAGCCCTTCAACATTCTTATCTGGTTCTCACCACACCCTAGGAGGCAGAATAACCCCTGTTTTACAGATGAGGGAACTCCATACAGGGAATCCCAACTACCCTCAACACAGAGCCCCAGATCTCCCAGTTCCCCTCCTCACCTCCTGGCCTCTCTTCCAGGAAAGGACAGGATAATGATGAAGGAAATTGGGGACAGGCGAGGGTCCCTGGGCCAGACAAGGGACAAACACCGCCACTGCCATGCCCAGACATGTCCAGCTCCAGGCATTGAGCATGTAGGACGGTGCTGGTTTCAGCTCATCCTCCTGACCAGCCCTTGATGGAGCCGGCGCAGGAGCCTAAAGGAGACCACGGGGACGTTAGGGAGTCCACCCCTGCTCTCTGCCACTCAGAACTGCCTGGTCCCCTTGCTGCCCATGTCCACCACTACAGAGGGGCAGACCATGAGGTCCAGTATCACCGGTCCTAGGCCCCTGCAGCCCCCTCACCTGGGGTGAAGTCTGGGCCAGCTGCCTCCTCTCCCTGTTCTCTGGGTTTCCCTTCCCGCCCTGCCTCAGGGCCTTTCACCTTCCCAGAGAATGACCCAGAGGAGGAGCTCCCTACTCAGGCCTGGCCTACAGGACTCCCCTTCCTGGCAGGGCACACTGAGGAAAGGCTTTTAGAAGGTGGTCTCTCCGAAGACCTTGTGCCCCTGCCCCACTTCACTGTACAGTGCCTAGACCCTGCCAGCCACACAGCAGGGACTTGGCAAATAGTGATTAATTCTCTTCTCTCCCTGTGCCAGGGCAGACTCTGGAAAGAAATTGCCCCCTCAAACAGGTGCTGGGGCAGGCCTGGGTGTGCAGAAAGCCACACAACCCTCTGGGGTTGTACCAGCATGGAAAGGCCTCTCTGTGTGTCCGGTAGGCCTGGTGGGAGGCAGGGGATGGACAAGCTGCCCTCTCAGGGTTCCCTCCCCTCTGCCCTCAGAGGCAGGTGTGACAGGCAGCTGCAGGTTTTCTCGATGAAGGAAGATGATGGGACAGGTCCTCGCCACAACACTGCTCAGGGCTGGCTGGGCCCCCTGGACCCATCAAATGAGAACCGGTGCAAATTAAGTGACGGAGGCACAAGGGCACTGAAGCTGGCAAATGTCCCACCAAGCGCACTGAGGGATGGTCACTGGGAATGACAGGTGGGGAGAGGGAAACAGGAGGAAGAGATGTCCAGAGAGCAGGCACAGAGAGGGGACCAAGTCTTCAAGGCCAGAGGGCAAAGGGCACAGTGAAGGAGCAGGAGGAGGGAGGGAAGAAGGGAAATTCACATGCCATGAGAGGATGGCACTTGGAGTCCACGAGTTTGGAATGGCCACCTCAGGGCCAAGGGCTGCCCTAGCCTCTGGAGAGGCAGGCCAGTTTATAGTTTAAACAGCAGTTTCACTGAGCCTCTGGCTGCCTGAACCCCTCACTGCTGGGGGAGATGGCCTGGGAGGGCTCCCAGGAGGGTAAGCAAGCTGAGGGGTCAAAAGTTCTGGTCTGGGCCCACCAAGACCACACTGCCTGACACTCCCTTGGGCCCAATCAGAGGCTTAGAGCACAGAGCTGTGAACTTATTACTCAAATGACCAAGCAGTTGACCCACAACTAATCACTAATGATTTGCATATTTTGCATTTCATTTGCATCCTCCTGGGGAGTCTGTCAAAGCCTCTGCATTCACTCCCTAGAGGCCCCTGCCCCTGTTTATCAGATCTCCATACCCCATCCCTCCCTCCCCATGTCCACCAGGCCCTGTGCCCAGACTCTCACCTCCCAGCCCTGCTTTCTCATCTTAGATCAGATGGGGCAGGTCATGAGTGGGAGCATCTCTAAACCCCAAGGGCACAGCGGAGAAGCTGGAAGTAGCTGGGGGCATCTTGGAAGGGGGTGGCCGAGATCTAACTTGTGATTAATCCTGCTGCTAATGGAGGCTTCACTGACACCAGGGCTTTTAAGGAAACTCAGGGAAGCCCTTTAGTGCCATCAGAGCTGTCTCCCAGGTCATCAGTAGGCTCATTAGCAGCCCTCCACCTTGCAATTAGTGGTCCCTCCTCCAGACAAAAGGCTATGGGAGGGGAAGGATGCTCCGTGGGGCCTCCACGGCCCAAGGTCCTGGTAGGAACTGTGGCAGCCTCCACCATTCCCCCACCCACACCCATTCACCCAGTTCTCTGAAATGGAGTGAAACTGCCCCTCCCTCTCTTCCGAAGTATACACTGCAGCTGGAAAGGATTTGTATTCAACCAGACCTGTCCGAGACAAGGAGAGCAAGGTCCAGAGAGGACACAAGGCTGGCCTGAGGCCACCCAGGCTACGGGGAAGCCAGACTAGAGTCAGGTGTGCCAGCACTGTGTCCCCAGCCTCAGGTCTCATCTGCTCCCCCTCCTAGCACCAGGAAAGACAGCCCCTTTCCTAGGGGCTTTGGAAGGAGGGTAGGCCACTGGCCTGGTTAGGACCAACCCCCAGGTCAGAAGACAATGTGATGACCACTAGGGGTTTCTTATCAGCCCAGGATGCTGGAGGTCTCCCATATGCTGGGCAAGAGCAAATGAGGTGACCCAGTTCTCTTTCAAACATGGTTATAAAGCTCCCTGTTGCTTGTTGCACAGTTCATGGCAAAGGAGGCCTCTCTAAGGGAGAAAGCATGTGCAGAGATGGTAGTCATAACTCCCTGATCAAGGCTGCCTGGCAGGAAGGATTGGGCACAGGAGGGATTTCATTTTCTGTGTATTCCACAAACAGAAGCACCCACCCTAAGCCACACCCTCTGTGGGTGCAAGGAGGCACAAAAATGGGAGACACAACTTTACTCTCAGGCCAAAGGAATGAGTGATTTGGATCAAACCTTTTAAATTACTCTGGACTCAGTTTTTCCCAACTGTAAAATGGGAATCATATCTGATGCTCTAGGAATCCTGAAAGGCCACAAAGAATTGGGAGTGAGAGAACAGCCATGAATGATGGCAGAAATGACAGTAAAAGTCCGCAGCACAGTATCTGTTGTTAAGTGCTCAATAACTGGTCGTCAGTGTCATGTGCCATAATTATTCTGTGGTGTTGGTGGTTATTGAGGTACCTTTCTGACCTCAGGGTCCCAGGCTGTAAACTATATAATGTAACCTCCTTTCCCAGTTCCCAAAAGAATGCACGATAAAGGAAAAGGCACTTAGTAAGCACCTACTGTGTGCCGGGCACTGTTGGACACTTTTCGTGTGTTATCTCATTTAATCCTCATGATCACCTAACAGGATCGTTAACGTCTTTCCTCCCTCTCATTTTAGCGATGTGGAAATTAGGGCTCAAAAAAGTTGGGTACCTTGCTAAAAGATTCTACACTCAATTCCAATGTGTGGGTGTAGCAGTAAGGGAGTGGTTTCCCCATACCACTAAGTTATTCTCCATGACACCAGCTGTGTCCCACAATTCAACTCAATTCTGACACCATCTACCAGAGGGAGTGTCAGATCCCACAGGTTAAGGGCTCAGTGCCCCTAGACTGAGTCCAGCCCCCACTTCAGATGTCAACCAGAAGTCCAGGTTCTTACCTAACCAGCTATAGATTGGGGGTTCCCATAATCCCCTCCTTGGGCTTGATTAATTTGCTAGAGCGGATCACAGAACTCAGGAAACCCGTTTGCTCACTAGATTACTGGTCAATTACAAAGGATATTAAAGGATATGAAACAACAGCAGATGAAGAGATACATAGGACAAGGTCCTAAACAAAGGAACTCGCCTTCCTGGAGTTTGGGTTTCAGCGTGGTGGTGTGTGAAAGCATTCTGGTTCCCTAGCCTGTAAGGTCTGAAAACCCCTTTCTTTTTTATTTTTTATTATTTTTTATGGAGGCTTCATTAAAGAGGCATGACTGATTAGATCACCGGCCATTGGTGATTGATTCAGCCAATTCCCAGAGGCCAGGTTATGGGACTGAAAGCTCTAACCCTCCATCCCAACCTCCAATCCAGGCTGGTCGTCCTGGTGACCAGCCCCCATCCTTGGGTGCTTTCCAAAAGTCACTTCATTAGAATAAACTCAGATGTGGCAGAAAGGAGCTTGTTATGAATACAAGACACTCATTTTGCCTCTGTGGTTCTGGAGCAAATTTAGGAACTGAGGACAAGAAACCAAATACTAATACAAAAGACACTTCCAGTGCCCTTGTTGCTTAGGAAATTCCAAGGGTTTGGAAACTGTGAGCCAGAATTTCGGTATGTACAGAATTTCACATATACAGTATTTCATACAAGTCACAATATCACTGTTGTCCAAAATTACACTGCTGTTAATGTGCAGAGCATAACAGGTAGAGGAATGTTCGTGGAGCTTTATTCATAATAGCTAAAAACTAAAACAACACAGATACCTATGAAGAGAAGAATGGTTGAATGAATTTCAGGATAGCCATACAATGGAGTACTCCATCTCAATGAAAGATAATCCATCACAAGGAAAGATAATGAGTTACTGCTACAAACAGCACCTCGGATGAATCTCACAAATGAAATGTTGAGCAAAACAAGCCAGATACAAAAGGATATATATTGCACAATTCTATTTATATAAGGCTCATTAACAAGCAAAACTAATCTGTGGTGGTAGAGGTCATAGTAATAGTTACCTCGAGGTGGTAGGAGATGGGGTAGGCATAAACTGGGATTTGGCATGAGGGGAATTTCTGGGTGCTGGGAATGTTCTCTGTCTTGATCTAAGTGTCTGGTTGTTACAAGGGTATGTGTATACTTATGTAAGAACTCATTGAGCTGAACCCTTAAGATTTTCCTCCCCCAAAAAAGAAGGAAAGTGAAGAAATAGGTAAATAAATAGACATGTAACATATATCATTTAAAAAGATGCAGGGCCTAGATTGGGGCAGCCAGGTAAACTCGGTCTTTGTGTCCTGGCAAGCAGTGAGCGGAGAGGTAGCCCCTGACCCTCTGTCCCTTACTTTGGAGGGAGTCTTTGAGTTTGAGTCTTTGCCTAGCGGAAAGGATACCTGCACCATGCCCCCTCCACCACCTCCCTCAGGGAAGATGCTCACCAGGCCTTGTCCCCTCTACCCCAGAAGGGGAAAGGGAAGTGAGAGGGAGGAATTCAGGGAAAAGAAGAAGGAAGAACAGGGAGGAGGGGGGGCAGGCAAGGAAGGGGTGGGTAGGGGCCTGTCTCCTCCAAGCCCCTGTGGTTCTGACGTGGGTGGAATAAGTCCCATGAGCCCTTCTTAGTCTTCAGGGAGAAGGCACAGGGCTGGCAGGAGCCTAGGAGCTTGGGGGAGATGGAAACACTTCTGTGCATTTTAATGGGTCATGAAGAATGTTTGCCCTGAGTTCTAGGTGAAGATGCCAGCGCATGTCCAGATGTGAGGACAGTGGGAGGCCCACTGGCAGATTCCTGGAGGTTCGGACTCCTGCCGGCCAGGTACTCAGACCCAGCTGCCCTCACAGGTGCAGGGAGCAAAGCCAGCACACCCCAGGCTCAGGCCAGCCCGCACAAGCCCTCCTTCCCTCTGGCTTCTTTCCAGCCAGCCACCCGGCTGTCTCTTCTTCTACTTCTGTGCTTCTGATGCCCTCTATCTCTGCGCTTCTCCGTGTGTCCTTCTCCCCCTGTCTCCCTGTCCCTGTCTCCCATCCCCATTTCCCACCTCTTCTCCCAGCACCCCTCTGCCCCCCAATTCCCCAGGCATGTGACTCCTCTCTAGCCCAATATAAATAATAGAAATTAATTTGCCAGCCAGCACATGTGGCCCAGCAGCAGCAAGTTGAGGAGGAAAGCTGGTTGAAATAATTATTCTTGACTTAAGAAATCATTCTTTTTATTTCTGAAGGCTAATGGAATGAGAGTGGCGCCTGGCCAGGCTGTGCTAATGGGGGACAGCGTGGGCCTGGGGAGGGGAGCAGCCTCTTCTGGTCCTGCTGTAATGAGCAGATCCCCCCACACACACACACATCCCACTCCACTTTTTATGTAAAAGGCAAACAAAGCACTGAGAGGCTCTCTCTAGGTTAATGGAGTCACACATATGATTTGGGAACAGGATTTTTCATCAGGAACATTCCCTCAGCCCCTAACTCCCCCTCTCTTCTGTGCCCAGACCCCCCGGTGCCGGGGAGGAGGGAGGCATGCTCTCCCCAAGGCCAGGTGGGAGGCAGGTGTGGAGAGGAAGCCACCCCCCCAGAGGGGAAGTGCACTAACATTTACCAAGGTTCCACAATACACCAGGCACTGTGCTAGCTAGACACAGGATTCAGGAGGACACATTGAATCCTTCTATCCACTTTAGGAATAAAGTCTGATGACTGTTCCCATCTGCCCACCAGAAAACTGAAAACATAAGCAACTTGTCCAGTATCAAAGGGAACAATGAACAGTGTCCAAGGGGTGATATACAAACCCTCCCCCCAGCACGAGGGCAGAGGGAGAGTTTGGGTAGGGGATCTGCAGAATTTCTAGTCCTATCAGGAAGCACAGGGCACTCTCAAAGGTTTAAGTGAAAGGTTTAAATTAAATGAGGGACTACTTACAGATGTGTGCAGCTTTAAGGAGAAAGGTGATGAAGCACCCAGAGCTAGATACATCCCAGGCATGAAGCAGGAAAGGGAGGGAGCTGGCAAGAGCTGTAGCCGTGGGAGCTGGCAGCCCACCCAACAAGAACTGCAGCCTGTGGCCTTGGTGGGAAAATGCAGCCACGGCCCAAACCACAGCCTGGCAGAGAGGGAAGAGTGGGATAAATGCCCTGACTTTCTTTCCTGCTGCTCTCAGACCTATTGCTAGTGCCTCCCATCAGCCAAGCCCAAGCAGAAGCCAGAGAACAAAGAGACCAAAAGATTCCGTGGTAGAGGTAAGCCTACTGGCGCACACAGCTAAGTGGAGAAGGGCAGAAAGCAAATCCAAAGGGGAGCAAATGACCTTTAGGGAGTGGGAAGGTCATGCAGGGGCCTTCTGAGAAAGGCCAGCCGGATCCAAGAGAGACTGGAGAGTCTAGAGGGGAGAGGAAGAGAGCACCCCTAGACTTGGGACCCAATTCCTCTAGTAGGAGAGGCAGCAATTCTTGTCTAATATTAAGTTTGGGCATCCTGGGGCCCAGACGTCAGTCAGGGAACCAAAGAAACCCTGACAGATCCAGGACGCCCCAAAATGGCTGAATAACCAATCAGGAGAGAGTGAGCGGTTCCCTGGAGAATAGGAGTCTGTCTGCAAGTTGGGAGGAGGGAGGAGAAGGAGTTAACTGACTGATTAACAGGCTCCAAGCACGGACATACTTGAAAAGGGGTGAAGGTCGGCAGAATTTGGTACCACGGAGGGCACACAATCATAGAGCATCCAGGCAAGAACAGTGTGGGGGGTGTGGGGAGAAGAGGGTGGGGAGGCGGGGAAACCCAGAAGTCGGTTTCCTTGGCAGAAGGCTCAAGTCATGGGAAGGGCTAGGGGCTCATCTAAGCCACTCCGTTTTTGGAGTGGCCAGAAGAGGCTGTGATTATGTCAAGTCCACATGGCGGGGGGAAGGGCTGCTGAGCCAGTGGGTGGGCGAGGCCTCAGGCCTGATGGGTGGAGTACCCAGCCGGCCTCCCCACTGCTCGCGTGGTCCCTCATCCCATCCATCTTCCTTCCACCCAGCAGCCCCCAGCATCTTTCCAAAACACAAGCCGGATCATGTCAGTCGTGCTTGCGCCCCTTCAATGCTCCCCACTGCACGGATCAGACCTAAAGCTCTTCTCCCCTCCATGGCTGACAAGGTGAGCCGGTTGGGGCCCCTCTGACCTCACCAGGCTTGTTCCCCACCCCACCCCCATACTGAATCACCAAAGTGCCAGAAACATCTTGTCTGCCCCTTACACACGTGGCTCCCACAGCTCAAACTCTCTTCCCTTCCCACAGGCTAATGCCCATTTAGTCTCACTATAGAGGTCACTTCCTTCCCTAGCCTCTCCTGGCCCTCCCTATTTTAAAAGTTTTCTCATTACAAAACTTATTACAGGACAGAGGTACTTACCTATGTTCTTATCTTCATCCCCCTCCACACCCCTCACTGTAAAATCCCCCGAGGGCAGGAACTTCGGCCCCTTCACTGTTATGACCCCACTGTTTAGCGCCAGGCCTGGCACTTAGTAGCTGCTTTGTATATACATTATAATCCATGCAAAGGAATATGATGCAGCTGCATAAAAATGAGGAAAACTTGCTATGTATTCATGTGGAACCACCTCCAGATACCCTGTGAAAAGTTTAAGAAACTCTATGTTTGTGTAAAACAGGAAAACAGAATATATGTGTATTTATAGGTCTATACATAATACTTTTAGAAGGAAACTCAAGAAACTGATGAAGATGGTTATCTCTGAGAATAACAGGGTGGGTAGGGACAGAAATGGAGGGGGTTTGTGGCTTTGGGCTTTTTGGACCTAGTCAGTAAAATAATAATAATCAAAACTAAGTGGGAAATAGTTGATAATTAAATGATTGGCCCAGAAACTCTGGAGTGTGGGATGTGTGGGTCTGGTTGGAGCAACTTGCCACTGCCCCCTGCTCTTTTGGTCTGTCCAGACCTTGACCCTGGGGCTGATGCAAAGAGGAAGCAGGTGGGTCTTCCCTAATGAGGAGGGTCTAGGAGAGGCTTCTCAGGAGCTCAGGGGGAGTAAGGAGGGGGCTCGGAAATAGTATCTCTTTCCCTCCCTTCTCCACTGACCTTCTTCAGCGTCTCCATTTCCGCTGAAGAGAGAGGAAAAGGATAGGGAAGGAACTCTACTAGGAGAGATGGAAGTTAGACAGCAGAGAGAACTTCCCAGGAGAACAGGGCTGAGCTGTTCCTCTGTCATCCATCCACAGTATCTCAGGGCTGGCTGGAGGGCAGGTTTGGTGTGTCTATTCATCTCTTTCCCACACAGAAGATAAACTGTAGGTGTTCTTTCCCTTGAACAGGGTTCAACAAGCATGGTTCTGGAACGTCCGCGTCAATGCCTGAGCAGCCCGCCCCTCCCTGCCCACCCCTGCCCGCACATCCTTGGGGTGGGGCATGGGGTGGAGGGAAAGCCAAAGCTCTCAAAATACCCCCTACACGCCCATAACCAGCCCTATCCACATTTCCTGCCCTCAACCACTCTTAGCTTCCCCAACCGCCAAGAGATATGGGAAAACCTCTTAACGCCAAAACCATATTGGGAACTGCCCTGAAAGAGTTCAGCACTGCTCAGGGTGGCAGATGGAGGCAGAGGTGGAGAGTGGGTGTCTTGGACACAGAAAGGCAGGAAAGCTTTCAGTTCTCTTCATCCTTGGGGTGGGGCATGGGGTGGAGGGAAAGTCAAAGCTCTCAAAATACCCCCTACATGCCCATAACCAGCCCTATCCACATCCTCCTTCCCATATGCAAGTGCCCATGCTAAATGGTTAAGTTTTCTTACCAGTTAATGGAGAAGCCTGCCCCTCTCTGAAAGACCCCCAGGAGCAAGTCCCCCAAACTCCTGCACCCTCCTGCAGCCAGAGAGGGCACTTGGCTGGGAGAGAGAGCTGGGCTCCAGCGCAGCTCCCCACTGGCTCCCCAGGAAATCTTCCACAGGCTCCTCAGTTCTCAGGGTGTCTTACCTCTGCAGGAAAATCCAATACACCCCAGAGGTTTAAACAAGGCAAAGCACCTGCAAGAGCTTTGAACACTGTCTCTTCCTAAGGGAAACAGGGCAGATATTTATTTGTATCTGTGGATTGTGACATTTGCTTAGCATGTCAGGAGAGAACCCAAGGGTATAACCCCACAAGCCAAGGTAATTTAGGGTATGGCTAAGGGAAGGAGGCACCCACCTGCTCCTAGGGCCATGGACAGAGGCTGAGAACAGTGGGTGCCCATCCCGCCCTCTCTGCTGAGAGAGCTGCTGATTCTCTCCACCTGCCCTGACACACCCATCCCTCCCTTAGGCAAAGCTTTCATTTATCTATTCTGTTCCAGGTGGCCATCCAGGAGGAAGTGCTTAGTGAATTTGGAGGAGTGGTGGGCAATACCCTGGGAGACATTACCATTATTTTTAAACTTTAGATATAACATATGTGCAGGAAGGTGCACAAATCTTAAGCGCACAGCTCAATTAATTTTTACATATGAATACGCTCACTTTATACCATCTAGATAAAGATATAGAACATTCCCACATTTCTAGCATCTCAAGAATATCCCCCTCCCAGCCAACATCCCTCCAAAGACATCCACTATTTTGATTTCTATTGCCATAAATTAATTTTGCCTCCTATATAGTTGACCCTTGAAAAACATGGGTTTGAACTGCACAGATTCCCTTATACATGGAGTTTTTTTCAATAAATCTATTGGAAGGAAGTTTGGGGATTGGCAGCAATTTGAAAAAAAACATTTTCTTTTCTCTAGCTTACTTTATGGTAAGAATACAGTATATAATACATATAACATACAAATAAGTGTTACTTGGCTCTTTATATTATCAGTAAGGCTTCTGGTCATCAGTAGGCTATTAGTAGTTAAATTTTTCGGCAGTCAGAAGTTATACTCAGATTTTCTACTGCCTGGGGGTGTTGGTGCCCCTAACCCCCATGTTGCTCAAAGGTCAACTGTAAATGGAATCAGACAGTAAGTGATGTTTCTGTGCCTGGCTTCGTTCATTCTACATCATATCTGTGAGATTCATCTGTGTTTTTCCATGTGGCAATAGGAATTATTTTTCATTACTGACTTGTATTTCATTATATAAATGTGAATCTACATAACATGTAAATGAGAACAATTTTGTTTTTCAACTTCTTGTTGATGGATTTATGTGTTGTTTCTGGTTGTTGGCTACTATGAATGAAGCTGTTCTGAACACTCTCATACCTACCTTTTGATTAATCCATTAACATTATTTTGAGACACACACTTGACTTTTAAAATAAACAGCAACATACCACTTTTCATTTCCTCCCACTGAGCTATGCCAGGCTGGGATAAGATTATCACAGCTCTGCAGTGTGGATGTGTCTGTGGGAGACGGGGCCAGCCTCAGCACTCCTTGGACAAACCCCATAAGCCTCCAACTACAGCCCTGGGTCTTCATGTCACTCCTGGCACAGTTGGGGCCCTGGACAATGCCTGTGCCTGAAACCCAGGGGCAAGAAAAACAAAAAACATTAAAACCTGCCTGGATGTATCTAGCGTGGGTTTTTTGGCACAGATACTATTTCACAGATGAGGAAACAGAAGTTTGGGGAAGCTGAGCAACCTGGGTTCCAATCACGGCTCTGTCAGCAACTAGCTGTGTGGTCTTGGACAAGTTTATTTAAGTTCTCTGACTCTCCATTTCCTCACCTAGAAAAATATGAGTGGTAATATTTACCTCATAGGATTGTCATGCGAATTAAACAACAGATGTAAATCACCTAGCATATTACTTGGCATTTATAATAACGATTTTTTTTCTTGTTTGTTTTCTGCTCAACGTCACACAGCCAGTAAGTAGAAAAGTATTAGAAACCAGAGCTCTTGAAGGGAAGGGGAAAGAGTGGAAAGGAACATTTTTGAGTACCAAATTAGGGAGTGTGACCATACTTTGTGTCTCTGTATCACCGGGATGCAGCATAATATCTAGCATACTGTTGGGGCCCAATAAATGCTTACTGAACAACCGAATGGAAAAGTAAACAAATAGACCCAAGCATTCATACCAAAACTGTTTTTAAGCCTTGTTTTAGACTGGCTACTAATTGGGATTTATTGGGATGGAGGAACTGGCTGGGTGGGACCACGGGGTTGATTAGTGTCCCTGGCGGGCTCTCACCTCAGCCAGAAGGGTTTCTTGGCCCAGCATATAATGAGGTTGGGTCAGAGAGCACATGTCAGGGAGCAGGAAGAAGGGGGCTGTAAGGAAGAGAAAGAGGCATTAGTAGCAGGTGAACCATAGGGGAACTATATGGACAGTGAATGGAACTGTCACCAGGACACATTAAATATGAGGGCTCTGGAGGCTCAGCATGTAGCTGGCTGGGTCGAAAAGTCAGCCAGGGCACCTGGGAGGTAACACTGCCATTTCTGTCCCTTCCTAAACCCAGGGGCCAGGCAAGCAAGTTTGCAAAAAATATGCAGTGGGGCTGGGAAGCTGTTCTGGGATTCCTGCCCCCACTGCAACGAAACAGGGTTTGTTCTCCCACTCATTCATCCTCTGGGATGACTCAGGACTGAGTTATCATGAGTGCAGAGGGTTCCAGAGAGGAGGGGCAGCTGCCGTCTCATCCATCTGTGCACAGACAGTCCTGGCAGCTTTGCAACATGAGTGTTCCCAGGCCAGCCACAGGGAGGCGAGGGGGTGCCAGGCTTGGCGTTCAGGCCATTTGTGCAATTCCTGCGCAGGAAAGGAGCACTGGACTGGGAGTCAGGGGCCCTGGATGCCAGTTCTTCCTGGGCCTCCAACATATTGGCCATCCTGGGCAAGTCACTTTCTCCCTCTGTGTCTCAGCCAATTTCAAAATGAGCACAATGATACCTCTCCTGCCTAAAACCGGAAATGTCCTATTTGTTATTCAGGTTTACACCTTACCTTTCAAAAGTCGGAGGTCTTCCCAGTTGATTTATGTAGTTAATCATACTCCCAGTTTTTTCCCCAGAAGGACTTAGGGAAACTCCTTTCCTTGAGATTATGCCTTACAAATCCATTAGGGTACAAAGGAATGAGAGAACATGATAGTACCAAGCAGACCAGGCTAAACGCTTTGCTTTCACCCTATCTGTAAATCTTTGCAACTACCCTTTAGCCTAGACTTGAGAATGACAGGCATCTTTTCTGATTCTTTACTTTTGTATCAAGCTGTTAACTTACATGCAGTAAGGCGCCCTAACCTTAAGTGCACATGCAGCTTGACGAATCTTTATCCAAGTGCGTGCCTGTGTGACCACCACCCAGATCAAGATACAGAGCATTTCTAATGCCCCAGAAGGCTCCCTCATGCTGCATACCAGTCAATGCTCCTCATAGATCACCTCTATTCTGGCTTCAAAATACTATTTCTGCCCAATATGTACATACATGAGGATACTGAGGCTCAGCGATGTGAAAAGACTTGCACAAAGTCACATACCTAGATATAGCACTATGCATGCTTTTAGAGGGAAAGGGTGTTTGGAGAGCTTGAAAGTGGGTGTAAGTGCACTGGGACCAAACCTCGCCATTCTGCACAGTAGCCAGTGTCAGGCAGGAAACATTTCTGCTTCCATGGGCTGAGGCTGCGTCCTCCATCCTGTCTTCCTTCCCCACTGGTGCTGGTGTGCCTCACCCTGACTGGAGGGTCCCTCTGGGAGAACACAACCATGTCTAATCCCAAAGGGTTTAAACCTGCAAGCCTTTAGTGGAGAAGGGATTGATGCTTCATACCAGGAGGGAAATCCAGCAATGTCCTATTCATGGCTGGTAATCCCGCCCCACAGCCCAGCACTAGGCCACCTTGGGTGCTGCAGACTATCAAGAGGAAATCTTGTTCACTCCCAGGCCCTACCTGAGGCTCTGTCTGGGCTTGGGCTACAAGACCTGCCCTCTGAGGCTATCATTCAGGAAGTGTCCCAGTTCTTCGGGGACCCTTGGGCCAACTTCTTTCTCTGAGAGGATGCTCTGGCCAGTCGCGTGATGACTATTTGCCAGACTCGGAGGCTGTCAGGGCCTGTGGAGATGACTTCAAACCTGTGTTTCAATGCGCATAAACTTGTGTTGATCTTGACCTCAGAACTCTCTTTATCTCCAACCCCTAGCATGCTCTACTCTCTCCTTCAAATTTTGTAAACACCTTGCCCTGTCCTCCTCATTGGAGGAAGCCATGTGATTTACGGAAAGGGACACTGACTCTGGAATTTCAGAGATTGCCTGAAGTTTCAGCTCCAGCAACCTCACCACCATGTGACATTAGATAGATTAACTTAACCTTTTTGTTGCAAAGACTGCTACTGTTGCCTCTCTTCTTCCATAGTGACAGAATCTCTAAATTTTAGCTTAGCACATGGCCATACAGAAGCACATAGCCTGCAGCCCACCTAGTACCTAGGTGACCATGTGACTAAGTTCTGGCCAATGGGATGTGAACAGAAATGTCATGCAGCACCTTTGGGGAAACTTCCTTAAAAGCCAAGCATCCTTTGCTCTCTTCTTCAATCCCCCTTATCTGCCTTCTACCTGGAATAGAGATGTGATGGCCAGAGCTCTAGCCACCATCTTGGACCATGACAAAGGCCACATTCTAGGAAGCCCTGAGGACTTGATGCAGCAGGGGTGCCATATCAGCCTGGACAGCTCACCTCTGGACTTGCAGATACACAAGAAATAAACTTCTCTTGGGGTTTTAGTTACTTGCAACAGAATTTGTTCTTAACTAATATACCCTCTCAGCCTCAGTTTCCTGACCTGTAAAACGGAGATAATATCTACCTTGAAGTCTGCTCTGAGGAGGATCAAGGGGGATAATGTACAAAAACAGCCTAGCCTACATAGGAGATACTAAAAAGCATCTTTCTGAGCCCCAACCCCAATGTCTGTACTCATTCAATACAGCGCTGAGCATCCCCTGTGCATCTGACATGCTGGGCCCTGGAGATTCAGAAATAGAAGGGGCAGCCACTGCCCTCAGGGAGCTCCCACTCCATGGGAAGTCAGATGGGTAAACAGACACAGTGTGGCCAGTGCTCAGGTGGAACTGTCACCAAACAGAAGAGTGCCTGATAGGGGAGGAGGAAGAGTGCAGATTGGGTAGCAGGGGTAGGGCTGGGAGGGGCTTTCTGGTGGAGGTGATGTGGGAGCTGAATCTCAAAACTGGAGGGGGAGTCAGCCCAAAGGGAAGGCATTCTGGTAGAGGACACCAAACGTGCAAAGGCATGGAGACATAGCTACATGAGCCATCTTTATGGAACTTCAGGAAGCCATTAGGACTGGAGCCTGAGTGGGAAGAAGCAGCTACAAGAGATGAAGAGATTCCCACCTGAAGTGGGAAATGTGTATGTGTGTGGGGGGGGTATTTGTTTTGGAGTAGCAGTATGCATACAAACAGACACACACACACACATATATACCCATACATGGAGAATAAGCATATACATATGTATAAGTCTGTGTTTGTTAGTACTCTGGTTGCAAGCAACAGAAATAATTCAATGAAGAAAGGAAATTTATTATTATGAAGACAGAGGAGTTTCTTACGGAATCCACAGGTACCATCATAGCTGGGCCCCAACATATGAGGCCTGTGCCCCACATGAGCTTAGATTACAGGACCAGCCGCAAGTTGGGTCTGGCTCAGGCTCCACAGACCTCTTTTTCCCTTCCAATTTCAAATGCCAAAGAAGAGCCTCCAACTGTCAAAGTTCAGGGCAGGTGCCATCCCTGATCCCATCTTAAGGGTCAGGGGCAGGGCCGTAGTAAACTAACTTGACCCCTGGACACCACCTCTCTGAAGGGAATGAGGAGGGGACACACTGGGGAATAAGGGAGGACTGGGTAGCCAGTCCCACAGAAGTGTGGTAGAAAAGAAAGAAGAATCTCAGAGACCAAGACGAGATCAAGGTGTCCTCATTCTCAATTCAGTGTTTTACAACTAATAACAATGGTATAATAATAGTAATAATAATATGTGACATAATAATACTTATGACAGAAAAATAATGATAATAATAGGAACCACGACAGACTGAACCATGACTTATTCTATTTCTGGGTGCTGTTCTAAGCACTTTAAGCGTCTTAACTCATTTATTCTTCAAAACAGCCCTAGGGTGGGTACTACCATCACACCCACTTTACATCTGAGGATGCTGAGGCTCAGAGGGCTTATTCATTCAGTCAAGGTTTAGAAGCCAGGATTTGAATCCAGGCAGTATGGTGTCAGATTGTTTTGCAACCATGGCACTCTATCTCCTCACCCTGCCCAGTGCCATGGAGATTCTACTGTGTATCCCAGCATGTGGGCTTGACCCGTGGCCCCCAACCCATATGCACAGGCACACACAGCATGACTCGGGTGTGTACCATTCTCTGTTTGGCTCCCACCCAGGCTCAGTTACAGAAACGTACCCAGGATAAAATGCCTGGCCCTGGCTTCTTGGACTCTAAATCAACCCCCACATCAAGGCCAATTGTCCCAAACCTTTATGGCTTCTCTCTTATTCTCCACTATCAAACCTGCTCCCATGGAAAAATTTGAAACTCATTCTCACAAACATGTAAATGACTGAAAAAAGCTAAAACTACTACTGTGTACTTAATAATCATAAAAGCCAATCCTATGGATTCTTAGCTCAGACTATGACATGCTCTTTTCTAACATCATCCATCATTCCCATTTATTTCAGAAAAAAACCCAGACTCTAGCCTAGCATTCAATGCCCTCTAGCATTGAATCCAAACCATCTGTTCAGTCTTATCTCTTGCTTCACACAACCAATGTGTCCATTTTTTTAAACAAACAGTTCAGATAAATAGAACTACTTATTCAGTTGAGTAAAGAAGTGCAGGAGAGAAAGAACTTTGGGAGTTTTCAGGGAAACAAGTGTCTGCAAAGATCAAGAGTGGTTCTGAGGAGTGTTAGCAGAAGGACACAGGCAGTGAGAAGGATGGGCCGGAGGGGCGAGAGGATGCCTGTCTTTCTCTCCACATGTCCTGTGCCCCGGGGGTAGAACCTAGAGGTGATGATAATACAGCTGATATTTATATTCAGTAAAATAAAGCATAAACTGTCCCTGTTTGCAGATAACATGATATTGTACATAAAAAACCCTAAAGAATACAGTCTAAAACTACTAGATCTAATATCTGAATTCAGCAAAATTGCAGGATACAAAATTAATACACAGAAATCTGTTGCTTTCCTATACATTAATGGTGAACTAGCAGAAAGAGAAATCAGAAAAACAATTCCATTCACAACTGCATCAAAAAGAATAAAATACCTAGGAATAAACCTAACCAAGGAAGTGAAAGATCTATACTCTTAAAACTCAAGACACTCATGAGAGAAATTAAAGAAGATACCAATAAGTGGAAACACATCCTGTGCTAATGGATACGAAGAATTAATATTGTCAAAATGGCCATCCTGCCTAAAGCAATCTACAGTCAATGCAATCCCTATCAAAATACCAACAGCATTCTTCAACGAACTATAGAAAATCGTTCTAAAATTCATATGGAACCACAAAAGACCCCGAAGAGCCAAGGCAATCCTGAAAAGGAAGAATAAAGAGGGGGGGATTACACTCCCCGACTTCAAGCTCTACTACAAAGCCGCAGTAATCAAGACAATTTGGTACTGGCACAAGAACAGACCCATAGAACAATGGAACAGAATAGAAAGTCCAGATATTAACCCAAACATATATGGTTAATTAATATACAATAAAGGAGCCATGGATATACAATGGGAAAATGACAGCCTCTTCCACAACTGGTGTTGGCAAAACTGGACAGCTACATGTAAGAGAATGAAACTGGATTACTGTCTAACTCCATACACAAAAGTAAACTCGAAAGAGATCAAAGACCTGAATGTAAGTTATGAAACCATAAAACTCGTAGAAGAAAACATAGGCAAAAATCTCTTGAACATAAACATGAGCAACTTCTTCCTGAACGCATCCCCTCAGGCAAGGGAACGAAATTAAAAATGAACACATGGGACTACATCAAACTAAAAAGCTTCTGTACGGCAAAGGACACCATCAGCAGAACAAAAAGGCATCCTACGGTATGGGAGAATATATTTGTAAATGACATATCTGACAAGGGGTTAACATCCAAAATATATAAAGAACTCACATGCCTCAACACCCAAAAAGCAAATAACCCAATTAAAAAATGGGCGGAGGAACAGTCACTTCTCCAAAGAAGAAATTCAGATGGCCAACAGACACATGAAAAGATGCTCCACATGGCTAATTATCAGGGAAATGCAAATTAAAACCACAATGAGATATCACCTCATACCAGTTAGGATGGTCAACTTAGAAAAGACTAGGAACAAGTGCTGCCAAGAATGTGGAGAAAGGGGAACCCTCCTACACTGCTGGTGGGAATGTAAACTAGTTCAACCATTGTGGAAAGCAGTATGGATGTTCCTCAAAAAACTCAAAATAGAAATACCATTTGACCCAGGAATTACACTCCTAGGAATTTGCTCTAAGAATGCAGGATTCCAGTTTCAAAAAGACATATGCACCCCAAGTTTATTGCAACACTATTTACAATAGCTTAGAAATGGAAGCAACCTAAGTGTCCATCAGTAGATGAACAGATAAAGAAGATGTGGTACATATACATAATGGAATATTATTCAACCATAAGAAGAAAACAAACCCTACCATTTGCAACAACATGGATGGAGCTAGAGGATATTATGCTCAGTGAAATAAGCCAGGTGGAGAAAGACAAGTACCAAATGATTTCATTCATCTGTGGAGTATAAGAACAAAGCAAAAACTGAAGAAACAAAACAGTAACAGGCTCACAGAACCCAAGAATGGACTAAGAGTTGCCAAAGGGAAAGGGACTGGGGAGGGTGGGTGGGAAGGGAGAGAGAAGGAGAATAAGGGGCATTACGATTAGCACACATAACGTGGTGGTGGTGGGGCACAGGGAAAGCAGTATAGCACAGAGAAGACAAGTAGTGACTCTATAGCATCTTACTACGTGGATGGACAGTGACTGTAATTGGGTGTGTGGGGGACTTGATAATGGGGGGAGTCTAGCAACCAGAATGTTGCTCATCTGATTGTGTATTAATGATATCAAATTTTTAAAAAAGTAATAAAAATAATAAATAAAAAAACCAGGCATGGTTCTAAATAGTCAATAACTCAGTTAACCCTCACAATAATAATGTAAGGTAGCTGCTACCAGTGTCCCCATTTTATGGATGAGGAAACGGAGGCACAAACAGGTAATCAGCTCAATTCCTCTGGATCCACTTGGGTCTCTTCAGGGCCCCTTTTTCATTCTCCTCCCCTCCCTACTCATCTGTCTCTCTTCCTCAGTCAGCTTTTGTATCTGAGCTTCTCATTCTGCCTCCTGTTCTGTCCCATCTTTCTGTTTCCGTCTGCCTCCCCTCCCCTCATCTGTTTAGCACGTACATGCACGTGCACGCACACACACACAATTTCCACTCTAGTCACTCATCATCCATCACAGTCAAAAAGGGGAACTGGCACTGCAGCCAAGCAGAGGGCCATCAATAACGTACTAATAGCTCACCCTGGAGGAGGTTGCTGGAGGGCTGGGGGACATGGACATGTGGGGCTGTGGAGACAGGGTTGGAGGGAGGTACCTGCTGGGCAGAGAGAGTCTCCCTTAATCCTGTTTGTCCTGAGTGGCCTTTGGAGTAAAGAGGCACAGGTTTAGCTTCAGCTCTCTAGGAAGGATCTGGAAAATCAACTGGATTCCTATAGCCCACCTCTATTTTGGACCACCTCCTGGACATGATAAGGAGACACAGGGCCCATGAAGTTCCCTTTGTATGGCAGGCCCAGCCCCTGGTCCCTAAGGATGAAGCTCTATCCAGAGTTGGGGAGGCGGGGACAACCCTGGTGTGGGGTGAAGCTGCAGGGCATAGGCCTGGGAGAGCCGTGAGTCTGGCACAAAGCAGGATTGTAGAGGAGCTGGAGGAGTCCCTGAGGACCAGAGCAGCTTCAGTCCTTCCTGCTGCACTTGAAACCCACTCCTTTCATCTGTCTTCAAGAGGGCTGTGCACAGCGTCTACAAGTATGGAGTGATCAGGGCAGCTCTTCCACACACTTGAAGGGGCAGAGCCTGTACTCAGAAGTCGCTGTCATGCTGACCCAATCAGTGGGAAGAGGTGTGGCATGCTCACCCTCCTGTCTTGTCAGTGGATTCTTTATCATCTGCCTTGGGGGCTCCTAGCATGACAATATTACCAGAAAAAGAATCAAACTAGTCCAAAGACCTAGCACATGTGAAACTGGGTCCAGATCAGCACATTTTGATAAGTTAATGAACTTAGCAGTCGTGAGTCAAATAAATACCTTATGAATGTGAAGCCAGTTGATGGACATTGTCCAGATTTTAGATGCACTTTTGGGCCACGTAATTCAGAAATTCTTCTGGGAACAGACTTTGGCAAGAGGTAGAAACACAGCAAATATGTACATACAAATCAGATTATGATGAAACCCAAGGTGGGATTTTAATTCTTTTTGTGATAATGAATCCAGTCGAGAGCCTTTCAGGCTCCTGGACTTCCGGGCTCAGGCTTTGTCCTATGATTATAATTCATTTTCTCAGATTTCCTCTGTGAAGGCTGGGATGCTCCTTGGGATCACAGGAAAGCTTTAAGAGATTCATAAATAAATAGAGTTAAAAGCCTATTTAACTTTGTTTTCCAACAATTTGGTTCTGTACATTGAAATGATTGAAGTGGGAGGTCAGAGATCACGATGGGGTGGGGACTTGGCCCTGTCCCTTCTCTCCCAAGGCAAATTCATTCTTTTTGCTCGCTATCAGGACCTCAAACCCTGGAAGAGAATGCTGCTCTCCCTTCCCAGCTTTGTCCTGAATGAGTACAGGGAACAGCAATCTGAGGAATTTTGAGATCCTGGTCTGCAAAAAAGTTTTGGGGGCCTACCTCTGTTGGAAAATCACCTCCTATTTGGAATGTCCTTCTTTGGGGAAATTTCTTCCTCCTTGGAGAATCTCAGTCTACTGAGAACTCCTTCACTGGGGACATCTTTACCTGTGGAGAAATCCTAAAGGAAAACCTCCTTCTTGATTTCCAGGTAGGCAGTCCTCGAGCCTGGATTGGGTAAACTTGGGGAGTAGAATGGGAGAGGGTGGAGCAAGGCTCCTGGATGGAAGAGGTCATGGTTCCTCATGTTTGGTCCAAAAGTTGGATGCTCATTCATGACTTATGTTAGAACAATGTTAATATGTTTTAAGAAACTACACTGGGAAGCAGGATAGATGAGAGTGAGGAGTGAGACAAGTAAGCGTTGTAGCACTTTGTAGCCCAGCCTCCCAACCCTTCCTCCTCTCTCTGCTCCCCCCACTCCCCTACCCTCGGACAGAGGTTCCCAACTAGAGATGGGGATTTTGTGCTACTGGGACATTGGCAATGTGTGGTGACATTTTTGACTAACACAGCTGGCGGAATGGGTGTTTCTAGCATGTGGTGGTACAGCTCATGGGACAGCTCCCCCTAGCAAAACGCTATCTGGCCCAGAATGTCTGGAGAGCTGAGGCTGAGAAATCCTGATCTAGGGCAATGGGGCCCATTCTATGGTGGAGGTGAGTGGACCCAGAGATCAAGTCCTGGCGAGGGAGCCTTTTGTGGCTCTTGGCTTGGCTTGGTGAGCAAAGAAAAAGACATTCTGTCCTGTTCTAAAGCTCCAAAACTTTGAGAGGGTGATCGGGGACCGAGGGAATGGGACTATCTGTGGAGAGCAATTAGGTGGTCCAGGTTGGCTTCCTCTGAGATGGAAGGAGAAAGGGTAGAAGTGACATGAACTCACCTCACCCCCCTTCTGGACAGTGCAGCCTCTCCTTCCAGAGGGGTGTGTGTGTGTGTGTGTGTGTGTGTGTGTGTGTGTGTTTGTGAAGGGACCCGGCCACACTGCTACAGTGTGGGCTTTTCTCTCCACAGCTGATCTCAGAGGCAGCATTAAAGTAGCCCATTACAGTCCTAACCAGAGATAAATACAGTAGCATTCATTTAATTTTATTTACCTTTCAGAGTCATTTAGAGAGAATAAATTGAACCAAAGTTGACTGAAAACATCCGACAGCATAGGCCCTTCCTCAGGCTGCCTGGCTTTGATGGATGATGGCAGCTGCTTTTGCCCAGGGCACCAGTCTCCCTGGAAGACTGGGCAGAGGCAGAGGAACCAGTGAGGGAACAGCCCACTTGCAGAACCCAAGGGTCAGGGCCCAGGCTCCTCTCAATTCATTGCCCTCCACCGACTCCTTAAACAATTGGTCCCTTCTCCTCTCCAGTTTTCCTTACAGGCCTAGGATGCCCTCCTCCTGCAAACCCATCTTTTAATTTGACTTCAATATGCATTAATTGAGCTCTGGCACTTTCTAAGTTCTGGACACCCAGAGATGAACAAGTCACCTTCGCAGACTTTGGAGTCTGGGCTCAGCTTCCTGTGTCACCAGGGAAGTTTCTCGATTGCATTATTTAACCTCTCTGGGTCTCAGTTTCTTTATCTTTCAAATCAGACTAAAGCAGGAAAGCCAAAAGTGCTCTATTTAAAGAGCTGATACAGTCTCTTCCTCCTGAAGAGGTGGTGCTTCATTTAGGAGACTACCTTGGTGGGTCCTGAAGAGGAGGTGCTGTGGACCCAGCCTCGATGGGAAGCCCTAGGCTAAGGGGAATGGAATTGCCTTGCATAACAAAATGGGGAGGCCCAGAAAGCTGGAGGGAAAAGCCAGGAGCATCTGGAGCTGATAGTGCACACTGGCTGAATGCAGGCCACTTTTATAAAAAACACAGTCCTTCTCCTGTCTTAGAAGAGGTTGGAGCTGAATGTGGCTGTTCCTATTTCATGGTCCTGTAGTCCGGAGTTTGTCACAGTCCTTTACACCCAGGCCACTTCACCCATGTATGTTTTACTTTCCTGTCCCATGCAAATTTGGGGATAGGGAGCAATGATTGCATCGTGGAGAAGGGTCCTGGGAGGGACCCCCCGCCCCCAGACAGAGAAGGGCAAATACCATAACAAGGAACTTCAGGTTGTTTTCTGCCCTGTGAGGTAACTGCTCCCAATTGACTCAAAATTTTCGGTAAAAATCACCACTCATGATGTGTTAGTGGCTCTTTGAGGGTGATGAAGAAAGAGGGGTGGTGTCCAGCTTGGGGCAGGATGTTACAGTAAGAAGACAGGAGCCCAGGAGCTCAGAGCAAACATTAAGAGCTGTGTGAGAGTAGAAAAGGGGAGAGGGGTGGAACCCAATGAGTGCTCTGGGGCAGGACTGTTCTAAGAATAGGCAACACTCCTCTATGGTGACAGAAGTCAGATGATAGTGACTCTTGTGGAGGACTAGCTAGGAGGGGCCTTCTGGAGTGCCACAGATGTTCACTATCTTGATCCAGGTGGTGGTTATGCAGGTGTGTGAGTGTGTAAAGCAAATGGTTTGTTTAAGGTTTGTGTGCTTTTTTGTATGTATGTTATATTTCAATAAAAACAAACAAAAAGTTAAGGAACTAAAGTTACAGAGCTGTACAACCCTCACCACAATCTTTGTGCTCATTTGCTTTTGTTCCCAACCAGCCCTTGGCAGCCACAAATCTACTTTCTGCCTCCCTGGATTTCCTTTTCTGGAAATTTCATATTAATGGAGTCATACAATGTGTAGGCTTGTGTGTCTTTCACTGAGCGTAATGTTTCTGAGGCTCCTTTATGTTGTAGCATGTATCAGTGCTTCTTTCCTTCTATTGCTGAATAGTATTCTAATATGTATGTATACCATTCATCAGTTAATGAATATTTGGGTTATTTCCAATTTGGGGCTTTTATGAATAACGTTGCTATGAACATTTGTCTACAAGTCTTTGTGCAAGACACATATTCTCATTTTTCTTGGTGGGTAGATACCTAGGAATGGAATTTCTGGGTTGTATAGTAAACTTATGTTAACCTACTAAGAAACTGCCAAACCATTTTCCAAAGTGCTATACCATTTTACATTCCTACCATCAACACATAAAGGTTATGGTTTTTCCACATCCTCACCAAGACTTGTTATCATCTATCTTTTTGGTTATAGACATTTTAGTGGATATAAAGTAGTATCTCATTGTGGTTTTGATTTGTATTTCCCTAATGACTAATCATGTTGAACATTTTTTCAAGTTCTTATTAGCTATTCATATATCTTCTTTGGTGAAAATTTAAACCTTTTGTCCATTTTTTAAATTGGATTGTCTTTTTATTATTGAACTCAATCCTGTATCAAATATATGATTTGCAAGTATTTTTTCCCAGCCTAAGGTTTCTCTTTTCTTTTTTCTATTGATGGTAACTTTGAAGCACAGGTTTTATTTTATTTTGTTTTGCTGTCATTAATGTACAATTACATGAACAACATTATGGTTACTAGACTTCCCCCATTATCAAGTTCCCACCACATACCCCGTTA